>JARCFY010000013.1:6705017-7305017 GCA_029233225.1 Lepidodactylus listeri | reverse complement strand
ATGCCTCCTAGATGTGCTGGTGTGATTGCGCCAGTTTGATCCGTCAGTGAGTCATCCCCTCTAGCGTGGCTAATGGGTGCGTATGATCGCACCCCATAAATATTAAACTGGTATAAAACCAATGTATGTCTGCTGCAGGTTGCAACATCCCCCCCGCCCCCCCCCCAGCTATGGTAGCCCATTCCCCCAGTCCTGCCTGGGATTACCAGAAACGGCACCGCCCCATCTTACTTCTCCTCCTCAGCCCCTCCTTTGGAAGCTTCTCAGGCCTCGTACCTTTTCTCTCTTAGGCTTGACTTCCTTGAAGACGTCGCAGTAGCTCATCACGGCCTCAACGAATTTCAGCATTCCCAAGCCAGCTCTGCTGACCGCTTCCATTTCTTCCGTAGTCGTATTCAAGGTTTTCAGCAACCCTCAAATTAAAAAAACAAAACAAAAAACAACCATCTAATTTGAAATGTCATTTCAGAGAGACGAGTTAAAACAAATGAAGCTCTTATAGCAGCGTCACAAAAAATAGAAAATTAATTTTTCGGGACAGATGTTATAATTGGTTGGATTAGTAGATTCATGAACACGTGGACACCTGAGGTTGCCTAATCCTGAATCAGACCCCGGGTCAGACCCCTGGCAGCGGTTCTCCAGGGTCTCAGGCTGAGGTCTTTCACGTCACCTCCAACCTCATTCTTTAAACTGGGGAAGACAGGGATTGAACCTGGGGCCTACAGCGTGCCAAGCTGAAGCTCTGCCACTGAGCCATGGCCCCTCATCCGTTACAGTACAGTATTTTACTGTATTTAATTGTATTCTTGAATTGTTTGTAAGCCGCCCTGAGCCCGCCTTGGTGGGGAGGGTGGGACATAGGGTGGGAGATAGAGAGATAGAGAGATAGAGAGATAGATAGATAGATAGATAGATAGATAGATAGATAGATAGATCGAGGGAGGGAGGGAGGGAGGGAGGGATGAAGCAGCAACAGCAGCAGCAAAATTGCTGGGTCATTCCCCAAATGTCTGACTCCCTCCAAAGGATGCCAGGGCATTTGCGCTATCAGTCCCCGAATCGCTCAGTTCCAGGCCCCTGATTCACCCCACCGAGCCATCTACCTCGCACTGACTTCACTTGAGTCTGAGTAATCGAATCAAAGTCGATTTCCATGAGGGACCGCAGGAAGTTTGCCTCGGACATCATCCCTTTGGCCGTCTTCCAGTTGAGTTCCTTGTAGCCTCTCATGATGAGGATGCACTCGCAGACCGTCTGCACCTGCTTGGGAGGCTTGGCGAAGGACCTGGAAGGTGCAAAAAGGCCATGGACTCGTCCCCGGGAGCTCTTGCTGGTGCAATAATAGAGCCCAAGGAAGAACCTGGGAACTGAAATCCCTTTCTTTTTTGCTCTGGCTGAATCGCTGCACTCCTCCCACCAACCGGTTCCCCAGACACTGTTTTTTTTGAAAACCGCTTAGCAATATTGTCAGCAGTGCCCCCTCTAAGCTGTGGAGTCTTGTGAGCAAAAATTCTACTTTGTGAGCCACTGGCATTAAAGTTGTGAGTGAGCTAAGACAAAAATGTGTGAGCTAGAGGCTAAAAAAACTGTGAGCTAGCTCACACTAACTCAGCTTAGGGGGAACACGGTCAGTTAAAATCCCTGACCTACAAAGGCTGGGCTCTGAGAACTGCAGAACGAAACAGACCAATGAGAAAGCTGGAGAGAACACTGCCCCTTTTCTTGTCTTCATTCTCACGCTGTGTCACTGTAGTAAGTAATTTTGAAAGGGACTGATTTTCTTTCCAAAACTGACGGGGGGAGGGGGTACAAAAGTGCCTCTCGCTCACTAATCTCTCTCACTAAGGGAATAATTTGGTACCTTTTCCAACAAAACTGACAAGAAGGAAAGAGATTTAAATACAAAGTACAACTTTGCTGTAAAGGACCACAAGCAAAAAGAACATAAAGTGTTGGGAAAGAATATAAGAACACCAGAAGAGCCCTGCTGGATCAGACCAGTAAGGGTCCATCCTGTACAGCCTCCTGTCTCACACAGTGGCCAACCAGTTCCTCCGGAAGGCCAACAACAGGGCAGAGAGGCTGAGGCCTTTCCCCTGGTAACAACATCAGAAGAGCCCTGCTGGATCAGACCAGTGAGGGTCCATCCAGTCCAGCATCCTGTCTCACACAGTGGCCAGCCAGTTCCTCTGGAGGGTCAACAACAGGGCAGAGAGGCCGAAGCCTTCATAAGAACATCAGAAGAGCCCTGCTGGATCAGACCAGTGAGGGTCCATCCAGTCCAGCATCCTGTCTCACACAGCAGCCAACCAGTTCCTCTGGAGGGCCAACAACAAGGTATACAGGCCAATAATGCTCTTGAGTTTTAGTATTTGGGGAAAAGGAGAAACACGGTGATCCCAATAAAATCAAAGTTCTCTTGTTGCTGAGATATAGACAAACTCAAAGTACTGAAGGAAAGTTGTGTTTGTCTCCTTGTCCCAAGGACAGGACATTTCTGTATGCTGTGAGCTGCACTGAGCCAGTCTGCTGGAAAGGCGGGACAGAAGTGCGAACAAACAAACAAATAAATAATAAATTTCAACTGTCCACTGCAGCACAAAGACAAATGTTAGCAAACTAATAACACAGATGAGATACAGAAACAGAAATAGGCATAAAACCTGTTTGTGGGCCCTGAAGAGGGCCGCAGAAATAGTGTTCTTAAATTAATCAGCCGGCACATTACAGGGTTGCCAATCTCCAGGTGGTAGCTGGAGATCTCCTGGGTTTACATCTGATCTCCAAACAACAGAGACCAGCTCCCCTGCAGAAAAGGGTTGCTTTGAAAGGTGGACTCTATGGCACTGTACCCCACTGAAGTCCCTCCCTTCACCAAATCCCACCCTCCCAGACGCCACCCCCCAAATTCCCTAACCAGGAGCTGGTGACCCGAGCTCATAATTACCGTATCCACCAGAATCTACTGTGACAGCTCCCCCCTCCCCCTGCACCTGATCTCTGTGACATCCGACTTGTCGAGCTTCTGCAGTTCCAGCTTGGCTGCTTCCAAGATGGGCATGGCTTCCGCCAGGGCCGTCTCAGCGTCCCTCTTCTCCACAGCAATGATTTTATTCTGCTCTTCTATCTCAATGGCCTTTTCCTCGGCCAGTTTCTTCTTTTCCTCAGCTAAGGAGTGCGAAAAGTGAGAGTGAGGGAAAGAATGACGCCCGGCAAAAGCTGTCAGCATTCCTTATTAGTGTGAGCTACGAAACTGAGAAGGAAACGCCTTTGTGACAGTGGCAGAGATGGGAGAGATCCCAGGGTTCCCTAAATCTAGGGAGTCGGGGTGTGTGTGTGTGTGTGCGTGTGTGCTGCCCCTCTTCATCTTTACATCAGCACACAAAAATCCTTGGAGGATGGGTAGGGACCCTCAAAAGAGCGGTTTATTCATACGCCACAGGCAAGGAGGCAGGGAAGGAAAGCAATAAAACCCTGGAGAAGGAACAGTCTTTCTTTGAGCTCCACAGTTGGAACAGCCGCAGCTGAATCCAGCCCCTTCTCTAAATGTTGGGTCACTAGCAATCTGTTTCTCCCCGAATAATCTGGAGACATATTATTTATTTCATTAATAAAATCTTTTATGACGCAGTAATAACTCTGCAGGCTCCTGAAGTGGATCACAATGAGCTTTTCTGTATTCTTATTTTGTATTCTAATTTTGTATTTCTGTATTCTTACTTGTGTGCTTTTGTCGCTTCAGGGTTTTTTCCCTGCTCCGCATGTGTTTTGCTCCCTCTAGTGGTCAGTTCTATAGCACACCGCTTTGTGTCCAGCACAACTCTCTGCAGATTTACATTGCAGGTTTTTTGCCTTAACATAAAGTGGTGTAATTTCAAATCAACCACTAGAGGGAGCAAAACATGCACAGAACAGGGACCCCCCCCCCCCCAGCAACTGGAACACACAAGTGAGATAAAGGAAGATGCAGAAAAACCAATACTAAGATTAAAAAAAAAATAACTTAGGAACATGTTGGATTTCTGGGTACGAAAGAACCAAAATTCAAAAGTAAATTCGGAGATAGCCACATAGAGCAGAGAACTGTTTTGGATCTGATCCTCCTTCAGCAAAACAATATTGGTGAAAGTTCAGATTTAGAAGAACCCAGTTGCAGGAAAATGGACCTTATAATTTGCCTAGGATGTAATAACTGCTAAGACATGAATTAGCTGGAAAGGGAGGGAGGGGGTCCATCACCTTTAGGTCATCCCAAGTTCCAGAGAAACATTCTATCCCACTACTGGGGCTGACCCCAAAGAGCCCTACTCATTTTGTGGGGCAGGCATGCTGAAACCCAGGGGAGGACAGCTGTAAGCCACACTTGCCAATCGCGGTGTTAGTCGCTATCTCTGCCAGCAGGGCTTCGCACGCAGCTGATTTCTCCGCCAGCACAATCTTTTGTTCTGCAAGCTTCAGGTTGAGCTCATCCAGCTGAATGGAAGCTTCTTTCAGTTTGTCCAGACCGCCATCCAGACGTTTGCACTGAGCTTGGGGAGACAAGAGGAGGGGGTCATTTACTGCAAGTGGACAAGGGCCGTTACAGTCTTAGATGTAAGATCAAATAAGATTCGAGTCCAGGAGCACCCTAAAGGCCAACAAGAGTTCCAGGGTATCAGCTTTCGAGAGTCAGGGCTCCCTTGGTCAGATACCAGAGTTTTGCCTCTTAAAAGCTTACCCAGAAGTGTCAGACTCATTTGTTACGAGGGCTGGATCTGACATAAATGTCACTTTGTCGGGCCGGGCCATGTGTGCCATAAAATGTGATACCAGCTACCGGAGATATGAACTGTATAAAGGACAGCAACTGGTAAGCTCCGAGTTGGTGTGTCCTCACTGCAAGGCCTCGTGGGCTGGGAGGGGGGTGCAAAGGAAAACCCATGTGGGCGGACCGGAGATCCAGAAGTGCAACTCTAGGTAGACGCTCCCATGCTGCTTGACTGCCGCAGACGTGGATGTTCCGCCCCGCTGAAGCCACTATCGGAGTGGCTCCAACCATTCCCCTCCCCTCGAGCAGCCTCCTGTTCCCTCCCTTGCACTAGTTGCTCGCGGGCCGCATAAGAACCCTGGACGGACCAGTTCTGGCCCCCAGGCCTTATGTTTGATACCCTTGGCTTATACCCTAGAAATCTTGTCCGTCCTTAAGGTGCTACTGGACTCGAATCTTGCTCTTCTACAGAGCTACCCATCTGAAACAAAAATAAGTTACATAAAATTAAGAAAAACAATAATAAAATTTTGTAACACCCCCCCCCCAAGCAGACACAACAACAACCGTAATAAACACTCAAATCAAGCTATGGCAAGCAGGTCCTTGAGCACAGCTCAGCCTCAGTCACAGCAGCCAAAGCAGACAGTTTCCATCATTTCGGCCAAGCACAGAGTGGGACCTGAAAATATCTCATCACATCTATCTTCACAAGCTAAGAAATACATCTGTTTTTTAAAAGCACCACAATTGTGAGGACGTCGAGTTGTACAGACAGTATTCTGTGTCTTTTCTGAGCCTCTGTAAACTCACGTCTTACTTGGTGGTGGAAAGGGCTGTCAAGTCACAGCTGACATGGCGACCCCACAGGGTTTTCAAGGCAAGAGACATAGAAGAAGAAGAAGAAGAAGAAGAAGAAGAAGAAGAAGAGAAGAAGAAGAGATTGGATTTATACCCCACCCTCCACTCCCCAAGGGAGTCTCAGAGCGGCTTACAAACTCCTTTTCCCTCCCACTCCCCACAACAGACACCCTGGGAGGTAGGTGGGGCTGAGAGAGCTCTTTCCCAAGCTGTCCTTGAGGGAACAGCTGGTACAGAGCTATGGCTTGCCCAAGGTCATCCAGCCAGGTGCAAGTGGAGGAGTGGGGAATCAAACCCGGTTCTCCCAGATTAGAGTCCGCGCACTTAACCACTACACCAAACTGGCTCTCCTGAAGGGTGGTTTGCCACTGCTCACCTCTGAACAGCAACCCAGGACTTCCTTGGTGGTCTCCCATCCAAATACCGACCAGGGCTGACTCTGCTCAGCAGCTGAGAGATGACGAGATCGGGATAGCTCGGGCCATCCAGGTCGGGGCCATGTTTTGCTTACAGCCTTATCTCTACCCTAAAATGGGTTGCCGCCTGTCTTCTAATAGTGTTCGAACTGACTGGAGGTTTGCAGAATGCATTAAAAACACAAACGTTACCCAAAATGAACAGATTCTTCTCTTCCAGCAGCTTGGCATATGTGTTGATGAAGTCGAGGAAATTTTTGGGGGTGACGTAGTTGCTGCGTCTCAGCTTCTGTAGGAATTTCTTGCTGAAGTCCCCTACGGAATCGTGCACCGTGACAGTGTGTTCGATGACCGCTTCCGTGTTTTCTGGCGGGATCAGAGGGTTCCCTCCTGGGAAAGAAGGTTTTCAAGAGAAGCAAAGTAGGGAAGAGCCACTGAGCAGGGACTGGCGACCAAAGTCCCACTGTGTACAAATGCAGGAAAGAGCAGCTCCGGTTTAAAGTGGACAAGAAGTAGCCGCTGTAAGTTGCTAACTGGCTCTAAGAGATCAACAAGACATGCTTGCCTCGGATAGCTTAGCAATGCATTTAACTTAGGGTGATTCTGCATTGGCTTTTTCCCGCCGTTGTTTTAGCAAACCCACATTGGAACAGAAAATTCCCCTCTGCATTGCATGCTGCTTTCACTTCCTCTGATCATCGGATTTTATGGTACCCTCTGCACTGCACGCCACATTCGCTTTCTTTGATCATTAGGTTTTATGGTACCTTCTGCATAGATTGATGGCCGTTTTATGGCCATTCAGGGGTGACTTTGCAGTCAGTACAGCGTTGGCCCAGGGTATTTGAATGTGGTTTTGAGCAGTGTTGAGAAAATGTGGAGCGAATGCCAGATACACGACCAGCCTTAGACATCTCCTGCCCTACAAGCCTCATGTGCTGTCCTCCCCCCCCCCCCCAGCCTTTTTGTGTACGTCACAGATTCCCAAGAGATGTCAAGAACATGACTCACCCAGAAAGAACTTGGCAACGGCATAGAGTGCCTGAGCTGGCCAGGGCAAGAACCAGTCGATCCCAGTGTTGTTGACGAGACCTCGAAAAGGAAATAAGAAGAGGGTACGAAGTTTTATCTTACTAGACCTCTGAGTCGACCTGCTTAGGATCACTCCCTCAGAGTTCCAGTTATCCCCACATGTCTCTTCTGCTGTCCCGTGGCCCATCGTACAGGACTTCCTCAAGTATTCTATAAAATACTGAGGTCACCTCTTTATTATTTATTTATTTATTTCTACATTTCTATCCCGCCCTCCCTGCCTCTCGGCAGGCTCAGGGCGGCTACCGACACAATTCACGTACAATAAAATTCCACAAAAGCAACCACAATATAAAAACATCAACTACACACTTTAGAATTACAGTGGAATTTCAGCACAAGATGGCCCTCATCCGAGCGGCGTCGGCAGGCATTCTTTTGAGTGTCCGATTGGTGCAGATGGTCCAATTGGTGGTCTTCAATGGTCGGGCCAGGGCTATGAAGTTGAGGTGGCCCCTACTTGAAAGCCTGGTGGAAGAGCTTCGTCTTGCAGGCCCTGTGGAACTGTGAAAGGTCTTGCAGGGCCCTGATGTTATCCGGGAGCTTGTTCCACCAGTTGGGGGCTGCCACCGAAAAGGCCCTGGCCCTCGTTGCCGCCAACCGGGCCTCCTTAGGCCCTGGAAGAACCAGGCAGTTCTGGGAGCCCGATTGTAGTGCTCACTGGGTTACATACGGGGAGAGACGGTCCCTTGGGTAGATAGGTCCTTTAGAAGAGCTGACTGGGCAGAATGAGACTGTCTAAGGATCTTCCCATATTTTTGGAGCTGGTAAGGTTTTTGGAATAAGTGCTTGAACCATAAATATTGAGGAACCCCTGATTTGTTTCTAGGGATCCCTGGGGTTCCTCAGATACAGTTCAAAAGAGACTATTCTACCTTTTAAAAAACTCAGTTAATGCACTGCATCCATTTCTTGCATATTCATGTTTCCATTATCCGGTGGGTACCTGGAAAATTTCGACAGCGTGTTCTCAGCGTCTCCCCGACGGGGGACATCCCAAGGACGATGTGAAGGTTGTTGGCGCTCTTGTTTACGAAGTACTGCCAGACGCTTTCTTTGGCTGGGGCAGCTCCAGCTTTCATTGCTTCGCTTGTAATCGAGCTCAAAATGCTCTCCCTCTCATCATCTGGGAAAAGGGCTGGAACTATTCCTGGTTTTTAAAAAAAAACAAAAACCCAGAGGAGTTATAAGAAGGGAGGAGCCAGTATTTACTGCTGAATTTCTATTCCATACAGGGGACAGTCTCACAAATACAGTTTGCTCACTTGGAATCATTGTTCTTCCAGTGGTCATTAGTGCAAAAGTACTCCTAGGCTTTGCACTGGCACTAAAGCCTTAATCTGAAAGCTTTTAGAGCTGGCATTTAGCTGTGGGAAATCTCTCCCTCTCAAAAAAGCCGCTTCAGACCATGCATGCCCAGATGGGTGGAGCTGTGCCTTCTCATTCAGCTGTTTCCAAAACGTAAGAATATACCACAGCAAGTTAAAGGCACCCCAGCAAATTAAAGGAAGGTGGATGGGTCAAGTGGATGCACTGATGACCACTCAAAGAGCGACAGTTACAGGTGAGGAACCTAGGTTCAGGTAGGTAGCCGTGTTGGCCTGAAGCAGCAGCAGAAAGTTTGAGTCCAGTGGCACCTTTAAAACCAACAAAGTTTGGTGTAGTGGTTAGAAGCATGGACTCTAATCTGGGAGAATCGGGTTTGATTCACATGCAGCTGCTGGTGTGACTTTGGTTCAGCCACAGTTCTCAGAGAACTGTTCTCTCAAGGGCAGTTCTCTCAGAGCTCTCTCAGCCCCACCTACCTCACAGGGGTATCTGTTGTGGGGAGGGGAAGGGAAAGGAGATGGTAAGCTGCTCTGAATGAAGGGCGGGGTATAAATCCAATCTCCCCTTCCTCCTCCTCTTCTTCTTGGTGTAAGCTTTCGTGTGCATACACACTTGTGAAGAATACCTGAAGAGGTGTATCTGAAGGAGTGTGCATGGACACAAAAGCTTATACCTAGGATAAAACTTTGTCCGTAAGGGACCTGTCTTTTCTTCTTTGTGGCCTCTATACGCCACACTGATGGGTACAGACTAACAGACTCATTCAACTAGAGGCAGGCGGTGGTGCTTGAGACTGCTCTGCCGAAGGATGCTCCTTTCCTGACCCTGACGTCTCGGGCACGGTGCTTCAGAAAGGTCGAAGGGCTGGGACCGAGCAGCTGCTCAGCAGAACTCAGGAATCAAGATCCCCCTGCGGAACACCAAGGATGTGGCCACAGCTCTGATGGAACGAGCCCAGAGTCTCTGAGGAAGTGACTCGTGGGCCAACTCAAAGGACAACTTGCTTCGTCTGAGAAATCTAGTGGCTGAAGCTCAGTGAGGTGACACACTGCCCTTCTGACTGCCCACACGGCACAGGGACGGTCCGGTATGCTGACAGAGGGCAGCCATTCCTTGCCACACAAAAGGACAGAGACTTCCTAATGGCCAAGGGATGCAAAGCCCACTCAGCCCCTGAGGAAGGGCAGGAAAAGAAAGTAGGGCCCAGTCTGCATTTGCTATGTAAAGCTGTTCTGTGCTGCTGTGGTGCCGGCTTCCCATTTGGCTCAGTATAAAGCTCTCCTCTGTCGGCATCAGGATGCAAGTTGTTTAAGGAGAGCGCACGAGAGAGGGGGTGGGCATGCTTCCAAACCACCCCCACCCCAATATGAGTGCAGAAAAATGTTCCCTGGCTGCTTTTAAACACAGACAACTGGATTTTCAGCTAACTTGTTTCCTTTGTTCGCATATCTCCTTAGAAAAGATGGGGGGGAGAGAATTCGGCTCCAGTTGTCTGCTTTCTGCTCACAGCGGCTCGAGGGTGGGGAGGAGCAATTGTAGCACATTCAAACCAAATCCAGATAAGGCGATGAGAACATAGTGACCTTGGAGTCACCACTAAATGGCAATAAAATGATGCACACAGCCAGTGCGGAGATGAAACAACAGGGGAGTGGAGGCTACATGAAATGTAGACAGAAATTTGTGAGATCGTCGGCACAACGGTGCGAAATACCAATGTGGATTGGACCTGAGAAATCCAGCGGCTGAAGCTCCATGAGGTGACACACTGACTGCCCGCACAGCACAGAAACAGTACTGCTTTATACCACTACTTTTTAAAATCAAAATCTCGAAACCTTGACAGAGGCAAATACCTCTGAGAGAAAGTGTCTCATACAGAAGGCTCCCAGTCAATACTCCCACTGCAGCAGGTAAAAGGAGATGGACAGAGAGGGCATGACCCCTCCCTCTTGGGCATAAGCTTCCTCTCTGAGGCGGAGCGGATTTTCCGACCTAGGCGCTAACTCTAGAAGTTTCTGAATCGACGGTTTGCGCAGGCGCAGTCCATCAGTGTGATGCACAGAAACCACAAAGAAATAACTGTATTCTCTTCCAGAGAAGAAACACCGCCCACTTGTAGACAGACCCAACTACAATAGGAAGGAGAAGCACAAAGGAGCCATAAAGTGGAATTCTGACAGTGGAACCACCGCACGCCAGCAAATATAGAAACAGAATGCATCTGACTACGCAACATAAACTGGGCGGTCTTAATGCAGCATGGAGAGCATTTGCCATAGCCAAATGCAGACCCAAGGGGCTGAGGAGAGGTTATCCATCACTTCCTGATACCTCCAACATTCAGCACCATGGAGAGTTCCAAGGGCTGTTGAACAGCCGCAGCAGTGGGGGGCAGGGAAAGGACAGAGAGGATTCTGAGGACCCCCTAATACTTTGCCTCTTATAAAGCTGTTCCCTCGTATTGTTACATACAGCGTCATGTAGAGTTGCCCTTATCCCTCATCTACTTTATCCTCAGAAACTGACTGCAAAGTTGGCTTTAATTATTCACATTTCTGCAAGCGGAGAGGAGGAAGAGGAGAGGAGATTGGATTTATATCCCGCCCTCCACTCCCCAAGGGAGTCTCAGAGCGGCTTACAAACTCCTTTCCCTTCCCCTCCCCACAACAGACACCCTGTGAGGTAGGTGGGGCTGAGAGAGCTCTTTCCAGAACTGTCCTTGAGGGAACAGCTGGTACAGAGCTATGGCTTGCCCAAGGTCATCCAGCCAGCTGCAAGTGGAGGAGTGGGGAATCAAACCCGGTTCTCCCAGATTAGAGTCCGTGCACTTAACCACTACACCAAACTGGCTCCCAACTATATCAAACGGTTACAGAACTGAAGCAAAGCCCTCTGCTTAAAGTTACCGGATGTTAGCATGTTGTTGATGAGCTCTAAAAATCCCTCTTCGGCTACGTGCGCGTCTGTAAACAGGAATACCATCATCTTATTCTCAATCCCTAGTTTCGTATACAATGTTTTCAGATCTTCCCGGAAATTGTTTTCTCCATATCCACGGCTCAATACTATTTTGAAGATCTAAAGGACGGAATATTAAATTATGTGTATTATTTTAATATGACGCACTGATATTTTTGACCGGGGGGGGGGGGGGACACACACACTCATTACTAGAGTTGGAATTCCCTCCCTCCAGAGGTGTCTACCGTGGTCCAAGCCTAACTGTCCTCCAGGATCAACATAAGGCTATTTGGCTCAGGCCCATTCCTAGGGCTGCGGCTGCGCAGGGGTTCCTCTAGCGCAGGGGTGAACGGGGTCCCTGTGGGTGCCACGGTGCCCGCCAAAAACCTTTCTGAAGCCAGCAAAGGGTTTGTAGGAAGTGGGTAGGGCCGGGTGGGGCTTTTGCCCAGCAAGGCTTCTGACTGGACACTGGAGATTTGACTGGCTCTGCAGAGTTCTAAAAAATGTTGCTTTGGCAGCAGCTGCCATCCCAGCACAGAGCTCTTCGCTGTGTGCCTGAAGTTAAGCTGTGGCAGCCATTTTGTGGCTGGGTCTGCCTCCTGCAGTGGCCATTTTGTGCCTCCGCCCACCACGATGTGTCAGAATTCCAAAGGTGCTCACAAGCTCAAAAGGGGGGGGGGGTGTCCTTTGCTCTAGTGGCTCAATATTCACGCTCCGTTACTTTTTCCTTGATACTGTTGTGTGTTCTCTTGGGAAGAAGGGATGGTGGAAATCCGATGCACGGAGGGAAGGAAGGATAGCTGGATTTTTTAAAAGTCACTGACCTCAGATCCTGCTGTATAAGAAGCCAGTCTCGTTAGGGACTGCTTTCCTGAGCCCCCGACGAGCAAAGCATGGCCCCGGTCCATCCTTATGATTCGATGGATGCGGGTTAAGTGCTCCAGGGCATCATCGAACAGCACCAGGTTCATTTTGGTGTTCACTTCATTATACTCTTCAAGAATCTCCTGCAAGAAAACACAAGGCGAGGTGGCAGATTTGGTGTGTGCCTCCCGTAATTCCTTGAACAGGTGCAGCATGATAAAAACACGCTGAGGGGGACGAAAGAAAGGAATGTGAAAAGGGACGCTTTCAGATTGTGAAAAGAAAATACGTGTTGTTCTGTTAATGGTCTTATGAATACCTGCAGAATGGATATTTTGGGCTGGCACTGTCTATAAGGAAGTGGTGGAAAGTGTTGTCAAGTTGCAGTGAATTTATAATTTGCTAATTTACTGCAATTCACAGATTTTCCCAACTGCTTTAATCCAATCTCAGTTATAATCGCCCAGTTACTTA
The DNA here is from genome assembly GCA_029233225.1 of Lepidodactylus listeri. Taxonomy (NCBI): domain Eukaryota; kingdom Metazoa; phylum Chordata; class Lepidosauria; order Squamata; family Gekkonidae; genus Lepidodactylus; species Lepidodactylus listeri. The sequence goes on along the minus strand of JARCFY010000013.1, from coordinate 7,292,267 downwards.
TGCATCCTGAGTCCAACCAGCCCTTCCCGGCAACTGACCCCCCACCCCACCCCTCTCTCTACCTGTACGTAATGGTTGAGGGCGTCTTGTTTCAAAGTATTTAAAGAAGTGTGCATGCAGACGAAAGCAAATACCCAGAATCAATGCTCCCTCTAAGCTGTGGAGTCTTGTGAGCAAAAAGTCTACTTTGTGTGCTACTGGCATTAAAGTTGTGAGCGAGCTATTTGGCTGCTGCATAAATTAGGCTGAGGACAGACTGGCAATGTAAAGCGGGACAGCCCCGCATTGGAAGTGGAAGAAGGGAGCACGTTCAGACATGCGCATCTGTCTGTCGGCTCCATTTCGCACTTACCCGTCTCCCACTCACTTTCCATTCGTTTTAACAGGACACCGGGAGAAACCGGTGTCCAGGGGCCGTCTTGCGCTTGCCTCCCGCTTCCAGGCAGTGTGAACCGGAAGAAGGCGGGAGGCAAGCGGAGGGGGCAGTGTAAACGCGGCGTTTTGCCAGTTTGCGCATGTGCGCACATGTGCAAATTGCCGAAACAGCCCTATCACGAGCTGCAGAGGCCGGCCCATGTGGAGCCACTCCGCAGCAGTCTGAACGCTCCATATCGGCACCATTGCGCAATACACCGGCCGGTGTGAACGGCCAGCCCCAGGGAGTTTTTTCCCCACAGCAGTTTCCTCCGCATTCATCTCGCTCCAGATTGCCAGTCTGTCCTCAGCCTTAGTTTGCTCTGGAGCAATCCTTCCTGAGCTAAGACAAAAACATGTGAGCCGGAAGCTAAAAACTGTGAGCTAGCTCACACTAGCTCAGCTAGAGGGAACACTGCCCAGAATTAACCTTTGTTGGTCTTAAAGGTGACACTGGACTCAAACTTTGTTCTCACGGTTACGGAGAAAACTTGACCATGTGCAGCTCAAAGTCTGCTCGAGCCTCCTGTGGTGCACAGAGTGAATCAGTCCCCTCCCGTGTGACTTAGACTTTGTACCTGGAAGAGAGCTTTGGCTGCTTCGTAGTCCTGGATGTCTTCATAAACACGAGGCTCGCTTTCGTTCAGGGCCATTCTGAAGTCTCCAAAAAGGATGGGGTCTCTCATAACCTGCTCCACGTCATCACTGAAATGCTCTTCGACTAAGCCCTTTATGTGGCCCTGGACCTTTGGAGATACATAAAGAATGGCGTTATCAACTCACGCAATGTAAGGTCCGTCTTTCGGATCGATCCTGCCCAGTCTGGCTTGGCGAGAGCTCTCGCACTGACTTGATTATTCACATGAACTATCCTCTGCTGAATGCCCCTTCACAAATCTACTCTTCTTCCTCTTCTGCATATCCTTTGGATCCTACTTTTTGCCTAACCAAAGCAGCATCCACTTTTTTCTACCCTTCAAAATTGTGTAAGCAAAGATGTTTCAGCAACTTCCTGTGAATGCAAAATTGCAGAGTCCCTTGGATGTCAAGGAGAAAACCAAAGCAAAGGAGATGCCAGCTGAACCGACAATTTCACTGCTGGTGCAAAACGACTGAGAACATCATTGCCTTTAACTAATCCAACAAATAGCAAGCTATTAGAGAGCCAGTTTGGTGTAGTGGTTAAGTGCGCGGACTCTAATCTGGGAGAACCGGGTTTGATTCCCCACTCCTCCACTTGCACCGGGCTGGATGACCTTGGGCAAGCCATAGCTCTGTACCAGCTGTTCCCTCAAGGACAGCTTGGGAAAGAGCTCTCTCTGCCCCACCCACCTCCCAGGGTGTCTGTTGTGGGGAGGGGAAGGGAAAGGAGTTTGTAAGCCGCTCTGAGACTCCCTTGGGGAGTGGAGGGCGGGGTATAAATCCAATCTCTTCTTCTTCTTCTTCTTAGAGCCAGGAGAAAAGGACTAACCAGATTTTTGTCTGCTTCATTGATCAGTCTGTCGTGGAAAACCCGGAGACACTCATTCCTCCAAACTCTCACCATCTGTGCCACTGTCTGGAACCTGCATCAGGACAACAATGGAATGAAAACAGCCAAATCAACTTATAAGATTATGTGGGATACCCAGGTCAGAATTTGTAAACCGTCTGCCCCCCTAGAATCCAACTGTGAATAACATCTGAGTCAGCATGCTCTAATTTGGAAGTCCCCAACCTTTTTTGAGCCTCCAAGGACCTTTGGAATAGCAGTGTGTGTGTGTGAACAAGATCTTGGAGTATGGGTGGACTATAAGTTAAATATGAGCAGCCAGTGTGATGCAGCGACAAAAAAGGCTAACACGATCTGGGGGTGTATCAACAGAGGCATAGCATCCAAATCTCAAGATGTCATAGTCCTGCTATACACTGCATTGGTCAGGCCGCATCTGGAGTACTGTGTGCAGTTCTGGAGGCCTCACTTCAAAAAGGATGTGGACAGAATGGAGCGGGTGCAGAGGAAAGCAACGAGGAGACCAAGCCCTGTGGGGAAAGGCTGAGGGACTTGGAAATGCTCAGTCAGAAGAAGAGGAGGTCGAGGGGAGACATGACATCTCTCTTTAAGTATCTGAAGGGCTGTCACTTCGAGGAGGGAGGGCAGGGAGCTGTTCCTGTTGGCAGCAGAGGAGAGGACTTGCAAGAATAGGTTTAAATTAAGGGCGGGAAGGTACTGCCTGGATATTAGGAAACACTTTTTTTACAGTAAGAGTTGGGCAGCAGTGGAATCAACTGCCTAGGGAGGTGGTGAGCTCCCCATTACTGGCAATCCTTAAGTAGCAGCTGGACCAACACTTGTCAGGGATGCTCTAGGCCAATCCTGCGTTGAGCAGGGGGCTGAACTAGATGGCCTGTAGGGCCCCTTCCAACTCTGTGATTCTATGATTCTATGGATGCAACCACAAAATGTCCAAGAGTGAGGTGATGCCAAACTCCAATAGTAATTCTTCAACATTTCAGACAGAAGCTCTGTTTAACAGGATGCCTTCTGAAATGAAGGCGTTTAAAGATACTTTCTTGCACACACACTGCTCACGTTCAGTCGCACTGTGAAGATCCTTGTGCAGTGGTGGCAGCTGCTGCTGAAGCAACTGGTTCTGTTTAATCTGCCAATCAGCTCTCCAATAGCCAATCAAAGCCCTGCTGGGCAAAAACCCCATCTGGCTCTGTCCACCTTCTCAAAACACACGGTGGGCACCAGGAGAGATGCTGGTGGGTGCCCTGGTTGGGGCCCCCTGCTCTAATCAGATAAAACATCTGGAGTAGTCACAAGCCCAGCAGCAAGCCACATCCAACCCACGCTCACCGTTCCGGGGTTGTCTGAACAAGCCCATTGTAAACTCTGGAGAGATCCCGCAAGTTGAAGATATAGTGGAATTTGGAAGGAGTCGGAGGCAGGTCCCGGACTATCAGGTCGTAGAGCGCCAAAGTGCAGGCCGTCAACTTCTCAGCGATTGCGGCGACGGCTTCGTTAAAAGACTGCAAACACAAGACAGGGAGGATCTCTTCAAGGGACTCCTGTGAGCAAATGCTTGCCTGAAGCGTCTTCCAGCACAATTAATCCAGCACAGGACAATCATACATTTAAGGGGGGGTGCACCTTCCCTGGAGCGCATGCAGAGAGGTACATTGTTTCATTGGTGGGGTCTGTGCATGATTTTAAAAGTTCTAGTCTGATCTCCTCCATAAGAGTTTCCGGGGGTGGGGGGTGGGGTCACTGCTCAGCAGAACTGACCAGTTGTTGGAATGGATGCCAGATGAATTCATTGGAGTTCTGGTGAATATTTCTTCTGTCGGGCGACAAATTTATAACTGGGGGTCATGTTTTGACTTTAACAAGAAGAGGCCCCGTTTTTAAGGGTTTCTCTCTCCCAGGAGGGCTTCTGGGCCACTTCCTTCTCGGCAGAGCTCTCCTCTGCTATTGCACCCCAGAGCCAAATTAGACATGACGTGTGACACAAGCATCTGACCTGACTTGCTGACTTGCGTATGAACTGGGCACCTGACTTGGGAAGGGATCCATTTGGCTCTGGAGCACTGCGAGCAGGGAAGGGAGGCTTTCTGTTTCCCTCTTGTGCCGTTTCTGCCAAGGGAAGGGACTGTGGAGGATGCCCCGCTTGCCCCCTTCTCTGGCTTCATGTGTCTGAATGACTCTGAGAGCTGGGCAAATGAGAGCGGGCTGCTGAAGTATGTGCGGGCCAGGTCACTGTCACAGAGCTGGCTGCTGCCTGTTGCTGGCCAGGAGGGGGACCAAGGGAGGGGAGAGCCAAAGTGGCCACTCTCAGGGAGAAAACAAAAAATTCAGATAATAATGGAGAGCAGAATTAGGGTTGCCAGCTCCAGGTTGGGAAATACCTGGAGATTTTGGGGATGGAGCGTGAGGAGGGTAAGCTTTGGGGCACGATGCCATATACAGTCAAACTTCCAAAGCTGCCATTTTCTCCAGGTGAACAGATCTCTGTCACCTGGAGACCAGTTGTGATAGCAGGAGATCTCCAGCCACCACCTGGAAGTTGGCAACCCTAAGCAGAATTCAGAGGGAGCTATGGCTTTTTGGTACACAGATACTTCATCAGCTGGAGGACAGGAATCTGGGGGTGCCGTCACACGCGCCAGATAAAATGGGGGGGGGGAAGCGAGGCTATTTCCTCCGGAAGAATTTGACCCACAGTTGCACAATCACACCTCCCTTTGAAACTGTGGGCATAGCCCGTCAGGGTGTGATCAGATGCCACTGCAAGTGAGTGGAGGGGGGGGGGGAGTTGTGCCGTTTGTTTCCCATGCACTTAAACAAGGAATCGATTAATTGCACCTTCACACTGAGGGCTCCCTATGGAGTTTGTGATGATGTGCATACTGCAAAGGGGGGAGGGACAACGGCACCGAGCTGGGATGGCCTGATCAGACCATCCTGATGGCATGACAGCATGCTGGAGCAATCAGACAGAGGAAAGTCTGATCATGGCCCATCGCAACCTGTTTACTACCAGATTTTCCCTGATGTCTTTTAACTCTATTTCTGCGGCAGAGCAACATGGGTTGCTGACAGCTGCGGGGCACTTCTCAGATGTTGTGGTCTGACTGCACCCTTTTAATCTTCCCAGCATTCGTGCCTATGTCAGGTCTAATTGTACATATGATCACAGCCTGGATGTGGTGAAAATGTACTAAAAGGGCTGCTGTCATGACATATGAAACAGCTGGGCAATATTTTCTAAGGGCATGCCAAGTTGACCACATGGGGCTTCAGGTTCCTAACAGCGTTCAGACACAGTCATGCCACAGGCAGCAATTAAAACCGACTACCTAACTTTTAGTTTAGAAAAGACGGTGGGGGGGACATGATAGAGGTTTATATTATGCATGGGATGCAGAGAGGTGACAAACAGAACTACTTCTTCCTCTCCCAAAATATTTGATCTTGGGGGCATCCAATGAAGCTGACGGGCAGTAGGTTAAGGATGGACAAAAGGTAATACTACTTTACACAGAGAGTGATTAAAATGTGGACATCACTGCCAGAGGATGTAGTGATGGCCACAGGAATACACAGCTTTAAAGGGGGATTAGATATTCATGGAGGATAGGGCTATCAGTGGCTACTAGCCATGGTGACTGAGGGGAATCTCCTCATTCAGGGGCACTAAACCTCTGACTCCCAGGGCAAGTCAGCAACATCAGGGGAAGGCCTCAGCCTCTCTGCCCTGTTGTTGGTTGTCCAAGGGAACTGGTTGGCTACTGTGTGAGACAGGATGCTGGACTAGATGGACCTCTGGACTGATCCAGCAGGGCTCTTATGTTCTCATGTCCTTAAAGGACAAGAGATTCCCATGAGTAACAAGCACCAATGAGTAAGGGTAGGTTCTGTCTCTATGAAAGGAGATGGCAAGTTCCGCAAAAGACCTAATATTCTATAGTTTAACAGAAGAAAGTGCCATGATTTTATCTACATATCTATCTAGATCAATAAATCTATCCAGATCAATAATTCAGATTACCGCAGTGTGGCCTTTTAGAATGGAGGCATATATCAAATGCAGGGATGCCACCGAAGGAAAAGGAACGTTGAAAACGCTGAAGAGCGAGATGAATCTCGGGTCCACTTCGTTCCGACCTCCCCCGGCTTTGCCCATGGAAGCCACGAAGCCAAGGTCACGAAGGTATTTGCAGGTCATCTCCTTGCCGCGGTCGTAGAGAGCGCCTTTCTCCAAGAGTAACTTCAGCAGGGCAATGGGCTGCTGGGTGCCGTATTCGTCCACCTTTGGACAACGGGAAAAGGAGACACGTGGGCCCGGGAGACCAAACCGCCGACACACGGCCACATTATTAGTAACAATGTGATTGAACCCGGCAAGGAAGGAGTTGGTGGAGCGGATCTTTCCCCACCTCCACAGAAGCCTGTTTTTTGCTCCGAGAGCCCTCTTGGCGGGTTGGGAGAGACTCGTCCACAAACGGCACGACAGCACGGGGCACTGCAGCAGTGCCCACGGGAATCAGGTACCATCCTGTTCTTCTCTCTCTTCTGCTAGTGGCTTGCATCGGTGGAAGAGGGACATGGTAAGTTTACCCAGTTCTGTCTCCTCACTGCAGCATCCTATACCGAACTTCCCCTCCGGTATTATTTATTTCTCTGAACATGAAATCTGCCTTCTCCTCCCACCCACCCACCCACCCTGCAAAGGCCGGCAAGGCCAATGACCTCCAAACCTCCGGCGGAAGGCCGTTCCACAAGGCCAGGGCTCAAGCCGCGTTTCAACATAGGCTCACATGGCAGCATACGTAAAAAGATAGATGTTTAATAAACCGAATTAAAACCATGGCCACTGTAGAAGTGGGAGCAGACTATGTACAGGAACAATGTCCATATGCGCCATTCACGCACTGCATGCAGCTTTCCATGCCCGTCCTCTGTGACATCCATCATGCCCCCCCCCCACACTGGGCAACCCCCTTTCCTCCCTCCCACCTAAGTCAGTGTTCAGCGCACCACTGCTCAGCTGTAGATGTGGGGGGGGGGGGGATCCGCCCATGAACAGCCTTAAATGCACCCTTACCAGTCCGCACAGTGTCCAGAGGCATTTTGACTGTGATAGTTACTAAAAGATGGTGCTAAACCAAGTTTGGGAAAAGATCACAGCAAAACCAAGGGAATCGCGGAAGCAAGACAAACAGAGGCTGAAGTTGTGTGGATGCTGCCAAGGCGCCACGACAGAACAAAGCATCCGTGTGGAAACAGCCATTGTAAATGCAAATAAAATACTGCAACGTATTGCAAATGTTTTGTGCGGAGTCAGTGGACATTTCTCCTCTCTCAAGAAAGTCAAAGTTGGTCATTTGGGGAGGGAATCTCTGGGAGGCATAGCCTTTTCAAGATAAAAATACACTCCAGTATGCAGGCAGGCTGAGAGGCCTTACCCTGGGCATGTTCATATCATCCATGAAGACAAGGAGGCGCTTCCCCATTGGGGGCCCATAGGTTTCTTTCGTCCGCTTCTCCACATTTGCTTCCAGGTTTCGCTGAATGTCCAGTGAATTTGTGCGAGAGGAGAAGTTAATGATCAGCAGCACCTGAAAAGGAGAGGTGATTCTTTGATAGGAAGGGCCTTCCGGCACAGCAACACAGATGCTGATTACTGTAAGCGGCCTTAAACCACAAGAAAAGGTGGAATACAAATGTTTTAATAAACAAGCTGTTGATACATGGGGGCTTAACGGGGCCTTCCCTGTAGCAGCTCTCAGAGGTGGTATTCTGGCTGGTACGTAACCAAAATACAGCAGATTGTGACAAAGAGACTAACTCTCAAATCAAATTAATTTCAGTAGACAAGACAAGAAAAACCAGGAGTTACTGCTGAAGGCCTGGTCATCGTTTCGATTAGCGTATTTAGATCAGAATAGTCGCAGGACCTTTCTCCATCTGAGAGCACGACGTGTCAGTCCCATCAGAGGAGACAACACCTACGGACCAGCGCTCTGAATATCAGGCAGCTTGCAGATGATGTTCAAAAACCTGGACCCTTACATTTATGTCGGGGTTTAGTTTTCTGAGGTAGTTTAGTGTTGTCGCTGACTTTGAAGTACCCGATTCTCCAACCAGAACAATGGGGTGCTTGATTTTGACCATCTGTCCCAGCTGCCAGTTTGTGCGGGTAGTGTCCACTGTAGGAACTGAAAGGGGAGGACATTTACAAGACGGACAAGGAATGCACATTACTTAATGTTTACATACTTGCAGGAACGGAAAATGCAAAAACAAAGGACACAGCAATGGGACCTTGCTCTTAACTGCAGCTGTTATTTCTGCCCTGGTCCCAGCAATGACTCCCACCCTTTGACAGAGAAGACACCACACAGCCAGGCTCCCAAGCCACCCTGCTTTGGAAAGGACAGGTTGTGCTTACGAGCTTCAACTGATTACTCCCTCCAAATCATGCCAGCTTAATTCACGCTTACCCAGGATGTCAATGAATTTCACTTCCGGTGAGTGAACGTATTCAGGGACCAGTTTGCTCCAAGGCACCCATTTCTTCAACTTCCCCTCAAAATGGAAGTCATACAAAGTTGGAAGCTGTCCTGAAAGACAAGTTAGAAATAAAAGGAAGGTGGCGGATCTGCCACCGGAGACGTGCATCCACCAACCTCTAAAGCGGGATGGCTGGAAGCGAAGCATTCTGCGTATTATCTGAATAAAGGGGCAAAAAACATGAAGACATTGGCTGTAGTCCTTGGAGACGGTCTGAGAGCACCTTTTAGGTATACATGTAATCTTGAGATCGATTTGCGTTTCTGGATTTCCAGAGAACTGGTGCGAAGCTTCCTTCCTTGCAGGAGATACGATGCTCCGGGGCTGGGGGGAAACCTAGGACTTGAGGAATGCCAATCAAATTGCTCCTCACTCCTCTTCCCAGGAGAGGACAAGACTTGACTGAAGAGACTGGTCACTGCAGGAGGAAGGTCTTTCAGCCCATCATGCAGTGAAAGCTCAAGGATTCCTCCCCAAAATAAACAGTGCCCTTACAGCACTGGCACTGCCGTACCTGGCAGCTCTCCTGGCCTGGCCAGAGTCATCTCATCATTCACAGTCGACATCGAGGAGAGACGTTTTACAAAATCATCAAATTTTGATCTTCCTGCTTCCAGGAGGGTGGCTCCTAAGGAGGAATACAAAGCTTCCAGGAAGTAGCACTCAAGCACGTCGGGGTCATCCATTTCTTGCTCTACGAGGGCGTCCAACATCCTAGTTAACTGCGTCACCTGTGGTTTGAAATCACAGAGACAACATCAGCCCGTGGGGCATACAGGTTGTTTCCCAGACACACTGCCATGAAGTCTGAGTGAGCTGGTAAAAGAAATACCTGGCTGAGAGCAGCACTGAACACTTTGGTGAGTCTTTAGGGGGGCGATGAAGAAGGGCTTGGAAGTTGCTTAGCTATCGCCAGGTTTACGCCCTGAGCTGTTCTTCAGGGATCCATGGCCTGTGCGGCTAACCTGGGTGCCTACTGGCAGTTCACCCCCAAATTCATTTGGGTTCCTTCCATCTTCACAGCCACTCTTTCGTGGACTTCCACGCATCTGGACGGGTCATTATAACTCCCAACAGCCTCCTATTATTCCTGCTCACCTCTGCATTTCCAGTACTTGCATGTGTGTTTTAACATGTATTTTATTTCTGTATGTGTGCATGTTATTAGGATTTCTTCTTTTAATATCCAATCCAATCCAAATACCTTTATTGGCATAAATTTTCTTTTTAATAAAAGCAATGCTTTTGGTTAAGGACTGGACTGGTTGTTGAGAGCTCTCACAAAGGGGAAAGATCCCCATAAACATAGGTAGGAGATCCCCACTAATATCCACCCCACTTCCAGGGGGGAGGGGGGAGGAGGAGGGCCTATCATAGACAACGGCAGTGTCGCTTCAGCTAACCCTGGCTGGTACTGCGCAGAAGAAGGTAATGGTAAACCACTCCTGATAACCTCATACCTTGAAACCCCTATAATGAAACAACCCAAAACAAATCAATAGGATGTTTTGGAGGCTGTTAATTCATAGGGTCACCATATGTCGGAAGTGACTCAATGACACTTAACAAACGCACTTCCTTTGACAGAGACAGGTGAAGAAAAGAGAAGGGGCCGGATTTATACCCCGCCCTTCACTACCCGGAGGCGTCTCAGAGCGGCTTCCAATCCCCTTTCCCTTCCACTCCCCACTACAGATACCCTGTGGGCAATGTTCCCTCTAAGCTGTGGAATCTTGTGAGCAAAAATTCTACTGTGAGCAACCGGCATTAAAGTTGAGAGTGAGCAATTTGGCTACTGCAGAAATCGGTTTGCTTTGGAGCCATCCTTCCTGAGCAAAGACAAAAATGTGTGAGCCGGGGGCTAAAGAATTGTAAGCTAGCTCACACTAACTCAGCTTAGAGGGAACACTGCCTGTGGGGCTGAGAGAGCTCTCTTGAGAACTGCCCTTGAGAGAACAGCTTTTTTTTTTACCAGAGAATTTTTTTATTGAAAGATGAGTAATTTTTTTTCCCCAATACAGAATACAGTGTCATCGGTATGAAATACTAAATACGTATAACAGTTGATAAGCCTGTTAACATCGTTCATGTATGTTATCTGTTTAACCAGTTCGCTGGAAAGGTGGGATAGAAATGCGAAAAATAAATTAATTAATTAATTAACTTTTGCTTTCTGCCTAGTGGTGATCTTGAAGTGTATTAGTAACTTTAAACCAAGGAAAAGGATTAAGGTAAGTATTAAAAGAGTTTGAGAGTATTTAAAAATGTTTGTCAGTGTTTAAAAGTATTTAGAAGTGAAGCCACTTGATATAATTAGGATTAGATGGTATATTGTTGTGTTCTGCCATATATGTAACCAAGGAGAACCATTTGCTAAGGAAAGATGAGTGCCTTTTTGTAGAGAGAACAGCTCTGAGAGAATTTGTGACTGACCCAAGGTCACACCAGCAGACGCATGTGGAGAAGTGGGGAATCAAACCCGGTTCTCCCAGATTAGAGTCCGCACTCCTAACCACTACACCAAACCAAGGCAAATGTGTTTTCACATAGCTACTGCCATTTGTCACCCAGGAAGAACCTCCTTTCAAGTCTCAAGCAAATGGAGAAATTGGTGGGGAAAGGTTCCCTGTGATCCCCTAAAACCAGAGCCCAGCCTACCTCACAGGGTTGTTGGGAGGACGAAATGGCAGAAGGGAGAACCATGTACGCCACCGTTAGCTGAGGCGGGCTTCCCAGGGTAACTGGGGCTCTGTTTCTTTGTTGCTCAGATCCTGCTCTTCCTGTAGAATTTCCTACATGGGGTCACGCCCGGGAATCTGCTCTCAAACCTCACTCCTCTGTGTAAGTATTCCCAGCACCTATTTTGCTTGTGGAAATTCTTAGGCTCTTTAAAAAAAGTCCTTACTAAAGATATTGAACTGCCGTAAATGCTCTGTGAATCTGCAAAATCAGGCGCTCTTACCATATTTAGGTCTGTTTGTGGAACGATGGTCTTCAGTCTCTTCCCTTGCCGACCATCAACAATTCCTTCTACGATCATGTCGATCAGGTAGGGGACATATTTGTCAAACAGCCGATTTAACAAAAGCTGCTCTTGCTGAGAAAGGAAGCAGAAATAATCCTAAGGTACTGGTCTGATTTGTCCCTCCCAGTCCCTGTCCTCTCCAGCTTTTGGTATAAGTGGCTCAATCTGTTTCAACTAATAGATGGGAAATATGCACTCGGGGCAGTGTTCCCTCTAAACTGTGTGCGTGAGCAGCCACTCGTTAACACGGGAAGCCCCCTCAGCAGCAACCTGGAGCCACACAGAGTCTTGCACTGCCCATTGCCCACTTTAAGATTACAGCAGTTATATTCTGTTCAGGATGTGAACTGTTCTGCTCAGTGGGGGGGGGGGGAATTAGAGGGAACAGAAGAAGAAGAAGCAGGAAGAGGGGGAGATTGGAATTTTACCCCGTCCTTCACTCAGAGCGGCTTACAAACTTCTTTCCCTTCCCCTCCCCTCAACAGACACCCTGTGAAGTAGGTGGTGGAGCTGAGAGAGCTCTCTCAAGAACTGCTCTTTCAAGAACAGCTCTGACAGAACTATGGTTTGCCCAAGGTCATCCAGCAGCTTCATGTGGAGGAGGGGGAAATAAAACCCGGTTCTCCCAGATTACAGTCTGCACACAACCCACTGCACCAAACTGGCTCTCTGGGCACATCATAATAATGGCACATCTCTCATGCAATGTCAAGAGTAGACACCAGCCTTGGACAAGTTGAGAAACGGACCCTTCAGAAAGAAGTCAGCAGAAGGAATTAACCAGGCGAAGGTCCATAGCTTCCACAGTGAGCTGGCTGGGCCCAGGCTAGCCCAATTTTGTCAGTTCTCAGAAGCTAAGCTGGGTCGACCCTGGTTAGTACTCTTTATTTATTTATTTATTTATTTGAACTTGTGCCCCGCCTATCCAGCACAGGCCAGCTCTAGGCGGATCGGGAGACCACTAAGTAAGTCCAGGGTTGCTAGGCAGATGCAGGCAATAGCAAATCCACCTCTGAACGTCTCTTGCCTTGAAAACCCTGCGGGGTGAGCATAGTCAGTTGCGACTTGACGGCCCTTTCCACCACCACTGCAGTGAATGAACTGCCACAGTGAAGGAGGAACAAGATAACAGTCAGAAATCAGGGCGGATCTAGAAGTCACTGGAAGTCCCAGCAATGCCACCCAAAACAGCACTGCCTCATCTTCTCTCGGTATTCCGACGTGTTGCGTTTCCCTTGCCATGGCTCTACATCACTGGCTGTGGCTGGTGAGGGCGGGGGAAGTCATTGCATGGGGCAGGGGGACGGAGTACCTGGTAACTTCCCAAATTCAGAAACAGGGCTCTGAATAAATTTAACATCTTGGCCAGTTCACCCAAGCCCAGCTCCTAACGAATGCACATCATCTGTGCTGAGGAGCACTCCGGGAGGTCTTAATCGCAAGAGAGTAGTAATACATCTCTTTATACCAAAACCTATGAGTTGTAACGCGAGTGGAGAGGAGCCACCGGCTCGCACAAAAACTGGCTTGGCCAGACTGTCACATATCCGACAATCAATTTAACTGCACTAATTGCAGGTGGTGTTCAAGATGAGTGTGAGCAACGGTTCCCTACTTTGTTGCTCCTCTGGCTTGTCCACTTCTGCCAATAAGGCCTATATTTCAAATTCTTTGGGTCCACAAAGACCATCCCACAGCGCGACACCGTTGCAGGCGATGCATACTGTAAATCTCCAACCTAAAAAGGAAACGTGCAGGTTTACGAGAATTCCTGTGCTGCTCATGAGTCACTTCAGGTACTGATGCCAAACACAACAAAAGACACAAGAGCTTTATGCACACGTTTTGCAGGGATCAGAAACACCCACTTCAGAATAAGGACCAAATGGTGCTTGACCCCACAACAAATATCACACATCTCACACAACTCAAACCCCCTCTGTTAAAGGGGGTGCAAAGGAAACAGTACCTATATGCCTTGCTGCTTAAAATGCCCTGTCGTAGCATCTTTCTGGGATAGAATAATACAGGAAATAAGGAACATTATGGGATATACAATAGATAAAAACCCAGAATCGTTACTCCTGAATCTCAGAGCGGAAGAGGCTCCGTCCAATACACAAAGGAAAAGAATTGCCTTATTACTATTTGCATCCAAAACTACAATAGCATCCACATGGAAATCAAAATGTAAAACAACCGTAAACCTCTGGTATAAAAAACTATGGAATGTATACATAATGGAAAAAAATTCAGATATAATGAAACCAATAAAAACTAATGGAGGGCATAACGAAGATATTATGAGTATATGGCTACCCATTATATCTCATCTAATTAGTCAAGAAACAATACCTGATGTAATAAATAATCTTCATCTACGGTAAACGTTAACAATTTGCAGTCATTAAATGTATACATATGGAATGTTACAAACTAAATGTTGGGGGGGAAGTACACACTTATCCTGTACAATGTTGTTGTAAATGGAAAAAATGAATAAAAATTAACTTGGGGGGGGGGGGGGGGAGAAACACCTACTCAGCCGAACTGAACCCTCCAGATTACAGCCTCTGCCGACACCCACCACCACCGCCTCTGCCTCTGCCGACACCCACCACCACCGCCTCTGCCTCTGCCTCTGCCGACACCCACCACCACCGCCAGTCTGCAGTGCACAGGAGGGACTAACAGCCACTGAAATATCAGTGCTTGTCCCTCTACCAACTCCCCTTCCCTGGTTGAAAACTTGGTAATTCAGCCAGTCGGCTTTTGGATCCCCCTTAAAATGTTCTGCCGACAGAAACAATGAGTTGGGTTAGAATGGGTAAAAGGAAGTACTTCTTCACCCAAAGAGTGATTAACACATGGAATTCACTGCCACAGGAGGTGGCAGCTACAAGCATGGACGTCTTCAAGAGGGAATTGGATAACCATATGGAGCAGAGGTCCATCAGTGGCTGTTAGCCACAAGGTATAGATAGGAACTCTCAGTCTGGGTCAAGTGATGCTCTGTATTCTTGGTGCTTGACGGGGGGGCAACAGTGGGAGGGCTTCTAGTGTCCTGGCCCCACTGCTGGACCTCCTGAGGGCACCTGGTGTTTTTGGCCACTGTGTGACAGAGTGTTGGACTAGATGGGCCACTGGCCTGATCCAACATTGGTTTCTCTTTATGTTCTTATGAGCTCCCACCAACCCGACAGAATCACATCTGCATTGCTTTGACGTACGGACGGTTTTTTCTCAGGGAAGACCTATTGATCCTACCACATTTCACATTTGTACCCCATCCTTCCTCCAAGGAGATCGGGGAGGGATATATTAGTCTCTGCATTCTTTCCCCAGAACAACCCTGCAAGGTAGTTTAGGCTAGGAGACTGGCCAGTGAGCTTCATGGCAGTGAGGTCTCAAAACCCCTCACTCAGGACCCTTGTAGAGGCTCCTTCCTGCCTATCAGGAAGTTAGAGCAACTTAAAGGTATTAACACATTCTCCCGTTGAGGGGGGGTCAGCAGATCTTCAGTTGCGGGTTAGGATCATAGAATCACAGAGTTGGAAGGGACCTCCTCCAGGGTCATCTAGTCCAACCCCCTGAAAAAAGCCAGGGAATTCACAAATTGCGCTACAATCTCCTGACAGCAGGTATTCAGGAGCCACCCATTGCTTCAGAGGAGGCAAGCCCAGAGACTGTGGATTCCTATTAGAATGGACTAAAAATGGAATTGTGGGAAGAGTAACCTGCTCCAGGATAGCCCCCGCCCCCGAAGAAAAGGGACGTGAAAGGGCGTAATATGGCTCAAACTAAGCAGGTGGGGCATCACAAGCTGCCTGGAAGAAAGACTACCTGGACTCGTATGTAAGGCTGTTCAAAGGAAGGGCATGATGAGAGGGTAACAAAATGAATATGCAAGAGGAAAATGCCCTATAACAACACCCTCCAAGACCAAAATGGAGGTAGGTCCCTCTAAACAGTCACCTTTTCAGGTATCCAGGAAGCCTGTTTCGGCACTGCCCACGGGGCTTCCTTACCTCAAACAAGAGAGCGCAGTGAGTCTGGAGTCTGATTCGCTCCCCATTGGCCAAGGTCAGCAGCTTGTTATCGTCCATCACCGAGTTCATGTTTTCAACCCAGAGAGCATCCACGTCGCCGTCAAACAAAATGTACCTGGGCCCAAAAGTTAGCGTAAATACCTCTTGCGCAACAAGGCATCCCCAGAACACTCCTAATCCGCTGGACCAGGGCTTGTTAGTGGGAAACGTGAAAGAAAACGGGGGAGAGGGAAACGGAAGCTGTCAAAGCCCCGCGAAGGCAACATTTGAGCCTCAACAAATTACCTCCGCTCCTTTTTGTCAGTGGGCTTGTTGATTTCTCTGAAAATGTTGGATAAAACGCCGTCTGTCCAGTCTCGGGTAGTGGGGTCCAGGATACCGTACAGTTCAACGACACTCATGGCTTTGGGGTTCAGTGTGTAGAGCTTGGTCAGGAACCCTAGTCTAATTGAACATCGGAGATACAGTTAGGGCGAGTAGTAGAAAGCACTGCCAGATAATTAATCAAGGTTGTTTAGCCGGTGCAGCCAGAGATACTGCACAGCCACCCACCGCATTTATTTCATTCATTTGTATGCCACCTTTCTCCCCAGTGGGGACTCAGAGTAGCTTACATCAACTCTATGACGATAGAAAAGAGCAAGAGTCCAGAAGCACCTTAAAGACTAAGAAAATTTGTGGCAGGGCAGGAGCTTCTGTGAAGAGCCAGAGTCCAGTAGTACCTTAGAGACTAACAACATTTAGAAGAAGAAGAAGGGATTGGATTTATACCCCACCTTTCACTACCCGAAGGAGTCTCAGAGCGGCTTATAATCTCCTTTCCCTTCCCCACCCCACAACAAACCACCCTGTGAGGGAGGTGGGGCTGAGAGAGCTCTTGACAGGAACTGCTCTTTTTCAAGGACAGCTGTGCCAGAAGTACGGCTTGCCCAAGGTCATCCAGGTGCAAGTGGAGGAGTGGGGAATCAAACCCGGTTCTCCCAGATTAGAATCCGCACACTTAACCACTACACCAAACTGGCTCTTTATGGCAGGGTATGAGCTTTCGTGTCACTGCTCACTTCTTCGCAAAAGCTCCTCCCCTGGCACAAATTTTGCCAGTCTTCCAGGGGCTCCTGGACCCTTGCTCTTTTCTGCCGCTACAGACAGACTGACACGGTGACCCATCTGGATCTGCAACCCCATGAGATCAGTCAGGCTGAGAGTGGGGGACTGGCTCAACGTTACTCCGTAACCTCCCATGGTAGAGCTTGGATTGGAACTTGGGTCTCCCTGATCCTAGTTCAACCCTCTAACCTCTACACCACAGTGGCTCTCACATTGCTTCAGTTGAGAAGGGTGGTTGCCAACGTGAACCAGTGTCTCCTCATTCTCCTGCTGTTTTGGAGAGACTCGAGCATAGCAGAGAACAGGAGTGCGCGCCAAATACACTATGGCCTACGTTTGTGATGTGTACTCACTTTGACTGAGAAAGGCACAGGATATTGATGACCACGGACTTGCCTCCTCCTGTGGGTCCCACCACCATTGTGGTGTGGCGCGTCAACATCGTTTCATACATCTGGACGACTTTATCCACCTGCCGTCAAAACAGACAGGCGGTCACCAACATCTGCTTGCTAAACTTGCTGGCAGCAAAGTTTTCCACCAGGAATTAAGAAGGCTTCATTTCGTGGGATATAAGGCCGGAGGTGCCCCACTGATTTTCTGCATCTCCTTAAAATATACCTTAAAATCCATGTTTCCATCACCTGTAAAATGCTTCATTGTGATGAGCTAGTTACAGATGAATAACACATTCCATATGGAGGAAACACAAAAACAAAGCCAGGTCAAACGCCATCCCTAGGGCAAGAAGAAAGACTTCCCTGTCATCCAGTGTGATGTTCACTTAACACTGAGGCTTCCTGCCCGTGGGCTGCACAGAACGCGCCACTGAATCAGAGCCTGACTGTGTGTGTAGGATCCTTCCCCCCTTTTTTTAGGTACCTGGATTGGCAGAACGACATAGCCTCCTTCAGCCAGCACCTGCTCGACTGCATCGTTAAATTTAGGATAACGGACTCGAGGGCAATCCAGTCCAGGAAACAGGTCAGAGATCAGGCCAAGAAAGAGAGGAACATCTTCAAAAACAAACTTAGGGAGATTCATGTCTCGCAGGGCTCTCATCAGGACCACATCCTGGTTTTTCAAACAAAGAAATACGAGTTGATATTTTTTCCGTGAACTACATGTCCTTTCTGAAAAAAATACTCTACCAGTTGAGCCTCACATTGCCCATCAGTTACATTTTACAGTTGTACTATCAAATTCTCAAGAACAACGGATGAGGAGAAAAGGACAGAAAACATTTCTTATTCCTCTCTGTTCTGCAATACAGAGATTAAAAGCATTGCTTCTGTTCCTGTCCAGCTTGAAGGAAAGAAGAAAAACAAGCTCATTCTCCCTTCTCTTTTGCAATGCAGAAATTAAAAGAACGGCTTCTGTTCCTGACCAGCTCAAAGGGAGGAAGAGAAACAAGCTCTTTCTCCCCTCCCTTTTGCAATGCAGAGATCAAAAACATTCCTTCTGCCCCCACCCAGCTTGGAGGAGAGGGAAGAGAAACAAACTCTCTCTCCTCTTTCTTCTGCAACTTCACTTTGTAGCTATTTGGGGGAGGGGGGATCAGAACCTAGCTCCCATCTGATCCCCCAATCGGGTGTGAATCAGCTTCTGAACAATAGGCAGTTGCAGACTTATTTGGCAGTGGTTCAACTTGATCAATGCAATCCAAACATATCCCTGATTGGCTCAGACTGATTGTGTCAAACAAGGTAAGTGACTCCTGTACGGATTCACTGAGAAATTTGTGGCATCCCTACTTATTATTCTGTGTAAAAAAAGTTGAAAATAAAAAGTTAAGAAACCACTGCCTTCTCTAGTTTTGTTTCCTCGATCAAATCAGCAGTTCAATGCAGCTGCTCTGAAAATAAAAGACAAGCAAACATGAGAGATCCTGATCATGGATCTTCCGCATCATGTTGACTTTGGACATAAAATAACTTAATCTCACGTCTCACACCTTAATCACATTGCAAGGTTACAACAGGCACTCTGCTGTGGGCTAAACACCAGCGAGGCCATTCTGTAGTAAAGCAATCTGGTGACTGTATGGCTAGCTATCCGCTGTGGGACCTGGGCTGATTTTGGGTCACATCAGTGGGAATGGGCCCCCACCCAGCTTCACCATTTTCTGGTTTTCCAGGGTGATGGATTAGAATAAGCTCACCTCATTGAGATCTGCTGATCCTCTCTTCAGCTCTCCAGCCATCACCAATACCGATTTCAAAGCCCGAAGTCCAAAATCATAGTGGTGCTGTTTAGAAAGCTGCTCTCTTGCCAACTTGTACAGCACTGTCATCTTTTTGGCCAGGATCTGGTGCACAGAACAATGCATGGAAAGAGACATTTTTCTAAAAGACACAGTCACATTTAAGAAGGGTACACCTGGCCATCTGTCTCCAATTCTGGTATATTTATTTCCTTCGCTATGTTTTCCCCTGGAATTAAACCCAAGCAAATGGTGACCATATCAACTAAACTTGTTATTCCAGGGTGGTCCTTGCATCTGTTAAACACCTTTTATTATGCTTATGCTAATTTGCTGCTCACTCTCTACCTATATGTATGGACTAGTAACGTCCATTTCAATGTATCTGAAGAAGTGTGCGTGCACACAAAAACTTATTCCTTGAATAAAACTCAGTTGGCCTTAAAGGTGCCACTGGACTCATACTTTGTTCTACAGTAACATAAGTTAGTGGTTCCTAAATGCAATGTGTGTTGATCCACAGATGTGTATGATACGTATAGCGCCACACAATGACTTCCAAGTATGAATCCACGCTGTATGCACAGCTGGTGAGTGTACAAAGCGAGCCCAACATTTGGAAAGATCTTGGACCATCCCTGTCCTTCCACTGAATTTTATGCTACTTGGGGCGCAGTATTTTCCAATGTAATCCGCTTCCAAATTCCACATGCCAGTTATTGGGTATAGAATAATCAAGGGATTGGTGGACAAGCCCTTTGGGATGCCTACCTTTGCCATGAGAAACCCCTCAGAAAACAGCATGATTTCACAGATTTGCTGGAGATCGGGCACAATCACAACCACGGGTCTGAACAGAGCCTTTACGGATTCAGGGAGCTCGGTGCGGCCAGCGTAGCCAGGATTCATGGTGATAAAAATGCCCATTCGAGAGTCCAGAGAAATTTCTTGCCCTTCGAACTGAAATACAGACCCAAGTCAACATCACGGCAAGGCATGTCACAAAGAATAGGCCCACTGCAGGAGGACCCCAGGGGCACAAGAAGCTGCCTTCTCCGGAATCAGACCAGTGGTCCATCCATGTCCGTGACATCTACTCAGACTGGCAGTGGCTCTCCAGGGTCTCCAGCCGAGGTCTTTCCCATCACCCGTCTAGTCCTTTTAACTGGGGATGCTGGGGATTGACCCTGGGACATGACAAGCAGATACTCGACTGCTGAGCCACAGCCCTTCCCTGTAATCCACGTCTTCATGCATGTGTACACATGTGACCCAAATCTAACTCCTCCTATACAAAGCCAGCTTCCTGCTTTTGTACCTGGAATGTTTTCAGTTGGTTCATCAGAGCATTCCGAATGGTCTGGATCTGCGAGGAAATGACCGAAAGCACAGAGGCATCGATCCGATTAAATTCATCGAAGCATCCCCAAGCGCCACACTGGGCAAGGCCGGAAAAAATCTTGCCCACTGCCTAAAAGGTGAAGAAGAATTCAAAGCATTCACCTGGGATCAGTTCTGAATAGTGATGCCATACCGTTCTTGGGCTACTTTTAGGGGAGTGGTCAAGAGTCCCAGGATGATCAAAGCCCCGCTGTGTCTGTTGCGTCTTGTGAAGGACAGGAGCTAGCAGGGGGCTTTCTACTGTTGGAAGAGAAGGACCAGACACTGTCTCTTAGCCTCAGCCTCTAGAGGGAGGTTACAAGAGAGTCAGATAGTTAGAGAGGCAAACTGACTTTCCTTCCTGTTCACCCTTCTGCCTCTGTCCCTTTGATGTGTAGGCCGATACTCTCAGGGAATTGCTTCCTTCCTTCCATCCACACTTCTCTCCCACACACACACAAAAAAGGAGCCTCCATCTGCATCCATCCAGGTAGTTAGAACAGATTCTATCCCTATCTCTCATCCACCCGATCTACAATGGAGCTCACTAAATAAAGAACTTTTTATTAGTTTGACAACTGACAGGTGGTTCTGTGCCACTCTGTTACTTTGCTAGCACAGACAGAACAAATAAGCTCTACTGCATGTAGCCAATAGTGCACTCTGCGAAACTGATACAGGTTCCTGGCTTAAAGAGTGCAGCAGAGAAGTCAGCGTTGATATTCCTACCTTGAAATCCATGCCTTCTCCACAATTGGTGACTACACAAAGCAAGCCCAGGGCTTTGGCGAGATCTTTGGTTGTCTCCGTCTTCCCTGTTCCTGCTGGGCCTGCTGGGGCTCCGCCCAAGTACATGGACAAAGCCTTTGGAGGAAAATAGTCCGGAAATGAGGCTAGGGAAGAAAGAGCTGCTCTGCTTCTCCACCAACCAATGCTGGAGAATGACAAACGTTAAAGAGAACTGAGGAAGGATTTGGCTCGGGAAAGTTTTCAGACCAACAGTCCATCTAGTCCAGCATCCTGTCCCACACAATGGCCAACCAGTTCCTCTGGAGGGCCAACAACAGGGCACAGAGTTCTAGTCCCTCCCTGATGTTGCCTCCTGGCTCTGGGATTCAGAGGATTAGTGCCTCTGAATGTGGAGGTTCCCCTCAGTCACCAGGGCTAGTAGCCACTGATAGACCTCTCCTCCATGAATCTATCTAATCCCCTTTTAAAGCTGTTTATCATCACTACATCATCTGGCAGCAAATTCCACATTTTAATCACTCTCTGTGTAAAGTAGTTTTTCCTTTTGTCCATCACAAACCTACTGCCCATCAGCTTCATTGGATGCCCCTGAGTCCTAGTATTCGGGAGAGGGAGGAAAAGTCTCATGACATTTCTTTCCTCCCTCCATTGCCTCTGGTCAAACAGGTTCGGCAGGCTTTTGAAGCGCCACAAAAAACTGCCAAGAGGTGAAGGTGGTCACAGCAACACACCAGGAATCATTATGCCTTTTTCAGACTGCCTTGGGTTCTACAGAAAGGCTGTCATCTGTCTTCAGCCTTACCCATTCCTGATTTAGGCTCGGGATTTTCGGTAGGGGTTCTGCTCGGAAGCAGGAGCGCAATGGTGTGGCTCCACTTGTTGCTGCCAAATGTACATTCTTTGCTTGTATCGCTAGCTTGGCAGCAGGAATTCTGCACCAGGAGTATCTCTCTCTTTATTGGGCAATTTCTGTCTCGCCCTCCAGCGCTAAAGAATACCCAGGGCCACTTAGAAGAAATTAATAAAACAATTAATACTTAAATACCGCAAAGAGCAAATGAAGCGCAGTACATTAATGCAACAAACTACAAAAGAAAAAAAATGATTCCAGACTGTGAGAGGCAGCGAGATATAAACAAAAACACAATGTCAAATCAGGTTTTTTTTAAAAAAGTATAAAGGCAGCACAAAGATCATCGTATAAAACCCCTCTGCTACAGCATGGGGAGATTATGTGTTTGGTGCCAAGGTGTTCAGTGAAGGAAACATTGGTCAGGACTTTCCCTTTAGGCATTCCAAGCTTTCACTCTGCTTGTTCAGGGACACTTAAGAGAACATAAGAACATGAGAAGCCAACATTGGATCAGGCCAGTGGCTCCTCCAGTCCAACACTCTGTCACACAGTGGCCAAAAGCACCAGGTGCCCTTAGGAAGTCCAGCAGTGGGGCCAGGACACTAGAAACCCTCCCACTCTTGCCCACCCCAAGCACCTAGAATACAGAGCATCACTTGCCCCAGACTGAGAGTTCCTATCTATACCTTGTGACAAACAGCCACTGATGGACCTCTGCTTCATATGTTTCTCCAATTCCCGCTTGAAGCTGTCCGTGCTTGTAGCCACCACCACCTCCTGTGGCAGTGAATTCCACGTGTTAATCACTTCATTCACAGGAAAAGTTCACAGCTTACCTGTGTGAGTGTCAGATAGATGCGATCTGTGAGCGGTGTGATGACTAGCCGCCCATTCAAGCCCATGTACTCATAGCCGTAGGAAAAGGTGCCAGTACACTGGCGCACGTTGAGTTCGTCAGGCTCTCGGTCCCAATAAAAACGCAGTTGGCTCTCCCATTCGAACTCACGGGCATCCATGATGCTAAAAGAGAGAGAAAAGAGGCTGCAGTGGCTGCCAGGAACAAGCGATGGGCTCTCGTGTCCTGGGTGCAAGGTGTGCAGCTGTCTGTGAAGCTTATGTCAACAGAGCATGCTACCCGTGGTGGTGAGAGAAGAAGCACAAGCAGAGAGCCCAGAGGAAAAGGTGAACAGGAGAGAGGCAAGGAAAGTAGGAGGATCAGTACTGACTGGACCTTATCTGGGACCCCAGGAACCTGTGCTTCCCACCAGATTCTGCAACAGGGTCATTGGTCCTCTACTATACAACCCAACTGACTCTTATTTCTAGAGATTGCGATTACCTGTCTCTTACAAACGTGTCAACGATATCCCTTGCATGGACATCGATTATGAGAACTGTGTTGTATTTCTTCCGGTCATTCTTGTTCAGCGGCTTGGTGATTTGAGTCACCAGAGCGTCGATCTGCTGGTGCATTCGCTTGGCGTAATTCTTCAGTGCCTGTTTCTCTCCCCTCTTCACTTTCTGAAAGACGTCTTCCACTTCCCAAGTCCACCACACTTGATTGGCAGCCAGCACCATCATCCCTTGGTACATCAGCATCCAGTCAACTCTACGGAAAAACACTGTCTCACGGATGGAGAGCTAAAAGCAGTAAGGCATCTAACGTCTGAAGATTTCAGTCTGAGCTACAGTTGCAGTATTCGGTTGTTGGGAGATCTATGGACGTAGGACTGCCTTATGCGATCCAGCATGAGTGGAAGGTGGACGGAGGAGAGTTGTCTGCTTTCCTGAGACCGGGGGGGAGGGGGCACTGGAGTTAGACTTGGGATGAAACCCCAGTTTAGCTGCAGGATTAATTGGGTTGTTTTGTCCAGTCACTACCAGTGAACTTTGGGTATAAGAAGAGGGGGAAATGGATTCAGGGTAGTGGGGGCAACCACAAAATGGCTGCCACAGGAATGTCAGGAAGCGAAGCTATGTATAACTCTAACAGCTTCAGGTGGGTAGCCATGTTGGTCTGCAGCAGCAGAACAGAGTTCGAGTCCAGCAGCACCTTTAAGACCAACAAGGTTTTATTCAAGGTATAAGCTTTTGTGAGCACACACTTTGTTGGTCTTAAGGGTGCCACTGAAGCCAAGGGGGGAAATGGTTGGTCTCACACGGATGTTGCATAAGTCAATATTAAAAAGCTTGCAAGATATCGACAACCGGGTCTATGTTAATTAAGGCATAAGGTATGTGCGTAGCAGGGAGAGGGCGACCACTTTTGATACTAAGCTCACATTGAACAAATGAGACACAGAAAGGAACTGAAGTCAAACAGGAGGACGCATCTTCAGGGGCACTTGCAGAAGATAATCATAGGGCCCTAATTTAGTTATATAGAACTAAACTAAAGGGGGGGGGGGGGAAGCTGAACCAGTATTTATGATAGGACATTATAATGGCCCTGACCTGGACAGCCCACTCTCTCAGCTCTCAGAAGCTAAGCAAGGTCAGCCCTGGGCTGCTACTTGGACGGGAGACCACCAAGGAAGCCCAGGGTCACTATGCAGAGGCAGGCAATGGCAAACCATGTCTGAACGTCCTTTGCCTTGAAAACCCTATGGGGTTGGGCATAGTCGATCAAGACTTGATGGCACTCTCCTCCACCACCACCACATAAATCCTTGTAGTGTTATAGCCCTGACCTGGATGGACCAGGCTAGCCCAATCTCATCAGCTCTTGGAAGCCAAACATTGTCAGCCTTGGTTAGTACTTGGATGGGAGACCACCAAGGAAGTCCAGTGTCGCTATGCAGAAGCAGGCAACGGCAAACCATTCCTGTTCATCTCTTGCTTTGGCGACCGTAAGGGGTTGCTATAAGTGGGCTGCAACTCGATGGCCCTTTCCTTCACCACCAAACATGACCCGCCTCACCTGCTTCGGTCCTCACAGTACCGAAAGATGGCTTCTTTAGTGATCAGTCTGTTGGTCCTCCTCATTTCAGCAAGCACAGCAGTCATCCAGTTCTCCACTCGGCCCTCAGCTGCTACAGCCTTGCGGAACTCCATCACTTCACCCTCGGCGGAAATCATGGCGGAAGCTATCTTCGTGCCGTTGTCATCTTCATGAAACTGCAGGGCAGCGATGTTGTCATACATCTAAGATACAGCAGGAGGGGAGAACTCTTAAGCAGGGCCTTAGGCATCTAGGGCTCCTGCATCGCTAGCTCTGGAATTCAAGAATGGCAGAGTTTACAAAGCAACCCCTTTCTGTGCGGCAGGCCTCCCACTGGAAATGGGAAGACTCGGCTAAACTGAGCACGGCCCTGCCTACAGAGTGATTGGGTAATCCTTCTCCACCAGTGGACAATATGGAATTCTCTAGTTCGCGAACACAATGGACATAAGCCAAAGATACCTTCGGCCCGACTGCTTCCTCCAGTGTCTCCAGAAGAATGCTGAGATAGCAACTTGCTGGTGATCCCCGGCCCTAGGGAGGTCCGGCTGTCCTCGACTAGGGCCAGGGCTTTCTCGGTCCTGGCCCCAAGCTGGTGGAACTCTCTGCCGAATAACATCAGGGCCCTGTGGGATGTTCTGCCAGGCTTTTGGTTGAGGGCAGAAATCGGAGGTTAAGGCTGGCACCCCCTTCTTCTCATCTATGCCCCCCACGTACCCTTCCCTGTGGGACAGAGGAGTGGTCGGCAAAAGGGGATTTTCATATTACCATCCTGAACTGGTTTTTCATTATTGATCTATTGTTGGTTCAATTTACCTATTTACCGATTGTGTTTTGAATGTTTTATAAGGTTGCAAAATTGCCCAGAGCCTGCTTGCAGGGTGGGCGCTTCGTAAGTTCAATAAAATAAATGAGCATCTTGAACAACGTTGATCGGAATAATTTCCTCGTGTACGTCCCCATTTCTTACACATGACTTTGGTCTACTCCAATACCTGGGCAAAATATATAGTTAATTCGAGCTCACTTAAATCCACATACGCCTGACTGTTTGCTTAAAGCAGGACAAACAAACACTGGAAACTGCCTTAGAGTGAGTTAGACTATTGGTCTCCTAAGGTCCTTCTTGTTTACTCTGACTGGCAGTGGCTTTCCATGGTCTCCGGTGGAATTTTCACTTCAGCTACCACTGGATCCTTTCAAATGGAGACCCTGGGGACTGAACCTGGGACCTTCTGCATGCAAAACTGCTGCTGAGCTACAGTCCCTCTGAAGATCTGAGGATGCTGGGACATTTGCTTGCTCCCTTGGATACCAGAAGGCAACAGCTGCACTGTGTCTCAAGGAAGGCCCACAGCCCAGTTGCAGAGACCGCCCACTGGCACAGGAAGGCAGAAAGTGGAAGGGGTTAAACTTGTTGACGGAAGCCTCCGCCATCCACCTTTATCATGTGTTCCTGTACACAGAGTGGGTCGCTGCTGCCAAGAATGCTGAGCAGTTCATCGTCTGAGATAAAGAAGAATCTGGGGAAAGCGTTTCTCTTGGAGTCCAGATAGTCATTCAAGCTTTTCTGGCACTTCTCCAGGCCGTCGCTTATATTCTGCAGGTCTGAAAGACGATTTGGAGCTTCGCAGCACTTCTTTATCAGCGGCTCTTTGACTGTTTCACCCATTATCTGCAGGTAAAAGGAAACGGAGTTGAGGAAGTACTGATCGTGGATTATTGTCAGAATCTGACAATGGTATGCTTGTCTTGCTGTTACTTTCTGTTTCTTTGTGCCACACTATAACCAATTGTTTTATGACTTGCCTTGAAGTAGAAATAGCTGCCCTGCTTAATCTTACTTTCTTCCCGGGAGGATGGCCTCTCACATTCTTAGTCGTCACATAAACAACTGCAGTTATCTCATCCTGTCCACTTCTCCTCCCTTTTGCAGACTTGAAGTATTTAATCAAAGTTGTTTCAACCTTGGGGACTGTTTTATTGTTGCTGACCAAATGTTTAGCCTAGAGTTCGCACATCTGGGTCACACAGGGCAAGAAGGGAATTTTTATAACTTTCCCACCTTTTGGTGAGAACTAACGGTTGCCATTTTCCCCCGCTTTTCTGCATTCATTCTGATTGGTTCATTCTGTTTGTGCACCTATGCTTGAAGGTATATTAACCCATGTTGTTTCCTTTCCTGTATCTCTAACAAACATCGAGTACCTGTTCCAGTATTAGAAATAAAGAACTTTGCTTTAATACAAAGGTCTGATCTATTGCTGTAAGCACAGAAGCCTCACAATTATCCTGTTAACAGCAGGGTGGTGCCTTCTAAACCACGCACGCTTTAGGATCTGCCAATATGGCCCTGCTGAGGTACCACCTTTAGTGGATGCCAGACTGGTATCTACCAGGAGCAGGGCTTTTTTGATGGCTGCCCCAAAATCGTGGACAACTGCCTTCCTTCTAGGCTGTCCCACCGCTTGCTGTTTCTCAAAAGCAAAAAAAAACATTTATCTGATACAAAGCTTTTGAGAACAAAAATGTTTGACTTGCTTTGTATGGTTTTATTGTTTTTTTTTATTATTTTACTGATCAGACCACATTTTTAACGATGTGAGCCATTTTTGTAGACTGAAATGCTGACAGGCGCACCCAAACGTATACAAAGAAGTGCGCACAATCATCACTCCGCACTTCTTCAAAGCCCCGGTTAAAACTCAAGCTTGGCGACTTGCCCGTTTAAATATCCTGTCGATGTTGTCAAATTTCTTTGCTTCCTCGGGCAGTTGGGATCTTATGTCTCCTCCAATAAAGATGCTCTCAAGGTACATCCATTTCCGTTGAACTATCATCCAGACCTAAGGAAGAGAAACATAATCAAAACGAGGGACGGGTGAATTAAACTGAGCAGGCAACAAAACCACCGGCTGAGCAGACCCTGCCACTTCCCTACCTCAATCACTTCGCCAATCAAGGAGAGGGTTTTTTCCCAGCTGTGGACGGTTGCCAGGAACGGCCCGACAAATCTGCTCCCGGAAATGCTCTGGAGGTTGACGGCATTGTCGTCCAAGATCTGCACTATGTCATCGACGGATCCCAAAATGAAGCCCCGTTCTTGGGTGCCTTTGAAGTACCTATGCACTGTAAACTTCATATTCTCCCAGGTTTCTACTATTTCTTTCACACCCTATGAGAGAATTTAAAAAGGCAAAAATAAGGCTCAGCATCCCTGATGGCTATTCTAATTCATTATTCTGATTCTTGCCGTCAGTGCGTTAAGGGCGATCGTTTTAGAGGGCAGCTGTGTTGGTCTGCAGTGGAACAGTTAGATTTGCACTCAGCAAAGCTCGAAAGCTTATGCCCATGAAACTCTTGTGGGTCTCTAAGGCGCTACTGGACTCGGATCCAAATGTTAAGGGAGAGAGTTGGGCCTGGCTGCTAGCAGGGAGAGGATTTACCTTCTCAATACTGAGCTCTTTGACGGCAGAGCTCACAATCTCATTGATAACGTCAGAATGCTTGTGCAGCTCCATGGCAAACATATTCTCAAGAGTGAACGTTTCTGTGGTCATTTCAAAATGGGTCCCGGTTCGGTCCATCAGTTCCTTCCAGTGCCTGAAATGAATCGACGGGTCAACAATAAGAGACTTCGGTCCATTGCTTTGAGGCAAAACTACATGCTACCTTGGCAACAGCATGGTGCTAAAGCGAGTTTGCCATACAAGGACAGGAGCAAAGGGAACATCTGTAGAAGCAGGGCTCATCTCGTAGCAGGAGCTCCTTTGCATATTAGGCCACACACCTCTGATGTAGCCAATCCTTCAAGAGCTTACAGAGCTCTTCTTGCAGGGGCTACTGTAAGCTCATGGAGGATTGGCTACATCAGGGGTGTGTGGCCTAATATGCAGAGGAGCTCCTGCTACAAAATGAGCCCTGTGTAGAAGAGAACTGGTGGGAAGGAGTAGTGTAGGGAGAGGGTGCTTAAGCCCACCCCCATGCCATTTTCCTGACCTGACATGGACTGGGGAAGCTGATGTTTGCCCCCATTGGGGGCCCTATATATACTGATGTGATACACCGAAGAAAGGCATAAGCCAATCTTCCTCCTATGGCATTCAAATGATGTTAGCCATAAATGTAAGCCACCATGGAGGTTTCTTGCATGAAGAACATGTCTATTCCCGCGTGAATCATAAAATGCAGTGGCCATCCTTGAGAAGATGAGAGGATGACCCTAAATTGGGAGGGGTAGCAAATATGGTAGAAGACGGGGTCAGGATACAGGGTGATCTTGACAGGCTGGAAAACTGGGCTAAAACAAATAAAATGAATTTCAACAGGGATAAATGTAAAGTTCTATATTTAAGTAAGAAAAATCAAATGCATAATTATAGGATGGGGAAGACTTGTCTTGGTGGTAGTGTGTGCAAAAAGGATCTAGGGATCTCAGTAGATCATACACTGAGCCAGTTTGGTGTACTGGTTAAGTGCGCGGACTCTAATCTAGGAGAACCGGGTTTGATTCCCCACTCCTCCACTTGCAGCTGCTGGATGACCTTGGGCAAGCCATAGCTCTGTACCAGCTGTTCTCTCAAGGACAGCTCTGGAAAGAGCTCTTTCAGCCCCACCTCCCTCACAGGGTGTCTGTTGTGGGGAGGGGAAGGGAAAGGAGTTTGTAAGCCGCTCTGAGACTACAAGTGAAGGGTGGGGTATAAATCCAATCTCTTCTCTTCTTCCTCTTCTACTGAACATGAGTTGGCAGTGTGATGCAGTACATAAAAGGGCAAATGCCATTCTGGGCTGTATCAACAGAAGTATAGTGTCCAGATCACACGAAATGATGGTATCACTTTACTCTGTGCTGGTTAGACCTCATCTAGAGTACTGTGTTCAGTTTGGGGCACCACAATTTAAGACAGATATAGACAAGCTGGAATGTGTCCAGAGGAGGACAACGAAGATGGTGAGGGGTCTGGAGACCAAGTCCTGTGAGGAAAGGTGGAAGGAGCTGGGTATGTTTAGCCTGGAGAGGAGATGACCGAGAGGTGATACAAGAACCATCTTCAAGGACTTGAAGGGCTGTCATAAAGAGGATGGTGCAGAGTTGTTTTCTGTTGCCTCAGAAGGCCGGACCAGAACCAACGGGTTGAAATTAAACCAAAAGAGTTTTCAGCTAAACATTAGGAAGAACTTCCTGACAGTCGGAGTGGTTCCTCAGTAGAACAGGCTTCCTTGGGAGGTGGTGGGCTCTCCATCTTTGGAGGTGTTCAGACAGAGGCCAGATGACTATCTGACAACAATGCTGATTGTATGAACATAGGCAAATCATGAGGGAGAGCAGGAAGGGTTGCATCAGTGCTTAGTTCTTGTGGCCCTTTCTTACACATCCAGGAAGTGCTGATTGCCACTTTGGGGTCAGGAAGCAATTTTTCTCCAGGCCAGTTTGGCCAGGGATCCTGGAGGTTTTTTTGTCATCTTCTAGGCATGGAACAGGGGTCACTGGGGGTGGGAGGTATTTATGAATTTCCTGCATTGGGCAGGGGGTTGGACTAGATGACCCTGGAGATCCCTTCCAACTCTATGATTCTAGGAAAAAACCTAGAAAATGCCATGCATTTGGACAGCTTTACCCACTTCTCCATAAATACCACAGAACAGAAAATAGACAGGATACCCAATCTTATGTAAGTTCATGTTAATACAATTTTTAGCTTTACTCCAAAACCATGTATGAGAAACCCAGAATCAAACCTGTCTCTTAATGCCTCATTTTTCAAATCCAGCAGCAAAGGTATGGAGTCTTTAAACGCCTTCATATTCATTTCTAGGTGATAAGCAACGGGACTGCTGCGGACATGTTTGGGTAGTTTCCGCAGGGTTTTCAGAAGCCCGTCGATCCCCTCCTGCAGGACCTGTACATTGAGGTTCACCCACAGTGTCTGAGACCATTCCTCTTTAGCAGCCTGAAACGAGGAAACAGACCATGAGAAACATCTCTCTCAAATGGGCAAGCATACTGGACAGCAAGGTGAAACGACTGAGGGGGGAAAACCCTTCAGGTATCAACCACTCAGGAGCACGTAAATATTACACACCAAAACACCAAAACTTCATTCACCTGAGCAAAAAAATTACAGGTGACATTCGGCTGATGGTGACTACTTCCTTCATAAATTCTAACAACAACAAGAAGAAATCTAACAAGCAGGAACAAACAAATAAATTGCCTCCCACATCTTCTTATCTGGTGGTGCAAATGTAAAAGTTAATGGGGCTGCCTTTGGTGCAAACCCGGAAGCTGCAGCTGGTGCAGAATGCCGCGGCCAGGCTGTTGATGGTTCTCACAAGGCGGGACCACATCCGGCCTGTGATGGCGGCGCTGCACTGGCTGCCTATAGCATACCGAGTTCACTTCAAGGTGCTGGTGCTTACCTTTAAAGCCCTATATGGCCAGGGTCCAACATACCTGAGGGACTGCCTTTCCCTGTATATACCCCAGCAGGCACTACGGTCAGGGACTTACCATCGACTTTGTGTCCCGGGCCCCAGAGAGGCCAGGCTTGCCAGAACCAGGGCCAGGGCCTTCTTGGTGGCGGCTCCTAGCTGGTGGAATGAGCTCCTGGAGGAGATCAGGGCCCTGTGGGACTTAATGCAGTTCTGCAGGGCCTGCAAGACGGAGCTCTTCCACCAGGCCTTTGGCTAGGAGCCGCCACCGGGAGTACCATCTTACTGTGTGTAACATCTGAGATGCAGTTGAACATCTGAACATTTGCATGCAGCCGGTTGGGCGGTTAGGGGGGGACCAGATCCCAACCCTAAAGAGGTAGCAATCTGAATGATCGTTAACTGGAAGCACTTTATTGTAATTTATTGGGGGGTTTAGTACTGTGTTGTATTTTAATTGTTTTGAGATGTGTTGAGTTGGCGCTGTATGCCCACGTAAGCCGCCCTGAGCCCGCCTGCGGGGAGGGCGGGGTATACAGATAAAGGAGAAATAATAAATAAATAAATTTCATGCAACTGATGAATGTTGTACTAGCTGCCAAGTTTGAGGGACAGGAAAGGAGTGGAGACTTCCAATCCTTTTCCCAGCCTCACTTTCCTCCTCTACTTCCCAGCTTATCAATGGAAGGACACAACAGAGGGAGAATGGGAACAAGCTTGCATTCTGAGAGAGAGAGAGCGAGAGAAAGAGGGGGGAGGGGGGGAGAGAGAGAGAGAGTGTGTTTGGGAAGGGGAGAAGACTTAAGACTTTGATTTTCCCAGCCCAATAGATGATGTCCTGTTTATTGCTGAAGGAGCCCCGTCATTGCATAATGGTGTTCCACCACGAATGTTCCACTATCTGGCATGTAGTCAAGACAGAAGCCCTGAAAGTCTCGAACCACAAAGGACTTACTCTTTGCAGCTTATAAATATCATAAATCTGCCTCAGGCCTTTCATCTCCTTCTGGATTTTCATTAGATCAGGATACATGGTGATTGGAAGGTCAAACAGCTTTTCAGCATTCGCCAACTCCTGGCGATTCTTCTCATGTTTCTCCAGTTCTTTTTCAAAAACGACCATCAGCTCTACTCCTGCAGATGGCAGTAAAAGAATACTCATCATCAAGAGTGCAGTGAGTAAGGACAAGCAAAGCCGGCGCTAAGGTCTGCAGAGCCCAATTCCTCATAAGAGGAAGACCTTTAACGGAACGGCAGTTGGCTCAGAAAAATGACCAGAATACAGAACAGCAGGGGACAAAAAGGCAAACTAGAATGATGGGTGTCATTGCAGTATATACGGCTGATCCAAGTTGCATTTGCATCCTCAAAAAAGAGGGCTTGAAAAGTGACACGGTTTGTAACCTAGGATCGCCAACCTCCAGGTATTACAGCTGATCTCCAGACTATATTGAGCGCGTATTTCTTTATTGTTTGTTTAAATATTTATTCCACTCCTCCTGGAGAAAATGGCTGCTTTCGAAGGTGGACGGTATGGCTCTCAGGGCTATTTTTGGGCAGGAACTCACAGGAACGGAGTTCCGGCTGGCTCCTGAGTTGGCCACACCCAGCAGGAACTCATTAGCATAATAGGCCACACCCAACAGCAGAAACTCATTAGGATTGGCTACATTAGGGGCGTGTGGCCTAACATGCAAATTAATTCCTGCTACAAAAAAAGCCCTGGGTTTTGACAACAAACAAGGCAAACAGAATAAGAAGCAAAAGGTGGGTGTGGCTGGATGACCACTCTTCTGGTAACACGGGGGTGAGGCTGAATATGCTAATAAGCTGTGCTGTCAGTGGTGTGGCCTAATATGCTAATGAGTTCCGGCTGTTGGGTGTGGCCTGTTATGCTAATGAGTTCCTGCTGGGCTTTTTCTACAAAAAAAGCCCTGATGGCACTGAACAACAACAACAAACATGGCATTATGCCCTCCCTAAATCCCACCCTCCCAGGTGCCACCCTCAAATCTCCAGGTATTTCAAAACGTGGAATTGGAAACTGTATCCTAACCCCATTTGGGAAACATTTCCCACTGTTCCTTCTAAGCGTGCAATGAAATGAGCACCAAGCATACACCTTCTTACCTTTGTCGAGATTCTCGCCAACAGAACCGGGCCCTTCGCTAACAAACCTGCGGTAGAAATCTGCAATCTCCTTGCTGTAGTTTCCAATTTGTTCCCTTGTAATCTAAAGGGAACAGGATCCGAATTAGCTTGGCAGTTCCTTCTCCGGTGCATGCAAGTAAAAAAACCCATGAGGAGTTGCCATGAGTCGGCTGCGACTCCACAACGCTTAATGATGAAAGTAAAAATGCCGATACCTCAGTGAATGTCTTTTTGATGCTTCCGAGGCTGTGATCAACGGTCGACGCTTCGTTGAAAAGGTCCTCCCACTTTTGTTTGATGTTATTCACCAGCTCCTGTTCTTCTTCTGTTGTCTACAGTTGAATCATGAGAACAATCCGTAACATGGTGTGCATACATCATGATCTAACAGCCTTCTAACTTTTTTTAAAAAATGACAAAGCTGTCATGGGAGTCTGTGATTTGCAGAGGAGGAGGAGGAGGAGGAGACTGGATTTATACTCGGAGACTTAGAGCAGCTTGCATACGCATTTCCCTCCCCACAACAGACACCCTGGGAGGTAGGTGGGGCTGAGAGAGCTCTCGCAAGGACTGCCCTTGAGAGAACAGCTCTGAGAGAACTTGTGACTGACCCAAGGTCACCCCAACAGCTGCATGTGGAGGAGTGGGGAATCAAACCCGGTTCTCCCAGATTAGAGTCCGCGCTCCTAACCACTACACCAAGCTGGCTCAGAGGACTGGAGAAAATACAGAGAAGTTTATCTTACAGGTGAAAAATTAACGGGGGGGGGACACAGGAAAATAAGCAGAGCGAGGGGATTAAGCAGCCTCTTCCTCTTCTCCCCTCAACCCACTCCTCTGCTCACACCTCCACCCTCCCCTCTCAGAGCTGCTTTTTGTTTTTTAAAAATGGGAGGCACATGTCTACCGTGTAACACCCTCTCGCTCCACTGCTGGCCCATCAGTATCCAGGGACTGAGGCTGGTTGTGCCATTAGGCCAAGATGAAAAAGGACCTCTCCTCCTCTTCTTCTTCTTCTCCTATATGTATTATTTATATCTGTTCTTCCTGTTTATTAGCCTGCTTTGTATTGTTGTTTGATTTATATTTACTGTTCTGCTTGTTTTACATGTTTGTTTATTGAAAAACTTCAATAAATTATTAATTCTTTAAAAAAAAAGAGTGGCAGACTCTAATTTGCAGAATTGGCTTTGATTCCTCACTCTTCCCCATGAAGCCAGCTGGGTGACCTTGGGCCAGTCACGGTTCTCTCAGGACTCTCAGCCCCACCTGCCTCACAAGGTGCCTGTTGAGGGGAGAGGAAGGGAAGGCGATTTTAAGCTGCTTTGAGACTCCTTCAGGCAGAGAAAAGTGGGGGCATAAAAACCTTCTCTTCTTGACCATCCTGAGGACATACCTGGAGAAGTGGGATACATTTATTTATTTATTTAATTCATTTGTGTCCTGCCTTTCTCCCCAGTGGGGCCCCCCAAAGCAGCTTACATTGTTCTCCTCACTTCCATTTTATCCTCACAACAACCCTGTGAGGCAGGTTAGGCTGAGTGAAGGTGACTGACTCAAGGTCACCCAATCAAGTCCATGGCATGAGTGGGAATTTGAATCTGGGTCTCCCAGATACTAGTCCAGCACTCTTAACCAACTACACCAAGCTAGATATACAGGTTCCAAACAAACTAACTGACAGAAAGAAACCCTAAAGCAGGGATTCCGGGAAGTTCTGTTTTACTGCAAGCAAACATTACAACCCCCAGACTTCAGACATTTCACTTACAGGAATGTTGTATGCTGCGAGGGTACGGTATCTCTCTTGAATATCCAAGTACTTGAGTTCCACTTCTAGAGACATATGTTTAATCTCTGCAATAGTACCCAGGACAAATTTGAGGTCCTCCAGAGTGCTGGGAGACGTTCTGAGGTTCTGTGTCAATCTCTGGAAAGAAGCATTCGTTTTATACGGGGAAGGCTTGCTTGGGAATAGTGTCACTGGCTGTGTTTTTACTTAACTCTGGCTGCGATCATATGCACAATTAGCCCCGACATAGGCGCGAATGCTGGGTGGATTAAAAGTCTGTGATCAGACACGGACATCTGGGAAGCATCTTGCAGCCGGC
This sequence comes from Lepidodactylus listeri, assembly GCA_029233225.1. Taxonomy (NCBI): domain Eukaryota; kingdom Metazoa; phylum Chordata; class Lepidosauria; order Squamata; family Gekkonidae; genus Lepidodactylus; species Lepidodactylus listeri. The sequence goes on along the minus strand of JARCFY010000013.1, from coordinate 7,256,792 downwards.
AGCAACCCATGTTGTTCCGCCGCAGATGCAGAGTAAACAGGCACCGGGGAAAGTCCGGTAGCAAATGGGTTGCTACGGGCCACAGGCGGACTTTCCCCTGTCTGATGGCTTCAGTACGCTCTCATGGTGTCAGGATGGTCTGATCAGGCCATCCCGACTCCGTGCCATTGGTTTTTCCCCTTCTCAGTATGTGCATCATCGCACACTCCACAGGGAGCCCTCAGGGTTGAGGTGCGAATCATTGATTCCTCGTTTAAGCACTTCGGAAACAAATGGCAAAATAAAAAACCCGACTCACCCATGGTTGTGTCTAAACACTGTGTGATCACGCAACTATGGATCAACTTCCACTGGAGGAAATACCCACCCCCCGCGCTTTATCTCGTGTGTGTGACCAAGACCTATTCATTTGTTTGTGACTAACATGACACTAGGACTTCAGAACCACTGAACAAGATGAAACCGAAATTCTTCGGAGCCCACATTTCTCATAATTTCAATGGGTAGCCATGTTGGTCTGCAGCAGAAAAACTAGATTTGAGTCCAGTAGTACCTTAGAGACAACCAGATGTTCAGCATATGAGCTTTGCAGAGTCAAAGGCTGCTTTGTCAGGTGTCTAGCTGCACCTTTCTCATACACAGAGACTCACAGAAGATGACATTGTGTAAGTCGATGCGATTGACAGGATGAGACCTGTCAAAAGCAGTGTACTACAACTAGGACAGGGGTCCCTAAATTTTTTGAGCCTGTGCCCACCTTTGGAATTTTGGCACAGCACAGTGGGCACAGCCACAGAATGGCTGCCACAGCTTGCCTTCAGTCATACAGTGGGGATTCTTGCGCTGCGGTGACAAGTGTTGCCAAAACAATATTTTTAAATATCTGTGCAGCCAATCAAATCTCCAGCGGTTAATATCTGTGCAGCCAATCAAACTCCAATGGCCAATCAGAAGCCTTGCTGGGCAAAAGCCCCACCTGGCCCCATCCACTTCGTAAAAACACTTGGCGGGTGACAGGAAACATGTCAGCAGGCGCCATGGCACCCATGGGCACCATGCTGGGCCCCCTGGGGACCCCCAGACATCTGAAACAAGCACAGGATATTAGACATGATCCCGAATGGTGTGACCAGTAGAACACACGCAAGTTCCCTGCCCCCAGGCATTACCACCTACCCCAATTTCCTCCTGAAGGCTGTAGAGCGCCTCTCTGGCCGATTCGTTGAGCAGCCTCCCGAGCGACATCATCCAGCCTTTGGCGCTCTCCTGCACGGTGCAGGCCAGCGGCCCGAGCAGCAGCCGGATGCACTGCTCGTCCTTGACCAGCGGCTGCTGCATCACCTCCTGGCCGATCTTCATGTAGAACTGCAGCTTGTCGTCGAAGATGACGCAGGCTGGCTTCTTGGCGGCAAACTTCTCCATGACGATGGCCTTGTCCAGCTTCCAGAGTGGGCGGTACCGCTTCCAGCGGCCCAGGTACTTGGTGAGGGAGCCCAGCAGCTTGTGCATGTTCTGGGTGATGAGCACGGCCTGCTCGATGATCTGAGCATTCTGGGAGATGTCGCTGAAGAAGCTCACCACGATGAGCTCGTCGTCCTCGGTGTGCTGCGGGGGGCAGTCGATGCAGGTGCCGTGCATCCAGCGGACAAATTGCTGCGTGGCGGACAAAAGGGCATCAGAAAGCCCTGCTGGGCCTGGAGGCTTATGGACGCTACCCAAACGCAAGACTGGGTGAGAGGGACAGGGCATTACGCGGAGGGTTAGATGTGTCAGCAGTATCGGCAACTCAGGGAAGGACGGAAGTTCCCGGCAAGGCTCTGCCGACTCCTCCCTGCCTGCTCTGCCTCTTCTCCCCCACCCCACGCTCCTCAGCACCCTTTTTTTCTTCTCTTTCCACCTCTCGGGGGTTTTTTTGCACAGACGCTCCCAAACTGCCGCTCTCAGCTTCTCTTCTCGGCCACCTTCCTGCTGCCCTAGCCTCCTCCATGCTCTGGCTGCCTCTTCTTTCAGCCACTCTTTTACCCCAGCTTCTCAGTCAGAGTACACGAAGACCAAGCAAATAATATTGGGTGTCCAGACAGGCCTCCTCCATCAACCTCTGACATTGGCGCCATGAGTCTACTGAACCATGGGGCTGGACAAAGGCACCAAGGCTGGATCAGAGGCTGATGCTGTCACCCCATTCCAAGGTCCGCCAGGGGGCCCAGGGCTGGTTCCAGACGGACAGTTGCCAGGCGGACATTCCCCTCCACCAGACACTCATGTCCTCCTTCCCTCCCACCCGCCTGCATGTCTCCCACCTCTCGGTGTATCTTTTCCCTGTCTGCTCACAAGCCCTCCCACTGCCCATGCTCACAGCTGCCTGCCAACCTCTCTCCAGAGCTTGTCGCAGGGCAGCTGGAGAGCTAGCAAGTGAGTGGACGGGGAACGCTGACAGCAGTGGGCCCTGCCAGAATGTTTGGTCCACAGCAGCTGCCCCACCCCATGGTATGCTGATGGCAGCCCTGTTCTTGGTATTCCAGGAAGGACGGGATGCCTCTGAGCTAACTCCATGGAGATGGAAGTCCTCACAAGACCGGAAAGTCTTCCAGGTCTGGAAATCAGGGACAGGGCTTGGAGAGGCTGCTGAGAGAGTCCCTCCCAGACAGAGTCTGACAAGAGGGTATCACGCCTGCGATGGCCACCTCCTCCACCTCTCCCTGTTTGAGGACTCCAGGGGAGTTGGTGCACTGGGGAATGTCTCTGTGGGATGGTGGCTGAGTGAGACTATGACCTTCCAAATCCCAGGCGGATGGACCAACAGAGCAAGGTATCTTCACATGTTCCTGTGACTTCTTCTGATCTGGGAATCTGCAGCTCTGTGAACTCCAGCTGCCTCGTGCATGCGTTTAGACTGCAATAATGTTAGAACGCAAGCATGCAGAGATGGACCGTCTTCCAGTCACATTCCTAGTATACCATGCAATTAATAATCATAAGTAGACCCCACCAGTGCTCCCTCTAAACTGTGGAGTCTTGTGAGCAGAAATTCTACTTTGTGAGCTACTGGCATTAAAGTTGTGAGGGATTTGGCTACAGCATAAATCAGTTTGCTCTGGAGCCATCCTTCCTGAGCTAAGACAAAAATGTGTGAGCTGCAGGCTAAAAAACTGCGAGCCAGCTCACACGAACTCAGCTTAGAGGGAACACTGGACCCCACTTATCTCTGCATGAAATGAGGGAACGGACATTTTCCCCAGATCCGGTAACAAGCAAAACTGGAATCCTCACCTTCGTAACTTCTACACAATCTCGGATGCTGAGGACAACCATTTTTTCAATTTCACTTGAATTCGGCTGCAGAATGATTTCTGGAGCGGACAGAACCGTTTCGGCTTGAAACAGTGGGGTACTCCCCAACACTGCTGCACTGAAAGACTGCAAATTTCTACAAAAAAAGAAAGAGGCAATCAAACTGGTCTCTTGAGAGCAAAAAACACACACCTTCTTTCTTTAATTCATTTTGGCACTTCGTCCCCTGCTTATCTCCCTAATAGGGTTCCAAACAAAATTACCAAAAAAAAATGCAAGTACAATAAATAAGCACTGAAAGACTGCGAATTCCTACAAAAAGGAAAGAGACAATCAAATTGATTTCTTGAGAGCAAAAAACAGACACCCTCTTTCTTTCTTTAATTCATTTTGGCCCTTTGTACCACGCTTATCTCCCTAATAGGGTTCCAAACAAAATTACCAAAAAAAAAAATTGCAAGTACAAGAAATAAGCAAACAGGAAACAATAAACGGCAATTAAAAAGTACACCAAAGATCAGAAGAATGGTGCTGAAACAGACTTACTTGAGGATTAGGTTGGTCAAGCTCTGATAAACTTTATTTTCCCAATAGACATAATAATGAGCCAGCCTTGGGGTCCTGCCCGTGTTGGTGTTCATGACGAGCCCCTCCATTTTTGTGAGCAGGGGGCCAATGGCAATGTACTTGCGGACCATGTGCTCCACGTCCCTGACTCTCTCGTGCTTGACGTGCTCAAAGTACTCCTTCACCCCTGTCAAGGTGGGCAGCGAGATTAAGACGTTAGTTATGCCAAGGTGAGCACTATTTGCAACCACAAGAAGTCATCACGATTTCGCCATGAAAATACTGCTGTACATTTATTCGTTTATTAAAACATACATACCCCACCTTTCCTTGTGGTTCAAGGTGGTTTAGAATAACCAGGGGTCCTTTCGTAGAAAAAGAGGTGCAGGAGCTCATTAGCATAACTCATTAGCATATGCCACGCCCCCTGACATCACCAGAAGTGTGTCAGAAAGGGAATGTCAGTTTCAGCCCCATTATACCCTATGGGCCATTGAAATCAATGGCAAAAACTCATAGGGTATATGAGGGGCTGGAGGAAAGGGGGTTTGAGGGAGAGGCTCCAAACTTGCAGGGTAGCTGCTGGGGCCTCTCCTCGAAATACCCACCAAGTTTCAAGAAGATTGGACCACGGGATCCAACTCTATGGGCCCCCAAACAGGTTGTCCCATCCCCTCCATTGTTCTCTATGGAGGGAAAAAATGTTAACTTTTTTCCTACCATAGAGAACAATGGAGGGAATGGGGGCAACCTGTTTGGGGGCCTGTAGAATTGGACCCCCTGGTCCAATCTTCTTGAAACTTGGTGAGCATTTCAAGGAGAGGCCCCAGCAGCTACCCTGCAAGTTTGGAGCCTCTCCCTCAAAGATGCCATCAAGCTGCAGCCGGTTTATAGCGATCCCAGCAAGGGGCTGTCAAGGCAAATGAGAAGCAGAGGTGGTCTGCCATTGGCTTTCTCGGCAGAGTCTTCCTCGGTGGTCTCCCTTCCAAGTACCAACCCTTAGCTTCTGAGATCTGGTGAGATTAGTCTATATTATGCTGCCTTCCTTCCTGGGGAGAGGCCCCAAATCTCTCCCCGCCCTTAAAAGATGCCTGCCATGTGACAGAGGTCCATGTGTACACGTCACAGAGCTAACATAAAACCACAAGTGGTTGGTTGCATCCTACAATAAGAATGTATTATGAATGGCCAAAGACTGTTACAATCTTGAGAAATATTCAGAATACATAAAATATAATGGTTATCCCGGAAAGAAAAAGCAACAATAAAAATGAACTGGCTAAAAACTTTCATAGGGGGCAAAATAAAGATAGCCAGGACCAAAAACATAAACCAGGCTATGATAGGTTAGGCCTCAAGCATGCCTTTGGCTGGGATTGTCACAGCAGCCAATGCAAACAAAGAGGTGAGGATCATATATAGATCTCCATCAGTTAGAAGAAGAATTTTCTCCACCACTGAACCGAGATCAAGGCTAGCCAAGACATTTAAATTTTATGGGGTTCAGGGAGAAAAAAGATGACCGGATATACCAGGAAGTGTATCTTCACCAGTGGAAGGCGGGCCTTTGAACAGATTGGTTGATTCTATTAATAAAAGCTTATTGGCCATGTCTTCAGCATTCTTGTGAATCTGATGAACGAGCGATTCAAACTTCCCAATGGCTTGAGTACATCGGGTAATATAGTCAGCAATACCTGTGAGAAACAAAGGAGCCCGGGTCACTATTTCTACTTTGCCTTAATTTGTTTGCTGATTAGGTGAACTGCTCGGCACATCATCTCTGTAATGCATCTCTCAGGTTAAATCTACAAGCTACAGGTCTCTCACAACCTCATTTACTGATCTTTGGGTGAGCATCAGATCGGCTGAAATGACTATAACTGATGGAGATTCCGCACCTCAGGTTATAATCACATAAAACCATGAAACAAGCACACCCACATTACTTCTGCTCAAGAAGCAGTCTTCTCCTTAAAAAGTACATTCTGAAGCTTACCCTCAAAATACATTCAAAGTTGCATTATTCTGCACGGGGCATCTAAAATCTGGATTGCTTTCCCACGAAGCTCTGCTCCGGCGTCGTTCTTCAATTTGCCCCGATTGCATGCTTGAATTTCCTACTATTTGCCTCGCGCCGCATTTTGACCCACAGCTTTGTCCGATTTCCCCTGTAGCTTCAGTGATCCTGTTTTTTGAGGATCACTGAAGCGGCGCGGGGCAAATAGTGGGAAATTCAAGCACACAATCGGGGCAAAGGGAAAAATGATGCCAGAGCAGCAACCTCGTGGGAAATTGGTCCTGGTCTCAACTTAAGAATAATGGTTAAAATATGTATGACGCACAGAGACCACGAAGAAGAAGAATGAGCTAATGGGAGTCTAAAGGTGAAGAAGACAACCGCCCAATTGCTTTCGTACTTTTCAGATATATTCATAAGCTGTACCTTTGTGGATTAGCTTGGGTGCTTTGGATATACTGAAAGGCAAATTTTGTGGTGCGATAAGGAATGGTCTGCTTGGACTGAGATCTCCTTTCATAAGCTAGAACAATACTCCTAAACCTGACAAGTTTCAGCACTGGGCTCTTTGTTGCTTGTGAGTGTCCCCCACTGCTTTGGGGTTTTTTTTTCCTTTTCTGCATGTGTTTTGGCTCCCTGTAGTGGTTGATTCAATATTATATTGCTGTATGTCCAGCATAAAAAACTGTGAAGAATGCCAAAGAGCTCGTTAGAGTGCCAAAGAACTCTCCTCCCTCTTTTCTTTTTAAAAATATATCTTCTGCACTGTGACACTGTACCCGCTCGCGCAAATTCCTTCAGCAGAAGCTAAACGTGGCTTCTTTACTGTTCCAGACCTTGTCTGCTTCACAGTATCATTTCAAGATTACACCTTCTTTCTTCTACTGGATATAATTTTTTTTAGTGGACAGAATGGTACAGATTCATGTGTGCAGTCTAGCAAATTCAGTATTATTTAAGGGACAAGAAAAAAAGTCAATAAACAGGGTGTGTGATACTGGGAAGAGAAGGAGCGAACATCTAGGAAGCGCCCAAAGATTAGAGCTAGGAAACTGAAGAACAACCCTGGAAAAAACGCAACACAAATTATGGTCCGGACCAGAATAACTGCATACTTTCTTCCATGGGGAGGAATAATAAAAGAGGATGATGTGACATACTTGGGAAGGTTTCCAATCACAAAGACAACTTGAATAAATTTTTATAGTATAAGCTCTTGTGATGGATTGAACAGAAAAGCAGATTTTTAAAATGCTTCTTGGGACAGAGAGTCAGGGAGGTTACGAGTCCATCTTCCCTGGAGAGAAGAGCTTATGTGATTGGCTACTCTAGTCACTCCTGACTGGCCAGCATCAGCTTAGAGAGGAAATAAAACAGCTGATCTGGAGGGAAAAGATTCATTCGCCTTTTGGTATTGGTCTGAAATCTAATGTCTGGATCAGTAGCCAAAGGGTTTGGCTTCTGAAGGGACTTTGAGAGTCAGTGATTTCTGTCAGGGAATTGTCAGAAAAGTACTTCTACAGAGAGAAGAAGACATATTAAAACTACTCTGAGGGAGAATTCAGATACTCAGCCAAGAATGCTACAATACTGCTTTATACAGACATATAGTGCTGGAAAAGGAAATTGGCAGGAAGTTTGAGGAGTCAGAGAGAACTCCCAGGCAAGCCAAAGAGGAAAAGGAGTGATTGCTTCTTAGGGACAAGGAGAATAACTTCTTGCCAGTGAAAGGGGTTGGGAAGAGAACCCTGATCTGTGATAAAAGGGGAAGATCTTAGACACCTCAAGAGTTACTGGAAAGCTATAATATCTAAAGGGAAAACCTAGATCTCTGAAGGGAAAAAGCTAGGAACACTAACACAAAGCTATTCTTTAAGGAACCGTATTCAAGATTTTGTGTAATCACTCAAATATAAGCAAAAACCTCTCATTGAAAAGAACTTGAAATTCAGATATTAAGCTACTACATTCTCTTGTTCAGAAACCTCAGTTCTGCGTATATTAGAAAGTTTTACCTCAGCAACCTCTATACCTAGAGTCCTCATATTTATATATTCCCTGTTTATTAAAATCTTTATTTTGTTTTGAAAGTTTTTTGCTTCACATACCATTTCATGAGAGTATTTTAAAACAAGACAGCTCCTGTATTCCCTCTGGTACATGTGCTAGCCTTGACTTAGGGCCAGGGCCTTTTCCGCCCTGGCCCCAGCTGAGTGAAACTCTCTGCTGAGTGACATCCGTGCCCTGTCTGACCTACTAAAAGTTTCGCAGGGCATTTAAGGCCAGGCCATTGGTTGAGGCCAGCGATGGTTCCTTACATCTGCCTGGCACCCGCCCCTCCCGATGACTGGATGCTAGCACTGCCATCTTGTTTTTAAAATGTTCTGAAATATTTAAATGCTTTTTAAAATTATTTTTAAAGATGCTTTGAATGTTTTAAATATTGAGTTTCCATGGTTTTAACTGATTTCATAACGTACTGAGTTAATTGTTGTAAACCGCCCTGAGCACCGTGCAAGCAGAGAAGTGCGGTCATGAAATCTAATCTAATAAACAAATTAAAAACATAAAATATGTGACTGGGTGGGACAGTTAAAGCTTATGAAATTAAGAAGCAATACAAACTACTGAAGGGCAGCTCAGTCACTGAGGGGAACTAAAAATGTTTTTGGCGGGAAAATCTGCCTGGGAGTGGGGAAGTATCAGGGGTCTGTCATCGCTCTCTTACCTAACGAGTTCCAGTTGAGCCTCTTGTAGCCAGATCTGAAAACTCGCCAAAGGTCTTGTATCTGTTCATCCAGAAGCTGGGTCTCTGCTTCATTCAGAGTTACTATTAATTTCTGATAGTGTTCCAACATCTGCTTTATGCCATCAGTATATCTAAGGCAAGAGAGTGACACAAGGGAACCACTAAGAGCCGCTGCATTCAGCAACTGATTCCACGGGCCTTATTTGATCAACCACCTGCATTTGGCAGTACAAAAACCAGGAGAATCAGATAGAGATGTGGGTCCAGCTGAAGCCTGCCTCTCAGATCCGGCAGAACCTCAGGATGGGGTATGCTCCAACCTGAAGAGCAGCCAAGACGCCGGACAGAGGAAGAGCCTTCAACTTCTCTGTCCTCAAAGTCAAGCAAGGAACAGAACCCATGGCTCCGTCACTTCTCCCAACTCCAGGTTTTCGGCAGGGTGTGTATCTGAAGGCCACCCACAATAATGCCAGTATGCAAGCCTCCAAACCGGGGCTCTGCCACTCAGTTCTAGGCAGTTCACAGCAAAAGGGAAAGGCCCGAACATTTATGGCACATTCGCATGCAGAGTTATGCCAGTCTAATGCATTGAAGTTAATGGGCATAGACTGGAATAACTCTTCATAGGATTGCACTGACAGCAGCTTGCACTGTTTAGATATTCAGTTGCTAAGGCAACATCCATCTCCTGGGTGTTTGGCCTGGGAGCTGTCCAGGTCCTGTATAGCTCAACGCAGCCTTGGTTCCTGAGAAGATTAGAACATCAGAGAAGCCTTGTTGGATCAGGCCAATGGGCCATCCAGGCCAATGGCCCATCCAGTCCAACACACCGTGTCACACAGTGGCCAAAACCCAGGTGCCATCAGGAGGTCCACCAGTAGGGTACGAACTCCAGAAGCCCTCCCCAAGCACCAAGAATACAGACCAGTACTACCCTAGACAGAGTGTTCCATCTATACCTTGTGGCTAATGGCCACTGATGGACCTCGGCTCTTTGAGATCTGCCAGAAACTGCGGGGCTTCGAAAGCAGTTCAGTATCCTCAAGATCTTGTTTGCCACGGTTTGAGGCCAAAGCTTGGCTGGACCAGTGGGTTCTCACTCCCCCCTCCCCTCCTTGGGACTGGAACAACAGCCCATGCATAGCACAACTCTGCCAGAAAGCAACATGGCACACCAATAGCTTCACATGACATTTCTTTCAGGGCGAAGCAAATTCACACGGAAGGTTCACCTAAGGAATTTGTCCTCTTGTAGTGCCACGTTCCTGGCTATTTCAGGCACTGGGAACCCCAGCTGCTCCATGTATTTTGTTTCATTGATGATCTCCCGAAGCTTGGGAGAAAAGTTGACTGTGTAACGTGCGTTTTTCTCGGCAATGGCCACATCATATAAACGCGGGGTCTACATCCCATGAAACCAACCGCAACGGAAAGGAGGGCGACATGTTGAACCGACAAAACAAGGAAAAGGATGTCATCAAAGGATACAGAGAGTCACGAAACTTAAAACTGTTTGACAACATGCATTACGTTCCCAAGGACAAGACAAAGGTCTGGGATGAGTTAGGTTTTATAATTACCAGATCATGGGCCTCTGGGTTACTCTGAATAATAGCTCCAGAAGCCTGAACTTTAGCAAGAAGAGTTTTTTTCAATAGGACAGGGAGGGTCTCCTCTGTTGCCTCTCTCCACTGGTCATACTTCAGATCCTCGTATTCTTTCATCTTCTTTGCCACCTCAAGATATCTCTGTCTCACCTAAAATAAATTGATTCAAGCTGGAAACACACCCTCCAAAAGAGTTAATGTTTTCTGATCGGCCGCTGGAGATTTGATTGATGTTGCAGACGTTTTAAAAAAACTGCAGCAGCTCCCAAAACGGAAGGGGGATCTTCGCTGTGTGACTGAAGGCAAGCCGTGGCAGCCATTTTGCGACTGGCTCCACCTCTTTTAGCAGCCATTTTGTAGCTGCGCCCACCATGCCGTGTCATGATTCCAACGGTGGCTGCTGGCTCAAAAAGCTGGGGGACCCCTGCATTACTGTGTTCTCAGTGTATTGTTCTTCAGATGAAGGAAAAGTATTTAGTTACCTTCCCATTCTAAAACAACATTATTCTAGATCTGCCATAGTCCTTGGATTTTTTGACTGTGATTTCCCATATAAATTAATGGAAAAATTGACCCACGGTTTTCCCCCTCCAGTGACACACTCAGTTACCGATATTCTAATGCTTATTATTAAGAAGCAATGAAACTCCAAGTTACCTCTTTTCCACGGTCACTAGCTAACAGCTCCTCTACTTCTTGGAATCGCACAATGGTGTGCTTGATACGGAAGAAAAGGGATCGTGCCCAATAAATGGCTCCGGCCACTGGAGGGTGGTTCTTGCACAGAGGAGGGTTGGCAAGGTTATTGACATATATGGTGTTGACCTGCTCAAGCTGCAAATGAAAGCAAGCAAACAAACAAAAGTACTTCCATATCAACTTGCTAGAAATATTACTACCACAATCAATATTTGGTCCCTAACACTAGGCCCTACAGACTTCACAATTCTGAGACGGTGGAAATGTTCATAAAACTGCCCATGTGTCATGCACTGCTCATATAAAAGGCCTAGATTATATAGGTAGGTTAAACACCAAGATGGAAATGTCAGTTAGGAAGGCAAGAAGGAAATCCCCAAATATCCCCAGATGGTGTGTGGGATTCAGACTTGCTATTTCCCCTGCAGGTTGTGCTGCTGTTGTAAGACAATAGCCTTTTCCAGAACTCAGGCTGATTTTTTTTTTGGTTCCACAAAGAATTCTCCCTCTAGCTGTTGTCCCAACGTTACTGTGATGGAGGATTTGTAACACAGCTCTCTTTTACAGGACCTATTGGATGGTGTCTGTGATATCCAGTACAAGAGTCAGCACCCACCATAGTCACATGTTTCTAGCTTTCAGATATGTTTTAACAAGATTTGGGAGTGGATGCTTTAGCCTTCTGAAGCATGAGCCACTTCCCTGTGAGCATAACATAATGGGAAGGAGGAGGAGGAGGAGATTGGATGTATACCCTGCCCTTCACTTGGAGTCTCAGAGCAGTTTACAATCTCCTTTCCTTCCTCTCCCCACAACAGACACCCTGTGAGGTAAGTGGGGCTGAGAGAGCTCTGAGAGAACTGCTCCTGAGAGAACAGCTCTGAGAGAACTTGTAACTGACCCAAGGTCATGTCAGCAGCTGCAAGTGGAGGAGTGGGGAATCAAACCCAGTTCTCTCAGATTACAGTCCGCCCTCCTAACCACTACACCAAACTGGAAGGTTGCGCCAATTGTTAATTATGGAAGCTGGTCAACTTCATTACTAGGAGCAGCCCTTGGCAGAATGCAGCCGACTGGTGCAACCAGGGCTATTTTGGGGCAGGAACACACAGAAACGGAGTTCCAGCTGGCGCCTGAGTTGGCCACACCCAGCAGGAACTCATTAACATAATAGGCCACACCCAACAGCAGAAACTCATTAGGATTGGCTACATTAGGGGTATGTGGTCTAACATGCAAATTAATTCCTGCTACAAAAAAAAGCCCTGGGTTTTGACAACAAACAAGGTAAACAGGATAAGAAGCAAAAGGTGGGTGTGGCTGATGACCACTCTTCTGGTAACACAGAGGTGTGGCCTAATATGCTAATACGCTGTGCTGTCAGTGGTGTGGCCTATTATGCTAATGAGTTTCTGCTGTTGGGTGTGGCCTATTATGCTAATGAGTTCCTGCTGGGCTTTTTCTACAAAAAAAGCCCTGGGTGCAACTATGGGAAAGAAAGCCTCAACAAGGAAGGCAGGACAGTGTCTAGGAAGGGGCCACTGGACCAGGAGCTGGGGGAGAAACCGGAATGGGGGTTCCTATTTTCCATGCAGAGCCTCAAAATGTCTACGGGTGCCGGAAAAATACCTCTTTGCAATACTGTGCCAGAATGTCATTGAATTTCATCATCATCTGCTTGTTAATGGCCTCTCGAGAGCGGATGTGCTTGAAGTTTAAGAGCATGTCAAAAGCGGCTTCTGCAGAACGAAGAGTCTTAAAAGATTCATCAATGAAGTTCTTCGCTTCTTTTTCTATATCCTAGAAATTAGGTAAAGCAAGTGGGAGTGGGGGGACATAGGGGAGTTATTAAGGGACACTCCTGTTCATGAATCAGTAGTACAGGAAGGCAATCTTAATGCATAACTGTTTGTTCCCCCACAACACCATGGTAAACGTATCTGTCTTTTCACAAGCCACTTTACACGGGAATGGATGAAGATCATAGGTAATGTGCAAAAGTTTAAGCAGGCAGGAAGAAACGTGAGTCTACTCAGGACCTAGGTAAAGATAAAGGTTTCCCTTGCTCAAAAGCCAGTCAAATACAACTCTAGGGATGTGGTGCTCATCTCTGTTTCCAAGCTGAAGATCCACCGCTGTCCGAAGACTTTTTCCATGGTCACGTGGCTGGCATGACTAGACACCAAGGCACACAGAATGCTGTTACCTTCCCACCGAAGTGGTACCTATTTATCTACTTGCAATTTCTTGCTTTCGAACTGCTAGGTTGGCAGGAGCTGGGACCAGAGACGGGAGCTCACTCCAGCATGCAGCATTCAGGACCTACAGAAGTACAAATGAATGCACTGCTGCTTAGAACATAAAAAGAGTCTTCCTGGATCAAACCAGTGGTCCATCTAGTCCAGCATACTGCTTCAAACAGTGGCCAACTAGTTGACCTGGAGGGTCAACAAAAAGGGTATGGCGGCTGACACCTTCCCCTGATGAAGTCACTCAAGCGCTGGTATTCAAAGGTTGGCTGCCTCTGAACGTGGAGGTTCCCCTTAGTCACCATGGCTAGCAGCTACTGATGGAGCTATCCTCCATGGATCCATCTGGCCCTCTTACCAGAACTTCTGCTTTAAAGCTTTCCATAACCAGTCTCCACTGAGTTGAACATCTCATGTTGAAAGGTTCGAAAACCAGAATTTCCATGGGGCTGACCAGGCCGTCAACTCTACGCAAGACTTCATCAATGCGTTTTGGATCCCCGGTGACGGCTTTCAGCTCAGGACCAAAGATGTTGTAAAATTCCTGAATAACCTGTTGGGACCAGAAAACATAATTCGCACTTAAGCAGATGCTGTTTCTACTGGTTTTTAACTTCTGCTTTACTTTTGACAGACAGACCAAAAAGGAATCCCAGAGGCAGTAACTGAAGGCAGCCAAGATGTCTAGTGAGTCTGGGATTGAAGAAAAGGCATAAAGCAGTTGAGGAAAGTAACCTTGCTTCTTGACTGTACGCCCAACCTCGTGCAGCCTTGACCCGTGCCCCTCGTGGCTTATAAAAGCTTGCCACGAAAGGTTGCGTGGTGCGCTTTGGGAGATTATCAACAAGTCCTTTTCAGAAGGGCTGTTCCCGGAGGCACTCAAGGTTGCGATGGTCTGCCCCCTGCTTAAAAAACCATCTTTGGACCCAGCTGTATTGGCCAACTATCGGCCGGTGTCTAACCTACCCTATTTGGGCAAGGTACTGGAGAGGGCGGTGGCGATCCAGTTGCAGAGCTTCATGGATGACACCTCCATGCTAGACCCGTTTCAGTCTGGCTTCTGACCGGGTCATGGGACGGAGTCGGTTCTGGTCACCCTCACGGATGACCTCCGAAGACATCTGGATCGAGGCAGCATGGCGGCACTGGTATTGTTAGATCTGTCGGCGGCTTTTGATGTGGTCGACCACCAGTTGCTGATCCACCGCCTCGCCAATGCGGGGATACGGGGGCTCGCTTTACAATGGCTTGCCTCCTTTCTCCAAGATCGGGGACAGAGGGTTGCGCTCGGGGAACAGACCTCCCAGAGGCACCCACTGGTGTGTGGTGTGCCTCAAGGGGCGGTTCTATCCCCGATGTTATTTAACATCTATATGCGCTCCCTCGCCCAGATTGTCCGGAGGCATGGGCTGGGGTGTCATCAATATGCGGATGACACCCAGCTCTATCTGTTGTTGGGCGGCCAGTCCGGCTCTACCCCAGATGACCTGGAGCGGGCGCTGCAGGAGGTTGCGGGCTGGCTTAAACTGAGTCGACTGAAATTGAATCCTTTGAAGACGGAGGTCCTGTGCTTGAGTCGGACCAGGTCGGGGTTGGGGCATCCACTTCCATCCTTCGGCAGGGCGCCATTGGTGCCAGCTCCGAGGGTCAGGAGTTTGGGTGTGCTCCTGGACTCCTCTTTGACGATGGAGGCCCAGGTTGCAGCCACTGCCAAAACAGCCTTTTTCCACCTACGGCTGATTAGGCAGTTGGCCCCCTTCCTCGAACGCGAAGACCTAGCTACAGTGATCCACGCTATGGTCACCTCACGTCTTGACCACTGTAACGCTCTCTACTTAGGGCTGCCCTTGCTCCAGATCCAGAGGCTGCAGCTGGTGCAGAACGCGGCAGCCAGGCTGTTGACGGGTCTCTCTTTGCGGGACCGCGTCCGGCCTGTGCTGCAGCGGCTGCACTGGCTGCCTATTGCATACCGGATCAGGTTCAAGGTGCTGGTGTTAACCTTTAAAGCTCTTTATGGTCAGGGGCCTGCCTACTTGAGGGACCGCCTTTCCCCATATCAGCCCCAGAGGTCACTGAGGTCAGGCACTCAAAATTGCCTGCCTTGCCCGGTCCGAAAGACGCCTGGCTGACTTGTACCAGGGCCAGGGCTTTCTCGGTGGCGGCTCCTTACTGGTGGAACGAGCTCCCGGATGACATCAGGGCCCTGCGGGACTTAATGCAGTTCCGCAGGGCCTGCAAGACGGAGCTCTTCCGCCAGGCTTTCAAATAGGGGCCGCCATCGGGTGGAGAAATGAGTAAAAACATCGCCCTGGTCCTGTGGGTGGTACCCCTGCTGCCTCTGTCTGCCGGAAAACTCTGAAGTCGCCATCTTTTGTAACTTTTGTACATTTTTGAAATGTTGTAATTTTAATGTAATGTTTTATGGTTTTATATTGTGAACCTTTATGGTTTCCTGTCTTGTTAGCCGCCTTGAGCCGGTTCGCTGGCAAGGCGGGATATAAATAAAATAAAATAAATAAATAAATTAAACCTCCTCCTGTTAAGTTGTTTTGGTTGGGGAGAAGAATTACCCCTTAAAAGCCCAGCGGCACTGGTCGAAAAGAGGAAGAGTCCAGTAGCACCTTAAAGACTAACACAGAAACTGCTTACTTCTTCAGACTCACGAAAGCTCATCCCCTGCAATGAACTGTGTTAGTCTTGAAGGTGCTCCTGGACTCCTGCTCTTTTCTACTGCTACAGACAGACCAACCCACGGCACTGGGGCACAGATGCAGACGGCAGCCTCTCGGACTGAAGCTTGACAGGGCTTTGGTCACTTCTCTTTGGTGCTTCGTTTGAGTGGCATTTTTCAAAATGGTTTGAAAATAAATCAAAGAAACCTCCCCACCCCACACACACATATACCTAATTCAGACTAATGCGATTGACAAAAGGAAAGAGAATGTTTCTACCAGGGGTCCGTTGGAGCAGGAGCGCACAAGAGCGCAGCTCCGGGAGTGAGGAGCCCAGGGGGCGGGCACATGACCAAGCCCCGCCCCCTCCTTAGCTTCCCCAAGCAGTGCAGAGGCGCAGCGCCCCGGGGAAAGCCCTGCTAGGGTCTTTATTGTTCTTAATGTTTTGTTTTAATATTGATAATTTTATCATTGTTCCTTTTATGACTGTGTGCTGCTTTTCCAGAGACTTGCTCAAGGCGGCATATACATTTTCTAAGTATACCATTTTTAATCTGGGCACATGGCACATAAGTACTGGAGAAATTTCACCAACCCTTCAGCAGCTTCCACCTTATCAGTTTGGTGTAGTGGTCAGGAGACCTGGGAGAATCTAATCTGGGAGAATCAGGTTTGATTCCCCACTCCTCCACGTGCAGCTGCTGGTGTGACCTTGGGCCAGTCACAAGTTCTCTCAGAGCTGTTCTCTCATGAGCAGTTCTCAAAAGACCTCTCTCAGCCCCACCTACCTCACAGGGTGTCTTGTTGTGGGGAGGGGAAGGGAAAGGGATGGGTGGTGCACATGTCCTGGGTATCTCAAGTCTACTTGAAACCTGGTGGTTTCAAGGGAGCAGGAAGAGAATGAGGGTGTGTTCTTTACACTTATTTTTACAGCACAAAGTATTGGATGGGGAAGGGAAGGGAGGAAGAGCAGGTCAATTTCACTCACCTGTGGAGTGGAGCCTGAGGGGTGGGTGTTGCCTTCTGACACACTTCCGGTATGTTAGGGGGTGTGCCATATGCAAATGAGTTATGCAAATGAGTTATGCTAATGAGCTCCTGCACCTCTTTTTCTACGAAATGACCCCTGGTTTCTACCAATGCTCCTTCTAAGCTATGGAGTCTAACTCAGCTTAGAGGAAACACTGGTTTCTACTAAAGCGCCTTCCAGAGCTGGGAGCATTCTGCTGCCTCAGAAGATGAGAGGGGGCCCATCGATTTATTTAAAGCATGTATTGACTGCCTTTCTACCTTGCGGAACTCAAGGTGGTTTACAATGTAAACAAAACAATAGTTATTTTAAAATAACACCTACGAAGACCACAGTCTGAAATCTCAGTTAGGACTGCCCAGGGGAAGGGGTCCAGAAGCAAATGGGAAGGGTCGACCACTGCACCTGATAACGGAAAAGAGCAGACTCTGCTTCACACTTTTGGAACAGACGGCAGGTTTAGCAGCAGTTGGGATGGGAAGAGGTTCTTTACTTTTTTCCTCCCGCTATGGGCCTCTGAACTCACAGTCTTCTCCGCTAAGAGGAAGATGAAGTCCCAAAGCACAATAATATACCTCCCAACATCCCAAGTAGAAATACAAGAAGGAGGAGGAGGAGGAGATTGGATTTATATCCCACCCTTCACTCCCCAAAGGAGTCTCAGAGCCGCTTACAATCTCCTTTCCCTTCCCCTCCCCACAACAGACACCCTGGGAGGCAGGTGGGGCTGAGAGAGCTCTTTTGAAAACTGCCCTTGACAGAATAGCTCTGAGAGAGCCATGACTGACCCAAGGTCACACCAGCAGCTGCATGTGGAGGCACGGGGAATTAAACCCGGTTCTCCCAGATTAGAGTCCATACTCTTAACCACTGCACCAAACTGGCAGTACAAAGCCGTGTACAATACCACGGGCTCCAATTCAAAGAAGCACCAGCTGACTTCCCGTGTAAATGGGCTTCCTCCTGACTTCCGTGTCATGCTCCCCCTTGGGATGACATGTATGGAGCTGTTCTGGTGCTAAAGACCAGTGGAAGAGCCCTCACTCATACGGAGCTCTCTGGACACAAGGGAACTGCAGCACACGTCATGATTCCTTAGTACTGCCAAGCTCTAGAAACTAGGCAAAGACCACAAGCAGTCTTCTCTGTGTGTTGTCACCTGTAACACATCGTAGAGGTCTTGGCAGATGCCAGCCATGTAGTCTGTTTTCTCAAACAGCCGCTTCCGGTCAAATTCCCACCGCGCGTCCCTTCCCGAAGCTTCGATTTTGGCACGGATGTCGAAATAAGACGCCTTCCAGATTTCGAGGGTCCGTTTGGCATCGATCATTTTGGCCTTTGCCATATCCCTGTCTTCTCTTTGTGTCCGTGAAACAGCACAGAGTCAGATTTAGTCACAATACAAAAATTTTTTTTAGATTCAATACTCAAAAAAATCCAATGTGTTTTGGGCCAAAGATGGCATTACATCAAAGGAACTTCAGAACAAGACGGTCAGGATATTGTGCTCCACATTATTTATTTATCTTTTAAAATAAAATTATGTTCTTTACAATCCGCCTTTCTCACTGAGCACCAAGGTGGATTACACAGCGTAAATCAATACGGTCAACGGCGTGGGGCATCCTAATAAGCAATGCAATGGGATTGGGATGAGAGAAATTGGAAAACAAGCAGAAATCGGAAAACAGAGCTGAAACAAAGCACAAGCACTTCAACATGACACATTAAATGATGCATAAGCTGCATAGTAGGAACACCTTTGAGGTGGATCGTGGTTAAAGTGGACAAGGGAAGGAATGGGGAATTCACGCCAGAGGGGAGGGATAGGGGACCACATGGGTCTGAGGCCGGCTCCCACTCTGCCTGCAGGGAAGCCGATACACCTTTGCATGGGGCCCAAGTGGCCGGAGCACCATGTCACAACCGCCACTGCAAAGCCCCACCCAGGAGGATGACAGAATGTCCCTCCTGGGTCCTAACTTCAATAGGGAAAGGCCGCCCACCTGAACAAAGTCCGCAGGTCCACAGCTTTGCAGACCCTGGCTGAAATTTCCCAGGCGATCCGCTCCATGAGGGGGATCATCCGCTCGTCCTTGTTGTAGTGGCGCGAGATGATCCACACCATCCTCAAGGCGTTCATCAGCGAAGGGATCGTATCCAAGACAATCTGGAAGCTGGCGCCATGTGCCAAGTTCTGTCGAGTGGACGGAAAATATCGCGAAGGAAGGTTTGTGGGCAGAAGGAGGGGGTCTGTGTGATGGACCACAAAGACGGGTCCAGCCCTGAAGCAGAGAGAGGGACAGGGCCCACTGGGCCAGTCACCTGGGCTGGCCCACCCTCCGGACCCTTTTTGTTTTGTTTGTTTTCTTGACTTCATTTATAGCCCAGTTTTCTTGCTGAGACTCCAGGCAGATGCCCAGGGACAGGAACCGCCCCGGACTTACAACTGCAGCTCATCTCAGCTGAGGCAAGGCACGAGAGGCGGGCAGCTGCTTCAGCCCAGCCAGGATGTGCCCCCAAACAGGTCGGGTAGAGCTTCAGACCCCGGGTGAAGGAACTGGAGTTTGGCAGCTGGGTGGAGCTCATCACATCATCGAGCTGGGCTTTGGCCACTGGGTGACCCAGAGTGTTGGACTGACTGGGCCACTGGCCTGATCCAGCACGGCTTCTCTGATGTTCTTATGAGCTCCACCCAGGGGAAGAAACAACCCAGAAGGTAGCAGCAGCTGAGGCAGAGCTCCAGGACACTTCCTGGCTGGGTGAAAGGGTGGAGTGGAGGAGCTTGCTCTGGGCAGGGATCTGCAGCAGGCCAGGGAAGAGGAAGTATGCCCGCTCGGGCAGCATGGGGGAAAAGGAGAAGAGATGTAGAAAGTGGGTTGCAAAGGCAGAAGAGAGGACTACCTTATTCCCTTATTGAGCTGTTCCGCTACAGTTGGTCATAAAAAATAACAGACTAAATGTACCAGAAGTGCATGCCAAGTGCAATATGTATCTCCACAAAGGCAGTGACTGTTTCTCGTGTCTTTCTTGTGCTTTTCTTTTTTGCTCCGCCCACCCCACACTCCCATCCCTAAACTGCAGAGATGCTGAAATACCCTGAAACTGGTGGCTGTTCAGCTGTCTGCCTAACTTACTAAGTTGGCCCCCGTGAGGATTTTCCTTATGACATTTTACTGTCTGCTCCCAATTCATTGCAGGGCTGAGCTGCGTGAGGAATATGCAACTGCCTGTTGTCTTTAAAAGCACAGCTTTTGGGGTGATCCAGCTGAGCTCTCGGCACCCAAGAACAGCACTCTGGACCTTGCTAAATCCTGTCCTCCTTCCTCCAAAAGAGTGCTTCGGCAGCAAAGCGGTGCCTATATAAGCACCCTGGCACACGCCAACACCGTTCTGAGCGCCCACCAAATGGTTTCAGAAAGTGGAGGGGTCCAGGCGGGGCTTTTGACCAATAAGGCTTCTGATTGGCTACTGGTGATCTGATTGGCTCTGCACATTTCAAAAGGGGGGGAGGTTGGCAGCAGTTGCCAATATAGCACAAGGTTCTTCAATGTGTGACTGAAGGTTAGCTGTAGCGGCCATTTTGTGGCTGCCTCTGCCTCCTGCAGCAGTTGGGTTGCCAACCTCCAGGTGGTGCCTGGAGATCTCCTGGAACTACAGCTGATCTCCAGGTAACAGAGATCAGTTCCCCTGGAGAAAATGGCAGCTTTGGAAGGTGGACTCTATGGAGTCCTTTCCCTCTCCAAACCCCATCCTCCTCAGGCTCCAACCCTAAAATCTCCAATTATTCCACAACCCAGAGCTGGCAACCCTCTGCAGCAGCCATTCCGTGGATGCGCCAACCACACTATGTCGGAATCCCAAAGGTGCCCGCAGGCTCAAAAAGCTCGGGGACCCCAGCTCTGGAGCTAAACGAAACATACCTTTAAATGCCGCTGGAGGGTGGAGAGGAACCTCACGTTGTCGTTCGCCTCCACGTGGTGCTTGCAGAGCTCGTTGATGACGATCTGCAAGTTTTCGACAACCCCAGAGTTGGCAACATCAAGCACTTGCAAGACCTTTTTGACTATGGGCAGCTTGATTTGCTCGGTCAGGGCGCTCAGGGTAGCGTTTCTCTCGCGCCACAGGTCAATCTCTGCCAGTGGCCCATTCCCCTGCGAGGGACAGGAAGCAAGCATGAGACACCCGCGGAAGGAAGGCTGACAGCCCTGTCCAGAGGCCATGCTTGGGCAGCACTCTGCTCTCTTTCCGCCACACTGAAAACTGAACCACTTTTGCACACGGCAGACTGTGTACATGGGTGCAACGCAGGTTTTATTCATTGCCGACCATCTTGCCCTTTGGCAAAGTGTGTTTGGGGAGGTATTTTGAACACGATAATGTAATTTCAGAGGAAAGGGTACATTTAGAGCCACATTTTAATTGACTTGTTTTTAAAAGTAAGAACCAAAATAAACAATAGCTTTTTTACACGACGGTTGATGCTGGGATTTCCAGATACCGGCAAGTCAGAAACATAACTGCAGGAAAAGGGCAACTAGAATGATAAAAGGGCTGGAACACTTTCCCTATGAAGAAAGGTTGAAGTGCCTGGGGCGCTTTAGCTTGGAGGAACGACGGCTGAGGGGTGATATGATCGAGGTTTATAAGATTATGCATGGGATAGAGCAGGTAGAGAAAGAAGTCCTTTTCTCCCTTTCTCACAGTACAAGAACTCGTGGGCACTCCATGAAATTGCTGAACAGTCAGGTTAGAATGGATAAAAGGAAGTCCTTCTTCACCCAAAGAGTGATTAACACGTGGGATTCATTGCCCCAGGAGATGGTGGCGGCTACAAGCATGGACGGCTTCAAGAGGGAGTTGGATAAACATATGGAGCAGAGGTCCATCAATGGCTATTAGCCACAAGGTATAGATAGGAGCTCTCAGTCTGGGGCAAGTGATGCTCTGTATTCTGGGTGCTGGGGGGGGCAACAGGGGGAGGGCTTCTAGTGTCCTGGCCCCACTGCTGGACCTCCTGAGGGCACCTGGTATTTTTGGCCACTGTGTGACAGAGTGTTGGACCAGATGGGCTGTTGGCCTGATCCAACGTTGGCTTCTCTTATGTTCTTAAGTACCTAGGTCACTTCTCCACGGTCATTTTTTTCACACTTTTGTCCCTATTGCTTTGGGATTTCCCCCCTTTTTCCACAAAACCCTGAAGCAACAGGGACAAACGAGTGACAAAAACGACAGTGCAGAAGTGGCCCCAGCCTGAAGAACTAGGTAATGGAAATGAGGTTTGACAAAGTTCAGCAAAAATCAGAATGAAACAGAGGTAGAGAGAGCCATGTACGCGGGAAATAAGTGTACTAGACAGACTGACAAACAAGTTCTTGGTATCTCTGGGTAAAAGAAGGGTGGATAAAAGCCAACAATTCTGGAAATAATTAGAAGAGATTTAAGGACTTTTGGAGTCCCATACATCCTATTACTAAAGACGGTCAATTTGGTTGACTCCAGTCTCCTCCTTAAACCGTAATATGGAATCCTGGGATTATAATTGTTTAATTGATATTAATGGATGTATTATTCTTTAATATCCTCTGCACTAATAATGTGTAGTAACATCAATCAGAGCTTTTGTCCAACTGCTTTGGTGTAAAGTGTGCGGACTCTGATCTGGGAGAGCTGGGTTTTATTCCCCACTCCTCCCCTTGCAGCTGCTGGATGACCTTGGGCAAGCCATAGTTCTGGCACAGCTGTTCTTGAAAAAAGAGCAGTTTCTGTCAGAGCTCTCTCAGCCCCACCTACCTCCCAGGGTGTCTGTTCTGGGGAGGGGAAGGGAAAGGAGTTAGTAAAGCACTCTGAGACTCCCTTGGGTAGTGAAGGGGGGTATAAATCCAATCTCTTCTTCTTCTTTCTTCTTTTTTGAATTTTTTAGCTCATTTAACTGTGTTGACTTTTATACGTCCATGTGTCTTTGCTCGATACTGGAATTGTTTGCGACAAAGAGCGAGAGAGAGAAAGGTGATGCGTGGGTGGGGGCAAGGAGACTAGGAAGCAGTTAGACTTTGCCTTCTAGATTTTCTAAAAGGTTTAGAGCTGACAGAAATAGTCATCACAATTTGCTAACCAATTCTGGGCTTTTCCGCATTTGCATTTTCCTCGCTTGTAAGTTCCTGTTTCTTTGGGGTTTCTGTTCCGCACATATTCTGCTCCCTCTAGTGGTCGATTCCATATTACGTTGCTTTAAGTCTGGCATATCTCCCTGAGGATTTGGACTTTTCCACATTCTCATTTTCATGATTGGTGTGTTCCTGTTACTTTGGGGGGGGGGGGGTTCTGTTCCGCATGTGTTTCACTCCCTCTAGTGATCAATTTGATATTACATCACTTTGTGTCCAGCGTATCTCCCTGCAGATTCAAACTGCCGGTTTTTACGCCATCCATACAACTGCGTGACATTGAATCGACCACCAGAGGGAGCAAAACACATGTGGAACAGAAACACATACCACCACCACCACCCTCCGAAAGAACAGGAACTTACAAGCAAGGAAGATGAGAATGCGGAAGAGCCCTTTGTTTCCAGACCAGCACTACCTACATGCCCTGACCTTGATGGCCCAGGCCAGCCTCACCTCATCAGATCTCAGAAGTTAAGCAGAGCTGGCCCTGGAAGGGAGACCATCAAGGAAGTTCAGGGTTGCTAGGCAGAGGCAGGCAATGGCAAACCACCTCTAAATGTCTCTTGTCTTGAAAACCCCACCAGGGTAGGCCCATAGCCATAAGGGGGCTCTTTGGGCGATGATCCCTCCTGAATTTGCCCGGCCCCCTCCCAGCCCCCTCGCCTCCCAGTTCCTCCCTGCCCCTGGGAGCCTGGGGTGGCGTAGGGTTCCTTGCACAGCTGGCACACGACCTTGCCCAGCAGCAGCAGGCAGGTGGCATGGGGTCCCTCAGAGCCCCCTTCGGCTGCTGCCTTGATCTGCAACCCCAACACCAGCGACATGGTGTCAGATTCTCTGCCATGAATTACTGTCTGCCATGAATTTACTGTCTGTCATGAATACTGTGGTTCTTTCTTTAGCCGGGAGGGTGGCTTGCTACTTACTCCCACATCACACAGTCCTCTCGCCATCTACCCTCGCCTCCTCCTCCTGCCTCTTTCATCCCGGCGTCTCCGGACGGCTAATCTTGCTCAGTAACCTTGAAGACTTCTGAAACTGATTTAGGCCAGGTGCCTGGCCTGTGAAATGCAACCAGAGTTCACAAAGGGGCCGTGGGGGGGGGGGGGTGTAGTGTTTCCGCGCCTTTTTTCTGTGAGAACCAAACGGTTAGGGGTTTCAAGCTTATTTTAATTGCTTCTGATTGGTGCTTCACCTGCTCTCACCTTTTGAATACTGTATATGAATCCCTGCTGCTTGTAGTCTGGTATCACTGACAAACAACGTGTTCCTGATTGATCATTAAGAAATAAAAGGACTTTTGCTTTAATCAAGGCCTGGCTTATTTGGTCGATTCAGAAACCTCACACATGGCCACCTCAAGGAAGCGAACAGAAGAGTGTCTTGGCTGGATTTTTCCTACTTGGGAAGGCAGAGAACAAAGCAATCTGATTCACACGAGCAGTATTACCTGGGGGACCTTTCTCTGTAGTTCCTCATCCGCTGACGATATGAGAATAAGCCAGTTGGTTGCCAGCTGGTCCAGTATTTCAACCACTTCCGGATCAGCAGCAAGGTCATTCGCATCGCCATCAAGGAGTATGGTCGGCATTTCTAACTTTATCTCTCCTGTTGGAAGAAAGTGTGGTTTGCTTTTTTATCTGGCCATGTTTTTACTGACAGAAACACGGGGGGGGGGGGAATGGCCTTGGCCGTGAAATCTGTCAACTTGCCTTCAATCTGCTGTATGGTTCTCTGAATGTGGTCTAGGAATTTCTGCATATTCATTAGGAACTCGTTCCTTAGGATCTGGAAGCTTCCTAGTTCTACTGGCCTCTCTTTCTTCTTTGCGACCGGAGGGGCATCTTCCCCATCTCCCTTTTCAGTTTCGGGGTGAGAAACAGACTCCGCCTTGTACTGGTTATAAGACATGGCAGGCAAATAAACCTGAAAGACAAACAGCCTTTTTGTCATGACCCTGGTATTCCTTGGTGGTCACCCACCTAAATACTAGCCAGGGCCAACCCTGCTAAACTTCCAAAATCTCATGAGACTGGGCTAGCCTAGGCTGTCCAAGTCAGGGCTATATCCAGTTGCAGCTGATGGTAAATTTGGAAGTGAGGACAATTTTTTGCTCTTTCTGCCTCAGTTGGTGGGCATTTCAGAGCTGGCCCATTTGGTTCTGGATAAAGAGGGAAAGGACCAGGGCTATTTTTGGGCAGGAACGCACAAGAACGGAGTTCCGGCTGGCTTCTGAGTTGGCCACGCCTACAGCCTCCCCTCCTCCCCGCCCCCCGGTTCCCCAGCCCCCCGCCCCCCCGGTTGCCCAGGCGCCTTGCAAGCCGTTGGGTGCCTGGGGAAGCCAAGCCAATCCTGGGAGGGAAAGCAATTTAAACTGCCTCCCCTCCTTGGGTTCCCCAGGTGCCCTGCAAGCCGCTCCTGGGAGGGAGCTGCGCTGCCAGGGGTGTGGCCTAACATGCTAATATGTTTCTGCTGTTAGGTGTGGCCTATTATGCTAATGAGTTCCTGCTGGGCTTTTTCTACAAAAATAAGCCCTGGCAAGGACCATTTACTGCCCGATCCTATGCACATTAATTCAGAGGCAAGTCCCACTGTGTTCAAGATGTCCATAGAACAGCAGCCTCTGACTAGGATTCTGGTGGGAAAGAACAACAGGGATGCAATGGAAGCAGCAAACACCATCAGTGGGCGTCTCAAGGCAGAGGCGCTGGAATCCCGCAAGCTTAGTGCAGACAACACAAGACGCGCAGAAAGCAAAAGCAAACCCTACTCTTCCCATATACACTACAGCACTGAAGAACAATTGCCAGGAAATCCTTATGCCTTTTCATCAGGCTGGTTGAATCTTCTTCATTTCAGGGAAAGTGGCTCTTGAACCGATATGGATGGCTTCCTTGAATGCCCTGGGTTGCCACATACAAAGAAGGATGTAGTCTTGTTTCCTTTTATGTATCAGAGGGACTTCCAGAAGCAGCCACTTTTCTCTCCCTTGTATGAACAGCTGTACCTGCCCAAATGCCCCCTTCCCCAGTGACTGAGGGGAGAAGTTCTCTCCGTCTTTGCAGCCAGTTACGTTCTAGGGCAGGGGTCCCCAATCTTTTTGAGTCTGCAGGCACCTTTGGAATTCGGGCTGCCAGCCCCCAGCCCTGTGCACCGCGGCCCCCCGCCCAGCTTGCAAAAAGACTCTTTAAAGGATCTTTTTGCAAGCTGAGCCTGCAGCCCTCAACTGTCCCTCTCCCTCCCTCCTTTGAGATTTAAAGGGCCCTCCAGCTGATCGGTGGGCCATGTGGTCTGCGCCAATCAGCAAAAAAGAAGAAGAAGAAGAAGAAGAGATTGGATTTATACCCTGCCTTTCACTCAGAGTCTCAGAGCAGCTTACAAACTCCTTTCCCTTCCCCTCCCTATAACAGACACCCTGTGAGGTAGGTGGGGCTGAGAGAGCGCTTTCCAGAGCTGTCCTTGAGAGAACAGCTGTGCCAGAACTACAGCTTGCCCAAGGTCATCCAGCAGGTGCAAGTGGAGGAGTGGGGCATCAAACCCGGTTCTCCCCAATTAGAGTCCGCGTACTTAACCACTACACCAAACTGGCTAAATCAGGAGGAGGAAAGGGAGAGGGGTGGCCAGGCGGATGGTCACTTTGGGGGGGGGGGGGCTTGGGAGCGTCCCCACCCAACCACCCCCAGAATGCCCCCCCAAGTCCCCCTGCCAGTGCAACAAGGGGACCTGGCAACCCGGTTTGGAATTCTGCACAGCATGGTGGGCACAGCCATAAAATGGCTGCCACGGGATGTGGGGCCAACAACAAAATGGCTGCCACAGATCATCTACAGTCACACATTGACAATGCTTCCTCTGTGGTGGCAGCTGTTGCCAAAGCCATGTTCTTAAAACTCTGCCCAGCCCATCAAAGCTGCAACTGTCGACCCAAAGCCTTGCTGGGCGGAAGCCCCACCTGGCCCTGCCCACAGCGCCCAGGTATAACCACCGTGGGAACCTCTGCTCTATCAATGGCTTGTGCTCCGGGGAGAGGACTGAACCCAACGCTGCTGGCCAGCCACTTCAGTCCCATGCTATAAACAGTGAATGGAGGCCAGGCAGAGGTTTTCCCACTTGTGCTTCTCTTGAACTTCCCACGAAGGATAACCCCGGAGTCCCAGCTCAGAGCGATTTCCGTGGCTGTTGCCATTTACCATTGGACTAACTAAACGTCTGTGGTCTCTGTGCCTCTGAATTCGCAGGGCCCAGGTCGACAAAGAAACCCCTTTCGAGATTTGGTTTTACAAAACAACAACAACAATATAACTCTCACCTGGGAGAAGATCTGCTTGAGCATCACCAGGGTATTACTATTCAGGATGCCATATTCCAGTACTTCCGGTAGGACGTCGTTAGCTTCAATCAAGTCGTTAGGTTCGGTAACAGTTTCTGAGCGGTAAAAAATAGTTCATGGTCTTCTAGCCCAGTGCTCCGGATCAGGAGCAAAGCCATGTGTAAAAAACCATGTAAATAAATACACAAAGCAACTTATGGTGAGCCCCCCCGCCCCCCCCGCACTAAGGGGCTTTCAAAGCAAGAGAGAAGCAGAGGTGGCTTGTTGTTGCCTCTCTCAAAATACCAGAACTCGAGGACATCCAATGAAGCTGATGGGCAGCAGGTTCAGGACTCACAAAGGGAACGACAACTTTACCCAGGGTGTGTTTAAAATGTGGGATTTGCTGGCAGGGGATATAGCGATGGGCAGAGGAATAGACAGTTTTGAAAGGGGATTAGGTAGACACCTGGAGGATCAGTCTATCAGTGGCTATGAGCCATGGTGGCTGAGGAGAACCTCCACGTTCAGAGGCACTAAAACTCTGAATCCCAGAGCCAGGAGGCAACATCAGGGGGGAGACCTCAGCCTCTCTGCCCTGTTGTTGGCCGTCCACAGGAACTGGTTGGCTGCTGTGTGGGACAGGACGGTGGGCTAGATGGACCCTCACTGGTCTGATCCAGCAGGGCTCTTCTTATGTTCTTATGCCTGCCTCTGCATAGCCTTCCTCAGCGGTCTCCCATCCAAGTACAAACCCTGCTCAGCTTCCGAGATCTGGTGAGATCAGGATATTCCATTCCACCTTCTTTCCCGCTATAGGTTTGGAAAAAATTATGGACTACAGGCTTTCTTGGGAGTCAACGACCATGGGGAGGGGGTGACGGCAAGTCTGACTGGGCCCACCATGCGCAGCATGATCTGAAGGCACGTGATGCAGCATCGTGGCTGCAGCGGCT
Organism: Lepidodactylus listeri; assembly: GCA_029233225.1. Lineage (NCBI taxonomy): Eukaryota > Metazoa > Chordata > Lepidosauria > Squamata > Gekkonidae > Lepidodactylus > Lepidodactylus listeri. Next base: position 7,228,476 of record JARCFY010000013.1, on the reverse strand, counting down.
CGGTCTCCGGCCACTGACAGCTGAAGACCTCCCAGGAAACTCTACGCAGCCTGGAGCCACGTGGAGGAAGAAAGGAGGTTATGTGATGTCATGTAATAAAATTAAAATGCCCTTCTTTGCACATGGAAAGCTAGCACCTCAAGGTGCCTGGATCCAGCTCCAGCTGTGTGATGAATCTGTCTAATGAGTATTAAAGAGGGCGGGCAGGAAGTAGCCAGGCCCCTGTCCACCATGATGGAATCTGCTTCAGCTGGGAATACCTTTCCCCAAGGAGCCTTTTTTTACTGAATTGTCATTTGAATTAGATGTCGATTCCCACAAGCTGCTTTTGGAGCTGATTTTAAGCTTAAAAGTGAAGTTTTTAGAAACTGAAATGACTTCTGCCTGACATGCTAGCTCTCTACCGGCAGGAAGTTTTGGATTGATTTAGTTATTTTGGATTTATTTAGTTATTTCCTTCATTTATACTCTGCCTTTCTCCTAGTGGGGTCCCAAAAGAGTTTACATCATTATCATCCCTCTATTTTATCTTCACAACAGCCCTGTGAGGTAGGTTAGGCTGGCCCAAGGTCACCCAGTGAGCTTCCATGGCATCAGTAAGAATTTGAACCTGGGTCTCCCAGATCCTAGTCTGATGCTTTTATTAACTGCACCACATTGATGTGTGCAGGAGAAGGGACGGCCATCAGCGAGGGCTGGGAGTCTGAGAACAGAAACAGGACTGACGGATGGGAAGAAAAGGCACTGCATGATGCAGGAAATGTCCCTCTCCACAAACACGTCCCCTTCTTTCTTTCAAAAGCTTTTGGAGCTCGCAGTTCGAATCCTGAATTGCCCTATTGGACGATCAAAGCACGGGATTGGTTTCAAGGGTTGGTCAAGGCTTCTGGGGGAATCTGTGGGCCTGTCTGGAAAAAGCCCCCCCCACACACACACACACACACTCACCAGCTCATAACACTTTTCAGTGGAAATATCCCATCATAAACCACTGGGGAAAATACCTGCGGTATCCCTGAGAAAGAACACAGTCTCACTCTCCACAAATTCTTCTGGGACTTCATCCAAAGCCACGTGATAATACAGGTTATACACTTCCTGCTTTATTATTTGCTGAAACAGACAGGAACAAAATTCACAGCCTCAGAGAGAGAAAGGAGGTGCGGCTAGTTGCAGCTGGGTTTCCGCTCTGATACCTGCAAGGGAGCGAGCATCCACCTGGGATGGCCTCAGAAAGACAACGTGCCCACCCCAGGTGATCCAGTCTTGGCAGGCATCCGACACCCACAAAAGATGCCTCCACCCAGCGCAGTGCTGTCCTGGTACCTTGCCAGTCTGCATAGCTGATCAGCACTCAAGTGAGATGAATGAGGTCAGTATTCATACTGGCCCAAGTAAGGTCAGTATGAGGGGCATCAGATCTTCCCTGGTGGTGGGCTTCCCACGGAGCACCTGGTCAGCCAAGGAACTAGACATTTGCCCAGAGGGACCCAGCAGGGCTCTTTATACAGCCTTACTTTGCACCTCTGTAAAGTGCTGAGTTCTCGGCGGCATTGACGAGGATGAAGTTGGTGTGGTGATTAGCTCAAGTTTATTTAGAGAACAAGCGGGCTTAAACGACCACAATGCCAACATATATACACACCCAGGACACACCCCAGGCCCCACCTATGATCCTACTGGGGGGTTTGAATTTCCCGCCTAGGCCTTATTGGAGGATTAGTGGGACTCCAGGATCCTTGGCTCCTATTGTCCTAGGAGCCAAGCTCTGGGCTCTTTGTACTGGTGCCTAGGGGCTGTCAGCGGACACAACAACCTCCCTTTTTTGAGTGATTCCTCTTGGTGTAGCATTCAAGCACTGACCTGGGAGCAGGATGGGCAGGGGAGAATTACTACGCACAGGAACCCACAACATCTTTTTCTGGGGGGGGGGGGGTCATATATGAGTGTGTGTGTGTGTGTGTGTGCGCGCGCGCCTAGAAGTCATGGTGACCTCTGGTGACTGACCCCTACTGGGGGCCTGGAGGGTATTCAGAGAGGCGGCTGAATAAAGCCTGCCCCTGCCTCCCGACTGCTGGTCTTCCTTGGAGGTTTCCCATCCAAGTACTTGCCAGAGTCGACCCTGCTTAGCTTCCAAGATCTGACGAGATCGGGCTTGCCTGGGCTATCCAGGTCACGGCACCCACAAAATGGATGGGAGCTCTTGCTCCGGCAGGTGAGTACCTGAGAGTTGCTTGAGAGCAGCTGTAGCAGAGTGGCAGGAAGAGCGTAAGCTTGGAAATGCCTAGTTGAAGACTCAGTTCAACCATAAACTCACTAATCAAATCGGTGGCCTTAGGAGAGTGCCACATCTGAAATATGGGACATTCCGCCCTGCCTTGCAAGGTCGTTGCCAGGGGTCCGTTGGGGCCGGAGCGAGGTGGAGCAAAGCTCCGCCAGCTCAGGACTGGCCAGTAGGGCAGCCACGGGCTGAATCAGATTCTCTAATCTGATTCAGCTCACCGCCGAATTGCCGCTAAAATTCAGCGGCAACTTTAAAAGCCACTGGAGGTGAGGGGGTTTGAGGGAGAGGCTCCAAACTTGCAGGGTAGCTGCTGGGGCCTCTCCTCGAAATACCCACCAAGTTTCAAGAAGATTGGACCAGGGGGTCCAATTCTACAGGCCCCCAAACAGGTTGCCCCCATTCCCTCCATTGTTCTCTATGGGAGGAAAAAAGTTAACATTGTTTCCCACCATAGAGAACAATGGAGGGGATGGGTCAATCTGTTTGGGGGCCCATAGAATTGGACCCCGTGGTCCAATCTTCTTGGAACTTAGTGGATATTTCGAGGAGAGGCCCCAGCAGCTACCCTGCAAGTTTGGAGCCTCTCCCTCAAACCCCCTTTCCTCCAGCCCCTCATATATCCTATGAGTTTTTGCCATTGATTTCAATGGCCCATAGGATATAATGGGGCTGAAACTGACATTCCCTTTCTGACACACTTCTGGTGATGTCAGGGGACGTGGCATATCCTAATGAGTTATGCTAATGAGTTATGCTAATGAGCTCCTGCACCTCTTTTTCTACGAAAGGACCCCTGGTCGTTGCACACACCGCTGAGATATTACACACCGAGTGCTCTGAACGCTCCCAAGCCAGTGTTTCCTCTAAGCTGAGTTAATGTGAGCTAGCTCAATTTTTTAGCCTCCGGCTCACACATTTTTGTCTTAGCTCAGGAGCAAACTAATTTATGCAGCAGCCAAATCACTGGCTCACTACTTTAATGCCAGTAGAATTTTTGCTCACAAGACCCCACGCCTTAGAGGGAGCACTGCTCCCAAGGGTTAATGCCAATAATATAATGTTAATGTTTCAACGGTCCAACCCAAGCTGAAACCAAGTGTGCTGCAAAGACAAGGGCTCCCACGCTACATACTGTAAAGGCGCTCCTACCAGTCCCAGACTTCACAATTCCTGGGCACTGAACAATTAACCAGAACTCCGATCCAGAGCATCTTATACTGCTTCTGCACAGTGACTTGCACCATTCTCCTCTCCTCCATTTTATCCTCACAACCACCATGTGAGGTAGATCAGGCTAAGAGAGTGTGTGACTGGCCCAAGGTCTCCAGCGAGCTTCCATGGCAAGAGTGGGCATTTGAACCTGGATCGCCCACATACTAGTCCGACACTCTTAACCGCTATGCCACACCATTGGGTTTCCCTCTTTTCCTGTTGTCTTCAGCTTTTCCTGGGGCTATGGTTTTCTCCAGTCAGTCTTCTCTTCTCATGATGTGACCACAGAGCACAAGCCTCACTTTAGTTCCACTTCTAGGGAGAATTCAGGCTTGATTTGTTCTACAACCTACTGATTGTCTTTACTAAAGCCAGTGGATGCCCTTCAGCTAATGGTAATGTTGTCCCTCCCCTCTCAAAAACACTGCAAGTGACAAGGGAACACCTCTTGTGCTGGGGAAAGCACCCCCCGTAGCGGAACAGATTTGCTGAATCTAACCCACTGCCAGTGTTCCCTCTAAGCTGAGTTAGTGTGAGCTAGCTCACAGTTTTTTAGCCCCCGGCTCACACATTTTTGTCTTAGCTCAGGAAGGATGGCTCCAGAGCAGACTAATGTATGCAGTAGCCAAATCGCTCGTTTACAGCTTTAATGCCAGTAGCTTACAAAGCAGAATTTTTGCTCGCAAGACTCCATAGCTTAGAGGGGGCCCTGCCCACTGCCTGTGCGGTGTTGAGCATAAAGTGACTTACTTTGTACGTTCGAACTGGAGAGAACCCCGTGGCCAGCTCATGCTCTATGTCAGCCAAGCCTGGTGCAACAGAGACCGTCGAAGACTGGCGTTTCCCCACGGTTTCAGCCAGAGACATTTTGCTTTTCCGATCTCTCCCTGACAAAAGAAAACTCAGAGTAAGGAATCAGTAGCAACCATGGGTCCAAAATACTCCCTACTTGACTAGGGCTGTATTTTAAAATGCCCCGACCGGGATGGCCAAGGCTAGCCTGATCTCATCAGATCTCTGAAGCTACACATGATCAGCCCTGGTTACTGTTTGGATGCGAGATTACCAAAGAATACCAGAATTGCTACGTGGAGGCAGGCAATGGGATCTTTTGTCTCTTTGCCTTGAAAACCCTACGGCATCCCTTTGCCTTGAAAACCCTACGGCACCTTCCACCACTACATATTTTAAAACTCAGCTTGCCTTGCCCCACCATCTCTGGCCCTAGGTGTCAGCACAAGCAAAAAGGATGCTGAAAGCAGGGGGGTGTACAGATGAAGGCGAGACATCCGCCCAGATCTCTAGGACGCGGGAACAAGTGTTTAAAGATGCATGTGCAAACTCATACGTTTGACTTCGGAAGACACCACTGCAATGTGGTCATCTCATGCAACCAGAGTAATCCGCAGCACTGCCCTTAAAAGCACAGACACTGTGTGAGCTCATATGACCTTCCCACACAGTGTATCTCCTTCGGGAAACCCCAATGTAACAGTGTCATTTCCTGCAGCGATTGTAATATGCTGTCCCATACATTCATGGTGACCTTGCAATGTTATCTTTGGGGACCTGCTTGGTTCATTTGTACCAGTCACTGTTGTGGTCTGTGCCACCCACGTGGATCCTGGGGCTCCTCCTCTGCCATCTAGAGTAGCAACAATTCACAGAGGGATCCACACTGTCCCCCAAGTGGCTGGCAAGGATCAGGCCAGTTTCTGATCCTCAAAACAACAGCAGCAAAAACATCAAAACAACCCTCCATCTGTAGGGCCCTTCTAATGATTTCCATTTATGGATCTCAAGCTACTAGAAAGGTTTTTCCTCATTGCGTTGCATTTCATGCATTTACTTATTTATACCCCGTTTTCAACATCAAAAACCGCTAAGATCATGGCATCCGGCCCCATCACTCCTTGGCAACTAGAACGGGAAGTCGTGGAAGCAGTGACAGGATTCACGTTCCCGGGATCCAAGATCACTGCAGACGGCAACTGAAGCCATGAAATTAAAAGACACTCACTCCTTGGGAGGAAAGCGATGGCAAACCTAGATGGCATAACAAAGAGACATCACCCTGCCAACAAAAGTCTGTATGGGCAAAGCAATAATATTCCCAGTAGTGATGTATGGCTGCGAGAGGTGGACTATAAGGAAGGCCGAGCGCCGAAGAATAGATGCTTTCGAGTTATGGTGCTGGAGAAGACTCTTGAGAGTCCCTTGGACTGCAAGGAGATCAGATCAGTCAATCCTAAAAGAAATCAACCCTGGCTGTTCCCTGGAAGGCCAGATCCTGAAGCTGAAGCTCAGATACTTGGGCCACCAAATGAGAAGGGAGCCCTCACTGGCGAAGACCCTGATGATGGGAAAGACTGAAGGTCAGAGAAGAAGGGGATGGCAGAGGATGAGATGGTCAGACAGTGTTATCAATGCAACGCACATGAAGTTAAGCAAACTCCGGAGCACGACGGAAGACAGGAGCACCTGTCCATGGGGTCGCAAAGAGTTGGACTCGACTGTGCAACTGAACAATAACAACAAAACCCTGCTTTTCTCCCCAGCTAGGACTCAAAAGCGGCCTACAATACTGTTTCCCCCCTCCCCCATTCTCGCACAACAACCCTGTAAGGTAGGCCAGGCTGAGCATTTATGACAGGCCTGAGGTCACCCAACAAGCTTCCATGGTTGAGGCAGAGGATTCAGACCTGAGCCTCCCAAGATCCTCATCCAGCTCCCTACTCCCCACACCACGCCAGCTCTCATTCGGCTCCCATACTTACTTCCATCTGCCATGGAGAGGGAGGAGGTTGCCCCTAGCCGCTCCTCTTCCTCCTCGCTGTCGTCAAACGGTACTTCTGTTTTGAGAAGATGCAGAGCGTGATATCAGACCCGAGTTATATTGCAACCCAGTGAAAAAGTATGCGTTTCCCATCAACGCAAGATGGATATAAATATAATCAGTGGTGCATCATCTCAGAGTAAATTAAAAAAAACTTGAGACCCAGTAGAGTTAAAGACATGCAAATCACTTTCTTAAGAAATGGGGAGTCATTTGCACTACACTTGGGAGTCACATTTATTCAAAACGACATTTCTCTTGCCTCAATATATTCACGTAGCGTGCTTTCAAACATCTCCTTTGTACCCTAATCTCTTCTTCTTCTTCTTCTACCCTTCTTTTCCTTTCCCTTGAGCTGCCTCCACACGAAGGGTTTGTTCCAAACCAGAGCAGGGTTATTTTCAGAGTGCCCCCCCCCCCCCAGTCACCACTTCTCATGGCTTTCCCTGCTTTGTTGTAATCCTTCCCAAACCTACTTTGGCAAGATCTTTTCAAAAAGACCACAGCCAAAGCATCTTGGTATGCCAGGCGGCCACGACGGTGCGCAGTTTTGCAAGTCCCACTCCCACCGGCACCATTTCCATCCTATACCTTTCTCCCCACACCTGCCACTTCCCTCTGCTGCACACCAGTCATGTTCAATGTGCTAAACGTAAGATATGAAGCAGGGTCCAAGCCCAGCGATTCATCCTGGTTGTACTTGCCATTTTTTTTTTTTTACTACCATTACTCAAAATGTTTCGTGAGCATCATTTCAATATTGAAATTTATTTATTTAAATTTGAATTTTCTGATTCAGTTCTCCCCCCACTCCCGGAAAACCCACATCACTGATCCCGTCATGTGGCGCCTGCACATTTCCAGAAGAACTCTCTCCTTCCTCACTGTATGGTGGTGAGGAGGCAAAACTGTTTACTTAGGGAGAAGGTGAGGTACCCTGTAGATGCGCCAATGTACTCCCTTCTTTCATTATTCCACAATAATGTGGGACCCAGAGATCTCCCCAAATTACAACCATATCTCCAGCGTAGAGAGATGAGTTCCCCAGCTTGTAAAGGGCTGCTTCGGACAGTGGGTTGTCTTGCATTAAACCCCGCTGAGATCTCTCCCCAGGATCCATCCCCAAAGAAGAAGAAGAAGAGATTGGATTTATACCCCGCCCTTCACTCCCCAAGGGAGTCTCAGAGCAGCTTACAAACTCCTTTCTCTTCCCCTCCCCACAACAGACACCCTGTGAGGTAGGCGGGGCTGAGAGAGCTTTGAGACAACTGTCCTTGAGAGAACAGCTGGTACAGAGCTATGGCTTGCCCAAGGTCATCCAGCCAGGTGCAAGTGGAGGAGTGGGGAATCAAACCCGGTTCTCCCAGATTAGAGTCTGCACACTTAGCCACTACACCAAACTGGCCAAATCTCCAGGAATATCCCAACCAGGAGTTGGCAACCTAAGCAGAAGGCACAAGGCTGTGACAACTGGGGCAGATACTCTGCACATATCATTGTCCCAAAATTCCAGACAGGTACTGGGGGGTGGGGGAGAAAATGCAAATCTGTGATTACTTGAGGGGCACAAGGGAAAACCAGGTGTTCTAATATGCTCAGAAGAACTCTTGTTTCTCCACAGAAGCCAAGAGAGGGAGGGAGGAGCCAAGGCTTCAGTGATGAGGCACTCTGCTCATGCTCACAGCCACTCTTCTCATGGCTCCCTCCCTGTAATTCAAGGCAGGTGTCAGAGACAATGTTATGGTGACGGGGAGATGCTCTGCGCCAGTGTTCCCTCTAAGCTGAGTTTAGTGTGAGCTAGCTCACTGTTTTTTACTCTCCAGCGCACACGTTTTCGTCCCAGCTCAGGAATAGGGTTGCCAAGTCTGGGTGGGAAAATACCTGGGGACTTTGGGGGTGGAGCCAGGAGAAGGTGGGGTTTGGGGAGGGGCCTCCACATGGTAGAATGCCATAGAGTCTACCCTCCAAAGCAGCCATTTTTCTCCAGGGGAGCTGATCTCTGTCCTCTGGAGATCAGTTGTAAAAGCGGGAGATCCCCAGGCCCCACCTGGAGGCTGGCAGCCCTACTCAGGAAGGATGGGCTCCAGAGCAAACTAACTGATGCCGCAGCCAAATCGCTCGCCCACAGCTTTAACGTCAGGAGCTCAAAAAATAGGATTTTTTGCTCACAAGACTCCGCAGCTTAGAGGGAGCATGTCTCTGCACATGCTCAGACGCCTTCTCACTGCTCCGCCAGGCACGGTAGGCAGGGAGGCCGAGGAAAGGGGCTGAACGCCCGGCACGGCGAGTGAGTACAACGCTCTGCACGTGCTCAGAGGCAGCCCTCCCCGGGAGAACGGGGGACCAGCGGGGGCGCCGGGCGGTGCCGACACTCTGCCCATGCTCTACGGCCCGCGGGAGGGCTCCCCACTCGCAAAGAGACACGGCCGGGACCCGGAGGAGGCGCCCGCACCGATTTCGACCTCGACCTCGTCGAGCCGCTGCTCCTGGCGGAGGAGGAGGGCGGCGGCCGCCCCTTCGTCGGCCCCGGCGCGCCGGTTGAGGAAGTGGAGGACGGCGTCGGCCTCCTCGCCGTCGTTGCGGCTCAGCAGCTCCTCGAAGGGCGCCGCCTCCGCGATGCTCAGCGCGCTCCTCAGCCGCTCGCCCAGCCACTGCACCCGCACGTCGTCCATCGCGGCCCCCGGCAGCCGCCAACAACGCCCACGCCAACGCCCGGCTTCCCTCAGGCGAGCAGCAGGCCCAGGCCCAACCGACGCTCGCCCGTCGCCATGGCGACCGCAGGCCCGAGCAGGCCGCGAGCGCCTCCCGCGCCCAGAGAAGGAACAGAAGAACGCGAGAGAAGCCAGTGCTGGATCAGGCCAGTGGCCCATCCCGTCTAACACTTAATTGCCACACGGTGGCCAGCAATCCCAGGTGCCCTCAGGAGGTCCAGCAGTGGTAGGGTTGCCAGCCTCCAGGTGGGGCCTGGGGATCTCCCGCTTTTTCAACTGATCTCCAGCTGACAGAGATCAGCTCCCCTGGAGAAAATGGCTGCTTTGAAGGGTGGTCTCTATGGCATGGTACCCTGCTGAGGCCCCTCCCCTCCCCTCCCCAAACCCCACCCTCTCCCGGCTCCACCCCCAAAGTCTCCCGGTATTTTCCAACCCAGACTTGGCAACCCTAAGCAGTGGGGGCAGGGCACTAGAAGCCCCTTCCACTGTTGCCCCCTCCCCCAAGTGAAGAGAGAAGTCGCAAAACTAATTTTATTGCCTTAGTAAGCTAATTCTTTGAAACCGCAAGGCCAGCACAGATACAAACGTACATAAAGAATTCTACATTGTATGTTGGTGCTTCAGCAAAATGCTTATACGGGAGCTTATTTTGCATCGGTCTATTATTCCTAGCACATTCTAGCTTAGAGAAGATGCATGAGAAAGCATATTGATTTGTAACAATGTATAACTTGACATTCTTGATTCCTTTCCTGTAACTGACGTGCGCAAGAATGAAATAGAATACCTTTGCTTAAACGTGTAATGTACTAAAATGACACTAGTCCCCGTCTCTTCTGTAACTCCCTGCCCACTGGTATATAAGCAAAAGCCCAAATAAAAATGCGGCTTGGCATTTTCTTTGCAAATTCTTGCAAGTCGAGACTGGCGTCGATAAACAGTTTCTCCTATCCTGTTGTTCAGTGCCTCCATCCTTAAGTTGGCTCTGATTCTGATTTTATAGTGCTACATAAGCACCAAGAATTAGGGTTGCCAAGTCTGGTTTGGAAAATACCTGGAGACTTTGGGGGTGGAGCCAGGAGAGGGCGGGGTTTGGGGAGGGGAGGGGGCCTCAGCATGGTACAGTGCCATCGGGTCCACCCTTCAAAGCAGCCATTTTCTCCAGGGGAGCTGACCTCTGTCAGCTGGAGATCAGTTCATTCATTCATTCAATTTATACCCTTCCCTATCAGGGCGGCTTATAACATGTAGTAAAACAATAACACAGTGAAAGCAATAAAATAATCAATGGCACAATAAACAATATCATCAAACCCCATACAGCAGGTGAATGTAGGTGTTCCAGTGGCCAATAATATTATCTGTGTCAGGAGGCACTGGAAGAGGGGCCATAAGCTGGGGAGACCCAAATGGTTATGATTACGTTCATAAAGTAAAACACCAATTATGAGCTCCTATCACAAACTGCAGTTGTAAAAGCAGGAGATCCCCAGGCCCCACCTGGAGGCTGGCAACCCTACCAAGAATGCAGAGCATCACTTGCCCCAGACTGAGAGTTCCTATCTATACTTTGTGGCTAATAGCCACTGATGGACCTCTGCTCCATATGTTTATCTGATTCCCTCTTGAAGCCGTCCATGCTTGGAGCCGCCACCACCTCCTGTGGCAGTGGAAAACCTCGATCATGTCGCCCCTCAGCTGTCGTTTCTCCGAGGGGTGTGACGGGCGGCCTGCCTCAGCCTGCCTCTCAGCTGTTGCGCTTATGACACCCAGGCACTGAATGTTGTTGGTCTTAAAAGATGCCATGACTGGACTCTAATTTAGTTCTCACACCTGTTTGTTAACTTTTTAAGAATCTGCTACAATCTCAGCTACACTTATCACCCAGTTACTCATGCATCTTCTTGGCAACTGACCCCTCCAACCACCCCCTCTCTCTGCCTATAGGTAAGCCTTGAGGCAGCCTGTTTCAATGTATCTGAAGAAGTGTGCATGCACAGGAAAGCTTATAACCAGAATTAAGTTGTGTTGGTCTTAAAAGATGCCACTGGACTCAAACTTAGTCCTCACATCTTTTTCTTTTATTATCTGTATGCTAATTGGCTGCTATTCACAGGTCTTACCAACTGCTTTAATCCGATCTCAGCTATACTTATTGCCCAGTCAAGAGCAACTTGACTCTAACTAGCCCTTCCTGGGAACTAACCCACACCCTCTCTCTACCTATATGTAAGGCTTGAGGAAAACTGTTTCAGTGTATCTGAAGAAGCATGCATGCACACAAAACCTCATACCCAGAATTAAGTTGTGTTGGTCTTAAAAGATGCCACTGGACTCAAACGTAGTCCTCACATCTTTTTCTTTTATTATCTGTATGCTAATTTGCTGCTATTCACAGGTCTTACCAACTGCTTTAACTCAGTCTCAGCTACAATTATCGCCCACTTACTTATGCATCTTCTTGACTTTAACTAGCCCTTCCTGGCAACTAACCCCACCCCCACCCGCTCTCCCTACCAACACATAAGGCTTCAGGAAGTCTGTTTCGATGTATCTGAAGAAATGTGCATGCGCACGAAAGCTCATAGCTTGTCATGATTATTACCTCCTCTTCTTCCCCGAAAGTTCTTGCAACTCATTCTCCTTTGTCCACATAAGTCTTTTCGTCATTTGTGCCCCTGCAGCCCTCTATCATGTGCCCCCATATTCATTCTCTGGTGCTTCTCATCACCACCATGAGAGAGCAAACAGACTTCATTATGAGATATAATGAAACATGCCAACATATTTGTTCTCAAGTAAGGAGTTAGCTTTTATTTAAGATGAGTACAAAAGAAACAGGATTAAAGTTATTCTGTTGGCACATACATAAAATTGTGTATGGCAAAATACCTCTTTTTTAGTTGATACTTTAAAAAAAAAACCTTAAAAGGTCCTTATCTTCAGTAAGCATAGACAAGTTTCATATGCAACCAAATCGGCTGCCGTGTCAACACACAAATTAAAAATCAGAACTCAGCTTTGCAAATATTAACTTCTGTTGGTGGAATGATGTGTACAAAAGGAGTGCGTAATTGTTGTCTTAAGAAAACCTATTCTAATTCAAGTAGTCTTGCCATTTGAATTCAGCAAACAAGGTACTAGAAATCTAAGCTGCAATACTGGTGGGGGGGAATACTGAAGCCTCTTCTTCCTTTCAAGAAAATGACTGACAGCTAAGCAAGCGTCTAAAATTACTACCAGGACTTTGACTAAAATCTTTAATACTCTGTAAGAGAATCTCAGGCAATGGTCCTGGAACAGATATTTTACTACATGCTAGCAAACAGACATCACCTAAAGAGAACCAGGGCCAAAAATTTCAAGTTCTTCAAGGAATACAAAACACAGGGCAGCTTTCCCATTTTTCAGTGTCAAAAATGTGCAGTGTCAAATGAATTCCTGTTTGAACCAGAGGGAAAGCTGAACAGAACAATCTTACCAATTTCTAAGATGGTATAACAAAAAGTCTTAGCAATCCCCTAGAAAAACACTGAAAACACTCTAAACCACTTCCAGATTTCCTTAGCTATGAACTTTCACAAAGGTGCTGTAATGTTAGTGGTACCGATAAGGGAAAGTAAGAGTTCGTTCCAGACACTAAGCCACTCTTTAAAGAACCTATAGTATTTTTAGGAGCAGCAATTGGAGGCTTAGAGGTTTTAAAAATAATTTGTGTGTGCTCATGGGCAGGGAGAAATAAGAATATTTTGTGCCCACTTACAAGGTCCCATACTTGTAAAATTCAAGTGAAGGAGGTATATTCATCTTACAAAGGTATTTGGCTGCATTATAAGGCAATCAAAGGGGGAAATGCGCTTTTCTACAGTGAGCTGTACAAGAATGACACCCAGGGACATGATTGTTTTTACAGACAACAGACTTAGTGCCTGCAGCACACAAACTATGTAATCTCTTTATTAAAATGTAAAGAAATGCCTTGAAAAGAGAAAGGTGTGAACTTGTATCCTTCTCCTTTATAGAACTTGTTCTGAAACTCTACCCTGTAAAGAAGACAAAATAAAAAGACACTTTAGAAATAAATACATAAATCATAGACAAGTTTCATACGCAACCAAATTGGCTGCCGTGTTATTAGAAATAAATACACGCACGCCCTTTCTCCGCCAAAACTACCATGTAAACATGGTCTAAATCTTATGTACAAGCAATTCTGCAAAAAACTTTAAATGGACGAAAGGAGAATACTATAAGTTGCTTTGGGACCTCATTGGGGAGAAAATAAAATTTTAAATGAAATAAACAAACGAACAGAATCTACACCAAACAGGAAGTTTCAAACAACACTTTCTTAAAATTTGCTGCACAAAGATTCTTTCATGACAAAATATTTCTAGTTTCTCTTTTAAGAGATTGCATGAAAGACCCAAAACAGTTTGGTCACAAGCCACCCTATTTTTACGACGGCAAAACACAAAGAAATACATACCAGTGAAGTCGAATTGCGTGTAGAAAAGCTGAAAGTCCCTCCATGACTAAAAGGATAAATATTGTTAAGCCCATAAAGAAAGCTGAAGCTGGAACGAGGAGGAGGATCCCGTAAGAGGCATCCACGCGGAGGCCCTTCTGCATTATCATGGCCCATAGCACTTCGGATAACTCTGGAAAAATGGTTTTCAGAATACTCATTGTAGTGAATGCTAAGTAGTCTGCCTACTTTGTCATTAGTTTTTATGCCACGTATGCACATGGCCTATTACTGTATTTTTTAAAAATCCAAAAGCCCTTTGTGCCATACCAATCAAAACAAACCAGCATCGCATGCAAGCTCTCGCACCCTTCAGAATTCTTCAACGGAGCTGGGCGATAAAAGCAAACGGGGGAGGGGAGCACCTCTCAGTGAGTCTAATGGGGGACAAAGCAATCAGCTTCGTGGCTCGTCATCAACAACAACTTCCCACCTCTGCCCTGTTTAGAGCTGCAGGCTGTAGGGTGGGAAATTCCTGGAGATGGGGGAGGGGGGGGTGGAACCCAGGGCAGGCAGAATTTGGGGAGGGGAGGGACTTCAGCAGGGTACAATGCCACTGAATCCACCTTCCAACACAGCCATTTTCTCCAGGGGGGGGGGGGTTGATCTTTATAGCCTGGATATCAGTTGGGATTCCCAGAGATCTCCAGCTACCACACGGAAGTTGGCGACTCTGCCCCTGGCTCCTTACCAGACAGCACAGCAAAGGTTTGGGCAAAGTCATGCCTGAGCAACAAAGCATGGCAAAAAGCAAAACCACCCCCATTGACTTTTGCCTTCCCTTACATTCCACGGCTAGAATTGGACACTGGGGGGCAGGAGTCTCTGATTGGTCAGTAAATCCCATAAGGCTCCACTGACCAAGCCTGTCAGTCTCTCCTTATTTAATATGCCTCATGTTCTTCCTAAAGTTTTGCATTCGGTTGCCATGGCTTTTGGTCCAGAAAACTGCCTGTGCCTTTATGAAAAATTGGGGAAAGGAGCTCTCTGGCTTATGGGTCCCCAACCTTGTTGAGACTGCACATCCCTTTGGAACAGTGACACAGTGTGATGGGCGCAGCAACAAAATGGCTGCAGCAGCAGCAGAAGAGATTGGGTTTATACCCCGCCCTTCTCTTGGGAGTCTCAGAGCAGCTTACAAACTCTTTTTCCTTCCCCTCCCCACAAAAGACACCCTGTGAGGGAGGTGGGGCTGAGAGAGCTCTCTCAAGGACTGCTCTTGAGAACAGCTCTGAGAGAACTTGAGACTGACCCAAGGTCACACCAGCAGCTGAATGTGGAAAAGTGGGAAATCAAACCCAGTTCTCCCAGATCAGAGTCCACGCTCCTAACCACTACACCAAACTGGTGGATAAAGAATATTGAGGGATGGTACAAAACGAAGGAATGCTCTCTTCCTCAACGACATGTGCACTGCTGTAAGTAGAGGGTGAAACCACTTATGTCCACAGCAGTTTGTGTGCAAGGAGGCTTGCGCTTTTTGGATAGAATAAGTCTTACCTTACTTTGTGCATTCGACAGTCAGCAAAAAAAAAAAAAGTTCTTTAAAAGACTCCACTCACCCCCAAACAAAGTTCAAGGTCTTACAGGGGGGATACTTACGGGCGTGGGCCAGACTGAGAGCCCAGAGCCTCAGATACGAAGCAGTGTTGGAGATGCAGCCTAGGCAGTACTCGATGGTATGGATAGCTTGATCCATGAACACGTCTATAAAGATAAACTGAAACAAGATACTGTGTTAAGTCAGCATTGATCCAGAGGAGTTAGTCGCGTTAGTCTGTTGCTGCAAAACAGTAAAAAGCCCAGTAGCATCTTTTAAGACTAACAAACTTTCTTGTAGCGTAAGCTTTCGAGAAACTACAAGAAAGTTCATGCCCTCCATGCATCTGACGAAGAAAGCTGTGTTTCTCGAAAGCTTATGCTACAAGAAAGTCCATTAGTCTTAAAGGTGCTACTGGGCCTTTTGCTATAAGTGAGCATTATAAGTGTTAAACCCTAAGTGTGTCGGGGGATTCATAGCTTCTTGACTGCTGGAGAATGATAAAAGATCGAGGAGCCAAACATTTTGCCCTGCGTCTAAGTTAGCAGCCAAATGGAGGTCTCATTGGGTACCCTTCAATCCACCCTACTCTCTGCAACATGAGAACAGATTTCCTGGAAATGGTGCGCGGTCTTCGCCTTGAGTAGCGGCCTCAAACCAGGGATGACCGTCTTCGGTTGCAGAAGCAGCTCAGACAGGACTGGCTCCCTGTAACGTTCTTGCTATTGGGGAAAACGGTTTTACTTTTAAGCACTCTCTTTGTATATAAACTCGGTAGTCTCTTGCTGCCTCCAGGAATTAAAAATTCCAGATCTCTCTCTTTTGGGAGTATGACCTGGGGTCTGGGCCCTTCAGAGGACTACGTGGCCCAGAGGAAGGACTGTACTGATTTCTGGGATAAGTTTAAACAAAAATGGATTTATTGACTAAAGAACAAAATAGGTTTCTGGTTATTTTGAACAGCTGCTGAAGAAAGGAACTTGTAACTATAACTGGTAATGCTTGGTGTTACAAACAGTCTCTCAAACTCCACTCTCACAGGCTTATTTCTCTCTCTCTTACATAAGTAGCCACACAGGCTAGTCTCTTTGTTTTATTCACACAGAACTGAATCAGTTCTCTTAGTCACACAGGCTAAATTATTTACTCAGGGAAAGACTCAAATCCCATAGTCACACAGACTAAACTTCGCACACTTGTCTCTCTCCCAGGACACATACAGAATTTTTCCTGGACACCCACACTCAGATTCCTCTCGGAACATCTCTTCTCCCATATTCCCAGTCATCAGCCAGTCCAATCACACATCTCCCCCCCATTTCCCCTACAGCTCTGCAGTCACACTCAACATTTAAAGGAACACACATACCAAAACATGAAATCATTACACTCCCGCCCCCCAAAAGGTTTTCCCCCTTCTCCAATGCCTCAGCAGTGTGCTGCCAAACTGCAGTCAGCCTTCAAAGAAGAGACGAGGGGACTGGATTTACACTCCGCCCTTCAAGTCCTCTCCCTAGACTCAGATCCCTTACTCTCAGATCAAAATCCTGATATAACCTTGGATGTTGCACAAAAAAATTAAATCCTTTAGTCTTTTGGGAAATAAAGAGCGATTATAAATGGAATTTCAGATTGTTACACTGCTCAAATCATTGCATTATAGAGCTTTTACTGGACAAAGGAAAGGAACACCAAGCCCCGGCCCCGAGCACCTTATGCTCCAAAATTCAAAACGCAGGGAAGCAAGGAAGTCGAGAGTGAGGAAAGATTGTGCATTCAGGTCAACTGAGAATTTAAGAGCTGTACTGCTCTAGAGCACAGTGATGATTCGTTTAGTCCAGAGTTTAACAAGTCAAGTCCAGTCGCAACAAGAGTTGTAGCCTAACACGCTACCCTCTGAAATAGCCTTTGCAATACGAGTCCTTTGACCTCAAGCCAAACTACAGGCAGCTGCAGCAAAAACAAACGCCCCCCCCCCCCTGCCATTACCTCTTTCTTCTCCTCCTCTTTGTGCCGGCAGTCCAAAGAGCTGGCTCCCTCTTCAATATCGTGAGTCCTCAACAGAGAGAGCTCTTCTTCGCTTTCTTTTCGAACTAACTGGTAACCGTTCTGGGGGACAGAAGGTTAAGAAGTGACCCTTAAGTGCCTGGTAGGCAGCAGTCGACTTGTTGCTCGGTCTGTTTATCTTGGTTTGCACTGCAAAACTCATCCTCTCACAAGGGCTGAATGAAGGTGGATCGCAGTGGGCGCTAAAGATGCAGTCAGTCCGTCGTGGAAATGCTCCTGAGCATGATGCACTTGTGATACAAGAATGTACAGTGATTAGTGCCCAGTTTGGGCTGATCATAAAGCTAAGCTCAAATCCCTGCTCAGGTCCCAGAGCTCACTGGGTGATGCTGAGCCAGGTACTTGCAGGCTGGGCTGCTGTGAGATAAAAATGGAAAGGATCACATGCACTGCTCTTGGAGGAAGAATGGGAGAGAAATGTAGGATATGGTCTACCCCCTGAGGAACAGAGCCCAACCAAAACCTTTCACATTATATACAAAGTACAGTTTGTTCAAGCTCTGCAGCTCTTATAGGTATAGGTTTCCCTTGCTCGCAAGCCAGTCGAATATGACTCTAGGGAGGCGGTGCTCATCTCCGTTTCCAAGCTGAAGAGCCAGCACTGTCCGAAGACTTCTCCGTGGTCATGTGGCCGGCATGACTAGACGCCGAGGCGCATGGAACGCTGTTACCTTCCCACCAAAGTGGTGCCTATTTATCTACTTGCAATTTCTTGCTTTCAAACTACTAGGTTGGCAGGAGCTGAGGCCAGAGATGGGAGCTCACTCAGTCATGCAGCACTCGGGTCTCAAACTGCTGAACTACTGGTCTGCAGTTCAGCGTCTTAACCACTTGAGCCACTGCAGCCCCCTGTAGCTCTTGTATCTGGGTGCTAATGTTGGTGTCTCCCAAACATCAGATGAGCAGGAGATGCTTTGACTTAGGAATTAAACACTGTTCCTCTCACATCTCTAAAAGTTTGCTCTTAAAATAGGCAGGACTAGGGGTCCCCTACCCTCAAAGGAGGCTACCGGCTGCTTTTTCTGCATGAGTCACCGAGCATCTTTAAAATAACAACTTCACAACAAGACTTTTACCTCCAAATTTTTTAAAAAGCAACCTGAGAAGCATAAAAATATTTACGAACTTCCTTTTCTCTCCATAGTAGGTCCAAGGCAGTGATAGATAGATAGAAGATAGGCAGATAGATAGACAGACAGACAGACAGTAAATAGATAGATAGTAAGGTAGATAGATAGACAGTAGGTAGATAGACAGACAGATAGTAAGATAGATAGTAGATAGATAGGTAGATAATAGACAAATGGTAGATAGTAGATAGATGGTAGGTAGATGCGTAAACACACAATGATTGGCTCAAGGGCCAGCCAGTCAGCAAGCTGCACAGCCAGATGGGGACGTGGGAGGGCTGTGGTGTCTCGACCGTCACAAACACCAGCCAAATGCCAATCTGCAGAGCACGTTGCTCCTGGTAACAGGAAGGACCAACTGCTCCTAGGCTCAATTCATTTTGGAAGGTTGTACGTCCGTCTAAAACAGTGTGACTATGTGGTGAGTTTAGCTCCCGAGGTACAACCACCTACAGGCAGTTTGCATCCGCCTCAACTACTGCTGCAGAAAACGTATTACTATGCAGTAATACCTGCTTTTTGGCTTACAGGACCACCATGCAAGGCTACTGAGGCTTCAAGTTGTGGCGTCTTTCCTTTTAAATGTGATCTGTCTCTGCCTGTTGATTGGTGGCTGCAGAATTCATCCAAGGAACATAAGCACTGGTTTTTAAAGGAGATTTTCCGCCAACCCGGGACCCAACTGCTACCACTCATTTCGTTCCGATACGTACTCTGTATGGCCCAAATCCTTTGCGTCCATGGTTCAACCAGTATAAATAAAGTGGTTTTCCAAAAAGCAGCACAGGAACTGAAAGCACGGCAATGGCTAATAGAAGTCTCTGTACAATCAGCTGTTTCAGAAAGGCAGGAAGGGAAAAATGAAAGAAAAACTTTTACAATTCGTTTCCTGCAAACAATATAACCCCTCTCCACCCAAAAACCCTACACATACATCAAGGAGGGGCACCCCTCTGCTTTTCCTTCCTAGACAATGACAATATATTGGCACACAATAATCTTAAAATATACAGCAGGAATCGGACATGTGTGGATTCTTAGCAGAACAGGAACCCTGCATAACAACTGGTTGACATACTAGTTTGATAATCTTGACTTTGTCAACACTATACTTTATTTTGAAAAGCAAAAAAGAGGACATATTTCCCGACCGTCTACGTCAAACAAGTGATCATCACGACAAATCTCATTTTAAATGCCCCTAACTATTTAAGAGAGAGGAGAGAGAGAGAACAGGTTGGATTTATACCCCGCCCTTCACTACCCGAAGGAGTCTCAGAACGATTTACAATCCATTTCCCTACCTGTGAGATAGGTGGGGCTGAGAGAGCTTTCTCGAGGACTGCCCTTGAGAGAACAGCTCTGAAAGAACTTGTCACTGACCCAAGGCCACACCAGCAGCTGCATGTGGAGGAGTGGGGAATCAAACCTGGCTCTCCCAGATTAGAGCCTGCGTTCCTAACCACTACACCAAACTGAGGACATTTTCATCAGGTTTTTTTTTAAGTGCCAAGAAGAGAACCGACACCAAAAAAAAGAGGACGTGTCCTCGAAAAAGAGAACATCTGGTAACCCTAAGCACTACTTTATGAATGAATGCTTCATCCCCACTTCATTTCTCACTCTCTGCCACCACAAATATCAACCCTGTGCAAAAAGTTCATTCCTATTGTCCCACCAGGTCTAACCTCTAAGCCCCCATGTCTGGCTCGGCCTTAGTTTCCCATCTATGGACCGCCTGTCTTTCCTGGGTCCATCTTCTACCTCTCCTGGCACCAGATTAAGGCACATTCACCTCTTCCCAAAATACAACAGCCACACTGGTCATTTCGAACGGTGAGTCTGAAGCAAGTGCCAACCGCCTGGGGAGAGACTGTCTCACCGAGGGCCAAACAGCTGCCATTCCCCTCCAGTTCCTGGGACTACAGAGGAATCTGCCTTCTAGGAGGAGGAAAGGAAGCACCTGCGTGACTGCGGAGGGATGGCTTCATCACGGGGCAGAGTCATTGCCATCTGCTCTGCCTTACGTGCTAGTTCGTTAACGGCAACTAGTCATTATGAAGCTTAGTTATTCTGCATCTTGTCTTGTGTGCTTTGTACACTGTAAGCCACAAGGGACATCCGCTTAGCCTTGGCCAGGGTCTTTTCTGCCCTGGCCCCGGCCTGGTGGAACATGCTCCCATGTGAGATCAGGGCCCTGCAGCAGCTACTGCCATTCTGCAGGGCCTGTAAAACGGAGCTGCTTTGTCAGGCCTTCGGCTGAGGCAGCAGGTGTCCGGTGGGAAAGTTGACCTCCCCTGCTGAAATTTACCATCTCTATGTGGCCCAGATCGAGCAGACCTTACAAGACCTAGTGGCACCAGCTCTGGAGATGGTGTGCACAAACAAATAGTGCAATCTGTTTTAAATTGTTGTTCGTAACCGTTTTTAATTTGCTTATTAATATATTTATATTACGGTATAAACTTATGGTACAAAAAGTTACGGAACTTATACATAATGGAAAAAATATCTGACATAATGAACCCAACAAAATCTAATGGCGAATTCAGTGAATTTACAATGATATGGCTACCGATCTTATCCCATCTAGTTTCTCAAGGAACAATACCAGAAATAACAGACACTCTTCATTTATGGTAAATGTTGATGTCAACACTAAGTTTATAAAAAGTGCACTCTTTTATGCTGTTAAATTTAGGTATACTTATCTTGTAAACGACTGGTATTACTTGTTATTGGAATTTTAAAAATTGAATAAATTATATTTTTAAAAAAATATTTATATTGTGATGCTGAATGGCCCTGTGATCTGCCCTGAGCCCACTTGTGAGGAGGGCGGACGCATAAGTTCAATAAATAAATAAATAAATACATATTTTATGGAGAAAGGTAGGTCAAAGGTATTCTAAATAAACAAACACATATCCCAGTGCGGCTTCCCTTTTCTCAAATGTCTAGCCAGATGGTGTGAAATAACAGAGGTAACCAGAGTTTACCTTGACCTGGATGGCCCAGGTTAGCCTGATCTTATCAGATCTTGGAAGCTAAGCAGGGTGTTGTGGTTTGGTGTATTATTTATTTATTTAAATTTATACCCCACCCTTCCCGCAAGCAGGCTCAGGGTAGCTTACATTGGTTAGTGACCATTAAAATCCACATAAAAACATTTCAACAGTTAAGTTACAAACAGGATCAAGATAATAAAATCATAAATGGTGTAGTGGTTAGGAGCGCAGACTCTGATCTGGGAGAACCGGGTTTGATTCCCCATTCCTCCACATGTAGCCGCTGATGTGACCTCGGGTCAGTCATAAGTTCTTTCAGAGCAGTTCTCTCAAGGGCAGTCCTCGAGAGAGCTCTCACTCCCACCTTCCTCACAGGGTGTCTGTTGTGGGGAGGGGAAGGGAAAGGGATTGTAAGCTGCTCTGAGACTCCTTTGGGCAGTGAACAGTGGGGTAGAAATCCAATCTCTTCTCTTTTCTCTTCTAGTACTTGGATGGGGTATCACCAAGGAAGTTTGGGGTCGCTATGCAGATGCAAGCAATGTTTACCTCTGTTTATATCTTGTCTTGCAAACGCTACAGGGTCACCATAAATCGGCTGCAATTCGACAGCATTTTCCACCCACAACAACCAGAGTTTGGGGTACAATCCAGCCCAAATTAGACCCTTTTAAGGGGAGAGATTTAAGCACTTGTTCAATTCTCCCGCTGAAATGAAGCCAAAGCACTGTACTTTCCTCTTTGGGAAATCCTGAAACTATAAGAATCGAGATGGGCAAAAGGAAAGAATCCTGTCTAACAATGTTGCCTTTTAGATCATAAAGATTACCAACCTGTCCTTGGAAAAAAAGATGCTTTTCTTCCACAGTAGGAAACAAGAACATATTAATGAAGTGAATCAGAATGCTTGGGGCGGGCTCCGGGTCGCTGGCAGTGCAAGCCAGCCATTTAAAGACGATCAAAAATACAAGGTACCCAAAGATGGACAGCAGGAACAGAAGTTGAGGGATGAAAACCAAATATATATTGTACTTCTGCTTGAAATATCTGATGAGGAAAAAGAAAGGAAAAGTCTGAAGGTTTTTTTGCTTTAGCCAAAGCAGAAATCCATTCCACACATTTACTAATTTAAGGTACTGGTTATCACATACAATGCCTTTCATGGCCTTGGCCCCTCTTATAGACGGGATGCCCCCCCCCCCCCCCCCGGATCTGCCACAACAACTTGGCTCATGTCAGCAGAGACTTCCGGAGCACCAGCCTGTGAATGGACAAAACCAGCAACTGCTCATCCACATGGCTTCTCCGTTGTGGCTCCGGCCCTGCAGGATGGCCAGGGAAGCTCCCAGTCGCCTGGCTTTCCGCAAGTGATGCAAAACTGAACTATTCAAAAAGGCTTTTTTGCCCAGGTTAATTTGGGTTGTGCTGTACAAAATGGATTTGGACAAATTGATTTGGATAAAATTATGGTGCTGTCTATGCTGCTGGGTCTAGGTTATTGTAAGCAGGAGCCTATTCATGTAATTTCTGTACCGCTTAACGTGGTAAAGAACTTATGCTAGGCATCGGTTCTCTCTTGTGGTTCCAGTCTTCTAGCATCCTAAGGCACTGGCTACTGAATGCCCCATTCTGTTCACTGCCCTGACTCCCTATGTGTCATCCGCTTTGAGTCCCTGCGAAAAAGGCAGACTATAAATAACATAAATAATGCTTTTTAAAAAAAAAAATTATGCCACTTATATAACATTCCAATGGGAGCAAAGCCAACCTATTCCCCAAATGAACAGCTGTCCATCACACACATTCCTCCCAATGGCGGCCGTCTCCCCCTGGCAGTGCCGCTAATTCCATGCCTGGCAGAATCCCCCTCCCCCAAAGTTCCTAGCAGAACGCAGATCCCTCCGGAAGGAAACCAGGAGGTGCGGGAAGCCCAGAACTAGGTTAAGGTAGGCCAAGACTAACCAAAAACAGAAAGCTGGTTAAAAAATTGTACACCAAGCCTGGATTCTTTTAGCCACCAAGACAACTAACTTCAGTGGAAACCAGGGAAACCTGCATCTCATCATTCCAGAGCAACAGCCAAATTCCTGGGATGGGGGGGGGGCAGTGGGAGGGTTTCTGGAGCCTGGCCCCAATACTAGACCTCTGTGTGAGAGTGTTGGACTGGGTGGGCCACTGGCCTGATCCAGCATGGCTTCTCTTATGTTCCTTATATCTGGGGCAGTGATGCTCTGTCTTCTGGGTGCTTGGGGGGGTGACAGTGGGAAGGCTTCTGGAGTTCTGGCCCCGCTGGTGGGCCTCTTGGTGGCACCTGGTTTTTGGCCACTGTGTGCAAACTTGATAGCAACTTGATGGCAAAAAAAGGAACTCTTGTTCATTTTTTTGCCACAACAGACTAGCAAGTATTTTAGTCCTGTATAAGCTCTTGTGGGCTAGAGCCTGCTGTGGATGTTTCTTTTCTTAATATCGTCTCATAAATATCTAGCAAGAAGCAATTGCATGGGTCTGACAATAGGCTCTAGTTCACAGAAGATTAGAAAGACCAGGCTCACCGATCAAATAGATCTTACCGGGGGGGGGGGGGGGGGAGCCAAGAACATGCTCAACCTTTAAGTACTCTCCTCAAGTGAAATCGGCAGCCTTCGACAAATTTTCCTACAGCAATTTCAGGCCATTTTCACCTCAAGCAAAAGCAGAAGGCATACAAATCATTGCTGCAGTTGTACGGGGTCCACATCCATACTTACAAGTGGTTAAATCCCCCCAAGACAACTCCAAAAGCCATGTGGATCACGCCGAGAACAATAGACATTTTCATTTTGAAGGAATTTAAGAAACTGAGCCGATTGCTGGCCAGACTCCAGATCTGGAAGGGAAAAACGGCACACAGACATTTGAGGTGATCTCTTTGTCTCGGACAACAATCCTGAAGGCGGTCTTTATTCAAATTTTAACTGCAGGCAAGAATTGGAAGGTGACGGCAGCTCCTGCACTCCGCAGCAAGCGAGGAACTCTGTGCAACTTTTCCACAAACACTCTAGAGTAGAAATACTCAAACCTAGTTGCGCCTGCAGAAATTTTTCAGTTTGAGGAAGGGGTTTGCCATGAAGGGACGGGGGTTATTCATGAAATTTTTGGAGGAACCATCCTGCTGTCATAAGGCAGCTATCTACTGTGAGAGCCAATGAGGTGTAGTAGTTAAGAGTGCTGGACTAGTATCTGGGAGACACGGGTTTGAATCCCCACTCGTGCCGTAGAAGCTCGCTGGGTGACCCTGTGCTGCTCATACTCTTTCAACCTAACCTACCTCACTGGGCTGTTGTGAAAATAAAACGGAGGAGAGGAAAACAGTTTTCCCATTGGGGAGAAAAGGGGGGTATGAATGAAGTAAAACAAATAAATATTTCTGAACAGGTTAATTAATTATCGTGTGGCACTGGGTGTGGCATAGGCAGGATATCCAAAGGTTGTCTGGCAAGCCTTACGTTCTTTTCGCATTATGCGCCACTAGATGGCGAGCTAGACTTCTGAGGGGGGCGCTGAGAGAGCCGTGACTGACCCAAGCTGGCTTCACGGGGAGGAGCGAGGAATTGAACCTGGTTCTCTGGATTAGATTCCGCCGCTCTTAAACCACGCTGGCTCTCTTCTGAACGGGTGTTCCCTGCGAACACAAAGGGGATGCCTCCCAGGATCTTCCGAAGGACCTTCTGTTCCAATGAAGTGGAGGAAAGCCAAGGTAGGCTTCTTGCTTTGGGGGGTGGGAAATGTGCTTTGGGGAAGAAGCAAGCGGGCGCTGCCAGAACACACTTCAGCGGGCACCGTGGTGGAGATCACTGCTCTAGAGCCGCTCTTAAGGAGCGGAAGCATTTGGCACCCTCAGCTGTACCCCTGAAATCACAGAAAAGCAGATCTGGCTGTACTGGAGGCAGCAAGGAGAGAGTCTAAAGCGAAGTCTCCCTGGGGGAATGTGAGGTTCTTGCTATTGGGGAGACTGTTTCTCCTTTAAACACTCTCTTGTGTATATAAACTTGGTAGATTTCTGCTGCCACCAGGAATTAAAAATTCCAAATCTCTCTCTCTTTGAGTAGAATGATCCAGGGTCTGGGCACTTCAGAGGACTATGTGGCCCTGAGGAAGGACTGTACTGATTTCTGGGATACGTTTAAACAAAAATTGATTTATTTAATAAAGAACAAATTAAGTTTCTGGTTATTTTGAATAGCTGCTGAAGAAAGGAACTTGTAAATATAACTGGCAATACTTGGTGCTACAAACAGTCTCTCAAACTCCAAACTCCACTCTGACAGTATTGTATCTCTCATATATATAGCCACACAGGCTAGTCTTTGTTTTATTCACACAGAATATAGCCAACTCTCTTAGTCACACAGACTAAACTGTTAGTCTTATTCACTCAGAAAAAAACTCAACATCCCCTAGTCACACAGACTATGTTCACTCTTCAAACGTCACACACAGAACAGACACCCACGCACAGATTGCACTCAGAGCATCTCCTCCCACCCTTTCAGTCAGCCAATCAAAATCACTTGTCTCCCTCTATCACCCTCCTTACAGTATTGCAGTCAAATTAAACATTTAAAGGAACACACACACCAAAACATGAAATCATTACAGGGGGAAACTGTAAATCCGCAAGGGGGACAAGCAACTTTAAAGTAAGCGCTTTACCTTTTTCTCTCACAGCTGGTGGGAAGGAGACAAGTTGCAGAGAAACAGATTTGAGGGAGAGCTATCGCCAGAATCAGCTATCTCTAAGGGCAAGGAAATTCAGAACTTCAAGCCCAATAGACATATGCTCACAAGCTGATAGACTGCCATGTCCACAACTCTACAGTCTACAATTCAGCGCCACAAAACGGCCAGGTCTATTTTCACGCCCCGTGTTCTTTCCAATATGTTTTGAACTTTCCTTTTTGTGATACACCTCCAAAAACTTAAGAGGCCGTTGTTTTAAAAAACCACGAAGGATTAAATCAAAGCTCCCACGAAAGGGGAAAAGTTGCAGAAACATAACTTACCCACCCTACCCCAAATCCACCGTGGAAGGGTTGGGGGACCCTCCGTGAAAATATGGACCACAGCAGAGGGCTGCAGCAAGAAGGGTGAGCTGAGTGAAGATGCCCCCCCCCATGGTATACTGTTTTGGAGGGCCTTCTCGGTCCTCCGCTGCAGCATTTTGGGGGCTCAGGAGGCTGCTGGGGGGGAGGCAGGAAAGAACCCACTCCTACAAGCTTGTTCAGCTCACTGGGACCTCGGGGACAACCCCCAGTCTCCCTTTACAGGCTCGTCGTCATCAAAGATGGGACCGTCAAGACAGAACACTCACCGGGTCTATCCCAAAAGGATATGCTCCTCTGAACACTCCGGCCACAGTTGAATTCAGCATCAGATGCTGATTCTTCAGATCCTCAGGTCTACAAAGCAAACAAAAGCCACAAACAGGACTTGAGAAGTGTCTTTAGCACTTTACCACAAAACTTGCATCTCATTTTATGTTAAGGAGCTGTTTTCCTACTAAAACATTCCAAGCTACTTAGATAACCACAGTAAGAACACACAATTTATTTATTTATTACTTATATTTCTACCCCGCCTTGCCGGACAAGATGGCTCAAGGCAGCTTCCAACAGTTAAAATACCATAAAACAATAATTTACAAAATGTAAAATGCAGCGTAATTTACAAATAAAATGAACAGATAAAAATGGCAGCAATCAGAGTCACAACGGTGAAAGGGGCAGCATCCAATTAAGCCGCCTCCGGCAGGATCACAGCCAGCCAGTTCCAGGGGCATAGTTGTCCTTAATCCCCTGGTGGTGGCTCCTAATCGAAGGCCTGGTGGAAGAGCTCCATTTTGCAGGCCCTGCAGAACTGTAATAAGTCCCGCAGGGCCCTGATGTTCTCCGGGAGCCCATTCCACCAGTATGGGGCCACCACCGAGAAAGCCCTGGTTCTAGTGCTGGCCAGCCAAGCTTCTTTCGGACCAGGGAGAGTCAAGCGATATTGTGAGCTCGACCTCAGTGCCCTCTGGGGCACATATGGGGAAGATTCAATATCGAAATCAATAAGCACAAGCACTGTAAAGAGGTGAAATTTTAAAAGGGGAGGGGCACCACATCTGAATTCAGGGGGAAGACTCTCGAGAAATAGGGGCATTTTCTCTTCTCAGTGGAAACTAAATAAGAAGCTAAAGCTTGGCAGATCTCACCAGACGGGGAGCTACACAGGGTGAGATCTGTGGTCTCAGATCTCGCTTCAGTAGATTTATTTTTATTTATTTAAAACATTTATCAGCTGCCTTTCTACCTTGCAGGACAACTCAAGGTGGCTTATAATGCAAGTAATAAAATACACAAAAGCCACTAGTTACAACTGGTGATTTAAAACTGCCGGAAGGCAGAAGAACAATCATATGTCGTCATGAATGAGAGGCTGTAGAGAAAGGTTACCCTGGCTGGTTTAAGAAGACGGGAAGGCGAGTGAGAGACAAGACACACGCAGGGTGCACTTTTTAGAACAGGAGACTAGAACCATAAGCTCATATTTTGTTCCCCCACTGGAGGTGACCAGGCTAAGCAAAAGCCATGATCCTGGATCCTAGTTACCATTTTGTTCTGATAAAACACAGCTAAGAACACAAGAACATAGGAGAAGCCATGGAGGATCAGGCCAATAGCCCACCCCATTCTAAAACTCTGTGTCATACAGCGGCCAAAACCCAGGTGCCATCACGAGGTCCACCAGTGAGGCCAGAACTCCAGAAGCCCTCCCACTGTTGCCCCCCATGCACCAAGAATACAAAGCATCACTGCCCCAGACATAAGAACATAAGAGAAGCCATGTTGGGTCATGCCAATGGCCTGTCCAGTCCAACACTCTCTGTCACACAGTGACCAAAACCCCGGTGCCCTCAGGTGGTCCACCAGCGGGGCCAGAACTCCAGAAGCCCTCCCACTCTTCCCCCCCCCCCCAAAGCACCAAGGATACAGAGCATCACTGCCCCAGACAGAGTGTTCCATCTATACCTTCTGGCTAATAGCCACTGATGGACCTCTGCTCCATATTCTGAAAGTACACCATTTCACTAATGCATATTGTTTTTTACAGTGGCAGTCAAAGATTATTTTCCAGTAAGCCAGTCTTGATTTTGCATGCATTCAGAAGGTATCTTGCAAAGGGACTGAAATAACAAATGAATCATTGGAACGGCAAGTATACGGTTAAGTGTCTACATGCACCAGGGCAACCGTAAGGAGCTCCGTACAGGCATGCAGTCAACAGCATCCGATCTAAAGACAGTGGGCTGCTTCGGCACCACTTCGGACTGAGCGAGAGCCACTTACTTCCACACATTCTGTTCGAACATTTGTGAAATGTTCCAGTGGGAGCCGAAGATATTTAGAGACTTTGAAAAACAGTCGTTGTATATCAAGCCGGTGTACACCGAAAACAAGCCCATCAGCAAGATGATATATCGCCCTTCGAAGAACATTTTCATGATCTGCAAACAGTAAAGCGCGGGACCAGTCAGGGTCAGGTGAACTTTAAAGACAAGAACTTTTGAGTACAAACTAAGCTTTATAAGCTTATATATACACACATACACACACACAAATTAAGCTTTATATTCCATTTCCAATTAACAACAGACTGATGTTTTATGTGCAGCATTTGTTCTGCCACAGTCTGGGGGCTCCTCAGTGATCTGGTACGCAACACGAGTTTCGTGCAAGCACGGGTGATGCACTCTTGAGGACACAGGAGGCCTGGGGCTTAAAAACACAACAGCTGGCCTGCTGCCCCAGACTAAAGTCCTTCCAGCAACACTAACCAAGCATATGTCTCTGGAGCAGGAGAGTGCCAGATCCTGCCCTTTGAGTGACATGGCAAAGGAAGTTTGACAATGAAAACAATAACTGAACAGGGGGTTTACGAGTAGGGCGTGACAACAGCTGCATGAAACGTATCCTCAGTTGTGTGTGCATGTGCATAACTTGGCTATTGTAAACCACGTCCATGAAACGTCAGCTATACTGCTTGCACTCTACGGTGCAAGATGGCCCAGGCTAGTCTGATTTGGGGGTGGGGGGGGTTGTGTGCGTGTGCACACGCTTGCATGCCTGGAAGTCATAGTTGACTTCCGGCAATCCCTACTCGGGCTTGGACGTTTCAGAGAGGTGGCTTGCTATTGCCTGCCTCTGTGTCCCGGCCCTGGTGTTCCTTGGAGGTCTCCCTTCCAAGTACTTGCCGGGGCCGGCCCTGCTTAGCTTCCGAGACCTGACGAGATCGGGCCTGCATCCCCACTGCAAGTGTGAACTACTTCTCCAACGTGGGCCGAGGGAAAGGGCACCGAGACACTCCCTTCCTCTATCCTACAGCCTGACAGACAGACTCTACAGGTGGGAGCGGAGAGCAAGAGTCCCACTTGCAGGAAACCCAAAAACAGAAGTTTTAATTATAAATCAAGAGTAAGCCCTCCCCTCACCTCGTCCTGGGATCGCATCAGTCGTGGGTGGTTTTCAAACACGACCATGAACAGAGCAAACAGGGACATTAGGAAGCCGTGGCCGCAATCTCCAAACATCACCGCAAATATAAATGGGAAGGTGATTATGGTGAACAGAGCTTCAAAATGAGAGAGAGAGAGAAAAAAAAAGAATCAGAACAACTATTTTGATATGTACTGTATCAGAATTCTACAGAAGGCTACCGTTGTTATTTAAGATGGGTAGTTGTGTTTGCCTTGTTGCAGCAGAAAAGAGCCAATGTCCAGGAGCACCTTAAAAGTCTAAAAAAAACTGTGGGAGGGGATGAGCTTTCATGAATCACCACTCACTTCTTCAGATACAGCTAGAATGGCTTCACATTCTAGCTGCATCTGAAGAGGTGAGCAGTGACTCACAAAAGCTTGTCTCCTGCCACAATTTTTTGTTGTTCTTTAAGGTGCTTCTGGACTAAGAACATCAGAGAAGCCAATGTTGGATCAGGCCAGTGGCCCTTCCAGTCCAACACTCTGAGCCACACAGTGGCCAAAAACACCAGGGGCCCTCAGGAGGTCCACCAGTGGGGCCGGGACACTAGAAGCCCTCTCACTGTTGCCCCCCCAAGCACCAAGAATACAGAGCATCACTTGCTCTTCACAAAAAGCTCATGCCCTGCCACACATTTTGTTGGTCTTTAAGGTGGCGCAGCAGGTTAATCCGCTGCTTAACAGCTGAACTAAGCAGACCTCTGCCAGTTCAAGCCCCACGCTGGTTTGAGCAGCCAGCTTCGTCCCCAGCTCATCGTCCACCCAGCGATTCGAAAGCTTCGGCAAGTAGATAAAATTGGGAACCACTGTTAAGAAAGTGGGCACACCTAATCCTCGGATAATTAGGTGTTAGTATCTGAGTTTCATCTGTCAGCGCTGGCTAATTAAAGTTGGAAGACCTTGCACAGGAATTCATCCCGATCTCCTGCAATGAAGCAGCCTGCCAGGCGGTGGCAGTGTGGAGCTGAGAAGGAACGGAACGAACACTGAGCCCGGAACATGACTCGTCAAAAAAGCCAACAGAAAGACTCAGTTATATGTGTTGTCTTCCCTTCCCCCACTGAATTGTTAGTCCCTTGTCTTCAAACAAATTGTAAATCGCTGCGAGCCCGCCTGCGTGTGGGAAGCAGCGATCAATAAATCGAATGTATAAATAATAAATAAATAATAAATAAGGTGCTCCTGGACTCTTTAACTCAGTGGCAAAGTGCTTTTGTTTTTGGCTCGATGCAGCCCGGTTGCTAAGAAACACAAGCAGACATTAGGGCAAGGTAGTTTCCTACTAGAGATGAAAAATTTCTGGAAATTTTGAAGCTCGGGGGGAAAAAAACAGTTTTTTCCTGTTTTTTTCTGGGGGGAAATGGAAATGTTCAGATAAATTGAAAAAAATGCTACATTAGCATTTCTTTTTTCTTTTCCAGATTGAATGTCATTCTGTTACTTTAGGAACGTAAAATATGACTATGGACAGTTTCACTTGTCATGAAATTATCACAACTAGCATATTAAAAATATAGTATATCCAGACAATTATGACAAACAGAATTTACTTCTTCTATAATATTTATTTGTAATTGTAACAAATGGAGCCACAATCTCCTGAACTGTTTACTAGTTTATGTGGAACAGACAAAAAAACCTCTGCAAAACAATTTTTAAAAATCCAGAAGTAACAATTATTCATATTTCCTCTCCACAGTATTAAATAAAAATTATTTAAAAAACCATTCTCATAAAAAGAACTGAAGAGGGGGGAAGTGTATGGAAGGGACAGTGGAATTAATTTCAATGAATGCATCTTGTTCTTGCATTGGAGAGTTCAGATCAATTGTGTAAGCTGCCCTGAGCTCGCTCGTGGGGAGGGCGGGGAACAACAACTACAACAACAACTACTACTATATTATTATTATTATTATTATTCACTTTGTCTTAAAATGTTTTATTCATCATGCTAAAATAAAACGTCCCATAATCAATTTTTTTCCTTTTTTCAATTTTTCCAGTTTTTTGGGG
Source organism: Lepidodactylus listeri (assembly GCA_029233225.1). Lineage (NCBI taxonomy): Eukaryota > Metazoa > Chordata > Lepidosauria > Squamata > Gekkonidae > Lepidodactylus > Lepidodactylus listeri. Next base: position 7,196,596 of record JARCFY010000013.1, on the reverse strand, counting down.
AAAAAACAAAAAAAAAAGCTTCAGGAAAAAAAACGGGGGGGAACCCATTTTCCCCCAATTTTTGCAGATTTTTCCCGGGCCTTCACATCTGTATTTAACTACAGCCGCTAACTGTAGCCTCCCTCTCCCCCCCCCTTACAGAAACTTCTCTGGGAGTTGCTTAGTACAGGCTCCAGCCAAGTGACTGATAAGAGGAAATGCTCGGTGGAAGACGCACACAGTTGGGAAACATGCACAGATGTGCGAACAGAGAAACCACGCAGAGGGGAATGTGCATCAGTGCCAGTGTGCGGTCTTCACAATAGCCAGCCTGGGAATTTTTTTTTCAGCTCAGACCTGAAGTGCCGGTGCCTCTCCTCCCCTGTAAAAACTGTTTAACTGCAGTCATTTGCGGCGCAGGCTGCATGTAGGAGTGTGCAAAAAAAAAAAAAATTCGGGTTTTTTTCCGGATTCGGGTATATTAAACCTGAATTTTTCGGTATTCCCGAAAAAACCTGAATATCTATACTGGTATAGGGAAGATATCTGAAAATTTTCGGTATTCCTGAAAAATTTGGGTCCATTATACCCTATGGGGCCATTGTAATCAATGGCAAAAAAGTCTGAAAAGTTTCCAGGGGGCTGGGGGGGGGAGGGGGTTTGAGGTAGAGGCTCCAAATTTGGACTGTAGCTGCTCAAGCCTCTCCCCAAAGGACCCCCAAAGTTTTGAAAAGATTGGACCAGGGGGTCCCATTCTAGGGGCATCCAAAGAGGTTGCCCCATTCTCCATTGTTTCCTATGGGAAAAAAGGCAGGCAGGCAGCAGACAGTGTCTCCTGAAAAATCTCTCCAAGAAAGTAAGTGAGGTGGTGAGAGGGGCATGTTTGCCAGGCTAGCAGCTAGCCGGAGCCAACCGCACTCCTGCTACTCCAAGTCTGCCTCTGAAGCAAGACCGTTTCCTGAACCGCTCAGACTTCACCTTATGCCCACAACCTCCAGCACAAGCTGGTCGTCCCCAATCCCACTCCTCACTTGGCAGGCTGGGGACCTCTTCCCTGCCTCCCCACTTTCTGTTTGTATAATGCAAACAGTAGAACTTTGGTGCCAGGAGTTATATTTGCTTCAGGGTACAACCAGGGAGGTCAAGGTGCAAGACTGAGGTTAGGGAGGCACCAGTTCGAATCCACACTGGCCGCAAAGCACACCGGGTGACCTTGGGCTAGTCCAGGGGTGGGCAAACTTGCCCAGCGTAAGAGCCACCTAGAACAGGGGTGGCCAAACTTGCTTAACGTAAGAGCCGCATAGAACAAACATCAGATGTTTGAGAGCCACAAAACATGAACAAATATTACCTGCTTTTATTGGAAAATAAGCAAATTTGCTTTTTATTAACATTAAATGAGACTGCCAAAAATAATAACAAAAGGGGTAAAAGCAGATATTGATAATGATATTAATTTGTCCAATGATATTTGTTTGCTAATGATATTTAGCTTCCCCAGCCGCCCTGCCAGGAGCCACATAATATATGTGAAAGAGCCACATGCGGCTCCCGAGCCACAGTTTGCCCACCCCTGGGCTAGTCATTCTCTCAGCCTAGTTAAGCCTCACAGGGTTGGCTGTGAGGATAAAATAGAAGGGGATTGGGGAGACCTACAAGAGCTGACTTCTGGTCTTTGGAGAAAGGGTAGTATAAAATATTGTAATAAAATTCGTTAACAACAGTGCTGAACAAGAAGAAGAGGAGATTGGATTTATACCCTGCCCTTCACTACCCAAAGGAGTCTCAGAGCGGCTTACAATCCCTTTCCCTTCCCCTCCCCACAACAGACACCCTGTGAGGTAGGTGGGGCTGAGAGAGCTCTCTCGAGAACTGCCCTTGAGAGAACAGCTCTGAAAGAACTCATGATTGACACACACACACAAATAAAGATAATTTTGTAATGTATCAAAGTTTCTGGAAAAGGCTATTTTAGGCATTTTGAAAGGAGGGAGGAACCAGGTAGGAGGTTCCAGGTAAACCCTGCTTCTCAATAAATACTTGTCTACATGCAACAGCACCTACCTGGATTGACTTCCCGGTAGTTCCCAATCCCATATGCATCAACAATGTTTTGAAACCCCACAGTAAACTTATTGGTGCGTATCAAAGTTGGAGGCGTCTCCGTCGTCGGTATCGTGTTGATGAATGATGGGACGGATGCTCCACTTTCTCTCTGATTTCGGAATGAACGATGAGAACACAGATTAGTGTTTGCAAATTGGGAAAATAACAGTTGCTTTTTCACATCCTGTCACCCAAACGGTAATCCCATGCAGATGTTGCGTGTGTACACAGTACAAGAAAAGCACTATCCCTGCACCTTGGCTCTGCAATGCAGTGTTTATGCCTCTGTGGAAATAGGAAACCATCACAATTGTAGCATGACGTAGTGATGGCCACAGGAGTAAACAGCTTCAAAGGGGGATGAGATAGATACATGGAGGATATCTATCAATGGCTACTAGCCATGGTGACTCAGCGGAACCTCCACATTCGGAGGCACTAACCCAGAGCAGGGAGGAAAAATCAGGGGAAGGCCTTGGCCTCTATGCCCTGCTGTTGGCCATCCAGGGGAACTGGGTAGCCACTGTGTAGGACAGGATACTGGACTAGATGGACCACTGGTCTGATCCAGCAGGGCTCTTCTTATGTAGGCCTCGGCCTCTATGCCCTGATGTTGGCCCTCCAGAGGAACTGGTTTGGCTCTGTGTGAGACAGGACGCTGGACTAGATGGACCTCAGGTCTGATCCAGCAGGTCTCTTCTGATGTTCTTAAGAAGGCCTCGGCCTCTATGCCCTGTTGTTGGCCCTCCAGAGGAACTGGTTGGCCTCTGCATGAGACAGGATGCTGGACTAGATGGACCCTCACTGGTCTGATCCAGCAGGGCTCTTCTTATGTTCTTATGATCCCAATCCTCCACTTAACATGCATCCCCAGTGTCTGCACAACAGTACAACCAACGCTCAGTCAACCCTCTTTCAGCCTTGCTATTTCTTCCACTTCAACCATAACTATCCACCTGAGTCACTCGGCACTTCCTTTACTTATATTGCAAATATACCCAACATTAACACAACGCTAAATCCTAGAACATTACCCTATCTCCACACAGCCGCCCCGCAAGCTAATTGACTTACAGATCCTTCCTCAAGGGCTCGGCGCATGTTGGGCAGATCAGCGACTGGGCACCAGACCTCAGCAATGAGGCATTTGTTGGTAACATCAAAGCTGCAGAGGTTAAGCACATGATAAATGGCTTTCATCTTCTTCACTTGGACATCCCAGGTGTAGATGGATTCAGACGCTTTACACAAGACTTGCCGTAAGTAATCTTCAGTTTTATGCAGCACCTTTGGGGTTTAGAGAAGCGAAATAAGATTTGTTTAAAAGGATTTAAAATGTGACCACACCCACACTTTGGAATAGCCCGCCAGATGTAGTGCAGAAAATTCCCACACTCACTCTCCTCCATGAAAGGTGCCATGTGGAATCGTTCTAAGAAGCTTTTTGGCGGAAGTAACTCATGGAATGTCTCAGACGGGCGGCTAGTGGGGATATTTGTTACGGGACTTGCAGGTTTAACTTGATTTATGAATTTCATCTATGTTTTTAAATATATATTTTTTATAATTTGCAAACTGCCTTGGGCGTTATAGAAAGGTGGGATATAAATATTTCTTTTAAAAAATCACACACATGGCAAAAAGGCATTGTCTCCATAAAGGGAAAATTCACAGCAACTAGCCATGCGAGAGTCTCGCATTACTTGTATTCTAACCAGGTCTTGCATTCTAACCAGGTTAGAATGGGCAAATGATGGCGTCCAAAGTAATTTCACCTAGCCCCTGGAAAACGGTTTCGCAAGGTAAGAAGATAGCCATTCCACTCTTTAATGTTACATTTCATTTGCATTTAATACTTGCACACACACACATATATACACTTAATACAATGTCTGAGCAGATGTGGCCCAGGTGTGAAGAAGGGTCCACTTCCGTCTCAAGAATGCAGAGCATGAACATCCCTGGCTTACATGAAAGCCCACTTTGATTAAAACAGTTCCCAGAACAATCAGGAGGAGCCCTTTCCCTCTGACAAACTCGACAGTCCGAATAAAGAAAGTTTGCAGGCACAGTCTCCCATTGGAGTGGACGCTCCGAAGCTTCGCCAGCTGAAAAATAAGGAACAGCTACAAACTTCCTACTCACAATGTGCAGATCCTGAATACGAACTTGGAGTCCCTCCATGACTGTTTGGTAGTCTTCAGGCGTGTTAGGATAAGGGTAGATGTGACAGTGGTAGCTGGCAAAACACATATTATTTTATTATTTCATTTATGTTATTTATAGTCTACCTTTCTCACAAAGACTCAAGGCGGATTACACAGAGAGCCAGTACAATCACAAAAAAAGGGACATTCAGTAACTGTAAGTATTCACATGACCCATTAAGTGGTACAGAAATTACACAATAGGATCCTATAAACAGTTTTAAAGGGGGATTAGATAGAGTCATGGAGAATAAGTCTATCAATGGCTACTAGCCATGGGGACTGAGGGGAACCTCCACATTCAGAGGCAGTCAATCTCTGAATCCCAAAGTCAGGAGGCAACATCAGGGGAAGGCCTCAGCCTCTTTGCTCTGTTGTTGGCCCTCCAGAAGAACTGGCTGCCCACTGTGAGAGACAGAAGGCTGGACTAGATGGACCTCTGGTCTCATCCACGAGGACTCTTTTTATGTTCTTACTTACAATGAGCTAACACAGCAGTATAGACCACAGTCCCTAATCATTTATCCCAGCATGTTTGTAAAGCCATTTTGCACAGAGCAACCCAATTACTTCTGCAGAAAAACCCTCTTGAACAGTTCGGTTTTGCATAGCTTGTGGAAGGCCAGGACAGTGGGAACTGACCTCCTGACCTCCTTGGACAGGCCATTCCACAAGGCAGGAGCCACAACAGAGAAAGCACACGTAGAGGCAGTTGTTGATTTTGGGGGGAAAAGAAAAGCAAGGGAAATAAATGCAGTGCTGCCAAACTAGGGGTTGGATCACGCAGGGTCCCCTGATGCAGGATGCTCCTGTGTTGGAAGAAACCACCTCTCTTTTAGTGTAATGGGCCCACAAGACAGGTTACTGGGATTTGAAGAATGCCCTGGAAACAAAGAAACAAATCCTGCTGGATCTAGGGCCCAGGGGGATGGTGCAAAGGTTTCCAGACTGCACACTGGGGTGTCTTGGAGGGCCAATGTTCCCTTGAGAGCAGTAGATGGTAGACAAATATGAAACATTACCACGGCCAACCTTCCCTTTCTGTATATATTTATGGAGGGGTATTGTAACCGGCGCACTCAGTTCATTCAGGACAACAGTGAGGCCTACAAACCATTGGCCCATACTAATCTGAGAGTCCGGTCTCAAACACGCCCCCAAATCTTCCGTATTAGGGAATTCCATAGGAGATTTAAGTCAGCATGGACAACATTCCTGGAGAGAAGAATGTCTGGAAAAAACCAGCGAAGGAGAGAATCTGTATTTTTACTGCTGGTGGATCCGATCTGGAGTGGACATGGTGACTCGAATTCAAGCCACCGTTTATGCACCCTGACCGGCCACAACACAGTGCAACAACGTTTCGCAGCTACTGCTTAGAGAAAACCCAGAAAGGGGGAAGAGATTATTTGAATCACCCAAAGCCACCCTGGCAGTTTGATCTGGCACACATCTAGCCCCAGAGCACCCGTGGCTCTCTTCCTCTTGCTCTCTGAAGCACAGAACCTAAAGGGCCTCAATGAAGCACAGACCAGTTCCTTCGTTTCCCACGTGCGCTGTCCACAATATGAAAAGGTCTAGTCTGCATTTCCTTTAAAGGGCTAAAAGAGAGGCTTGCCTCTGGTTTCCAGGAAGTGCGGCAATGCAGCCAGGGCCTGAAAGGAATCTAAAACCATGTGCACAGACCAGCTGCTGAGCTTTAAAAAGGAAGCATCAGACATTTTCTAAGCATTTCAGCTGAGAAAGTCGTCTGAACTGAATGCTGTGGGCTTTTCCACACATTTGGCACCAAACCCAGCTTAGATACTGTGTGTACACTTCATGGAGACCAGAAGCCAAGCCAGCAATCTGATGAATATTAGACAGACAGACATATATATATCTGCATTTGTGTGTGCGTGCGTGTGTGTGTGCACACACCCATGTTTGGAAGTCATGGTGACCTCTGGCAACCCCTACTGGGGAACGCAGGACATTCATAGAAGTGGCCTGATAGCCTGCCTCTGGCCTCCTGGCCTTGGTATTCTCTGGAGGTCTCCCATCCAAATACGTGCCAGGGTCGGCCTTGCTTGGCTTCCAAGATCTGATGAGATTGGGCTTGCCTGGGTTATCCAGATCAGGTCTGATGAACATATAGATAAGAAACACTGCTGAATTACAACTGATAATAAAGCTGAAGATAATGCAGCCACCGGGACTGAATCGAGACCTCGGTTTCCTGTCTCATTACTAATGCCGATTTCTCCACATCTACTACACCTCTGCATATCATACCTAATCCAATCACATGGGCTACTGATATTCACCAGCTATTCTCATTTGCCTGCTACTGTCATTTGGCATCTGAAATCACTCCACTTTTCCAATATACAGGAGGACAGATGGACTCATGTTCTAGCTGTATCTGAAGAAGTGAGCACTGATTCATGACAGCTCACACCCTGCCACAAATTTTGTTAGTCTTCAAGGTGCTCCTGGACTCTTGTTCTTCTCCGCTGATATGAAACATGTCATCCCAAAATGGTTTGGCTTTGCATTATCCACACGCTACATCTGTGGGGTGTGCAGCTAATATTTCAAGGGTGAAGCTAAAAATGTAGTGTGTGAATTGGTTCTCAGGGTCAATAGGACACAGGGAGTTTCACACAAGACCCATTCCCTAGAATGGAATCGGTTGAACATGCACTGTTACATTGTCGCTTTTATCAGGAAGTCCAGTTAAATACAATCTCCCCTCTGATTAATAATTATCCAGGATGTTCTGATAGCGATATCTTAAAGAAGCTTTTAATGGGTGCTCACCAACCGGTCACTATTAGCGGCACTAAATTTTTTTCAGCAGCCTGTAGAATACGTTGTGAAATTTTATGTATGGATTTTAAATTTTAGAGATTTCCAACTATTGGTAATCAGTCAGACCAATTTTATTCTCCAATGATTTTATTGTATAGCTTTGTTTCTGATCTGTACTGGTCGCTGGCCGAACAAGTAAATAAACTGGCTGATTGATGATGATGAATGAGGGGAGGCTGCCCACCACCAGCACTGCTTGCGGAACTACCAGACTCCGCTGATAAGGATTTTTTTAATCTTTAAGAACACAGCAAAATCTCTGTAAGGCTAAAGACACAGAACACGAATAAGTATGAAATCTATAAATACATGTCAAGCCTTACCAGTTGCATATCTTCTTAACTTTTTGGCCTATCTGTTCACCCCAGTAAGATATTAAGAAACATATCCACCGGGTTGGCTCTCCCTGAAAAGTGAACATAAATTGTCAGTGTTCAACTCTTGATTTACAACTCTGCTACTCAATCAACTGCTCATATGTAGCTGTCCAGTGTTCCCTCTAAGCTGAGTTAGTGTGAGCTAGCTCATAGTTTTTTAGCCGTTGGCTCACAGATTTCTGTCTTCGCTCAGGAAGGAGAGCTCCAGAGCAAACTAATTTATGCATCAGCCGAATCGCTTGCTCACAACTTTAATGCCAGTAGCTCACAGAGCAGGATTTTTGCACACGAGACTCCACCGCTTAGAGGGACCGCTGCTTGATATACATGGTTTTAAAGGACTTTCTTAAAGTTTTATTTTTTAAAAGGAAGTTATGTTATTGATAGTTCACCTTTCTCACAGGAACTCAAGGTGGATTACACAGAGCGAGTCGGAATGAGACATTCAATAAACGACACATTAGGATTCTATAAGCCTGGAACCACCAGAAAGAACTGAAGCAAAAGAAGAGGGCAGGGCTTTTGTCCATGGTAGAGACATGGGGCTGCAGTGGCTCAAGTGATTAAGACACTGAACTGCAGACCAGAAGGTCAGTAGTTCAGCAGTTCGAGACCCAAGTGCTGCTTGACGGAGTGAGCTCCTGTCTCTGGCCCCAGCTCCTGCCAACCTAGCCGTTCAAAAGCAAGACATTGCAAGTAGGTAAAGAGGTACCGCTTCAGTGGGAAGGTAGCAGCATTCCGTGCACCTTGACATCTAGTCATGCCAGCCACATGACCACAGGAAAAGTCTTCGGACAGCGCTGGCTCTTCAGCTTGGAAACGGAAATGAGCACCGCATCCCTAGAGTCGTATTTGACTGGCTTTTGAGCAAGGGAAACCTTTACCTTAGAGACATGTCACTCATGTACACTTAGGCCTGTAGCTACAGTGGGGCATTTCAGGGCCCGCCCCCTGACTTCCTGCCAAGGCCCCCCCCGGACTTCCATCTAGCCCAGGCGCACTGCTGCCACCCCATCCTCAAGCACGGCTTGCTTCTCTGCTGCCGTCGTTGCCCCTTCCCCAAATGGCTGATCAGTTTCCCTGGCGCGGCTCTGGCATGGCGAGGGTGGCGTAATCCAGAGGTGAAGACCCTGCCCAGGGTGGTGTGACCCACCAGCAGGAGGAGCAGCAATGCCAGCAGCCCTGCCTGGCCACAGAGCGCCGGCAGCATCAACCAAGGGCGGCCACAAGTGCATCACTGGCAAGACCCATCGGGGGTCCAGAGGGCTTGGGAAGAGGCTGCGAAGGGAAGGCTTCACCACCAAGGAGAAGCCGAGGGCGGGCCAGGGCTGTGGGGGCTTGCTGGTCCTTTTGCCCCCCTCCCTGCAGGGCCAGGCCCACCAGCATCAGGCTGCCCCGCTCAGAGCTCTCATGCTCGCCCAGGCACTCCGGAACAGCTTCCATTCACAATGACACAGGAGATCTTCGCCGCCTCCTTGGGCTCCAGGCAGTTTACAGGTGCTCCAACTGGGTGGTCTCAGTGTCTTATTTTTATTCTTTTGTGTGATGTCAGTGCCCCCCAAGTTATTTAAAGGCCCCCTGAATTAAAAAATGCTGGCTATGGGCAGGAGGAGGAGGAGGAGGAGGAGGAGGAGGAAGAGGAGACTGGATTTATACCCCGCCTTTCACTCAGAGTGGCTTACAAACTCCTTTCCCTTCCCCTCCCCACAACAGACTCCCTGCAAGGTAGGTGGGGCTGAGAGAGCTCTTTCAAGAACAGCTCTGACAGAACGATGGGTTGCCCAAGGTCATCCAGCAGGTAAAGTGGAGGAGTGGGGAATCAAACCCGGTTCTCCCAGAGTAGAGCCTGTGCGCTTAACCACTACACTCGCACACATATTTTATGCACAGGCCTGGGACATGACTTGGGTGAAGTGCCTGAACGAAGCCCCGCCCCCCACGTGTGCACTGCAAACAAGCCTTGTGGTCACCATGCAAAGGGGGCACGGGAAATTCCCTTCACTGTGATTTGGCCTTTGCGGATTTAACACTAATGAGAGCTAAATACACCAATTCCTGTACCATGTTTTCATACCCCCCCCCCAGAGCCATTCTCTGTTATTCAGCTGCCACAGTTACTCACCGTATCTGGATCGTCGAGACACTCTTCCAGCTCAGAATAAGAAAGGATCGTGTATCCTTTGCAGACTCTCCACAGCATCTTCTCAAAGGCTTCGATTTTTGGTCGTTGAATTAAGCCAGATATAAATCTACATTTAAAAAGTCAAAATACAATACAGGTGGAAACCTGAAATGCGATTAGGTAAGCACCTGGATTTTTATCAAACAAGGAACTCCCACACCAAGCTCACGCAGTCCTTATAATGATTTATTTACTTTGTTTATAAGAAACTTGAACTCTGTGAACTGGGCGAGGATGGCTGGGCAATCACAAGACCGTTGGCAAGCTAAAATATTTCGAAGCTGCTGATATGCGTCAATGCCACACTGCCAAAGCCATTCGACTGTCAGATCTGAGTCCAGTAGCACCTTAGAGAACAAATGTAACTTTTCTATTGCAGACCAACACGGCTCCCCTCCGAAATGGAAGCCATTCAAATTGGACCCAGTGGACTAAATGATCCCAGTATTTACAGAAGAAGAAGGGGAGACCCGCAAGAAACTTGCAGGGAGGGGGCATTTCCCCCACCTTTGCTTCCCTCTCCTCCATACTCCGTCAAAGAACCCTCCTGTCTCATCTATCAATCTTCCCTCACCTCCCCTTCTTCTCGCACTCCTTTTAGGTTTCTTCCCCATCCCCTTCTCTAGGAATCCTTTCTTACCCCCTTTCTCCTCTCACTCCTTGTATGTCTCACCCCTCTTATCCCAGCCCTGCTCAGTGTCCTCTTTTCCCCACCCCTTCTGTCTGCCCCTCTCTCTCCCCTATTTCTCTCCACCTCTCCCCCTCCTTAATATCTGAAGAGGGGGACAATCTCCCCCTCTTTAATATCTGAAGTGAGCAGTGACTCACAAAAAACCCTGTCACAACTTTTTTTACCCTTTACGGTGTTCCTGGGCTCTTGCTCTTTTCTTTGTGAGCCACCTTGAGCCAGCTAACGCCGGCTAGGCGGGATAAAAATCCCAGTAATAAATAAATAAATAAATTTCTGGATGTAAACAGTTAGCGTGTCACTTATCTGTACTGAGATGCTGTTAATTTGAAGCCCTAAAACTTTCCAGCAAAATAACGTACGCCCATGCATGTACACAGATATACATGCAGTCTCTCTCAATGAAATAGGATTTAAACAGATCCCTTTTCTCATCTGAAGGATAAGAAACTAATAAATGAGCCTATGTATTCCAAGAAGCAATCCCTTTCTCAGAAACCAGAAGGGAATCTGGCCTTTTTAGTCAACAAAATGCCGGATGCAGACGAACAGCCAACCATGCAATAATGCATCATGCTGATTTCCAGCTGTGAACAACAGAACAATTCTGCTTCGGGCTCGATCGTCACCTACCCCAGCTTAGCACCGAGCCTGTGCATGCAGTTGTAGTCCAGCAAAGGATCGTTTTCTAAAGACGGGAATTCTTCATAATTGGTCTGTAAACAGGACTCGAACTAAAAGTCGAGGTAAAAGAAACAGCATTTTCAGAACGCTTCGATCCAAGCAGAACACTGGAAATAAACGAAATCTGGCGCTACTGCATTTGTCAGCATTCAGGCATAATCAGCACAACTTGGAGGAAACTTTCCTGTACACCGGGGACGTTAAAACATCGCTAGCTCCGAAGGGAGCAGAGGCAGCACCGTCCAGACCCCTCTGCGCGCACAGACAGAGCCAGCGTGGAGTCGCTGGGTGACCCAGAGCCAGTCACGTTCTCTCAGCTTAACCTACCTCACAGGGTTGCTGTGAGGATAAAATGGAGGAGAGGGAAATTGCGTAAGCCACTTTGGGTCCCCATGGAGAAGAAAGGTGGGGTATACATGAATTAAGAATAAGGAGAAGAAGAGATTGGATTTATGCCTTGCTCTTCACTACCTGAGAGTCTCAGAGTGGCTTACAATCTCCTTCCCTTCCTCTCCCAACAGAGGCAGCTGAGAAGGCTTTGAGAGAGAACTGCTCTTGAGAGAACAGCTCTGAGAGAAGTGTGACTGACCCAAGGTCACACCAGCAGCTGCATGTGGGGGAGTGGAGAATCAAACCTGGCTCTCCCAGATTAGAGTCCGTACTCCTAACCACTACACCAAACTGCCTCTCAATAAATAATGTACCAGAAGTAGAAAAGCATCTGACTACCCTTTGCTCTTGCGATGTCCATTTGGGACCCTGCAACTCTGGAACTAACGCTTTGCAACTGGGAGCATGATGGAGAATAATTAAGCACCTTCCATCGCACATAGTAGCTGCGCATCGAAGGCCAATGTTTTTGGAATTTAATACCATACTCACAAGATTACAGGCCACTTCATTTCATTCCAAGCCAAAATGATGCTACCGCAGTATATAAACCACAAACAGATACCCACAACTAAGTGGGAATTTATAAATCTATTACTAGTAGGATTCAAATTAAAAGTAACCCAAGAGACCTCAAGGACAAAAAGCAGACTGAAATGAATGAATTGGTGTAGTGGTTAAGTGCATGGACTCTAATCTGGGAGAACTGGGTCTGAGTCCCCACTCCTCCACTTGCACCTACTGGATGACCTTGCGCAAGCTGTAGTTCTGGCACAGCTGTTCTTGAAAAAAAGCAGTTTCCGTCAGAGCTCTCTCAGCCCCACCTACCTCACAGGGTGTCTGTTGTGGGGAGGGGAAGGGAAAGGAGTTTGTAGGCCGCTCTGAGACTCCAAGTGAAGGGCGGGGTATAAATCCAATCTCTTCTCTTCTCTCTTCTCCTCTTGACTGAACTAAACACAACAGGAAGCTCAATCTTGCAAACAGCAACTTTCCCCTCCAGAACTGTGTGGCGGTAGTTCTTGCAGCAAGCAAAATTGTGACACTTTGGTTTCCAGTTGCCGTTTCAGTGTCTGCCCCTTTTACTGTTTCCCCTGTTACTGGATATTGGTTGTCTGCCTTTGTTGTTTTAATTCGGTCACTGTAACTATTTGGTTTTCTTCTGCATGCACACTCTGGAACCTTTAAGTGGGAAAGTGGCATATAAATTCTTAAACAAACAAAGCCACCGTGCAGAGACCCTGAGTTTGCACACTTGTTGAAGAACACCAGCAATGCCCGGCAGAGTCAGGACAAGAGCTCCGTAGCACGACACCCTTTCCAAATGGCCTGGGTCCAACCTACCTGAGGGACCGCCTTTCCCCGTATGTACCCCGGAGAGCACTACGGTCTGGGGCCCAACATCGCCTGGCTGTTCCTGGCCCGAGAGAAGCCAGGCTCGCTACCACGACGGGGAGGGCTTTTTCAGTGGCGGCCCCGACCTGGTGGAATGAGCTCCCGGAAGAGATCAGGGCCCTGCGGGACCTGGTGCAGTTCCGCAGGGCCTGTAAGACGGAGCTCTTCCACCAGGCATATGAGTAGGGGCCGCTACTCTTGCCTCCCCCTCCCTCTCTATCTCCATAGTACAGTGATGGCGAACCTTTTAGCGACCAAATGCCCAAACTGCAACCCAAAACCCACTTATTTATCGCAAAGTGCCAGCACGACAATTTAACCTGAATACTGAGGTTTTAGTTTAGAAAAAAGAACTCATACATTAACATCTTTTGTCTTAAAAGAAACACACACAATAACAGAGCTTTCAATTATACAAACAACTTTTTTTTGAAAGGTAAAAGTTTGCATTTGGCATGCTTTTGAACAATTACTGTGATTTTTGCTGTTGTATGCATGCTGATAATTTGTCTAACCTTGGCTCATACTTTGTAAGTTTGAGAGCAGCCCAGCCTCGAGTCTGTGTCGTCTTTTTCCTTTTAGAGACTGAGTGCCCAAACTGCGTGTGTGCCCACAGAGAAGGCTCTGAGTGCCGCCTCCGGCACGCGTGCCACAGGTTTGCCACCACTACCATGGTACATCTACTAATGCCTGACTGCCGATTGTGCCATCTGCCGCTAGGAAAAGGGCACCGGTGCGATCAGATTGTCGCCATCTGAGTTTTTGTGTCTCTGACTGTTGAGCACTTTAGATTGTTAAATGGTTGCTGTTTTAATGAAATGTTTTATATTGTTTTAAAATATTTATTATGCTTAGTGAATCCTGGTGCGCCAGGTCTTGTACGCCGCTCTGAGCCTGTAAATGCGGAGAGAGCGGCTTAGAAATAAAATAAATAAATAAATAAACCCCGGGAACCAGCAGGTACAAGATGGTTGCTGGCCAACCCCCCTTCCCCCCCAATTTAAAGAGTTCCAAACAGGACAGAGCTGCGCACACCCGGTACCTCGGCTCTTCTCACAAAGGACCGCGTCACGCGGAGCATGTGGGTATATTCGGTCAGCTCCAGCAGGTTCTTCCTCAGCTTCTCTTTGTTTTTCGTCACTTCTCTCAGCTCCGCCTCCAGCTTTTGCAGCTGCTCCTACAGCCAAGGAAGACAGCAGGGTCTCACGGTCACGGTTTGCGAGCTGCTGCTGCACTTCAGCAAGTCAGCTCCTTACGAGGAAGTGCCAGATAGCATTCGACAGCTGACGCTTGCATTCAAACCGTCATTTGCCCACAGTAAAAGAGGTACTGTAGCTCCCAATCTCCTGGCTTTCCACAGGCTGTGCAAAACTGAACTATTCAGAAGGCTTCTCTGCTCAGGTGAGCTGCACAAAATGGTTTTACAAACTTGCTCGGAGAAATGATTCAGGACTGTAGTCCGTACTGCTGTGTAGAGCTTACGGTAAGCGGGATCCTGTTTAGGTAATTTCTGCGCCGCTTAATGTGCCACGTGAATACGTATGCTGTGCTGCTTTCTGGAAGTTCCCGACTTCTAAAATCCTACTGCGTGGGTTATGGGATGTCCCATTTTGTTGACTGTACTGACTCGCTCTGTGTAAGCTGCCTTGAGTCCCTCAGGGTAAGATGGACTACAAATAAAGGTAAAAGGAAAGGTTTCCCTTGCTCAAAAGCCAGTCAAATCTGACTCAAGGGGGCAATGCTCATCTCCGTTTCCAAGCCGAAGAGCCAGTGCTGTCCAAAGACTTCTCCATGGTCATGTGGTCAGCATGACTAGACGCCGAGGCGCACAGAATGCTGTTACCTTCCCACCACAGCAGTACCTATTTATCTACTTGCAATTTCTTGCTTTCGAACTGCTAGGTTGGCAGGAGCTGGGGCCAGAGACGGGAGCTCGCTCCATCACGCGGCACTAGGGTCTTGAACTGCCGAGCTACCAGCCTTCCAGTTTGCAGCTCAGCATCTTCTTAACCTGTGAGCCACCATGCCCCCCCCCCCAATCATATAAACCAGGGGTGGGCAAACTTGCCCAGCATAAATGCCACCTAGAACAGGGGTGGCCAAACTTGCTTAACGTAAGAGCCGCATAGAATAAACATCAGATGTTTGACAGCCACAAGATATGAACAAATATTACCTGCTTTTATTGGAAAATAAGCAAATTTGTTTTTTATTAACATTAAATGAGACTGCCACAAATAATAACAAAAGGGGTAAAAGCAGATATTGATAATGATATTAATTTGTCCAATGATATTTGTTTGCTAATGATATTTAGCTTCCCCAGCCGCCCTGCCAGGAGCCACATAATTTATGTGAAAGAGCCGCATGCGGCTCCCGAGCCACAGTTTGCCCACCCCTGATATAAACAAACACAAATAAAAGATAACTGCAACGGAGCACATATCTCTAAACAGTGCTCACAACTAAAGACCTACTTGCTCCGCTGGTCAACCCTGAAGCCTCAACTCAGCTATCAAGGCCACCAGAGAAGCTGTCATTTCTCAGCCTAACCTGCCTCGCAGGGGTTGTCGTGAGCTTACCATACTAACTTTAAGCATCTTCAGGGGAGAGAAGAGCTGCAGAACTCTCAGTCTGGGGCAAGTGATGCTCTGTCTTCTTGGTGCTTGGGGGGGGGGCAACAGTGGGAGGGCTTCTAGTGTCCTGGCCCTACTGGTGGACCTCCTGAGGGCACCTGGTGTTTTTGGCCACTGTATGACAGCATCTTGGACTGGACTTGACAGGCCATTGGCCTGATCCAACATTGGCTTCTCTGATGTTCTTAGAATACAGAGCCTGCAAGTTCTCTAGATAACCCACCAAATACAGGAAAAGAAATGCCCTGCTTTAGTTTCCAAACATCCCCGTTCCCCAAAGTTACCTGAATCTCCAACATCTGCTTAAGCAGAGGGGCAGGAGGCGTAGCTTCTCCTTCAGGAAGAGGAATGTCTGCCTTCTTAATTTCTTGGACCAGGTAGCCTGGAAAAAAAGCATAGCAGAGAACTTTAAAAAAAGAAAGAATTCTAGCTCAAGGGATATATTTCTACGAATAGACAAGAGCCAGATAAAAACAATGGTCCATCTTATCCAGCAGGCTGTTTCACGTGGCGGCCAAGCAGACGCCCCTGGGAGACCTGAGTTCAAATCCTCATTCGGCCACAAAGGTGATGGGACGATTCTCTATTCCAGAGCTGTTGTGGGGGCAAAAGGGAGGAGGGGAGAACCATGCACACTGCTGCCCCGAGCTCCTTGGAGAAAGGTTTGAATTGTCCGCTCAGACTGGCAGCGACTCTCCGGGGTCTCAAGCAGAGGTCTTTCACGTTATCTACTGCCTGGTCCTTTTAACTGGAGATGCCAGGGATTGAACCTGGGACCTTATGCATGGCAAGTAGATGCTGTACCACCAAGCCACAGCCCTTCTTAACTGACTGATAGGTGGTGTCATCTTTACCATGAGTAACACACTGAGGGTATGTGTGTGTGCGTGTACGATTTTGGTCTCAAAAGGGTATATGGAGGAGGGGAACTGACCCCTCCTCCCCCTTATCGCCCCACCACCCAGGCACTTCTTTCCCAATCAGCTCACTCTCAGGATCAGAGCTAGGCTGAAGGAATATTAGGCAAGGGACTGAAGAGGGGTTTGGCTAGGAAGGGTTCAGCATTTTGACTCTTGAGGCTTTGTGAGAGTATTTTACCCATAAGAGGCCAAGGAAGTATTTATCTGCAACTTATCGCCATAGATTACACGTCCTCCCAAGATGGAAGGTCTTGTTTACTGATTCCTGCTGCAGTAACAGTTTGTCCTGGAGAGAGGCGCGGGCAATCAACACACCGCGGTGCTTTTGGGCAGAGCTGCGGAGTCCGAGAGTTTCCAGCCACGTGGCATGTCAACAGGAACGTCTCACTCCCCCCCCCCCCGGGGGGGAGGGACAACTCCAGAGAGTCAGAGAGATGAATCCAGTCCAGAAGCTTCAAAGGAGATGGCAGGATGTAATTTTTTTTTTTAAGTGATTTCATGTCAGATTTCTTGAAGGGTGGAAAACTGCACAGAGGCAAGGCAGAAACTGAGCCACGTGCGGTTTGGTAGATCAAGTGCTGGCTCTCTGGTTTAAATCATATTCCAGCCATGTGCTTACTGAGCAGTCTTGCCCAAGTTGCCCTCCCACCGGCTTAGAACCAAGCTGGAAGGCAAGGGAAAGGCATACTTTTCCCCCTCTGCTGAAATGATCGGTGTGGGGAAAATGCCATATGCCAAACAGCCCTGAGAAGCACCTCTGAGGCAGATAAGGCCACTTGTCGTGGGGAGGCTCCCAGTGTGTTGCAGCCGGTTTAGAAGAAGAAGAAGAAGAGAAGAGATTGGATTTATATCCCGCCCTTCACTCACTTGGAGTCTCAGAGCAGCTTACAAACTCCTTTCCCTTCCCCTCCCCACAACAGACACCCTGTGAGGGAGGTGGAGCTGAGAGAGCTCTGAGACGAGCACACAAGAAAGCAGGGGGAAACACACATGTACCTAGTATCCGTTCCATTTCTTCACACTTCTTCACTTCACCCACATACTTCCTTTGAAACACGCTAGTGCTTGGATTGAGCTGAAAAAAGAAGGAAACCTGTTATTCATCCTAGCTCCAGTTCCTTTCCATTCAGCTTAGCAGGAGTTATTATAGAGACAAAAATTCTGTTCCAGCTGAAACTGAAACAACGAACAGGAATCTTATGACCCCGTCAGAGACGGACAATTATTTCTTCTAGCATCAACTTTTGTGGAGGAGATGAGCTCACTTTGTCAGATGCAGAGGTAGGTGGTGCACAAGAACAAGCGAGGCATCCAGGTTCTGATCCTGGCCCCTCACTCCTCCTGCCAAGAGAAACACTTCTTCCTGCCCTTGGGAATTTATAAATTTAAGAGCAACTTTAGGGGTGCTCAGAGGTACAAGTGCTTGCTTTTTCCCTGTGAACAGCAAGCCCTCACCTCCACAGTATCAGGAACTACTCTGGAAACTGCTCTTTGTTTCAAAACTGGATTGTAACATGGCATGGGGGGGGCAAGGGTTACTGTCCACAGAACATGGAATTCACTGCCCCAGGAGGTGGTGGCGGCTACAAGAATGGACGGCTTCAAGAGGGAATTGGATAAACCTATGGAGCAGAGGTCCGTCAGTGGCTCTTAGCTACAAGGTATAGATAGGATCTCTCAGTCTGGGGCAAGTGATGCTCTGTATTCTTGGTGCTTGGGAGGGGAGGGCAACAGTGGGAGGGCTTCTAGTGTCCTGGCCCCACTGCTGGACCTCCTGATGGCACCTGGTATTTTTGGCCGCTATGTGACACAGAGTGTTGGACTGGAGGGGCCACTGGCCTGAGCCAACGTTGCCTTCTCTTATGTTCTTATGTTATGTTCTTAACAAGTTCACGGCCTACATGGGCAAACAGAACAAAATGTTATGGCTCTGCGTACTGTGACAAGAGACCTTGATTATTTAAAAGTTGGAGCTGTCCACTTCCCCGCTATTAGCAAACCTGTGTGCGTAACGGTTGGCTATACACACTGAACAGGGCACGTATTTGTGATATTGAAGCTCAAGAAAACATCTGTTTATTTTATCATTTCGTTTTCTTCTTTTTACAGCACTTAGCAGCATGCCTGGCACTTCACAGAACACTAGAAAGGTCCCTGCCCCGATGCATTCACAGTCTAAAACTTGACACAAGGGAGGTGGAAACAGGGATATCCAAGGAAAGAACAGGTGTTCATTTCAATTCTAATCCAATATTTCTATACTGGATTAGAACTGAAATGAACGCCCATATTTTGATATTCTAATCCACTGCACCACACTAATTCTAACATTTTCTAAGCCCCTGATTAAGCAACAAATAAAAGTAGAGCACAAAGTCTGAGTGAAGTGGCACCTTTAAGACCAACAAAGTTTAGTTCTGGGTGTAAGCTTTCGTATGCAGGCACTCTTCATCTGACGAAATGTGCATGCACACAAAAGCTTATACCCAGAATTAAACTTTGTTGGTCTTAAAGCTGCCGCTTCACTCAAACTTTGTTCTATTGCTTCAGACCAACATGGCTACCCCCTTGAAAATAAAAGTATAGTAAACGTACCTACCACACGTCCACATTTTAAGGGATAGAACATTAGAACAAAAATGATACATTTAGATGTTGGTTTGGATTCACAGGTGGGGGAAGCTAGCTGGCTGATAGCACAGATCCCAACGAACACCTAAATATCAGCCTGTGCACTTACATTCTGATCTTATCAGAATCCCTGCTGACATTAATAAGGTTCAGTCTGAGGCAAGAATGCTTGGAAGGACAGCCTTAAAGTACAACAGAAACTAAAAACCACATTGAATTATTCATCTGCGTAAACAGGAGCTGTAGCCCGAAGACCTGGCTCTAAGCAGAAGGTGCCGCAATAAGGGGACACAGCCAACCTAGTTTGCTCAGAAACTATAATTAAGGCCATTACAAACAGCAGTCACAAAGGTCTAGGCGCAAGCATGCTGACAAAGGGTCACCAGCTGCATTTAATTGAATTTTTGTTTTAGAGAAGAGAAGTAGAAGAGAAGAGATTGGATTAATACCCCGCCCCTCACTTGGAGTCTCAGAGCAGCTTACAAATTCCTTTCCCTTCCCCTCCCCTCCCCACAACAGACACCCTGTGAGGTAGGTGGGGCTGAGAGAGCTCTGAGACAACTGTCCTTGAGAGAACTCAACTGTGCAGGAGTGATAATATAAAGGTAATAGGGTTGTACTTCCCCACCAGTTCGGTGTAGTGGTTAGGAGCGCGGACTCTAAACTGGAAGAACCAGGTTTGATCCCCCACTCCTCCACATGCAGCTGCTGGTGTGACCCTGAGTCAGTCAAAAGTTTGCTGCCTTTTTTCCAGATTGAAAAATCCCAGACTCTCCAGCCTTGGCTCAAGGGAATGGTGCTCCAACTCATCTTGTTCGCCCTCTTTTGTTCCCCCCCCCCCAGCTCTGCAATATCCTTTTTGAAAAACAGTGACCAGAACTGCACACAGTATACCAAATGAGGCCACACCTTAGCTCTATACTGTCTTATTTGAGCTGTGACGCTTTTCGCGCATCAGCTGCCAGCCGTCTAGTTTATAGAAATTAAGCAAATGCGTACATATAAATACCCGTGTCCCATCTCTGACTCGCCACTCCTCTCACCCTCATACCCAGTAAGCCAAAGGTCGGTTCACTCTCTGAAACGACTCCACCCATTCTTTCTTTCTTGGGCCTGAACCACACTGGCAGGACATCTGCGTAACGCCTCCTCCCTGACTTCTTTCCAATCTCACCCTGAACACCAAACTTTTCTTTCTACCTACCAGTCTAGCCCATTTTCATCCAACAGGTCCTCCAAGGAGTTGAGGGCAGCATACAGAGCTATCCCTCCCATTTTATCCTCACAAACGCTGTAAGACTGGTTAGACAGAATAAAATATGGGTCTAGTCTAGCCTCTCTCAGACCCTAGTCCAGCACTCTAAGCACTATAACACACTGGCCCTCCTTGTGACCTCTGGCTCACCGTCTTTATCCCGATGCAACCACCTGCATTAAGAAGGGGTGTGAAGACAGGGTTACAACTTAGAAACCGTGCAGCTCGAATCTCCTCAGCCACAAATGCATTAGGTTTTTTTTAAAAGAATGACCCTCTCTCAGCTTTAATCCACCACAACCCCCCATCTAATTTAAAGAGTCCCAAGTCTCATTGAGAAAAGGGGAGTGCTGCCAAATACTAAATGGAAAATGGTGTCAAATAAATAGGCCACAGTACAATAGAGAAGAGGAGGAGGAGACAATTGGATTCATACCCTGCTCTTTGCTTGGAGTCTCAGAGCAGCTTACACTCTCCTTTCCTTTCCCCTCCCCACAACAGAAGCCCTGTGAGGCAGGTGGGGCTGAGAGAGGTCTTTTGAGAACTGCTCATGAGAGAACAGCTCTGAGAGAACGTGTGACTGACCCAAGGTCACCCCAGCAGCTGCATGTGGAGGAGTGGGGAATCAAACCCGGTTCTCCCAGATTAGAGTCGTGCTCCTCACCATGACGCTAAACTGGCGCCTGAACCACACTGAACACCTGAAGGCACGTCATCATTCACGCTCCGCCTCTGCAGTCTATGCACACTTGTACGATCCTCGGGGCAGAGGACCAGGCTCCGGCTCCCCGCTCACACAAGCTGCAGTAAGTACTTTGGCAGGACGGCGTCCCGTGAACAGACCCAGTACGAACCCCGGAGTGTGAAAACACGAGTCTGGCAGCCACGTAACGTCGGGACGGGAACAGCAGACCCGGCCTGACAGAACCCACACGCGGACACACACACACACACACACGCACTCACGTCTCTGAAGTGGGCCAGGCCGCGCTCGCCCAGGGCGCTGAGGCACTCGTAGGCCGAGCCGGCCTGGAGGAAGAGTTGGGCCAGGCACATCGTCTCGCTGCGGAAGAGGGAGCCCATGGCCCGGCGGGGAGGAAGAGGAGGAGGAGGAGAAGGGGGCGGCGGCGGCTTCCCCGGCCCTCCGGCCTGGTCACCGCCTCGTCGTCGCCCGGCTCCTCTGGCTGCTGCTGCTGCTGTCTTCCCCGCCGGAGTCCATAGGCGGAACCGGCCCCCGACAGACACTCCCCAGCCGCTTCTCCTCAGGAGCCCGACGAGCCGGAAGGAAGCGGCCACCGAGCCGGACCATAAAGACCGCGGCCGGAAGCGCTCTTAGAGCGCCGCGACGCCGCAGGCCTCGGGCACTTCCGGCCTCCAACTGTTTCCTCTCGGCGCTATGCAACTAGGAGGGCGTCGCCATGGAGACGCGGAAGGACAACGGCCAATCGGCGGCCTCCGACTCTTCCCGGTAGCATCCCTTCGCCTCTCGCTCTGTCTGTGGGATGGGGTGAAGTTTCCCGGGCTTTCTCCCTCACCCTCCTCCTCCACCCCGGGTCGTTTTAGGATATAAAATTTATATTGATGCCGCGTCTTTGGCTTTTAAATGCATGTTAGTTTAATTTATAATCCTGCCCTCCCTGCCTGGGCAGGCTCAGGGCGGCTTACATAGGATATATAAAACAGTTAAAACAGAGAAATTAGTTAAAATCACAAGGAGATATAGTTATAAAACGTAGCATAATATCATATAAAGTGCTTAATACAGTGCGTGCATGATGGCGGGCACTAGCAGCATCCGCAGGCATACGGATATTTGTTAGCAGCCAGATTCAGGTGGGTAGCTGAGTTGGTCTGAAGCAGCAGATCGGATTGCCAGATCTGGGTTGGTGGGAAATAACTGGAGATCCGAGTTGTGGGACCTCAGAAGGGCGGGGTTTGGAGAGGGAGGAGACCTCAGCAAGGCACTCTGATGCCACAGATACCAGCTTCTAAAGCAGCCATTTTCACCAGGGGAGCTGGGTTTTGTCATCTGGAGAGCAGCTGTAATAGTGGGAGATCTTTAGGTGCCACCTGAAGGTTGGCAACCCTAGCAAAAGAACAAATTTCGAGTCCAGCGGCACCTTTAAGACCAAAAAAGTTTAATTCTGGGTATAAGCTTTGGCGTGCAGGCACACTTCTTCAGATACATCATCAACCGTTACATATAGTTAGAGGGTGCGGGTTAGTTGTCAGGGAGGGTTAATGCATCTTGACTCTAATTAGCCCTTCCTGGCAACTAATCCCCTCCCCACCTATATGTAATGGTTGGCGAAGTCTGTTTCAAAGTGTATGAAGAAGCGTGCCTGCACACCAAAGCTTATGCCCAGAATTAAACTTTGTTGGTCTTAAAGGTGCCACAGGACTCAAACTTAGCAGCCAATTAAAGATGCACAAATCTTGTGTGTGTCAGAGAGGAAGAAGAGATTGGATTTCTACTCTGCCCTTTGCTACCCAAAGGAGTCTCAAGAGTGGTTTACAATCTCCTTTCCCTCCCCCTCCCCACAACAGACACCACCTGAGGTAGATGGAGCTGAGAGAGCTCTTTAGAGGACTGCCCTTGAGATGGGCCGTGTTCGTCCAGGTGGCACCCACGACCTTGTCCTTTTAATTATTGCATAGGACTTAATTAAATTAAACAGGAAGAGCAAGAGGTGGCCTGGTGTCAGATTCTGCTTTGCATCTATGCTGATATTAATATTCACATCCCTTTATTTCTATGATTGAATCTGACACTGGTTCAAATGTATGCCTATGTTCTTTGTTTTCAAGTGTTACTTTTGTTTCTCCTGTTGGAATGCCTGGCCGAGTACTTTATGGCCCCTTTGATGTAGAATTGCTTTTCCCTGCTCAATGTTACTTGTTGGGTAGAAGGTTCCCACATTCCTGATTGTCACCGAGCACAGAGTTATCTCCCTTGTTCCCTCCCTTCCGCGCCTTGCAGACTCTCAGGGTGCTATCTGTCGACTCCAGCCTTGAGGGTTGTTGATGAGTGCCTGGCATGTCTGGGTTTCACAGGTTGCTTTCACATCTGGGATTTTTCCATTTTCTCATCCTGGGGTGACAAATGGTGACCCTGATGTTTCCCGCTAATTCTTCTGTATGCTGATTGGTGTTCCTGTGTGAGCTTTCATGTTTGAAGGTATAATACACCTCTGTCCCTCCTTCAATGTATCACTAACAAAAACAGAGACCTGTATCCAGTATCTGACAATAAAGGACTATGTTTTAACCAACAAAGACCTGATCATTTGCTGATAGTACAGAAGCCTCACACCTGGCCAACTCCCATTATTTAGGGTTTCCTACCTCCAGGTTGAGTCTCCCAGAATTACAACTGATCTCCAGACGACAGAGATCAGTCCCCTGGAGGAAATAACTACTTTGGAGGTAGTGTCCGTGGCGTTATACCCTAGTGCAGGCCCTCCCCAAACCCCGCCCTACCTAGGGTTGCACCCCAAAATCTCCAAGAACTTTACAACTCGCAGTTGGCAACCATATGCTGCATAAGAACATATAAGACCATAAGTGAAACCAATGTTGGATCAGGCCAGTGGCCCATCCAGTCCAACACTCTGTCACACAGTGGCCAAAAACACCAGGTGCCCTCAGGAAATCTAGCAGTGGGGCCAGGACACTAGAAGCCCTCCCACTGTTGCCCCTCCCCCCAAGCACCAAGAATTGGGCAATATTGTTGTCTGAATCCCTCCTCTTTCCTGAATAAAAAAAAAAAGAGTCTTGTGGTATCACAAAGACTGAGACATTTAAATACATAATATTTTTATTACACAATTATTTGTGTTTATAAAAATACATAAAACTATACACATTCATTTTCCTTACAAATTCAGTACCGCTTATTTTAAGGGCTAAAAAAAAAACCCAGTATCAAAACGGTCCTTTTTACGCCGAAGATTTACGTTTTATTCCACATTCCACAGATTCTTCTCCCGGGATCACTCAGCAGAAAAGCAATTACGATGAAGAACACCAGCACCAAGCCTTTGGCCAAAGAATGTGAGTAGGGTTCACCTGACAAGAGTTTGAAACTGAGATTAGCAGCATGACACTTCGTTTCCTTGATGCGATTTAGGGGCGGGGCTATGGCTCAGTGGTGGAGCATCTGCTTTTCCTGTAGAAATTTCCAAGTTGAATCCCTCGTTATCTCCAGTTAAAAAGATCAGGTACTGCGTGATATGAAAGACCTCTGCCTAAGACTATAAGAGCAGTCCTATGGTATCAGACCAGCAACAGGCCCATATAGTTCAGCATCCTGTTTCTTACAGTGGCCAACCAGATGCCCAGGAAACCCCCGGTAGGGGGACGATGCACCCTCTAGGGATTCAGAGGTATCTGTCGTACAAATACAGGTCTCGTTTGGATCACTGTAACGCAGCATTTTAGCTCACATAGATCATTGTGCCCCATTGTAACTGTTGCGGAATTAGGGCCTGAACTGCGCCTCAGTCCTCGGTTCAACCTCTGTTACTTTAATTTGTACAGTAAATTGGCCTCTGCAGTTGAACCTTTGGTTCTGTTTCCCGGGAGGCTTCAGGACTCTGCTAAATACTGTGGCCTTCCTAGTACAGATAACTCCATACATGACTTTTGCCTTAGAGGATGTTTATACGTTCCAGAAGTTAGTGGTGTCACTACCAGAATCAAAACGAATAGGATATCTGAAACAAGCTTCCTTGGCTCTCCTTGACTTTCTGAGGGCTTCCTGACCCCAGAGATAGAACAAAGGGGAGGGATCCTGGGTGGGTGCATCGGGTCAGTTCTGGCTGGGCCCGCATCTCATCCATGCTCGTCCTGACACATCGGGTGCATCAGTAGGACATCAATAGGTACGGTACCAGTTATTGGTCCAAGATAGGGATGTACCTCTGGTTTACCAAAGGTCTGGGCTGCTCATCAGTGACCGGTGGCCTTGATGTCAGTAGCCAGAATACATTCCGTATTGTCTGAGTGTACACTGGGGATTTCCTTATGTTCAGCCGTTCATTTTACTTGATGTTTACTTGGAATATAATAAACTGAACTTAGAAGATAACTTCTGTCTATGGCTCTCTCACCATCTCTGGCAGGGAAGCCACCCGCTAGCCTGCCCACCAAACTGGAGCTTGGGTCTGGGAGACCTCCATTGATAAGTTCCCCGATAGTAACCCAGGAGGATAGGCCATCAGGGCCACTGGGAAAAGTCTTTGTCTGATGGTTTAGGGGGCTGCCTCCCCCTGCCTCCCCAGCGCAATCTGCCACCACCGCAAGCCGGAGACATGGGGCTCCACACCCAGGGCAGCAAAGAAAGTGCCCAGCCCATCCTCCTCTGAGCCTGGCCCCCGTGTGCCAGCCAGGGGAGGGCACCTCCTGCTTGGGGCTGGCCAGGCAGGCTCTCCTTCCCTCCTTTGGTAGGGCAGGCCAGTGAGGGGCTAGGGGCAGGTCCTTTCTCCCCTCCCAATCTGCCCCTGCATTCACCCTGAATTGACGGGCCTCTTTTCCATGAATTCCAGTAATCCCCTTTTTAATTCCTTCTGAGCTAGTGGTTGTCACCATATCCTAGGGCATCACGTTTTCGTCAAAGGAGGAGATTGGATTGATGCCCCGCCCTTCACTCAGAGCAGTTTACAATCTCCTTCCCCTCCCCACAGCAGACACCCTGTGAAGTAAGTGGGGCTGAGAGAGCTCTTTCCAGGACTGTCCTTGAGAGAACAGCTCTGACAGAACTATGGCTTGCCCAAGGTCATCCAGCAGGTGCAAGTGGAGGAGTAGGGAATCAAATGTGATTCTCCCAGATTAGAATCTGTGCACTTAACCACTGCATCAAACTGGCTCTCAAGTTAACTCTGCATTGTGTAAAAAAGTACTTTCTATTGCGAGGTCCGAATCTACTATCCATCGACTTCAGTTGGAGCTCTGTTCCTCAAAAACAAAAAAGCTGTAAGAGGGGTAAAGCTCCCTCAGAATAACACCTCCTACAGATTTCTTCTGCCCAAGCTGCAGATAAGCCATTTGAGTGTCTGGCAAGAGCTCCCTTCCATTACAGGCGGCTGTTCGTTTTTTTACCTGTGTAGAAGCGTGTTAGGGGATAAAAGAGTTCTGGCCAGCAGACATCATTTCTCCGGCAGTCGAATTCTGTGTAGTTAATCTGAAATCTGCAAAACAGTTCAAAACGAAGTCAGACTGGAGGTTTCAGCAACGGGGCAACTAAGAGGGACAGGATTCTCCTGGCAAGAGCCTGGTAATTTTACTTTCTTATCTACTTCACATACACCCCACTTTTCTCCCCAATGGGGGCACGAAGTCGCTTGCAACATTCTCCACTCCAGAGAGCAACCGGCGCAAGTTTCCACGGCAGAGTGGGAATTCAGGCTTGCATCTCCCAGATCCTAACTGCTCTATCACACTGGTTCTCATGCTAGGAATGCGTACATAGTCCCTGCCTACTCATGCCTTCCTTGTTTTTCCAGCCAACCAAACCCACCTTTTCATTTATGCCATCACCACCACATCTTTATAACAGAATTACAGTACCTGCATCCGAGGGTTACCTGGTCTTTGGAACAGGGGGCTGTGCTGGTATTTTGGTGAACTGGACTGCAGCGGAGATAGGGAGAAAGCCGGCTTCTTCACAGGTAAGCGGACACTGAACTTGCCAAGTTATTGCTGAAAAACTGAAGGGTGGAGGGGAAAAACTGTATTATTCTGAAAGGGAAACCTCAACCAACAACCAAGTGATTACTGTATTGTCATAACATCATTGGTTTATCAGTATAATGCTGCGGTCACACACACTAAGTAATCCACTTTCAACCCACCATCAGTGCACTTTCCAACTGGTTTTTTACTGTGTGAATGGGCAAAATCCAGTTGGAAAGTGCACTGAAAGGGGATTGAAAGTGGATTACTTAGTGTGTGTGACCGCAGCCTAAGATAATCATTTCTTCTCAACTGGATCAA
Organism: Lepidodactylus listeri; assembly: GCA_029233225.1. NCBI lineage: Eukaryota > Metazoa > Chordata > Lepidosauria > Squamata > Gekkonidae > Lepidodactylus > Lepidodactylus listeri. The sequence goes on along the minus strand of JARCFY010000013.1, from coordinate 7,169,303 downwards.
AGATGGGTCCTGCTTATAAGTATAAAGGTGAATGTACCCTGCAACTGGCTACAACCGACTGAAACTTTCAAAGAGTTTCCCCTTCACCCAACAGTAACGACACCAATTGTTCTTTACAACACATGCTTCTAGCATTTATGTCTGGAAAAGTAACCTCTGAAGTGCATCAACACCCCTGATTAAATCCCAGAAACCACTGGCAGGGAATCTGAGTAAGATTTCCAGTGGTTGGGAGGGGGAATGCATGGTACAGTTCCTTAGCCCCCCCCCCCCCCCCACAATGACTAGCTGAAGAAAAATATGCCTCAGTTAGCCTTTCTTGGTGCAGTGCTTTTCCAATGCACAAGTTTGTTGTAATGGTTAAGAGTGTGGACACTAATCTGGAAGAACCGGTTTTGATTCCCCACTCCTCCACCTGCTGGTGTGACCCTGGGTCAGTCACGAGTTCTCTCAGAGCTGTTCTCTCAAGAGCAGTCCTCGAAAGAGCTCTCTCAGCCCAATCTATCTCACAGGGTGTTTGTTGTGGGGAGGGGAAGGGAAGGTGATTGTGAGCCGCTCTGAGACTCCTCCGGGTAGTGAAGGGCAGGGTATAAATCCCATCTCTCCTCCTTCTTCTTCTAATCCAATCCTGGTTGTTACAGGTCAAGCAATGTGGTAACAAATGGAAATTGCTTTTCAACGGGTGACTGTTGGGGGTTGGAAATCCGTGATCGGATTTGCGATGCAGAAAACTACAAAGAAGGTATAAACAGGAATCTCTGGGGCACCTTAAAGACTAGCAAGTTTTTACTTTAGGGTAAGCTTTTGTGGACTAGACCCAACTTTGTGACAGGCAAGCATGTGAGGGTTCAGCAAGTTACAACAGCAACTCGGCCTAACATCGTTGCCATCTGATGTGAAGTTGCCATACCTGATTTGCACCCCCAGTATTTCCTCTTGTGGAATTGCTTCTACTGCGCCCACATCAGCTGTGAGAATGTGGATATTCAAGTGAGCAGGAACCCGCGGGCACAGGCCTTTTAAGATCCCAGCACTGGTGTTTGAACTGGTGTCAAATGTATCTAAGCCTGTTAAAAGGGGGAAAGGGGAACATTACTCTGAATCAGAAGTTAATATCAGTAGCTAATCCTCTTCTCACAAAACGAAACGTGGTGGGATACGCTTCAATTCTAAATCAAGATGGGTCGTCATGTTCGTCAGTCTGTAGTGGAAGAAAAGAGCAGGAGTCCAGGAGCACTTTAAAGACTAACAAGATTTGTGGCAGGGGAGGAGCTTTCGTGAGTCACTGCTGAAGAAGTGAACTCATCCCCTGCCACAAATTTTGTTAGTCTTTAAGGTGTGACTGGGCTCTTTCTACTTCGATCCTAGCAACTGATGCTAGGAAGTGCTGCTACTCACGTATGATTTCCACCCAGTCATCTGGGATGCTGGAATTGGAATTGCCTCTTTTCCCAACCAGGTTCGCCTGCACCAAGGAATTCAGTTGGTTAGCGACATTCTCCCTGCAAAAGAAGAGGAGGAGGAGATTGGGTTTATAGCCTGCCCTTCACTTGAAGTCTCAGAGCGGCTTACAAACTCCTTTCTTTTCCCCTCCCCACAACAGATGCCCTGAGAGAGCTCTCAGCGGGGCTGAGAGAGCTCTTTCCAGAACTGTCCTTGGGAGAACAGCTCTGACAGAACTATGGCTTGCCCAAGGTCATCCAGCAGCTGCAAGTGGAGGCGTGGGGAATCAAACCCGGTTCTCCCAGATTAGAGTCCGCGCACTTAACCACTACACCAAACTGTGTTTCAACTGGACTCTGGGGAACGCAACGAAGAAAGAATTTCTGTGAAACTGTACCATTGGCAGGGTGGGGTTTCTACTGCAGAAACTCCCAGACAAGACTCGTGAGACTTTTATGGGGGAGGGGGAATAAGAGCTCCTCCCACCCAAACAGGAAATGAGAGAAGGCAGGACACGAAGTGAGAATCCTCTGGACATCGGCTTGGAAATCCTATTTGTTTCAAGAGCACAAGTATGCTTGAATCAATGGGGCTGAAACAAGCATGACTTTGGCTGCACGGGGCTACATTTATTTACTTCATTTACACCCCGCCTTTTTCTCCAGTGGGGACCCCAAGCAGCTGACATCATTCTCCTTTTCTCCATTCTACTCTTACAACCTTGTGAGGTAGGTTCGGCTAAGAGTGTGTGACTGGCCTACAATCACCCATAAGCTTCCATGGCGTGAGTGGGGATTCGAACCTGGATTTCCCAGATCCTAGTCCAACCACTACACCACGCTAGCTCCTCAGGTGTAAATTTTGGGAACTAGACATAAGACAAGCCATGATGGATCAGGCCAGCGGCCCACCCAGTCCAACACTCTTGTGTCACACAGTGGCCAAAACCCAGGGGCCATCAGGAGGTCCACCAACGGGGCCAGAACGCCAGCAGTCCTCCCACTGTGGGCCCCCCAAGCAACAGAGCATCACTGCCCCAGACGTAGTGTTCTCTCCATACCTTGTGGCTAATAGCCACTGATGGACTTTATTGGAGAACTCTTGAAATTTCTTTGAAGAGCAACCATAGGGAGCACCAGTTTGGACCAGGATCACAGTGTTGGGCAAGGAAGGAGGAATTAACCCTTCCCTTGCTCCCCATTTCCTGAAATAAGGCACGAGTGGCAGCCTAGTTGAAACAGGACACTGTGAGTGCCAAGTCCCAAGGGTGAGGTCCTTTGGCTTCCCAGCGCCACATCTAAATCAGGCCTCCATCAGCCCCTGGAGGTGCTATTTGCCCCAGTAAGGCCATCATTTAGAGAAGGATAAATAAAGACGTGGGTGTTCCCACCTCCAGTGTCTTCTCTACTTTGGCCCTAAGCGAAATGCAGGAGAGGAAGGACCTGTTTGCCGCTTACTAATGAAGGAGGCGGATCTCTGACCTGCAGTGCTGGGGACCAGAGTGCTGACCTCCCTTCAAACGTGCCACAATCTGCCCTGACCTGGATAGCCCAGCCAAGCCCGATCCAGTCAGACCTCGGAAGCTCAGCAGGGTCGACTCCGGCAAGTCCTTGGGTGGCAGACCTCCTTGGAATACCAGCAGTTGGGAGGCGGGGGCAGGCTTTATTCAGCCGCCTCTCTGAATATCCTCCAGGCCCCCAGTAGGGGTCAGTCACCAGAGGTTGCCATGACTTCCAGGTGTGCGCGTGCACATACACATATGGAAAATACAAAAAAAATACCAAAAAGCGCCACAAACTAGGAAAGAAAAGTTGCTACGGCTCACCTTAACCGACTGCAGTTCTCCCTGAGATCAACTTCTAAAATGCATCCAGAGACTGCATTCAGTCCAAACAAAATGGGAGTCGTCGACACGCACAGACCACGGCCATCTGTATAAAGACATCTGCTTGAGAAAACCTTGCATCAGCCCATGCTCTTCTAGTTTGCAGCTTTACACACAATATTGAATGAAAATACGAAAGGGAACAATGACGATACCTAAATATGACTTTGTTCCATTGATCCGACATGACCGTTATACTGGGAGGGGTTTAATCCAGCTTTTGCTGCTCGGCTTGAGGTGACCGAGTGGTCGTAATGCAGATTAACAGAGATCTAAAACAATGTTCTCATGTTGGGAAAAGTTTTAAATACTCAGCTTTTCTCTCCTGAATCCATTGAAGAAAGAACATTTGTGTATATTTAAACTCTGTTCTGTATCTCGTTCAACTCTGTTTTTAATTGTTAACAATGTGCATTGATTTTAATAGTTTTAAAATGTGATTTCATGACGTATTTTTTTACTTGTTAGCAGCCTTTGTGGCAGAAAGGAAGGACACAATTTTTTGTCAATAAATAAATAAATGCCCAAAGAAAATGCAGGGCAGCCTTCTGTTCTGATTAGAAGAAGAGATTGGATTTATACCCCACCCTTCACTACCTGAGTCTCAGAGCGGCTTACAATCTCCTTTCCATTCCACTCCCCAAAACAGACACCCTGGGAGGTAGGTGGGACTGAGAGAGCTCTTTCAAGGACTGCTCTTTCAAGAGCAGCTCTGACAGAACTATGGCTTGCCCATGGTCATCCAGCAGCTGCAAGTGGAGGAGTGAGGAATCAAACCCGGTTCTCCCAGATTAGAGTACGTGCACTTAACCACTACATCAAACTGGCTTTATTCTTCATAGGTCACCTAGGTAAAAGTTAGGCAGCATATTTTAAAGTTGCACTTAATAAACCATATCTTGCTGCTAGCCATATTCTGTCACCTTACATAGACAAAAAACAGAAGACTAAAATGACTGTGGCAGTAGTCAGCCTTACTTTGAAGCATACTTAAACAGCAATATCTAATGTTCAGTGTAAAAAAATGTTGTACCTGGCTTCCAGAGGTATAAATTGTCAACTGAAGAATTCAGGCTTGTGGCCCTGATGGGTTTTCCAACTTGATAACCTGATTAAACAAAGAGGATATTGTGTGGGATTGTACAGAAGTTCATCATTTTCAACCAGCAGTGCTGCCAAAAGGTTGTACTAAGTTCCCACAAAGACAGTCTAGGGGTGTTCTGGATTCCAGTCACAGCTAAAGACGACGGCTCACACATGACCAAGCAAATACGGCAGGGAACAACCGAACAGCACAAAAGGCAACAGCTGCTGATATCACAAAACATAAAGGGTGGAACCTGCTGACCATCAATACATTTTGTTCTAGGAGCCAACAAGAGATTTCACCTGGATTCCCAGACAATTCTTCTGTGCTAGTAGCATTCACGCTCACAAAGTTTACAGTGAATCTCTGCCTCAGGGTGTCTGGTGGGGAAAAAAAAAATGCTGTCAATGTTTAATAAGAAGAGGGGCGTGGTTTCTGTTGCTTCTGCAGTCCCCGCAATCATCACGCACGCGCTCAAACGGTGCACTTTGTAGCACTGACACACCCTTTAACTCCACCGAATGAACGATTTGATTGATCGTTTCAAAACATGGTTTCAACATAATGCGTGTGTGCGTGTAAAGCGCTGTCAAGTCGCAGCTCACTTATGGTAAACCTGTACATTCTCCAGGCAGAAGACATTCAGAGGTGCTTTGCCATTGGCTACCTCTGTAAAGCAACCCTGGGCTTCCTTGTTGGTCTCCCATCCAAATACTAACCAGGGCTGACCCTGCTTAGCTTCTAAGATCCGACAAGATCAGACTAGCCTGGGCCATCCAGGTCAGGGCAATAACATGTACATGCTAGGAAATCTATCTAAGCATGCATAAGACAGACAAAGGTACCTCCTGGGCAGATCTCTCCTAAAACGACAGTGACCTTCACTTCTGTTATTCTCCTGCCTTCCCAGAGGATCATATAATTTTCTGCAAACGTCACATTTTCGCACGCTGGAAACAAGACACGGTTCCTATGAAATGTGCAGTTTCGTACATCTCTGAATAGCTTTACGCGAACTGTTATATTAACCACGTATTTACCATTGCTGGCACAGCGTCCTACGTTTGTTGTTTCCTCCTCATATGTCACAAGTGGATTGATGTAATCTGACAAAAGCAAAGACTGTGATTGCAAGACAAGAAGGCTTGGACTGAAACCGAAAAAGCCAACATGCCTCATTCCAACAAGGGGTCCCAAGCAATGCTCCCTCTAAGCTTTGTGAGCAAAAATTCAACTTTGTGGGCTACTGGCATTAAAGTTGTGAGCGAGCGATTTGGCTACTGCATAAATCAGTTTGCTCTGGAGCCATTCTTCCTGAGCGAAGGCAAAAATCTGTGAGCTGGAGGCTAAGAAACTGTGAGCTAGCTCACACTAACTCAGCTTAGAGGGAACACTGGTCCCAAGTGCAGAAGCACGATTCTCCCATACCGGGGACTACGGGCAGAAATTTGTGCAGCCGCCAAGTTCCGGTGGCTTTTTACATCCAGTTCCCCATCAGGTGAAGAGGCAGGTGGAAGAGGAAGGATACGGATATGAAACGCAGCCCCATCTAAGTCCTCAGGAAGTTGCTGGTGTTCTCAGGGCTGACCGCATGCTCATTTATTTTATTTATTTTTCAAATTTATATTCTGCCCTCCCCGCAAACGGGCTCAGGGTGGATCACAACAAATAATTAGTCCATTCGGCATCAGAAGAGGCAATAATAAATAGTTCATTGAAAACAATGATTTAAAAACAGATTGCACCAGTTATCTGATACCGGTGCCGCTGGATTCTCAATTTGTTTAGTCCGGGCCCCTGATCTTCAGCAGGGGAGGCCGACTATTTTTCTGGACACCCACCGCCTCAACCAAAGGCCTAGCAGAACAGCTCCATTTTGCAGGCCCTGCGGAATGCTAAGAACTTTGACAGGTATGTCCGTGCAAGCTCTTGGCCTAAACCAAACCTAAACCTCACACAATTCTGAAATGCAGCCAGCCCTTTTCTTTTCTTGTATTGTTTCTCTCGTACAGTCAACTAAAGTTAAAAAAAAAAAAACCCAGCGTAGGGCCACTCCACTCTCTGCCGTATCTGACGAAGGGGTCTTGGACTCTCAAAACCTCACACCCCAAAAAACTTGTTGGACTCTTAAGATTTCACACGGTGGCTAATAAGGTACCAGCAAAATGCCCCCAAGCGAGAGGGCAGAAGCCAACAGCTTTTCTTGCCGCTCTCCGGAAACTCGTATGCAGAGGTATGCTCCGTAAACGTGTCTGATCCTTTTTCAAAAGCCATCTTAAGCTAGCAGCCATTGCTACATCTGATGGCAGGGGGTTCCATCGGCACTGTCTCAATTTTTTGCTTACGTAAGGGCGTGAAACATTCGGTACGACAACAGCAGCTGCCTGACTTCAAGGGATCCTGCCTCAAACGGGCAAACACAGCTGTCTGTGCTGGGGCTCTCTGGCAGAGCATCTGCTTGGCACGCAGAAGGCCCCAGGTTCAATCCCCAGCATCTCCAGTTAAAAGGACTGGGCAGGAGGTGATGTGAAAGACCTCAGCCTGAGACCCTGGAGAACCACTGCTGGTCTGAGTAGACAATACTGACTTTGATGGACTGATGGTCTGATTCAGCGTTCGGCAGCTTCACATGCCTGAAAATAACACAGAACGCCTCCTAGCAGACCAGCCGCCCTCATCTTTCTCATCAAACGCTACATACCTCCAGTGCCAGTGTTTATGGCCACCCTGGGAAGCAGGCTCCGCCCATCCTCGCAAGTAGCCAGGCACTCAGCGTCAAAATCCTGAAGGAACGCGACGGGGGCATCCCTCGCACACTGCCCAGCAAGGAACGGCTGCAAGTGGATTGGTTTGGGGAGTTTTATCTCCGTGCAACTTCTCTCCCCTCCCCACTCATCGAAATTAAAAGCAAGCCCCCAAAGAGGCAGAGGGATCGTTCACACAGAAAAGAAGAGATTGGATTTATACCCCGCCCTTCACTCACTTGGAGTCTCAGAGTGGCTTACAAACTCCTTTCCCTCCCCCCTCCCCACAACAGACACCCTGTGAGGTAGATGGGGCTGAGAGAGCTGTACCGGATCTATGGCTTGCCCAAGGTCATCTAGCGGGTGCAAGTGGAGGAGTGGGGAATCAAACCCGGTTCTCCCAGATTAGAGTCCGTGCACTTAACCACTACACCAAAGAGGCTCTCATTACCTGAGGAACTGCAAAATACTCATTTTCTCCGGTCACAATTGGATCTCCTTGTTTGTAACCACTAAGCGGTATCCCTGGGACGGTCTGAAATGGAATCTTAAATGAAGACGCTTTGGAGGACGTGCTGTGAAGACATTTTCAAAGCACACTAGTGAAATACATAAAGAGTTAACTTTAGACAGATCCAGAAGCAGCAAAGCAGGTAACACTGTAAACGGCAGATAAACTTCATAAATGTTATAATGTGTCAAATAAGTGATGGGCATGTGGTTGTGATAGAGGAACATACTTTCACATGTGGTGGACATGTGGGAAGGTTAGTAAATATTGGAAGATGATTAAAAACATGGCGACCGAGATTTTGGAAATAGAGATACCTTTGGAACCAGTACTGTTCTTGTTAAATATGATGCCAGAGGAGATGGCAAAAGACCGTCAACGTCTGTTATCTTATTTGGTAACTGCAGCGTGCATTTTAAGGGCTAAATTGTGGAAATCGTCAGAAATGCCAGCACAAGAAGAATTAATTAGTTTATTACTGAAGTGGGCAGAAATTGAAAAATTAGGATATCTTTTAAATCCATATGCAAAAACTGATATCATAGCGGTCTGGTCTAAGTTTTATGATTGGATGGACTAAATGGACTAAAGTGTGGTTCTTTTGATGTAGTGAATTTGATGCTTGAGATGTTACCGAAGAAGCAATATGAATATGAAGTGGAGAATGAATATGTAAATATGAATTTATGTATATTTATGTAAAATAAAAATTATTATTAAAAAAAAAAAGTAAACGGCAGAGGCAGAAGGGAGAAATGGACTCGACGGAGAAGGCTACAATGCTGTTCTCCTCCCCTTTCCTTCCCCTCCAAACTTTTTTTAAAAAATAAAACCTCTTTGGATATCCTCCATCACCAAACAGAGGGAAATGCACAGGCTCTGGTGAAAAAATTAAAATGACGGATAGGGCCGCCTTAGATCCTTTAGGAGCAACTGATACTATAGAAACTCTGAAGCTGTGTCGCTCTGATCATAAAAGAAACTAAGTGGAAGGTCATTGGGAGCCTCAAGAAACATCAAGCTATAACTCCATATAGTCTGTTCCCCCTACTCATTACCCCTCCTCCCTTTACATACCTCTATGGTACCGTATATTGCCAACTTGACAATCCCAGTTTTTAGGAGGGTTTTCATGCTTGCGAGGTTTAACCATTTCCCTCAGAAGTTGTCTTAGGCAGATATAGGGGTGTTCCGTACAAGGATAGACTTTGCAATTGTAATCTTGGGGAACCTGATTCTATTGCCCATATCCTTTTCCGATGCCCTAAATATTCCGCTATGCGTAATACTTTGATTCGTCCCCTTTTCCCCCCACAGAGAGATTTTTTGGACGGGGATTTAACTTTTTTTTTAGCAGATAAGAATCCAGCAATAACGTTATCTGTTGCTGAATTTCTGGCCTATGTATGGAAGTCAAGAGTAATACTCTGTAAATCCTGCAATTTATGCTAGGATCGTTTTACACTCTGGAACACTGAGAATATTGATGGATGTTGTTTGCTTTGCTTTGTTTTGTTTTGTACCTACTGCTCAATGTTCTCTTTGTTCGATCTATTTATGCTATGCCAATAAAGGTTGTATATATATGTAACTCCATATTCATATTCCCAAATGAGCACTCCAGCTCTGGCGTGGGAAGGAGTCGCACTGCTGCTGCACGGTTAAAACTAAAAACGCCATGCCCGCCCACTTGTCCCAGATGAGCTGCCATACTTACGTAGAACCGTGGTAAAAATAACCCAGGAAAGGTGTATTGTTCAGGGAAGACTGCACACATAAGAAGGGAAACCAGTCTGGGGTGTGGATCCTGGTCTGGACGGAGCACAGCTGGTCAAAAGGTGGATTGACGTCCCCACCAAATACGCCACTAAAACACGACCCGCTGAACAACTGCTTCACCTCTGGCGTACATTCCTTTAAAAGGAAAAAAAACACGCACACGAATGAATGAGTGACACAACGGAGCTGAGCAGAACCTATTGCCAGTCATAAAAGAACAAGAAGCATCACGAATGAAGAAGAAGAGGAGGAGGAGGAGATTGGATTTATACCCCGCCCTTCACTACCTGAAGGAGTCTCAGAGTGGCTTACCATCTCCTTCCCCTTCCCCTTCCCCTCCCCACAGCAGACACCCTGTGAGGTAGGTGAGGCTAAGAGAGCTCTCTCGAGAACTGCCCTTGAGAGAACAGCTCTGAAAGAACTTGTGACTGACCCAAGGTCATACCAGCAGCTGCATGTGGAGGAGTGGGGAATCAAACCCGGTTCTCCCAGATTAGAGTCTGCACACTTAACCACTATACTACACCAAGCTGACGCATGCTTCTTAACAATGACAAAGGGGGACAGGCAGAGTGATAGTTGGGAGGTGGCTCTCCTTGCCCCGTCATTGGTAGTTTTACGTATTTCCAGATATCGATTTATTAGGGCACAGTACTAATGTTTTCAGCCCTTCATCTGCATTAAAGTACTCCGTTCCTTTCCCAAAGGCTGAGGGGGGAATGCAACGGCACAGTTTTCTAATAAGTTATTTCATGAACATCTCAGTATCCCTAAGGATGCTTATTTTTAAAAAAAATAAAGTTTATTACAAAGCACACTTTAAACCTTAGGTATAGATTTAATACCTGGTCACAGCAACAACGGATATCACATGCGCCGGCAGTCAGATTGCAAGGACAAGAGCCCAACGGCTGATACACTTGACTGGGGATTATCGTTGCATTGTCTGGTTTAGAAGAAGAAGAAGAGAATGGATTTATATCCCGCCCTTCACTACCCAAGGGAGTCTCAGAGCGGCTTACAAACTCCTTTCCCTTCCCTTCCCCACAACAGACACCCTGTGAGGTAGGTGGGGCTGAGAGAGCTCTCTCGAGGACTGCTCTTGAGAGAACAGCTCTGACAGAACTTATGACTGACCCAAGGTCACACTAGCAGCTGCATGTGGAGGGGTGGGGAGTCAAACCCAGTTCTCCCAGATTAGAGTCCGCGCTCTTAACCACTACACCTAACAGAAAAGAAGGATTTAGGGACCGAAATTCCCTAATTCAGAGTTGATCCAGTTAGCCTATGAAGCAACATGGAACAAGGGGAGAGGAGAGGGAGGGGCCGTGGCTCAGTGGTAGAGCCTCTGCTTAACGCGCAGAAAGTCCCAGGTTCAATCCCCAGCATCTCCAGCTAAAAGGACCAGGCAGTAGGTGATGTGAAAGACCTCTGCCTGAGCCCCTGGAGAGCCGCTGCCAGTCTGAGTAGACAATACTGACTTTGATGGACTGATGGTCTGAAACAGTATACGGCAGCTTCGTATGTTCATATGAGGCAGGTAACTCATGGGGGTAACTGACACACAGCCAAGGGCATGCAGAAGGGGGAGGAAAGAGTGGTACATGTTCATTCCACTGCCTGATCCTAATGAAGAGCATCAGGTCCAAAACCCCCCACTCCCACAGACTCCCCTGGCGCACAACCGCCACGCAGAAAACACAAACAAGCCCAAATGAGGCTCAAGAAATCCAAATACCGAACGTTTCTAGTTTTCCCGTCCCGTTCCCCGAGGATGTGTTGGCGTAGATCTCTGCCTGGATCAGCAGACGAGCCACCACAGTGGAGTTTCGACACGCAGAAACCTGCAGAGCAGCGACCAAGCAGAGGCCCTCTGTGCAACAGCCAGTGCGGTTAGGCATGCAGAGCTGCAGATTCCTGGTCAAGAGCACGGTCACTCTGGAAACATTCTGAAAGAAAACCATTTGACGGCAGGTTAGGCACCTCCTAGGCATCGCACGCTGCTTGGTCGGAAACGATCTTCAACGCCAGCCAGTGTTTCTCCCACCATCTGTAATACAGGAATTTGCTTTTGCAAATGGATTCATTTTTCTTCTTACGTTGCAACAGCAACATTCTGAAGAGCGCATTATGCACTCCAATGCCTGCTTAATGTCAAAACATCCGACATCTTGTGGCAACAAGGCACGTGAAGGGCTGCAGGGTCTCCAGTGATGACAAGAAGAATTATTTGGAACTGTAAATGGGACTGCCTGTCTGTCTTCCTGGAATGTGGAACAGGATGGTACAGCGCGATCTCGTTGCATCTCGGAAGCTAAGCAGGGTTGGTACTTGGAGGCTAAAAAACTGTGAGCCAGCTCACACTAAGCTCAGCTTAGAGGGAACACGTCTTCACTTGTTAGTGGAAGACAAAGATAGAGGGGAAAGGAAGTTTGAGTCCAGCGGCTTCTTTAAGACCAACAAATTTCTATTCAAGGTATAAGCTTTCGTGCGCATGCACACTTTGTCAGATACAATGAAATGGAAATTACCAGTCCATACGTATAGGAGTAACTTAGCATATAGCATAATGAAGATGTTTCACAGAATAGAGGGAGACAAACTAATCTGTCTCCCACTGAGAGCCAGTTTGGTGTAGTGGTTAAGTGCGCGGACTCTAATCTGGGAGAACCGGGTTTGATTCCCCACTCCTCCACTTGCACCTGGCTGGATGACCTTGGGCAAGCCATAGTTCTGGCACAGCTGTTCTTGAAAAAGAGCGGTTTCTGTCAGGGCTCTCTCAGCCCCGCCTACCTCACAGGGTGCCTGTTGTGGGGAGGGGAAGGGAAAGGAATTTGTAAACCGCTCTGAAACTCCTGAGTGAAGGGCGGGGTATAAATTCAATCTCTTCTCTTCTTCTCTTCTAATCTCCCTGGGGAGGGAGTTCCAAAGTTTCAGCACCATGATCAAGATCTCAGGTTGCCACCCATCTAGCCTTAGACGGCAGAGGCCCCCGAAGGAGGACTAGAGTCGTTGGGTAAGTTCATATGGGGAGTAGGTGGTCCTTAAAGGCAGCCATCCGTTGGTAAATCCCACAGCTCAGAAATGTCTGAGAAGACTGATGAAGTCCCTAACTACTTTGTGTCAAAGGGGGCACTTAAGAAATACGCACGGCATATTTTATTTATTGATTTAATTAAGTTAGTTAGTGAGTTAGTTTATATCTCCCCCTCCCTACGGGGGCAGGCTCAGGGCGGCTTAACTTGCACGGAGAGACCAGTATTTTACTCACCCCTTGAGATGTGACATTCAGACTCCAATCCCCAGTCCTGTTTCTTCCACTACAGTCTTCAGGAGGAAACATTCCGAAAGGGAAGCAAAGATCAAAAGAGGAATGCTTTTAAGTCCGTTGTTTTCTCTCAAGCCCCTTCATCCAAGTCGTAACTAGGAGATACTGCCATCGGGGAAGGCTGCTATCTTTTTTGTCATTGGATCACACACACACACACACACACACACAGAGCTCTCCTTCTCCTTAGCAGCCGAGTCAGGTGGGTCTGCAGAAGTCCTGAATAGGTGCCTGGAGATGGTAGTGAGAGGGCCAATAAGCTAAAGCACGATCCAGACAAGACAGGGGTGCTGCTGGTTACTGACAAAAGTGCTCAAGGACAGTGTCCTAGAGGGGACTGCACTCTCCTGGAAGGCACAGGGAGGCACTGCTGGGTCCTGGCTACATTTGGAGGCCCAGCTCTCCTCAGCGGCAGGTAGTGCCTTTTCTCAGCTTTAGCTGACACAATGGCCACAGCCGTTCCTTGAACAGCGTGATCTGGCCACAGTGATCCAGATTAGGTCACTGTAATATTTATGTCAAGCTGCCTTGGGAAACAGAAACTTCAGCTCATTGAACATGCAGCTTCCAGGCCACTGTCAGGGGTGGGATACAGGGATTTTCTCACCCCAGTGTTGAAAAATCTGGGCACAATTCTAGGCACAATTCTAGGCTGTTTCTAGGCACAATTCAAAGCACTGTTTCTCACCTTCGAGGCCCTAAACGGCTTGGGGACAGGGTACCTGCAGGACTGTCTCTTCCCATACTGTCCAGTTCATCAGTTAAGATCTCCCTTTCAGGCCCCACTCTCTCTGCCCCTGCCTTCAGAAGTGTGGCAGGTGGTGCCTCATATACTTCCCCATCCCTTGTAACCCCTCCCCCTCCAAGGAGGCTGGGGATCTGATTTTAATTTAAATAATTTTGTATATTACATTGTTGTAAGCCACCCTGAGCCCTACCTGTAGGGAAGGGCAGCCTAATAAATCTGTTCAAATAAACAAACAAACAAACAAACAAACAAGAGACGGGGCACTGTCTGCGGTGGCACCTCATCTTTGGAATGCTCTTCCCCTTGAGGCTCGCCTGGTACCAACTTTACTTTTGTTTAGGTGCCAGGCTAACACATCTTTTTACCAAGGCTTTAATTAAAGGGTTGATTTCTATTTTAGCAGGAAACAAGTTTTTTTTTTTTTATTGCTTGTAGTCTATTTTTGCAGCTGCAGTGGCTCAAGTGGTTAAGACACTGAACTGCAGTCTGGAAGGTCAGTAGTTCAGCAGTTCGAGACCCGAGTGCTGCATGACGGAGTGAGCTCCTGTCTCTGGCCCCAGCTCCTGCCAACCTAGCAGTTTGAAAGCAAGAAACTGCAAGTAGATAAACAGGTACCACTTCAGTGGGAAGGGAACAGCGTTCCATGCGCCTTGGCATCTAGTCATGCCGGCCACATGACCACAGAAACATCTTTGGACAGCGCTGGCTCTTTGGCTTGGAAACGGAGATGAGCACCGCATCCCTAGAGTCGTATTCAACTGGCTTTCAAGCAAGGGAAACCTTTACCGTTACCTAGCCCGTTTTTATTTTCTGTTTTATGCTGGGATGGGGCTTTTTAAATGCTGGATTTTAATTAATATTCTTCAGTGTTTTGTTTTTTTAACTTTTTTTTTGTAAGCCGCCTCAGGTTTCTGAAGAGGCAGCATAAATTTTTTTAAATAAATAAGTGCTTGTTGAGGCAAAAAAGCGATTGAACCATTTCCACCCATATTTAATAGCATGAACATCTTTTTAAAAAATGCTTTCTAAGCAATCTTACCTGTTTCATTGTCTGCGTCAGAAAGAGAAAAAACATCTGCCGGGCTGCCAGCCAAAGAGGCATTGACCATGGACCCAGACATGAAGATACGCGAAGGCTGAAAACCTGAAAGAACAAACGAGTATTAGGTTTCAAATATACACTACTGTACAAAGCATAGTTTGGCCTCCTACGTTTTCATTTCAGACTATCCTAGAAATAGAGCCTGCTCTGATTGGCAGCTGCTCCTCAGTTTGTTTTCTGCTTCCAGAGTTACAGTGACGGTTTGGTTTGGGGAAATATTTGAGAATTCAAGGTATTTATTTTATTGTCTGTTCTGCGTCATAACTCAACAGTCATGGGCAATAAGGCCCAGCGTGCGTAATTCCACATGCCCACAGAGCTCAACGTGTAACAGCAACCCAAAGCAGATTGACAGAAGACGCAAGGGACATGGCACTCACCCCTGCTGTGTGCATCTGAAATAAATGTGAAACTGTGCAGAATTTCTGGAGCAGCATACTATTGATTTGACTCACAAGCACCATCCTCCCTTAAGAAACAACGACATTCAGTCCAAAAATACCCCAAATCACAAGTCCCCCTTATTTCCCTCTGAGCTAGCCAAAAATGAATCCCACCCATCCATCTTCCACTAAAACGTTCACATGCCCAGGACTACTGCAGGTAGAAAATGAGAGGTACTTTTGGTTGGAATAGGCATAGTATTACATCTTGTGCCCCACGTGGAGGTGCAAGACCGGGGGAAACTGCACCTATTGGATTGCTGCCTGTCTCATGGTTGTTAAAGGCATGGGGGGGAGGAGTAATCCTAGACGTCTCTCCCACGAAGCGGACACTACTACCGTTTTCTCTCAAAAGATCCAATGCAACAGGCAGGAATAAAACAGGTTAAGCTCTTCCAGACTTGGGGATGCACCGCTGGGAGCAGCTGCGCCTGTTGGATTTCCGCCTGCCTCACGGTTATGAAAAGCATAGGAAGCAAGAAAGGGGCAGCTCCTTAGCCCACCGTCACCCACCAGGATTCCCATTCTGGGCCCGAGCCCCAGAGAGCACCAGCAGCCCCCAAAGCAGCCCCGAAAAGACCATAGCAGGGCAGCGCCGCCGCTACAAGGCGCTGCAGCGAAGAAAAAACGCAGCAGCAGCCGCCATCTTGACAACAGGCTCTCGGTTGCTGTGGAAACGGTGGCCGGGGGGGGGGGTAGCAGGGAGCAAGATAAGGCTGCCAACTCCAAGAGCAAAAGGATACGCCTCAAAAACAAGCTCGGTGTGCTTTGGCTCAGTTATAAACATATTTAAGGTTGAATGGTGGTGTTTTTGTTGAAAAAAAGTTACAGAAGATGACAAAATTAGGATCGTCCCCCCCCCAGCTGTTTCAGTGGTACAGGCCACATAGGTGGTGCAGTTTCCACGTTCTCCTACAACTCCCAGAATGCCCCGCCGCAGGGCGGCACCGAGAGGAGTAAACTGAATCCGATTGGTCAGCAGCATAGATTAACAGCTTCTTTGGGTTGGCTGTTTGCTGCGCTTGTGTGTAGTTTCTAACCAATCGCAACACAGGAACACTGAAGGACTCCCCGCTCTGGCTCAGTGTGTTACAAATCATTTGGAGCGGATTGTTAGCTCGCAGCGTTTGTGCATAGTTCACATCTGCGGAAGGAACTAGTTGAGGGATGCCAGATGTTCTCTTTTTAGAGGCCATATCCTCTTTATATGGTGTCTGTCCTCTTTTTGGACTCTCTTTTAAAAAAACTGATGCACATGTCCTCTTTTTGGGGTTGGAACCTTAGGAATATTCCTTTGTTGTGGTGGTGGTGGTTGTTCAACCACACAGTCGAGTCCGACTCTTCGCGACCCCATGGACCACATCACGCCAGACCCTCCTGTCTTCCGCCATCCTCCGGAGTTTGCTTACTTTCATGTTCGTTGCATCGATGACACTGTCTGACCATCTCATCCTTTGCTGCACTCTACTTCTTTGACCTTCAATCTCTCCCAGCATCAGGGTCTTCTCCAGTGAGGGCTCCTTTCTCCTTTGGTGGCTGTTGTATTCTTATTATTTTACAGCCACAGCTTGCAGAGACTTTGGGATGCAAAAGGCCCTTTCTGATTGGCTAACAAATAAAGACTCTCATTGGTCCTTAAGCCACTCTAGGTAACCAATTGCTGAGCCTCGCTTAAGTCTAATAGGGTTGTTTGTATGTTTTATGTTGTTAGCCGCCTAGAGCTGGTCCGCTGGCCAGGCGGGGTATAAATTGAAATAAATAAATAAATAAATAAATAATAATAATAAATAATAATAAATAGTTACGTTGTTTGAAGTTATGAGTTGGAAACAGTATAAATTAAGGTGCCGCTCTCATAGAGCTGTCTTTGAGCTGAAGCAAAGGTTTGAATAAAAGCCTGTTTGTTTGATTCATCGCCTCCCGCTCAATACTTAAAAGTGGCCAAAGTATTTGAGCTTCACCTTCAGGATTTGGCCTTCCAGGGAACAGTCAGGGTTGATTTCTTTTAGGATTGACTGATCTGATCTCCTTGCAGTCCAAGTTGTGAATTTTGGTTCACAACATGGTAGATTTGTTTGTTTTTCAATTTAAACAAAATAAAGGAAAACACAATAAAGGAAACATTACTTGTGCGAGTTATTCTATACACAAAAGGACAGAGGTGAATCTGTTCAAAAGAAACATTCCACAGGTCGTGTTTTCAGGCTCTGGGTGCTGGGAGCAGTGTTCCCTCTAAGCTGAGTTAGTGTGTGCTTGGTCACAGTTTTTTAGCCTCCAGCTCACACATTTTTGTCTTCGCTCAGGAAGGATGGCTTCAGAGCAAACTAATGTCTGCAGTAGCCAAATTGCTCACTCACAACTTTAATGCCAGTAGGTCACAAAGTAGAGTTTCTGCTCACAAGACCCCACAGCTTAGAGGGAGCACTGGTTGGGAGACCGTGACTTCTGCCACCACAAACATTTTTGTCTCCTGGGAACTTTTCTACCCCAAGATACAGTGGAAACTTGGCTTGGACTATAAATATGCCCCAAACTACAATGTGTGTAAGTTATTTTCCCAGGATTGTTGGGGGGGGGGGCATACAAGACCACTATATTCTAATAAAATACAGTTAATATTATGACGTGTAATAATCATATTCTTACAGTCTCACATTCCTTGTTTTGGAGCTCTCCAGGTGCTAGTCATAGCCTCGAACATTTAATAGATGAATATGTACAGAAGGTAGATTAAATCTATTTCAATATACTGATTAATACATCGCTTCTATCCTCGTACCACAGGAGGGAAGGCAGTGTGGTATAGGCCACTCCTGTCAAATCTCAGGAGCTAAGCAGGATTGGTACTTGGAAGGGCAAACCACCAAAGAAGACTCTGCAGAGGAAGGCAATGGCCAAGCACCTCTGCTTCTCACTTGCCTGGAAAGCCTCTTGCTGGGGTCAGCATAAGCTGGTTGCGACTTAAAGGCACTTTAGACATACTCATCCTCATATCAAGGATCACTAAGCAATACCTCCCCCTCTGAAAGGTCTGCTCTGCCTCCTGTAATCATTTACTGTGCCGGAGCCAAAGGTATTTGTTCTTTTTCTTAAAGGCATACTAGAAAAACACGAAGACAGATTCAGGCGGGTCGCCATGCTGGTCTGAAGCAAGGGAACAAAGCTGGAGTCCTCTGGCACCTTTAAGACCAACACGAAAGCTTATACCCAGAATTAAACTTTGTTGGTCTTAAAGGTGCCAGAGGACTCAAAACTTTGCTCTAGAAAAACACGAGTGTCCTACAGTAGCAGCAGTTCCAAATATCCCAGCATGTAGAGTGGGTGTCTGGGTTACATCATTCTGAACCTAGCCCCATAGAAATAGAAAAACCCAGAGAATGGGGCTAGGTTCAGATAGGGGCATTCTTTTGGAGACCTGGGCAAGCCCAGGTTTGCAGGAAAAAGTGAAAAGTAAATTAAAAGGGGGGGGGTTAAATCCCTCCCTAAGAGATGTGGGCCTGAAGTGGGCATTGGAGGGGAGAGCTGGAACCACCTCCATCCCCACAGGAGCCATGCAGGAGGGCGGAGCTGGAGTCACTGCCCCTCTCGCCACATGTGCCAGGTAGTTGTTGGTGATGTGGGCATCTACGCACATACACATATGAAAAACACAACCCCCCAAAAAAATCAAGACCTTGTGTTTCTGTAAGAAAGGAGGTCTGTACATGAAATGAATAAATAAACAGAATGGCAGTTGCAGCCTTTCACACTAGCAAAACTTTAACCAAGGAATTCACAAACAACAAAAACAGAGACAAGAGAAGGACAGCAATTTAACAGGTAGGTATCAGAAAATCAGGGCTGATTCTCGTAAATGTTTTTATAGCAACAGGTAGCTTTTTAAAAGGGGTAGAGGCAAATCGATGGAGCACAGGTTCATCAAACCTTTATTATTCAACCCCAAAATAAAAAACACAGATGTTTTTGATACTGCCATTCAAGTTTCTAAACCTCATTGTTCCAAGGTCAAAAACAATGTTACCTGTGGCCCTAGACAATTCTAGACCTAAGTCTAAAGACCTTCATCGCTAAGTTGATAGGAAAAAGTTAAGCCCTGCTTGCAGGGAAGGGCAGGATGAAAATCCAACTAATAAATAAATCAATAAATTAAAAAAAACAGCCGAGGAAATTCTCTTTAACATTCCCGGCTTCTAAGGGATACGTGATCTTGGCTGTTCAACCATGACAGACAGTATTATTACTCTCTACAGAGCAAACTCCAGTATGGGTGCTGAATATAGCCACAGGGTCACAGACCCAAACTAATGTCTAGCTAGAGTAAACAAATTTGTACATACAACTTAGTTAAATCTATATCCAGGAAATGCGTGCTTTCTTTCCCAACTGCTCTTCTCAAGACAGGAGTTTAGACCACCTTCCGGCTTATATCTGCATGAAGCAGGACGTTGCCTACGAATCACGAAAAGTGGAAAGTGCAATCCTATTCGATTTGCTTCTTAAGTGAACAGCCCAAGCAATGCAGAAAAAGAACAGAAATTCACGAGTGCGAAAAACCTCAAATTGGTTTTTTGTGCCTCACGTCCTTCATGGGCCAGGAATCTGTGTTTTGTTCTGAGATATTACGGGTCACTCGCTTGACCTTCCCTCCGAGGAGACCAAGTCAATGTTTAGCCGATGTAGTGCCGGCTGAAAGCGATCCACTCCGCTGGTTTAAACCAGTGGAGCCACATCCCGTCCCTCTACAAGAGAGCTCCGTTTGGCTCATCTGCCAAGCAATTACGTCGAGTCCATTCAGTGGCTCCAAAGGACACAAATCGTCAGTCTTTCCGCCCCGTTCCCACAGCAGGAATGTGCTGGCATCGCTAGCCTTGTGAAGTTTCACAGAAACACGAAGAGGGGAAAAAAACAGACAAACAGCATGGATGTTGATCCAAGGATCCGCTTGTCCTTCTTATACAAGAACGACCCTTTCTATTCACTCTGCCTTTCCGACTTGATGGCGGCACCGCAAAGGATTCAGAATAAGTTTCTCAAGGAGCAGAAGAACCTCACAATGGTAAGACGACCGGTTTCATTGTCCAGCAGAGTAACGCCGCAGCAGAATCACAGGTGACCCCGCTGCGGCATGGTGCAAAGAGCCATCAACGGTAACAGGAGATAACCTAGCAAATAATTCATCCTGTTGGGTTGACTGATCTGGCTTTCAGAGCTTTGCTGCTAACCGTTTGTCTAGGGTTACCAGTGGTGGGAATAAAAGGCTAGTTGACCAAACATGTAATCCAGGATGTTCAATGAATCATCGGATCTATTTAGGACTAATGTCAACATTACAGAAGGGGGCTCCCTGTAGCATTCAGGGAATCAATGGAAACAACCTTATTAACAACCAGCACACAGATGGTTTGATTTTGGCTTTGAAGCAATTAAAACATGGAATTTACTACCAGAGGATGCAGTGATGGACACAGGAATAGACAGCTTTAAAAGGGGATTGGACAGATTCATGGAGGATAGATCTATCAGTGGCCACTAGCCATGGGGACTAATGGGAACCTCCACGTTCAGAGGCAGTCACCCTTGGAATACCAATGTCAGGAGGCAACATCAGGGGAAGGCCTTGGCCTTTATGTCCTGATGTTGGCTATCCAGAACTGGTTGGCTACTGTGTGAGACAAGATGCTTACGGACCACTGGTCTGACCCAGCAGGGCTCTTCTGATGTTCTTATCAGGAGAAGGCCTCAGCCTCTCTGCCCTGTTGTTGGCTGTCCAGAGGAACTGGTCGGCCACTGTGTGAGACAGGATACTGGACTAGATGGACCACTGGTGTGATCCAGCAGAGCTTTTCTCATGTTCTTCTCAGGGGAAAGCCTCGGCCTCTATGGCTTGTTTTTGGCCCTGCAGAGGAACTGGTCAGCCACTATGGGAGACAGGATGCTGGATTAGATGGACCACTGGTCTGATCCAGCAGGGCTTTTTTCATGTTCTTCTCAGGGGAAGGCCTCGGCCTCTCTGCCGTGGTTGGCCCTCCAGAGGAACTGGTTGGCCCCTGTATGAGACAGGATGCTGGACTAGACGGACCACTGGTCTGATCCAGCAGCCCTCTTCTAATGTTCTTATGAAGGAGCTAACTGACACTTCATATAAAATACAGCACAATAGCTTGGTTAGTGCTTCAAAAAGAACTACAATTTGTACTCCAAAAGAGAAGGCACACTGGCTCCTTTCAAATTACCGTTCTAAGCCAGATGTTCTCTGTTGTCGTCCCGATTCCAAGTAAAGCGATACAGGGACAGGAGTTTCAGACAGCGAATTTCATCCTGTCAATGAGCCATCTCTGGAGTGCTCTGGCCATTTAAAACTGCGCTTCCCCCCCCCCCCCCCCCGCATCTTTTTTGCCGTGCAATCTTTCTCGTGGTTGCCGGGGGGAGGACACTTGGAGTTGAGCACAATAACGCTAGAGCAAATGACATCTCAGTGTTTCCACTTCAGCACTGAAGCACTATCCTGACCTAGCACTATAACGCTCAACTTAGAATGTTTTTAAAAAACTATGAGAAAGACAGTGTGGTGAAAAGGGGCAGGGGGGGAATCGAAAGCACTGCAGACATTTTAAACAGCACACGATTCAGAAACACAAAGAAGTGGGGAAAATGGAAGAAAGCAGTTTACATCCCGCTTTGCCCATGGACAAAAGCGGTTTTGCACAAAAAAGTAAATGAAATCCATTAGCAGCTGGTTGCTAAAACAGTTGTGTCTGAAATGACACAAAAAATCCGTTTATCACCAGCTGCTAAATGAGACCAGCTCTGAGAGAACTCGTGACTGACCCAAGATCACACCAGCAGCCGCACGAGGAGGAGTGGGGAATCAAACCTGGTTCTCCCAGATTAGAGTCCATGCTCTTAACCACTACACCAAACTGGCCCAAGAGGTCAACTGAGTCGACTTGGTCTCTTATCAGCGTTCTCATTCAAATATCCAACATAATCCAGAAAAGGCAGTAATCTGAGCAAGAAGTTCAAGTCCATATCTAATAACACTCTCAATGGGAAATAAGTAGTGTTTTCAGCTCTGGGTTGAGAAATACCTGGATATTTGGGGAATAGAGCCTGAGGAAAGCGAGGTTTAGGGAAGGGAGGGACTTCAGCAGGGTATTATGCTATAGAGTCCAACTTTCAAGTTGACATTTTGTCCAGGGAATTGATCTCCGTCGCCTGGAGATCAGTTGTAATAGCGGGAGATCTCCAGCCACTGCCTGGAGGCTGGCAACCCTAGAACTAAATATCCAGGTGTCTTTTTTAAATCGATGATACTACGGCACAGAATTTCTGTCTCTCTGTAGCTGGAAACTTTTAAAAAGCATGCTATTCTTTTCCCCAGACAGTAAAGAAACTGGAGCACCAGAAGCTGACCCGGCTGAGGCAACTCAACGAAGAGAAAAGGCAATTCAGCCTCCTGATGAAAAAGCGGCTTGCCCCCACGGTCTCTGTCAGAAGAGGGTCATCCCTGGCCACCGAAAAGGGCTCCCAAAGGATTTACTCCAGTGTCAGATTTTCTTCTCTCGTTTCAAGTAAGAGCAGTCGGAACAGCACAGTAGTGAAGTCTGGTTCTGAAGCAGCGGCTGGCTTTCCTTCCGCCATCACCCAAGAGCTCCCTGAAGCAAGGAGGCCTTCGAAGTTCTGCAAAGTGAGTTCAGTGCCTGAGGCAAGTCAACACTTTCGCGCTTTTAGCGTTCCAGGGAAAGCCAAGGGCGCCTTCTCAAAAGTCCTTGCACCAAAAAAAAAAGGGAGAACCTGAGGTAACTTCGAAGTTATTCTGTCCTATGAAGCAACTCTCAGACACTGGCGGGTTCACAGGCAGGCGTGTACATCTCAAACCACAGTGAGCCCATAACCACAGTGGGCTTAGAGGGTGCCCTGCCCCACCTGGACTACTGATTTGCCTCATAGAAGAATGTTTCCGGAAATAGGTTTCTTAGGCCGCGGTCCCACACACCAAATAATCCACTTTCAGTCTGCTTTCAATGCACTCTCCAACTGGATTTTGCCAGTTCCCAGTAAAAATCCAGTTGGAAAGGGCACTGAAAGTGGATTATTTAGCATGTGTGATGGCAACCTTAGATTAACAGAACAATTCCTGGTTTAGAAAGCTGAGAGCTGGTGTCTCCTAGGCTTGCCAGCTGCAGGTTGGGAAATACCTGGAGATTTTGGGAGCGGAGCCTGAGGAGAGCGGGGTTTGAGGAAGGGAGGAGGCTTCAATGCGGTATAATGCCATGGAGTCCACCTTTCAAAGCGGCCATTTTCTCCAGGTGAACAGATTTGTCACTTGTTGATCATTTCTAATCCCAAATCTCCAGCCCCCATCTGGAGGATGGCAAACCTATGTGCTTCAAATTCTGTCCACCTCACCCAGTTCCTGCTTATGCTTCCCCTGGCTAAGGTGGGATTTTCAATCATTCTGATGATACTTAAGTAACTGGGGGGGATCCCCCATTAGCTAGCCTGAGTGTAAGGTTAGTAAGATGTTTAAAATGTTTAAAGGTTAGCTCAGGAGCCTGTGACCACCGCTGGAATTCTGACACAAGGTGGTGGGCGCAATCACAAAATGGCTGCCACAGGAGGCGGAGTTTTCATCTGCGCAGCTGATCAGATCTTCAATGGCCAATCAGAAGGCCCTGCTAGGCAAGAAACCCACTTGGCCCCTTACTTGCCATGGCTAGTAGCTATTGATAGACTTCTCCTCCGTGAATAAGAAATCAAGTCTTCTCAGCCTTCAATAAGGATGCCTACAGTGACCCCCTCACAAAGCCCTTGGACGCAAGAGAGATTTTGTTTTTTCCTTTTTCAAACGCACCCATCAATTTTCTTAGGAACATTTTATTAAGTTACAAAACAGTGTTAAAACAAAACAGGATTTCGCTAGAAAACAGTGAAGGATTTGGTAGAGTACCAAGGACTGACAGAAAACAGGTGGTATCCTGTTAATAATATACAGTCTCCAGGGAGCAACGCTTCCATGGGACCACCAAACAGAAAACAGTTGGTTGGATTCAGACTCGGGAAGCAAAACATACTGAGGCAGTCTTTACAGGGAAGAAAGGACAAGCGGTTTGGCGCTGTTGAAGACAAGTCAGTGTTGGAAGAACTAAAGTCACATTTCCCTTTTTGGAGGTACACACGACGTACAGGCCAATCCTTCCTCATAATCAGCAAGGCAGGACACAGGGTTAGCCATACAGTATTAAAAGTCCAGGGAAGACCGAACTCTTTCCAGTTTTCAAAACACAGTCTTAAAGACCAGGGCACCCCAGAGCAGAATGACCTTTTCCAGAACCAGCTAGAAAACGGAGAACTCTGCATCCAGGAAGGGAGACCTGCGGAAGGCTTCTTGTGACCTAAGCTATTATTGTTAAGGTGTTTTACACCATAGTGGAGTCTGATGGATCACTGGGGGACATCTCAGGCTATTAAACTAGGATAA
The DNA here is from genome assembly GCA_029233225.1 of Lepidodactylus listeri. NCBI lineage: Eukaryota > Metazoa > Chordata > Lepidosauria > Squamata > Gekkonidae > Lepidodactylus > Lepidodactylus listeri. The sequence goes on along the minus strand of JARCFY010000013.1, from coordinate 7,144,752 downwards.
GGTCGGCTTACTGGTTTGGGTGAGCCAAAGACTTGGATGACCGGACGACCTGTCTAGGACAGTGTCAAACACACCCAAACAAAATGTAGTTATTGCTAATAAATGTGAAGTGGAAATATCGGATGGGTAGCCATATTGGAGGAGTTCAGCTCCGAGCAACCCAAAACGCCAGTCCTCCAGTTTTGAAAACTGTGTGGTTCTTTTTATTCATTCACGTGGGAGCTCAGCAGGACCAGCCCAAGGGCCAGAACTCTAGTCCGTAAAAATATTAAGAGTTCTGCTTGAATAAATGGGGGTTGGGGAGGGGAGGGAACGAGGCTGAAATCGTTTAAACAGAGTCAGTCCAAGGATGTCACATAAGAGGAGCAGCAGCCCATGTCTTTGCCTTTAGACACGTCGTCTTCACCTCTCAACTAGTTGCAGATTTGGTGTTATGGGTTGGATCCTGCCGGTGTTCTGCTAGACGAAATGGACCTTTCTCCATCTTTCCTTTCCTCAGCAGCCCCTTGAAAAAACACTGCTGAGGGTCAGGGGACCCCCCCCCCCCCCCCCCCGCCAGGCAAAAGACCACACAAGTCAAGAAACTTCAGTGAGGAAGAAAGTCGGATAAGACAAGTCTCATCAGCGGAACAGCCACCGGATTTAACCCTATGATTTTACAATTCAGGTTATAAAACTAGTTCAGGGTAGGATCCCACCAGTCCGCTCCCCCAACAGTGGTGCCTTCCCCGGCACAAAGAATCTTCTCTTGTCGTAAGAGGTACTTGCAGCACAGAGATGCTCTGTGTGCCAGGGGTGGCGGTGGTGGTCACCACTGTTAATCGTACAGACTTGCAAGGATCCAACCCTCTTGCATTAGCGGAAGGCCTCCGTGTGTCAGGGAGAGAGCACTGCATTAGTGGCATATACCTGCAGGATTCAACCTACCGGGCATTGAGCAGATGGGCTGCACCCGATTTACATGACTCTCCCGAAAGCTTTAGCTCTTTGTAAGTCTATTTTAATTCAGGGCCTGCTCTTTTTCAGGACCCCGCAAACGCCACAACTCGTAGCTTTGCCGCCACAACCTGCACTGCAGCAAGAGGCCATCCAGGGTAACGATCAGGCCATCAAATGGCTAATTTCGGCTTCTTTTTCTTCGACTTCATGACAGCCGGCAGCGAAATCTTGAAGGCAGTCCTGGAATGAGTTTAAAAGAAAGAGAGGTGTTGGACGGGCTCCTGCCTCACACGGGCGTGCATTTATTCCACGTACCTCAAAATTCTCCATCCAAGAAAACTCTGGGTATTTTGTGTAATTCAGAATGCTGCTTTTAAAACTGGTTTCTAAGAGTAACACAGACCTGTGACTGCATTTCATGATATTTTTAAGATTAAAATGTAGTTGGGGGGATTCCCATGGGGTTTGTGGTAGGGAGGGGGCGAAACCTTTCTCTCTACTGTTTTCCCAGTAGAAATCAGCTATGGGGGGGACACAACAGGCTTTAATACCATACCTGCAGAAGGTGTAAGTGCAGTATTGGTGGATTTTTTTTTATATGTGCATGTGTGTGCACCTGGAAGTCATGGCGACCTCTGGGGACTGACCCCTACTAGAGGTCTGGAGGATATTCAGAGAGGTGGCTGAGTAAAGCCTGCCCCCGCCTCCTGCCTCTGGTATTCCAAGGAGGTCTCCCATCCAAGTACTTGCCTGAATCGACCCTGCTTAGCTTCCGAGGTCTGATGAGATCGGGCTTGCTTGGGCTAGCCAGGTCAGGGGTGTGTGCATTTTAGTGTTGGACAATCTGATCAGGGATTTCTCAGATCTCACTTAGAACTCCTTTCCCTTCCCCTCCCCACAACAGGCACCCTGGGAGGTAGGTGGGGCTGAGAGAGCTCTGACAGAAACGGCTCTTTTTCAAGAACAGCTGTGCCAGAGCTACGGCTTGCCCAAGATCATCCAGCAGGTGCAAGTGGAGGAGTGGGGAATCGAACCTGGTTCTCACAGATTAGAGTCCGAAAAACTTAACCACTACACCAAACTGGCTAGCAAGCCACCTCCCTGAACGTCCCTTGCCTCCAAGCTCCACTAGGGGGTCACCAGAAGTCAGCCATGGCTTCCAGGCGCGCGCGTACACACAAAATACCCCCAAACAGAAAAGAAATAAAGAAAGGGAATGGAAAAGAGGGTCTGGAGAGAGCGGTTAGATCACTTGTAGGGCCCAACAGACATGGGAGAAATCTGTGGATCTAGGCAGCACCAAGACATCCCTCTACCTCTCACTGTTAATGCTGAGGGCCAGCAACCCGCTTTGCTTTTATCAAATGGGAGATGGGACAGGACACCCAGCAGGATTACAGAGACGCAGAACAGACACAGCTTTTTGCTTGACGCCTCAAAAACGCTTTGGGACACTTACTCGCACGTAGTGCAAATGGGGCTGAAGCTGCAGAAGACTGGAAAACAAGAAAAACAAGGGAAGTTTGGTTCAGGCGAGTCACGTCAAGCTCAGTGGCCAAACAGAGCCCCATAAACGCGGCCGGATCAACTCACTCGACAGGCACACGGAGCAGACGTAGCCGATTTCAATCAGGTTCCTGTGGCAGAAGCAAGCGGCCCGGTAGTCCACATGGACGGGGGGTGGCAGGATCAGCTGGGATCGTTGCTCTTGGTCTGGCAGGTACACCCACTGCAATCGAAAAACGGCTTCCTTTGAGGATTTGGGGGGGGGGGGCAGTTGCGGGATTAAAGGACCTGTAACGGCTGCCTCACCAGAACAGGCCAGAGGATCCAGCCAGCCCGGCATTCCACCTTCGACGGCAACCAAACAGATGCTGTGCAAACCTTGCTATCACCTGTTACTTGCCCCCAACCAGCTGGTACACTGCTGCTGAATGTGGAAGTTCCATTGAGCTGAGAAAAGGACGCTAACGGCTACAGTTTATATAAAGAAATGACAAAATAACAAAAAATGATCAGATACAATATCATCAATCAGGTTACAGGTAAATACTATGCGAAACGCGATGCAGTTTCAGCAGGCAAGTGAGTGCTAGCCAACGCAAAAAAGACAGCTCTACGCAAAGGGAACACAACAAGGTGAAGCATTCCGGCAGTTGAACTAACCGAATTAATTTACGTTGTGCCCGCTCAACTAAATTGCTGGTTTCTGATTAATTCTCTTCTTGATATCGCATTGATAACCAATGTATAGGATTCTCTATAAAAAGAACAATACAAAAAGAACAAAGGCATGACCGCTTTATGTCCTGTGTTTCCGAAGAAGTGATTTTGTGACACAGAGTATCATTCCGGAGTCTTCATACATTCTTGCTGCCTGGCACAGAGCGGCTACATCATTGTTATATGCTTGCTTTGCTTTGCATTGTTGCTGTTCAGTCGCACGGTCGAGTCCGACTCTTCGTGACTCCGTGGACCACATCACGCCAGGCGCTCCTGTCTTCCATTGTGCTCCGGAGTTTGCTTAATTTCATGTTCGTTGCGTCGCTAACTCTGTCTGACCATCTCATCCTTTGCCGTCCCCTTCTTCTTTTACCTTCAGTCTTCCCCAGCATCAGGGTCTTCTCCAGGGAGCGCTCCCTTCTCATTTGATGGCCAGAGTATCTGAGCTTCAGCTTCAGGATCTGGCCTTCCAGGGAGCAGCCAGGGTTGATTTCTTTTAGGACTGACTGATCTGATCTCCTTGCAGTCCAAGGGACTCTCAAGAGTTTTCTCCAGCACCATAACTTGAAAGCACCTGTTCTTCGGTGCTTAGCCTTCCTTATGGTCCAACGCTTTGCACAGAGCTGTTTTTTGCACTGGCTAGCCCTCACTTACCTGCTGAAATTGCATTGTTTCGCACAGTATCTACCCATAACCTGATTGATGATATTGTACCTGACCATTTTTTGTCATTTTGTTATTCTTTATATGAACTGTAATTGTTAGTGTCTTTTGCTCGGCTTTTTCCCTTTTCTTCAATTGACTTCAGCTGGGAAGTCTCTTTGTATTTAGTTCCATTTAGCTAACATGCTAATGGCCATGAACACATGGACGCTCCCTAAAAAGGAAGTCCTGCCACTCAAAAGATTAGAATGAAATAAACGCACCCATTCATCGCCCCAGGAGCACTGATGTTAATAATAGTTTGTGGCTGATTTGAACATACAAGACGGCCTTATACCCTTGGCCCATCTCACGTGGCACCTCCTATTCTGAACGGCAACTGCTCTCCAGGTTCTCAGGCAGAGAGAGGCCTCACCCAGCACCTGCTTCTTGAGATCCTTCTGTGCTAGGTAGCAAACGTTGCCTTTTCTGCATGCAAAGCCATCGAGCTACAAGCCCTTTGTCAATTTCTTTTGACTTGGTGGTGGTGGGTTCTGATTGATTGTATTTTTTCGTAATGACCCAGTGGTCAAATGTAAATCATCTTGAATGTCTGGCTAGAAAGGTGGGGTACACATTACTTTAATAGCCATTACAAAGTCAAAAATCCATCTGCTGATGAAAATCATTTCCCCATCTCTTCTATCAAGAAGCAAACCCCCCCCCCACCACCATTTTCAGCATACTTTGACAGTTTTAAATAAAACGAAGTTTGAATCCAGTGGCACTTTTAAGACCAACTAAGTTTTATTCAAAGAAGAAGAAGAGGAGAAGGAGGAGATTGGATTTATACCCCAACCTTCACTTGGAGTCTCAGAGCGGCTTACAAACTCCTTTCCCTTCCCCTCCCCACAACAGACACCCTGTGAGATAGGCGGGGCTGAGAGAGCTCTTTCTAGAACTGTCCTTGAGAGAACAGCTCTGACAGAACTATGGCTTGCCCAAGGTCATCCAGCAGGTGCAAGTGGAGGAGTGGGGAATCAAACCCGGTTCTCCCAGAGTAGAGCCTGCGCACTTAACCACTACACCAGAGTGGCTCTCATGTGCATGCACAAATAAAACTTTGCTGGTCTTCAAGGTGCCGCTGGACTCAAACTTTGTTCTGCTGCTTCAGACCGACATGGCCGCCCACCCGAATCTGTTCTCAACAAGGCTGTGCCTGTCAGCTCAAGAACATTCCTTTAAATTTCCGCACAGCAATTCTGAACAGCCGCGTTTTAAAAGCGGTCTGAAAAAGACACTCACCAGCAAGTACTGCAGCAGAGACGGCATGTGGGGAAGCTTCAAGTAAATCCCGCCAGTAATATCGCAAGCCTGGAAAACAGGGGATCAACCTCTTTTTTAAAAAACCGCAGCAGCACACCGACAACGTTGCCACGTTTGCAAGCTCCTAGACCTTGTGATCGTGAACAAAAATCAAAAACGGAAGGACGACAGTGATGAAAAGTTCAGCTACCAGAAAATGCTGGGATTTTTAGAAGCTTATCTCAAGGTTTTTATGGGGCTTGCTAGAAACAGGGGTCATTTCGTAGAAAAAGAGGTGCAGGAGCTCATTAGCATAACTCATTTGCATATGCCACACCCCCTAACATCCCGGAAGCGTGTCAGAAGGCAACACCCACCCTTCAGGCTCCACTCCACAGGTGAGTGAAACTGACCTGCTCTTCCTCCCTTCCCTTCCCCATCCAATACTTTGTGCAATAAAAATAAGCGTAAAGAACACACCCTCATTCTCTTCCTGCTCCCTTGAAACCACCAGGTTTCGAGTAGACTTGAGATACCCTGGACATGTGCACCACCCATCCCTTCCCCTTCCCCTCCCCACAACAAGACACCCTGTGAGGTAGGTGGGGCTGAGAGAGGTCTTTTGAGAACTGCTCATGAGAGAACAGCTCTGAGAGAACTTGTGACTGGCCCAAGGTCACACCAGCAGCTGCATGTGGAGGAGTGGGGAATCAAACCCGGTTCTCCCAGATTAGAGTCTTAACTCCTGACCACTACACCAAACTGATGGGGTGGAAGCTGCTGAAGGGTTGGTGAAATTTCTCCAGTACTTATGTGCCATCTGCCCAGATAACAAATGGTATACTTAGAAAATGTATATGCCACCTTGAGCAAGTCCCTGGAAAAGCAGCACACAGTCATAAAAGGAACAATGATAACATTATCAATATTAAAACAAAACATTAAAAACAATAAAAACCCTAGCAGGGCTTTCCCTGGGGCGCTGCGCCTCTGCACTGCTCGGGGAAGCCAAGGAGGGGGCGGGGCCTGGTCATGTGCCCGCCCCCTGGGCTCCTCACTCCCGGAGCTGCGCTCCTGTGCGCTCCTGCTCCAACGGACCCCTGGCTAGAAATACACAAAGCTAAAAAGTATTAATGAGTATCTCCCAGGCCCAAATTGTATGCACTTATATGCACATTTGGAGCGACTCTCCAGATACAGCTGCAGCCTTTGATGCTTCTGGAGTGAGATACCATCTGTGCTGTTCTGCAAGCAGTTGCAAACTCTGCCCCCCAGGAAAACCCACTTGGCTCCTTTGCTCTAGGCGTTGCAGGGATGGGTGAAGGGGGAGCCTTTGACGGAGGTGGATTCTATTGCTCTCCGATTGCTGGCCGTTCTTCTGTTTTTAAAATCTCCCACCTCCATGCTCTTGGTGGCTTGCTCTTATGGGCTTGAACTTCTATCACTGCTTTTTAAATCTTTTCCACTGGTTTTTCTGCTGCTTAGAAGTTTTATGCGGTTTTTACGAGCCACTGTGCTTTTGTTAATGTGATACGGTAGTTTCATATTGTTCTTTCTATGATTCTATGAATCATAGAGTTGGAAGGGACTGCCTCCAGGGTCATCTAGTCCAACCCCCTGCACAATGCAGGACATTCACAACTACCTCCCCCCCACACCCCCAGTGACCCCTGCTCCATGCCCAGAAGATGGGGGGGGGGACCTTCCAGGATCTCCAAACTGGCCTGGAGAAAAATTGCTTCCTGAACCCCAAGTGGTGATTGGCATTTCCCTGGGTGTGTCAGAAAGGGCCACAAGAACTAAGCACTGAGGCAACCCTTCCTGCCCTCCCTCTCGTGATCTGCCTAAATTCACAGAATCGGCACTGCTGTCAGATGGCCATCCAGCCTCTGTTTGAAAACCTCCAAAGAAGGAGGGCCCACCACCTCCCGAGGAAGCCTGTTCCACTGAGGAACCGCTCTAACCATCAGGAAGTTCTCAGCTTTGTAAATCACCCCACTGCCTTTCTCCAGATCTGTTCCATCCTCTAGGCTCGGAAATAAGACGAACAAGCATTAAAACACAGATCATACCTGCTGCAAGAGCCCTGAATCCGAATCCAAAATGCAGGCATCAATCAAAATACTCTGAAAAGCCAAATAAACAAGCAAAAAAAATTACACTCATGGAAGGGAGTGGGGGTGTGCATGCACGTGCATGTGTGTGTGGTGGACAGCTGCATAACACAACAGAGTCCCTCTGTTTGGCACAGCCTGAGGTACACTTCGTTTTGTGTCCGGTTTCTCTGGAAAAGGGAGGTTGCTTCTCTTGTTTGCACCCCCAGGAAAGGCAGGCAGGAAATGGGCTAATCGAAACACAGTGCCAAGACAGATTCCTCCTCACTTGTATCCTCAGGAGTCCCCTAGCTCAAGCTTAGATTCACTTGCATGTATCCTCCCAGGTCCAATCCCCGATACCTTAGAAAGAGAGTGGGGCAGCCATTATCAGAGACAATGATGCTCCATTAGACGGACCGATGGTCCGATTCAGTGCTGGGTGGTGGTTAGAGTGGCCTGTATTCTTCCACTCTGCTCAGCAAAGTTTGAAGCCAGTTCCTTCAATTTAATCTCAAGCGAGCTGATCTGCAGTAAAAGAGCAAGATTTGAGTTTGGTAGCAACTCAGAGACTAGCAAAATTTCCGAATCCAGGATTAAGAAGAAGAGATTGGATTTATACCATGCCCTTCACTACCCAAGGGAGTCTCAGAGCGGCTTGCAAACTCCTTTCCCTTCCCCTCCCCACAACAGGCACCCTGGGAGGTAGGTGGGGCTGGGGGAGCTCTGACAGAAACTGCCCTTTTTCAAGGACAGCTGTGCCAGAACTACGGCTTGCCCAAGGTCATCAAGCAGGTGCAAGTGGAGGAGTGGGGAATCAAACCCGGTCCTCCCAGATTAGAGTCCGCACACTTAACCACTACACCAAACGTATAAGCTTTGACTCTCAAAAGCTTACACCCTAAAAATCGTTTTGGTCTTTAGGGAGCTGTTTGACTCAAGTCTTGCTCTTCCTCCCAACTTGAAGCAGCTCTTTCGCCAATGGAAAAGCACTTCAGGTTGGAGGAAGGTTCTTAGGCTGGGAGGAAAGCTTCACTTTTTAAAAAAAGATTTTATTTTGCCCTCAAGTCAAGCTGACTTCTGGTGACCCCTAGTGAGGCTTGAAGGCAAGGGATGTTCAGAGGTGGTTTGCCGTTGCCTTCCTTTGCATCACCACCCTGGTATTCCTTGGAGGTCGCCCTTCCAAATACTAGCCAAGGCTGACCCGGCTTAGCTTCCAAGATCTGATGGGATCGGGCTAACCTGGGCTATCCAGGTCAGGGCAAAGGCTTCACGATTTGTTGAGCAGAGAGGATACAGGGCACTATCACTGGCGAGATCTGGGTTCAAAGGATGCTAAGTTCTCCACCTGGAAGAAACACTTGTAATTATCCTTAAGACCAAGCACTCAACAGAATCTTGGAGGGGGAAGGGGCCTTCTAGGCCATCTAGCCCCCCAAACGCCTTCATCGCTGTAGGAAATCCAAAATCTAGAACATCCCTGACAAGATGGGCTGCCCAGACTCTGCTCAAAGACTCCCAGGAAGGGACAATCCACCTAGGTAGTTACTCCATTCCCAAACTGCCCTTACCATTAGAGAGTTTCTCCTAATGTTCAATTAACATGCTGGTGATCCCTTGGCCCCAAAGATATCCGGCTGTCCTCGACTAGAGCCAGGGCTTTCTCGGTCCTGGCTCCGACCTGGTGGAACTTTCCGCCAACTTCCATCAGGGCCCTGCGGGACATAATGCAATTCTGCGGGGCCCGTAAGGCGGAGATGTTCCGCCAGGCTTCTGGTTGAGGACAGCAACAGTTTTCCATCAAAGCTGGCACCCGCCTTTCTTCCATTCTGCCCGCTTCGGCCCCCTCATTCACTTGCCCGCGAGATAGAACAGACCAGAATACATTTTAGATTAAGTTATGGATGTCATCTGGAGACTATTAAATGAAGAATAACTGATCTGCTGATTTTAATCTGTATTTTTGTTTATTTTTAACCTGTTATAAATTGCCCAGAGCCCTGTGTACTCAGGGATTGGGTGATTCAGAAATTTAATAGATGATGATTATGATGACAACAACAACAGCATCTACCCACCTGTAACAAGGCCACTAGATCTAATCCTCTCTAGAGCAGCAAAGAACAAGCCCTCTTCTATGGGGCAGCCCTTCAGACACTTGATGAATACAGCCATGCCTCCCCCCACCAGCCTCCACAAGATTCAACATACCTGGTTTCTTCAGCCTTTCCTTGTAAGGCCAGTTTCCCTAGGCCTCTGGCTCCATTAGCTGCCCTCCCCTGACTCTAGAATGTCGACATTATTTTGAAAGCACTAGACCCAGTACTCTAGGATGGAGCCCAACAAGAATCTTCAGGATGAGAGATGGTCTTTACAGGCAGTGGTTGTAATCAACTCGGGGAAATCACCTGCTTCTGGGCGGCAAAGATGACATTCATGAAGTTCATGTACTGCAACGCACTGTCCTCGGCGGCTTTGATGACCTGGCAAAGAGATGCGGCAGCCGTTAGTCCAAGGTGCTGTGCTCAGCCAAATCCACAGATTGCCAAGATTTGTTATGGGAACGGGGGGGGGGGGGGGGGGGGGGAGCGTCTTACCAAAATCCTAGACTTAATTTCTTGGCCGGCTAAATAGTTGAGAAGAGAAAAAAAGAGAATGTTAGAGTTCCTAAGCCATTCCATAGAGCAGGGGTGGCCAAACTGTGGCTCGGGAGCCACATGCGGCTCTTTCACACATATTGTGCGGCTCCCGGGAGGCTCCCGATCTATTTGCTCTCTTTCTTCATCCCTCCCCCGCCCTCCCCCATCTATTTGCTTCCTTTGTTTCTCTCTCTCTCTCTCTCTCTCTCTCTCTTTCCACCTCTTTCATCCTTTCTTTTCACCTCTCTCTCTCTCTTAGACACATAAATATCATTAGCAAACAAATAAATATGATTGGACAAAAAAAATATCAATATCAATATCTGTTTCCCTTTTTGTTTTTATTTTTGGCAGTCTCGTTTGATGTTAATAAAAAGCAAATTGCACGTTTTTCAATAAAAATGTGTGTGTAATATTTGTTCATGTCTTGCAGCTCTCAAACATCTGATGTTTATTCTGTGTGGCTCTTACGTTAAGCAAGTTTGGCCACACCTGCCGTAGAGTATTATTTATTTATTTATTTCATTAAATTTATGAATCGCTCACCCTGCAAGCAGGCTCTAGGCGATTTACAGCCTTATAAAACATTTAAAATACAATCCATATATACGGCCAACAGTCGCCTCTGGAACTGTGGCAGCCATGGCCATGCCCCCTCCGCGACAGAGGGGGAGGAGGCAGGCAGAAAGCCTCGCACGGGCCCACCAACTCCAACTGGGGCACAGGGTGTGCCGGCTCTGTGACTTCACAGCAAAGATGTCAAGGAACGGAGCTTTCATCCACCGCTGGTTCTGGAGCTGAGGCAGCCCACCCCAACCCCCGTGCAGAGAGAAAGAGCGGGTGGGCAGAAAACTGGACCATCTCCTCCGTTATGTCCCCGGGACAGCGTTGCACTGTTCAGATAGTAACTCACTGGTGGTCCCTGGCCCGAAAGACATCCAGCTGTCCTCAACCTGGGCCAGAGGCTTTTCAGTCGTGGTCCCAACCTGGTGGAACTCTCTGCCGAGTACCATCAGGGCCCTGCGGGACCTTGTGGAATTCTGCAGGGCCTGAAAGGCTGAGATGTTCCACCAGGCCTTTGGTTGAGGACAGCAACGGTTTCCGTCTTGGCTGGCACCCCCTTCCGCTCTCTGCATTCACCTTCCCCCCCGGCCCGCAAAGCGGCCAGCAGTCTGAAATGGGACGAGTTTGTTCGCCATCTGTTTTTAAATGTGCTGCTCAATATTAATTGTTTTATCTAGTGTTTGTTTTTATTCCTATTGTGCATCACCCAGAGCCCTGCAGCAGCAGGGACTGGGTGATTACTAAAATGAATAAAATAATAACTAAAATAGCAGCAGCGACAACTTAGTGTGGGGCCTCCAGCTCCAAGCAGGGAAAACTGGCTCCATGGCGGGTGAGGTGAAGACGCTAACAGACGGGGCCTCCAGCCACTGCCAGCTTCACCTCTGGAGTTGCAGCTGCCCAAAGAGGAAAGGAAATGGCCTTGATCAGACTTGCCAGCTCCAAGCAAGGGGCGGGGCCTGTCCACCACCTCACGATAGAGGGCAGCAGTGGAGCCACGGGGGAAGGATAACGAATACGAGTCTATCCCCATAGCCAGTGATTCTGAGACTCCATCTCTGACCTTTGCTCAGGGACCCAGAATCACCAAGACCGCACTAAACGCCCCCCAAAGGCCAAGCAATCATTTTGAGAGTGGGAGTCGCTCTCCCCATTTGCTCCCACTTAGCCAACAGCAGAGCAACAGTTTAAAAAGCCACAGTACCTTTTCCCTCTTTAGTCATCCTGTGAATATCTAAGGCACACGACATTAAGGAATCAAAGTTTCGGTGATACTTTTAAGAACATCCGGAAAACACGGCAGCGCAGCCTCCAGCGCTTGTGACGTTGTGGCGGAAAGAAGATGAATGACTCCAATTTCCAAACAGATGTATGCAGTAAATGGGATGTAACTATTTTTTCCTTTCTCCCCCAGAGGTCAATGTTACTAATCATGATCTTGTAAAATCATTATCATTACTAAACATTATCCTCAGATTAACACAGGGGTTCCCAATCTTTTTGAGCCTGCAGGCATCTTTGCAATTCTCCCATAGGGTGATGGGCATAACCACAAAATGGCTGCCACGGTAGGTGGAGCTAATCACAAAATGGCTCCTGCAGGAGGCGGAGCCAGCCACAGAATGCCAGTGATCGAGGTTACATAAAATTGTAATAGTAGCTCTTCAGCGTTCCAGGTGGAAACTCTGTTGAATGGGATGCCTTTTAATCTGCACAGCCAATTAGAAGCCTCGCTGGGCAAAAGCCCCACCTAGTCCCGCCCACTTTCTAAAAGCACTTGGCGAGTGCTGGGAAAGGTTTCAGCAGGTGCCATGGCATCTGCAGGCAATGCTCCCTCTAAGCTGTGGAGTCTTGTGAGCAAAAATGCTACGTTGTGAGCTACTGGCATTAATGTTGGGAGCGAACGCTTTGGCTACTGCATAAATTAGTCTGCTCTGGAACCATCCTTCCTGAGCGAAGACAAAAAAGGTGTGAGCCAGAGGCTAAAAACCTGTGAGCTAGCTCACACCTACTCAGTTTAGAGGGAACACTGCCCGCGGGCACCATGTTGGAGACCCCCAGGATAAACAGAAAAGTCCATTGGCAAAACATGTGGTCTGCCGCTAGGCTCTAGCCCATCCCATTCCCAGCCCTTTAAGAGTCCCCAGCTCTTCTAAATGCCTCTAACTATTCTTGTTTATGCCTCTTATACCTGGAACTCTCTCTGTGAACTGATATTTTGGGCCACCTCTCTTTCCTCACACTCATCAGCCTTCCCCACAAAGCCTTTGGTGTCACCTCTTCCTCCACAACTGTAACCAAGCCTCAACATGTATAACTGATAAAGGTAAAGGTTTCCCTTGCTTGAATGCCAGTCAAATCCGACTCTAGGGATGCGGTGCTCATCTCCGTTTCCAAGCTGAAGAGCCAGCACGGTCCAAAGACGTTTCCGTGGTCATGTGGCCAGCATGACTAGACACTGAAGCGCATGGAATGGTGTTACCTTCCCACCAAAGTTACCTATTTCTCTGCTTGCAGTTTCTTGCTTTTGAACTGCTAGGTTGGAAGGAGCTGGGGCCAGAGACGGGAGCTCACTCCATCATGCAGCACTCGGGTCTCGAACTGTTGAACTACTGACCTTCCAGTCTGCAGTTCAGTGTCACCACAGTATAACTGGATCTGCCCCCATTTAACCCTCCCTGGCCTCGTCTCTGCAGCTCCGCCCCTCTTCCCTTCCCTTGCTGTAAGGCTCAGCAGCAGAATATCTTCTTGGCATGTTGGTTCAAAAAAAGGTGCAAGAAAGGGCAACTAAAATGATTAAGGGGATAGAACACTTTCCCTATGAAGAAAGACTGAAGCGCCTGGGGCTCTTTAGCTTGGAGAAATGATGACTGAGGGGGTGACATGACTGAGGTTTACAAAATTATGCCTGGGATAGAGAAGGCAGAGAAAGAGGTACTTCTCTTCCTTGCTCACAATACAAGAACTCGTGGGCACTCCACGAAATTGATGAGCAGTAGAAGAACTGATATTCTGGCTCTCTCTAACACAACTTGGGAAGTTCTCTTCTCCACTGTGGAAATATAAACTGTAAGCTCCTTGGGGGCAGAAGCCTGTCTCTCACACACTGTTCTTTTTTCTTATTAAAGTCCACACCATTGCTGGGTGCTTTTGTGCACTTCACAATTAAGTGTTGTCTAAACTCCCTACAGCTGGGAGTCATCGCAGAGAATAGCTTCGTGCACTGAAGGATGTCAACATCTGGAAAATCAGAAGGATACAGCAGAGAGCTTTGGCAAGGGACCCTGCGAGTAATGTCTCAGTCTGCTGGCCTTTAAGTTCAGCTGCAATTGAAGGGGGAGAGGGTTAAAAAAGAACTGTTATAAATCCATTCCTTGGCTCGAATACTGGACAGCTGCTAACAGCACTGCTTCCCCTTCCCCAGGCCACAGATTCTTCTTCTGGTGCTCACGATGCCCACAGGGGAATCAACGGGATAGCCAGAGAAGCCTGCTCGAAGAGGGGTCTAGAAAACCAGAAAAGCAAGCAAGAGACATAGAAGGATGGAACAAACTGGACCAGAACATGATCTCACTTGTGGTTATGAGGTCCTTTATCTCCTCCGCAATGGTTTCATTTATGGTGGTCAACAACTCGTACTTCCCATCTTTGCTGCCAGATATGTTGGATTCTAGAGGGTTTCCTGCAGCCTCCCCAAAGAGATCAGCAGCTGCCCAGCGCTTTCCAGGGAACAAGAAGCGACTGCGAGAAACAGAAAACCAAGTTACATTTAACGATAAAGGACTTTTATCATATACATTTATGTGAAAATCAGATTTCGGAGGAACAAGTATTTCAGAGAGAAAGGGGAAAAGGAGACTGGATTTATATCCCACCCCTCATTCAGAGTCTCAGAGCAGCTTAGAGTCTCCTTCCTTGCCCCTCCCCACAGCAGATATCCTGTGAGGTAGGCGGGGCCGAGAGAGCTCTTTCGAGGACTGCTCTTGAGAGAACAGCTCTGAGAGATCTTGGGACTGAGCCAAGGTCACCCAGCTGGCTGCATGAGGAGGAGCGGGGACTCAAGCCCGGTTCTCCCAGATTAAGAGTCTGCGCTCTTAACCACTACACAAACTGGCTCTCCAGCGTGCCATTCATTTCTACACATCATGTTTCACAGATAAAATTTCTGTCCATTGCCTGTATTATCCTGTTGTCACTGCATTCCTTTCTTCTGATGTAACACCATTTTCCTGCATTGTATCTGCAGTCCGTGAATTTTAATACTCTGTGCTTGTCCAGATTTCTGTAATCCTAGTCCACTGCTTGTCAGATGTCTCATCATATTGAATGTATCAACTTAAACTGTGTATTCCACTCTAAGTCTCAGTAAACAAGGGAAGGCAGACTGTATACATGGCAAACAAATAAACCTGTGAGGTAGGCTAGGCCATCTGTGCATTTTCCAGGGTCGCCTTGGGAGAACACCAACAAGCCTGTAGGCGAGCAGTCAAACGCCAGGAACTGTCTTGACGAAATGGACCCAACGGCCACCTGGTCCCACCTTCTCTTTCCAAAAGAAGCACCTTATTAAGAAGGATGCAATACGCTGCCTTCCCCAGAATCTGGTACTCAGAGTTCTCCTCCCTTTAAAAAAATGTAACACTTATTCAAAACAAAGTCACCACAGCTGATCATTCTACAATACCTGTTCCATATGACTTACGATACCCTTCCAAGTTATATCGATCCAAGAAGTCTCTGTTTTTCCTGTAAAGTTTCCAATTTCACACTCAAAATAAAAAGTTTTAACTTTACGCACAAAGACTCTTCACGTTGGAGTTTTCTTTTTCTTCCACACCCTAGCACGGGGGTGTCATACATAAGGCCTGGGGGCCAGAACCGGCCCGTCCAGGGTTCTTAGACGGCCCATGAGCAACTAGAGCAAGGGAGGGAACAGGAGACTGCTCAGGGGGGGTGGGGCGGAGTCACTCCAATTGTGGCTTCAGCATGGCGGGACAGCCTCGTCTCCAGCAGTCAAGCAGCGTGGGAGCTTCTGCCCAGTGCTGCATCGCTGGCTCTCCAGTCTGCCCATATAGGATTTCCTCTGCATCCCCCTACCAGCCCATGGGGCCTTGTAGTGAGGAGGATACATTGACTTGGTATCTCTCGTACCTGGCATTAAGTTTATGGCACATGTGGCCCGGCCTGGCAAAGGGGCGTTTTATGCCAGATCCAGACCTCATAACAAATGAGTTTGACACCTCCGCCCTAGCCAATTCCAAACTGGCAGCCGCAATAATATATAGCATCGGAGTCCAACAATTCTTGGGTCTCCTCCCTCTTAACTGCATCCGTTCTCCCCTGGCCATGAATCTCTTCCCCCCTCCAGCTGTGTCCCAGGGGCCACTCCACTGTAACCCGAAATGCTGCAATACCTTTCTTGTACATGACTGGCGATCACAGCAAGCTTGTTGTTACGGTTCATGAACAAGTGACAGTTGCCCAATACCATGACTGCATCGAGGCATTTTGACAACGTGAACTGCGAGGAAAAGGGAGGGGGGGAAGATTAATGGGAGCAAACGTACAGAGACGGTAAATGAAACCAGGGAGCATCTTGGCCAACGGTGTACATTTTAAAGAGGAATTAAATGTTTAAGAATCCATTTTTCTCTAAGAAAACACAAACCTTTGTGCAGCAATCACTAGTTGTAGGACTGCGAACTTTACGTGCAGATTTTCTTTTGCTATTCCTACATTTCATTCTGACCAGGCTAGATGTACAAATGGGCTCTTGGCTTGGAAAACAGCCTCCCTCGATTCCTAAGCACCTCAGCTGTATCCAGACCTACCCAGAATTCCGTTCCAAGAGCGCAGCACGAATGATTTTTCAAGTCAGCATGCTTTGGACTACGTCCTTACTAGGAAGTTACAGCAGAGACGTCGTAAAAGAAAATCTCAAGTCCCACCAGGATTGCAACATCTAAATTCAGAATTCTTTGTTTACTTAACACATTCATTAGCTGCCTTTCTACCTCGTGGAACTCAAGGTGGCTTACAGTGTAAATAAGACAACTATGATTAAAAACACATAAAATACCACAGTTTAAAAATCTCAATCAGGACTGCCAGTAAATAAAAACTAAGTTAATCAAATGCCGTCCTAAATAAAACTGTGTTCAGCTGCTTCCTAAATGAATGAAAATGAGGGGGGCCAGGCGCACCTCCCTGGGGAGGCTATGAGCCTAGCAAATGAGCTTCTCTGATTGATGGGGCGGTCAGGAGGGCCTCTGTCAGACCTCGCCATGTTATCAGCTTGGCTGTCATGAGGGATGGAGGTAGTCTGGGATTTTAGGTTTCAGCCATCCTGTTATCTCAACTGGCTTACAGGAGTAGCTTTGAATGTCTGTTCTGCCCGGTATCATCTTTCCCCTGTGAACCAGTGTCCTTTATTCTGGCAGGCACATGCCTGTCCCCTGATTGGCCCTGAGCCATTCCTATGATGTATGCTTTACCTATAATTGCTGGCTTCGCGCCAATTTACCTTAGATCTAACAAAGTTATGTTAAGCACCTGAAGTACTTCCATGTCTCAATAGACTGCATTATTTGAAATGACTGGTGTTGGGAGCTGATTGACTCAGGGGTCTGACAGCCTCTCCCTGTGAGTTATGAAGAAGCACAACATAGCAGACAAGCAGCCTTATGAGCTGGGGGTAGGACTAGATGACCCTGGAGGACCCCTCCCAACTCTATGATTCCATACTGGGCAGTCCTACCGCAGATCCTGCGACCGCCTGCTTCCCCCACCAGATGGGATTGGTGTCAACTACAATGACGAGCAGGTTCAGTTCATCGTCTAGAAAAACAAAGACGCACACATCAGAAAACACAGGTCGACGGCTTCCATAGGGGGAGATCAACATTCACTGCAATGATTTATCCCACATCAGATTCAGGTTGGGGTAGTCGTGTAGGGTATAAGTGCATGTACACTTCTTCAGACACATTCACATATATCTGAAGATGTGTGCACGCACATGAAAGCTTGTACCCAGGATTAAGCTTTGTTGGTCTTAAAGGTGCCACTGGAGTCAAACTTTGCTTTGTTCGAAGAAGTGTGCATGCACACAAAAGATTGTACCCAGAATTAAATTCGGTAGTTCTTAAACGTGCCCCTGGACTCAAACTTTGCTTGGGTCAAAGAAGTGTGCATGCACAAGAAAGCTTGTACCCAGAATTAAACTTTGTTGGTCTTAAAGGTACCACTGGAGTCAAACTTCACTTTGGTCAAAGAAGTGTGCCTGCACACAAAAGCTTGTACCCAGAATTAAACTTGGTAGTTCTTAAAGGTGCTCCTGGACTCAAATTTTGTCCAATTGCTTCAGACCAACATGGCTCCCCACCAGAATCAGACTTTCCTTTAGTTTAACTTTTCTGGAGCAACAACTGGGGACAAAAATGTGCACGTACACAAAGCTTATACCCAGAATTAGACTTGGTTGGTCTTAAAGGTGCCCCTGGACTCAAACTTCACTTTGTTCAAAGAAGTGTGCATGCACACGAAAGCTTGTACCCAGAATTAAACTTTGTTGGTCTTAAAAGGTGCCCCTGGCTTCGAATTTTGTTTTATCCCACATTAGTTTTAGCAGGTGATTCCTATCTGTGTCAATAGGCAGCAACTAAAATACTGCTGCCCAAAAATACGTGCTCTGTAAAGCCTTTTTATTTAAATTTGGGTTTTTTACACGAAAGGAGAAGAGTGCCTAGCAGTAACTGCAGTAATTAATTGATTTATTGAGCTTTGACCGCCTTGGTTTTGCCCTGTATCTATTCAACAATGGAATCATCCGTCCTCAGTCACTCTGATCAGTCAGAGTCTTGTTCTAATTCGTTTTTAAAAAACGACTAGGAATTGACCGCAGCGCCACCCCGTTCCCGCGACCGGCGCCCCACACTCACCCCCACTCATGGCGCCCAGCTGCACCCACAAGCCCGGAGCGCCGTCGCCCGCCAGTGATGTCACGAAACAGCCCCGGCGCGTTCAGTTGACGTCACATCCCCCGCCGTAGCCCATTCTTTCCCATAGAGATAGAACAAGACGTCCTAACATTTCCGGTCTCTAACTGACTCGTAGCCATTCAAACTTAAGTTTCACTACGGAGATTTTAAAGGGTGGGGGGGGGAGGGTGTAGTGTTAAGTGCCCTCCACGCCTGAGAGGAGAGAATGAAGATTAGAAAATTAGGAAAGACACGTTTGGACATTTATCTGCTGGTCTGACATAGTCATTGCTCTGCAACTGTTGAGTTCATAACCTCAGCTTGTTGTTTAGCTAACCTAACAAGCCGCTTCCTCTCTACACACAACTGTTGTTCTGTTATTCCATTTCATGGTCTGACAAAGTGTGCTTTTGCACGCGAAAGCTCGCACCTTGAATAAAACTTTGTTAGCCTTAAAGGTGCCACCGGACTCACTTTGCCCTGTTCTTATCTAGTTTTCACTTTGCATACCTTGATCATCATCATTTTACATGTTAATTTGCTGTTCATTCCCTGGCTATAAGTTTGAACCTTGCCTGCCGTTCCAATGTATTTGATAAAGTGTGTCTTGCACACGAAAGCTCACACCTTGACTTAAACCTTTGTCGGTCTTCAAGGTGCCCCACTGGACTCTAAATTTTGTTAGCCTGAACGGCTTTCGACCCTGACCGGAAGTTTATGTTACACCTAAGCATTTTCTATCTCTATGCTTCCCCTCATGCTTCCACACCGGAAGTGGGTGCTTCCTAGAAAGGGTTCCGTCCAGGTCGAGGGGTTCTGTGTCAAGAGTTCCGAGGGAGGGACGCCGGCAGCGCGAGGGTCCGAGTTGCATCGTCTTCTTCTCACCATGAACGAAACAGGTGAGGCGAGAAGCGACTCCTCACCTGGCAGTTCGGTCCACTTGCTTCTGTTCTGTGTCCGGCGGCCTCAGCTTGCCCCTCATCTAGGATTTAGTTCCTGCTCAAGACAAGGAGTCGTCAGGGCTCAGCCTGCCTCTAAGCCCCACCACTTCTCTGGCTTGGAAGCCTGTCATCTCAGCTGCTGTGAGAGCAGATCTGGCCAGCAGCACTTATTATTTCCTTAATCTCGTATTTATTACATGAACATAAACGGTTAATATTGTTGATTTACTGGATAAGTGCTGCTGTGTGTCTTTTGCTTTTGCAATTACTTGTATGGACTTGCTTCAGAGAGTGACCGTGTTGGTCAGCAAGGGAGCACAGCTAGATTCGAATCCAGCACCTTAGAGGACAACAAGATCCCCAGGGTATCTGACAGAGGAAGCTTTGACTCTCGAAAGCTGAGACCCTGAAGATTTTGTTGTTCCCTGAGGTGCGACTGGACTCAAATCAAACTGTTGTTAGGGGCCGCAAACGTCAGCTCAGGTATTGTAATTCCAATGGGATCTTTTGGATTTGTTGACTTCAGGGTTTGGGGATCAGTTTTTTGCCTTTTTTTTTTAGAGAAACGATCCCACTAATGTATGCTCTTGCTCCAATTTCATTTTCACAAACGAAACTGCCTTCCTCTTCTTCAGGCTGCAGATAACCTTGATGGGATCTTACATTCTGCACGGAAAAAGAAGATTACTTTGCAGTGAACAGTTGGAACAGTTTCATGGATTTGTTTCTGAGCAATGGAGATTTTTTAAAAATTTAGCTATATGTTTCAGTTTTTAATGCCTTTAAGCTTGGGGTCTTGTAAGACCTTGATTTTAATTATAGTGTAAATAAGTTAATAATATAGAATACATTGTACCAGGCTTTAGATGGCAGGGTACAGAGACAGAGTCCTAGAGGGAAGCAGGAAAATAATTACATAGATCTTCACATGCTCTCTCTTATTCTTTCTCCCCCACCCCCTCTTCTTCTTAGAGCTGGTAGAAGCATTTAAAACCCAGATGAGGACGGATCCTGATGTCGCCTCTGCTGTGGCTGCCATCCGTGTCTTGCTAGAGTTCTTAAAGAGAGACAAAGGTAAGTAGGAAAGTGATGCCGAGCGGCGTGGATTGAACTGTAAAGGAAGAGACGAGCAGGTGAGGATGAATTCAGTGGTGTACTGGATGATCTTCTGGTCCTTTCCAAAACATTGTCTTTCTTTACTGCCTTTGTCAGGTGAGACAATTCAGGGGCTGAGAGCCAATCTCAAAAATGCAATAGAAACCCTCTCTGGTGTTGATTCTTCAGTGGCCGTCTCTTCTGGAGGGGAACTCTTCCTAAGATTCATCAGCCTCACCTCCTTGGAGAACCCGGTGAGTTTTAACCAGCTGTCCGTCAAAGAGGGGAGGGAAATTCCACAGTCGTCCTGATAGTGTTGCCACTTTAGAAATGTTGAATAGGGCCAGGAAAACTGTAAAACATATTGCTGTTAATCCCCTTTGCTCTGAATCATTAGCCCTGGAATCATTTTATAACCCCAGATCTCATTTTAATCCCACCCTTCCTCTAAGGAGTTCAAGGTGGCATGCATGGTGGTTGTCCTTTTCCTATTATATTCTCATGACAATCCGGTAAGGTAAGGAGGGCTGAGAGTGAGAGAGAGAGAGAGAATGGTTTGCATTCAACTCACTCCACTTGTACAATGCAATTCTAAGAACACTTTCCTGGAAGTAAGCTCTATTGAATAGATCTGGGTAGGAATCTATGTAGATCTGCTTAGGATGGTATTGTTAGTTTGGTATTCCAACCAATGTACCTTGTTGAATCTCCAAGTTTTAAATGTCAAGGCTTCAGATCACAGTTAACTGTGATAATGGCAAGTGCCTTTCCCTCAGCACTAAGTAACCAGAACCAAAATCCAAGCCCAATCGCACCTTAAAGACCAACAAAAAAATCCAGGGTACAAGCTTTTGTGAATCAAAGCTCCTTTCATCAGATACCAGAGGTGAGGTTTGACTCAGGAAAGCTTCTACCCCCATAGAAAAAAACATAATCCCTGCCAGAGCAACACTTAGTCTTGTATCATCTTAATAACCAACAGGCTTTCCAGGGAATAAGCTTTCCAAAGCTCCCTTCATTGGATATTAGGTATCTGACAAAGGGAGCTTTGACTCTCAAAAGCTCGTACTAGAATTATGGCCAGATGCTCCTGTCTTGATTGCTGCACCATTGCGTCTCAGTGGAAATCGAATCTAGGCCCGTCTCTTGTTGGATGGTATGATAAGGTATGGATGAAAATCATTATGGGAAAAATTGCAAGTGGCATTCCTAATAAAGCTAGTGAAGATTATCAAACGTCATTTGTTTTCCATATCGTCTCCAGTAATTCAGTTCCTCACAGAAAAAGAAGTAGTTCCCTCTTTTGTTAAAGATAAGAAATGGCTTTGTTTTTAAAAGTGAAGTTCTAAATAGCAGACACCCTTAAAATGATATCGCTCCTCTATATTTGAGGTATGGCTGTTTGTATTCATTCTAATGCAGTTATTTTATTTGTTTTCCAGCTGGCAAATAACTTTTCTTTGTGTTGTTGTAAGATGTTTGGACTTTGTTACGTTTATTAATATGTAACTTGTTTACATTTAAATAAAAGGAAAAAAGCTCATACCCCCCAAATCTTGCTGGTCTCAAAGTACTCCTGGACTTGAATTTTGCTCTCCTACTGCAGACTTACATGGCTACCAACCTGAAACACACCAGACGCCTTGCCTTTGGGGTTAATGGTAGAGGGCTTCTTGGTCAGAGAATACATCTCCCAGCTCCAGTTTTTAGACTCTAAGCATTACACGTGGTACACAGGCTGTCTCATTTCTGTTCTGAAACCATCTTCATCTACCAAATCATGTTTTTACCCCTTTTCCCAGGACTATTCCAAATGTAAAGAGATCATGATAGAACGAGGCGAACTTTTTCTCCGGAGAATCTCCCTTTCCAGAAACAAAATTGCCCAGCTTTGTCGTACCTTTATCAAAGATGGTGGGGTAAGTCAACCTGGATTGTTATGGGATCAAGAAATATAATGCTTTTTTGAATACCACAGTCATTAAGAACATAAGAGAACATAAGAGACGCCAGTGTTGGATCAGGCCAGTGGCCCATCCAGTCCAACACTGCCACACAGTGGCCAAAAATACCAGGTGCCCTCAGGAGGTCCACCAGTGGGGCCAGGACACTAGAAGCCCTCATTGTATTTAGTAACACAGAAATTGGTGCCGGATGCCATATTTAGCATGCTAAGTCAATTCACAGAGATTCCAAAAACTGTTAGAGGTTTAAAGATGTTGTGAAAAGAGGCTGGCCCAGAAAAGAGAACCCATGTATCCTGGCCAAACTTCCTTGAGTAAAAAAATAAGTGGCATTTTTTAAAATTGGGACTAGTGGCTTGTTTGGTGTTTTATTTTTAAAAAAAATCAAGTTGAATAAAAGCACAGAGACCATAAACTGAGGAATGACATGACTTACCTCCACAGAGAATATTAACACACGCTTACTCAAAAGTAGTCCTGAAAGTGTTAGAAGATGCTGCCGAAGCAAAGAAACGTTTCAGTGTCTACATCACGGAATCGCAGCCAGACCAAGCAGGGCAAGTATAACGAAAACGCTTGACTTTTTCATTAGTGAACCTGTTAATGGTCTTACCCTTTCGGGAATTTCACTCGGCAGATGGCAGAGCTGTTTGTGACCACAGGCAGCCTAAGACTTAGTGAGTTTGGTTAGCGTGTACTGATTTTTAAAAAAAATTAGAGTGTGCAAATTTTATGCCCAAACTCTTTGTACTCAATTCCTATTTCCGCAGCAAGAGACTCAAAGGGAAGTGAAGAGACTCAAAGGGGCTTCAGCACTGGAAAGAAGCAAAAAGGGCTTGTTCCTTTTCTGAAGCCCACAACAGCCCTGTAAAGTAGGCCAGTATTAGGCCCCTGTTGCATATGGCTGAAACCAAGAGAGCGGCTTGCCTAAGGCCAGCGAGCCCATGGCTGGGAGATTTGTAGCTTCAAAAGGAAATCCCAGTGCTGAGTTTACATTAATTC
Organism: Lepidodactylus listeri; assembly: GCA_029233225.1. Classification (NCBI taxonomy): domain Eukaryota; kingdom Metazoa; phylum Chordata; class Lepidosauria; order Squamata; family Gekkonidae; genus Lepidodactylus; species Lepidodactylus listeri. The sequence goes on along the minus strand of JARCFY010000013.1, from coordinate 7,121,366 downwards.
ATAAGTTATCAAGTAGCATTAGGTTTGGAGATTCTCTGAAATGAACGCTATAAATATCTCAAATTTCAACCAGCAATACCTAAGCTTCTCCTCCAAGCCCCAAAGCTATGACAGCTCCGCTATGCCACAAACTCATTTTAAATAGAAATATATAATTTCCTCCTTCATTTTAATTTACTTCATTTGTACCCCAACTTTCTCCCTAGTGGGGACCCGATGAGTGGCCTACATCCTTCTCCTTCTCTCCATTTTATCCTCACAACCCTATGAGGGAGGTTAGGCTGTGTGTGACTGGCCCAAGGTCACCCAGCAAGCTTCCATGGCACGAGTGGGGATTCGAACCCAGGTCACCGAGATCCCAGTCCCACAATCCACCCACTATACCACACTGGCTCTGTAACATACTATAAACCAGGGCTATTTTTGGGCAGGAACGCACAGGAACGGAGTTCCGGCTGGCTCCTGAGTTGGCCAAACCCAGCAGAAACTCATTAGCATAATAGGCCACACCCAACAGCAGAAACTCATTAGGACTGGCTACATTAGGGGTATGTGGCCTAACATCAAATTAATTCCTGCTACAAAAAAAGCCTTGGGCTTTGACAACAAACAAGGTAAACAGAATAAGAAGCAAAAGGTGGGTGTGGCTGGATGACCACTCTTCTGGTAACATGGGGGTGTGGCCTAATATGCTAATAAACTGCTGTCAGTGGTGTGGCCTAATATGCTAATGAGTTTCTGCTGTTGGGTGTGGCCTATTATGCTAACGAGTTCCTGCAGGGCTTTTTCTACAAAAAAAGCCCTGCTATAAGCCAACGACCTCTCCCCAGCCATTGGCTGTGACCAAGCTGTAGCGTCCTTGCCTATTTATATATTTCTTTATACTGGATTCAGTTATTGTGTCGTGAGGTCACTGATCAGTCCCACTTTTCTATATCTGACCAGCTGCCTGTTTCAGTAGTCTCTTCGGGGTTTTGCTTTATAAGTCGTCTCTTTGGGGGTTTTCTATATATATGCTAGATATATGTTGAGGACCACTGTCCGGAATACTCTTTACCACAGACTTCAGGCACCAGTGCTTGTAAACGCCGAACAGCACAGATCTTTATTATACAGAAAACACAACAGGGGGATGGGATTTATATACAAAGAATAGTTTGTTTCGTTGTTCACTAAACCCGTTACTTTGCTTTCACTTTCATAGAGGCTGTCTGCTTGTCCCTTTCAGTTAATTCAGATGCTACTTGGTTCACAAAGCCCTTCTACTGACTCCACTCTCCAGTCATTTTTTAGTGGTTAATCTTTTGGGCTTTCTCTGGTCTCCTGAGTCTACTGGTATGACATCCCAGCTCTCCCAGACTCCTCTAGACCCTCTTGCCCTTCTTTAGCCACCCTTTTACGTTCCCTTGGAGTAGTGTGTTTGGCGTTTGTGACCCTTGCGGTCTTAAACTTGCCCACTCTCTGGTAACCCTCCTTTCACTGTTTGAGAATACCAATTAAGAGTGTTATTCAGCCACAGTTCTTTCACATGAACTGTTCCCTGGCTGTTTTCACTGAGCTAAGAGGTTTCCCTTTCTTCTCAGAGCTCTCTCTGTCAACTCCCTGTGCTTCAGTAAACGCTCGTCCAACCGCTTCTCCCAACTCACTCACTCAACTGTCCGCTCTGACAGTTAGCTGTCACTCAGCCTGAGAATTCCCAGCTCTCTGGCCCCCTCCTTTCTCAATCACGTGACTCCGCAGCTTCTCTGTTTACCTGCTGCGTTCCACAACTCTTCAGTTCCGTCACACATACATCGCATCAAGACATGGAATTGTGCAAAACGTCTTTCTCTCTCCCCCCTCCTTTCTTGAACGCAGGCAAAAGATGGCAGAGGCCCTCACCAAACTCGGCATCCCTGTGACTGTGATCCTAGATGCTGCTGTTGGGTAAGCGTGTGCGTGTTCCTGCCTGCAGCACTTTTGCAATTAAAAGGCGTTCCCAGAACAATTTGAGAGAACTGGTTGGGGGAATGGTCTGCAGTTCAAAGGGCAGCCCCAACCCTCTCAGAGAACACACGGGACCACCTTCCTGTCTGAAAACAGCCCTCGATGCCCTGCCGTCATCCCTTCCGGCTGGTGACTGCAGACTAACCCGGAACCTCCTTTTGCCGCTGTAGAACATGGGGCAGGATCGGTGCGGGTAAGCAGGGTTCTGGGTCGGATCTCACAGATCTGTTTTACTAGCAGAAGTGATTTCTTCCAGCGGAGAGTGTCTTCTGAGGTGTCAAGTCGGAGAAGGGCTCCCTTGGCCAAAGGAAAGCACTTCCAGTAGCAGAAAGGATCTGTGAATTCTATTCCCTACTCTTATGATCGACTACTGGGTTTTTCCCTCCTTTTGTCTTTCCCTCAGTAGCTACATCATGGAAAAAGTCGATCTGATCTGAGAGTGTCAAGTCGGGGAAGGGCTCCCTTGGCCAAAGGAAAGCATTTCCAGTAGCAGAAAGGATCTGTGAATTCTATTCCCTATTCTTATGATTGACTACTGGGGTTTTTCCCTCCTTTTGTCTTTTTCTCAATAGCTACATCATGGAAAAGGTCGATCTGGTCATAGTTGGAGCAGAAGGAGTCGTCGAAAATGGGGGCATCATTAACAAGGTAAATGATGGTGCAGGATCTATACCGGTAGCTCTCATAGGATCATAGAGTTGGAAGGGGCCATACAGACCATCTAGTCCAACCTTCTGCCCAATGCAGGACCAGCCTAGAGCATCTCTGACAAATATTCATCCAGCCTCTTCTTGAAAGCTGCCAGTGAGGGGGAGCTAACCACCTCCCTAGGTAGCTGATTCCACCTTTGAACCTCTGTGCATTTAATGATTAAATTTTACTGGTCCTTGAAAATGCCGTCTGTAAGAGCAGCCAGGTCTACCAGCATCTATATGGATCTCTCCAGGAAGCTCCCAAACAGGAAACGAAAGTGATAGAACAAAACCCACGCACAATAAGAATATTTTTTGCTAGCACTCGCATAAACTGAGCCCCCAATCAAGTTACATTTCTAGAACCTTGTTTACTGGTTTGTGTGCCTTGCGAAAGCTATCCAGCTGTCCTCGGCCGGGGCCTTTCCAGTCCTGGCCCCAGCCTGGTGGAACTCTCTGCCAAATCCCTGTGGGACCTTATGGAATTCCTCAGAGCCTGTAAGGCAGAGGTGTTCCGCCGGGCTTTTGGCTGAGGACAGCAACGGTTTCCACTCTGGCTGGCACCCTTTTCTGCTCTCGCTGCGTCTCATACCTCCCCTGCCCACGAAGCAGTCTAAAACTGGATCAATTAATACACGCCATCTGATTTGTGTTCTTAGTGTTTTAACTGTTTTATCTTGGTATGTTTTTTATGAATGTTGTACATCACCCAGAGCCCAGCTTTAGCAGGCAATTAACAAATTCAGTAAATAAACCTGCAAACATGATGTCCATTAAGTATATTTGGATAGTTTTTACTATTCTGCATAATTCATATTGGTTTTGCCAATCATGCTCCCGACACCTCACCACCACATATCCTGTTCAGCTGTCACTGGCATCCGAGTAAGCACTGGAAACCTTTTTGAGCATACCTTTGCAGCTGTCACGGTTAGACGCTTTCTAACGAAAGCCGAGCTTCTCAGGAAGCGGGACTGTGTGGGCCCAGAACAACATCTTCACATCCTGTGGGCTTTCTAACATGTGGAAAGAACACAACCACGGCTTGCTTCCCTCTCTTTCAAAAGAAGTATACCTTTTTATTTGCAAAATTGAGGACTATATAGCCTTTTTTTTTTTTTTGAGAAACGGAGAAACCTACTCATGATTCAAAACAAAATGCTGAAGAAGGGATTGGATTATATCAACCTCTGAAAGAGAGCCAAGTAAGCGGGGGGTGAGGAAGAAATTGGGAAAGTAAGAAGCACAAGCCACCATCTCCACAACTGAAATCCACAGGATTGTGCGTGAAGTTTAGCCTGATCCTTCCCATTAGAAGAAGAGATTGGATTTATATCCTGCCCTTCACTCACTCGGAGTCTCCGAGCGGCTTACAAACTCCTTTCCCTTCCCCTCCCCACAACAGACACCCTGTGAGGGAGGTGGGGCTGAGAGAGCTCTTTCCCAAGCTGTCCTTGAGAGAACAGCTCTGAGAGAACTTGTGACTGTCCCAAGGTCACCCAGCTGGCTGCATGTGGAGGAGTGGGGAATCAAACCCGGTTCTCCCAGATTAGAGGCCGCGCACTTAACCACTACACCAAACTGGCTCTCTCTAGCCCCCTTAAAAAAAAAAACCTCACAGAAAATGGCACTGCTCGGAACTTCGGCCTAACCGTACGTGTGGATTTCTTCCCTGCAGATTGGGACCAATCAAATGGCCGTGTGCGCCAAGGCCCAGAACAAGCCCTTCTACGTGGTCGCTGAGAGCTTCAAGTTCGTAAGGCTCTTCCCTCTGAACCAACAGGATGTCCCTGATAAATTTAAGGTAAGGGGTGGGGACAGCAGGAATAGTTCCTAGTTCTCTGAAGTCACGATACGTTAGTTTGATATCAAGTAGAAATCTTCGAGCAGTGTAATGGCCAGGCTCTGCTTTAACCACAAGCTTACAGCACTAAGCCTCTGAATCCCAGAGCCAGGAGGCAACATCAGGGGAAGGCCTCGGCCTTGATGCCCTGTTGTTGGCCCTCCAGAGGAACTGGTTGGCACCTGTGTGAGACAGGATGCTGGGCTAGATGGGCCACTGGTCTGATCCAGCAGGGCTCTTCTGATGTTCTTATGAAGGTCTTGGCCTCCATGCCCGTTGTTGGCCCTCCAGAGGAGCTGGTTGGCCACTGTGTGAGACAGGATGCTGGACTAGATGGACCACTGGTCTGATCCAGCAGGGCTCTTCTTGTGTTCTTAAGCAAACCGTAAGAGGGTTAACTGAGAGGAGGGAGGTGTCTATGAAGCCCTGGGGCTGCTGGCACTTCTCCCCCACCTTTCTGCTCCTTGGAGATGCATTTATGCCAAGGGTCAAAAAGAAAGGGAAGCAAGCCTCAACTCTATAGCACCCCAGTGTGGCAGACATGATTTGTGGCCCCAGACAGGCTCTGCCTGCAGCAGGCGGAGGCAGCAAAGAACAGTCTTGGCTCCACTGTTTCTTGCTGAGTCGTGTTCTGGAGCTCTCTGCGTTTTGAAGTTGGAACTATCCGTTGCTCACTCACTGGGGAAAGAGTGGACTGGGAAGCAGCCCAGAGTGTCGAAGCAGGACTAGGGAGGGCTGGGCTGAAATCCCCATTTAGCTACAAGGGCATAGTCTCTCAGCCTAACATACCTAACAGGGTTGGTTTGTGGAGGGGACAGCCCGGGCTAGCCCAGTCTCGTCAGATCTCGGAAGCTAAGCAGGATCAGCCTTGGCTAGTATTTGAAAGGGCGACCTCCAAGGAATACCAGGGATGTGACACAGAGGCAGGCCATGGCAAACCACCTCTGAAATGTCTCTTGCCCTAAAAGAGGTCTCGCTCGCCACCTAGTGGTGCATAACACAAAAAGGAGTTAGAACTTCTGGCTGCCAGACAAACTTAGGAACTCTCGGCTATTCTACGTGCAGTGCCATACAATAATAATAATAACGTGGATAAAATGGTGAAAGGGGAACTACCCATGCTTTCCTCGGCTTCTTGAAAGAAGAGAAAAATGAAAGCCAGAGAGACTGTGCATCTTGTTGGTGCATATCTTCAGTGGGAACGATTGGACGTGTCCTAACAAACTTCTAGTGCGTTTATCCAGAGCCATGAAAACGACAAAATTAGGTGACCACCTCTACAAGTACACAGGTAACTCGTGCCCTTCAGGACGTACGTTCCTATTGTAAACCAGGCCTTGACACATTTTTTTCCTGTAGAGGGCAGACTTGTATTTCAAGCAATCAGGTTACACGTGACCATCTTACTCTGCTGCCTGGGATTCGTCAAGGCCTCTTGCATGCCTCGAAGGAGACGGGGACTGCCTTGGCAGTGTCCTCTCCAGCAGCTGCCAGTCACGGAACTGCCTCGGCTTGAAACGCCGCCCCTCCTAAGCGACTCTCTTTCCTTCCCCAGTACAAAGCAGACACTCTGAAGAAAAGCGAGGACCTCACAGCGGAGCACCCCTTCGTGGACTACACCTCCCCGTCTCTCATCACCCTCCTCTTCACCGATCTGGGGGTCCTGACCCCGTCCGCTGTGAGCGACGAACTCATTAAACTCTATCTGTGATCTCTGGGCTCCTGTGGTGAATGGTGGCAGCGGCAGTAGGGATGGGGGGGGGGGTGTTAGAGAGGCACGAACTGAATGGGTCAGTGGCCAAAAATAGTGGCCCATCCAGACGTAGACAGGAGGAAAAGCGAGGCAACCCTTCCAACCCCACGAGTGGAGTGGTTAAACAAGTCTTCACGGGGGTGAACGGCCTCTTGCTTAGGCGTGGCCCGAGCCGCAGAAAGGACAAAACAGAAATCCAGACGGGGGCGTTAAAGACCTCTCTCAGTCCGTCTCCGGGGCTCAATCACAGACCCCTTTCTTCATCCTTCAGACTCTGAGCCACTGGCTGCGTCAGTCCGAGCTTTCTTCTCACCCTGCAGCAGTCTCTTCTCGAACTCTTCCTCGCTAATTTTGCCCTTCTTTAGCCTCTTCAAGAGGCGGGTGTCGTTCAAGAGCTCCTCCATGTCCTTCTCGTCCACGTCTGAACCCTGCCGGGGGGGGGGGGAAAGAAGAATTCAGTGGTGCAGGAAAGGGCAGCTGAAACGGTTAAGGGGACGGACCGCCTTCCCTATGAAGGCTGGTTAAAGAGGTCAGGAGGGGAATTCTCAGGCTGAGTGACAGATAACTGTCAGAGCCGACAGTTGAGAAGAGACAGTTGAGTGAGTTGGGAGAGCGTTTACTGAAGCACAGGGAGTTGACTGCGAGAGCTCTGAGGAGAAAGGGAAACCTCTTAGCTCAGTGAAAACAGCCAGGGAACAGTTCATGTGAAAGAACTGTGGCTGAATAACACTCTTAATTGGTATTCTCAAACAGTGAAAGGAGGGTTGCCAGAGAGTGGGCAAGTTTAAGACCGCGTTTGAGGGGTGACATGACTGAGGTTTACAAAATTATGCCTGGTATAGAGAAGGTAAAGAAAGATGTACTTTCAGCCAGTATCATCATGCCCCTGTATAAATCAGTGGTGCGACCTCATCTGGAGTACTGTGTACAGTTCTGGTCGCCGCAGCTCAAAAAAGATATTATAGCATTGGAAGAAGTGCAGAAAAGGGCAACTCGAGTGATAAAAGGGTTGGAACACTTTCCCTATGAAGAAAGGTTGAAGTGCTTGGGGCTCTTTAGCTTGGAGAAACGACAGCTGAGGGGGTGACAAGATTATGCGTGGGACAGAGCAGGTAGAGAAAGAAGTGCTTTTCTCCCTTTCTCCCAGTACAAGAACTTGTGGGCGCTCCATGAAATTGCTGAGCAGTCGGGTTAGAACAGATAAAAGGGAGTACTTCTTCACCCAAAGTGGGATTAACATGTGGAACTCACTGCCCCAGGAGGTGGCGGCGGCTCCAAGCATGGAGGGCTTCAAGAGGGAATTGGATAAACATCTGGAGCAGAGGTCCACTAGTGGCTATTAGCCACAAGGTAGAGGAGGAAGCAACAGTGGGCTTGGGGAGGAGGGAACAGTGGGAGGGAATCTGGAGCCTGGTAGCGATATTGGGCCTCCTGATGGTACCTGGGTTTGGGCCATTGGCCTGATCCAACAGGGCTTCTCTTATGTTCTTATGTCTGGGGCAAGTGATGCTCTGTCTTCTTGGTGCTTTGGGGGGGGGCAAGAGTGGGAGGGGCTTCTAGTGTCCTGCCCCCACTGCTGGACCTCCTGAGGGCCCCTGGTGTTTTTGGCCACTGTGCGACAGAGTGTTGGACTGGATGGGCCACTGGCCTGATCCAAGATTGGCTTCTCTTACGTTTTTACACTCAGCGCAGCCACCCACTTGCTCCAAGGGTCAGACTGGTTTGGCCCAGCATCCCCAGTACATTAGCCTGTAGTGACTGGCCCTAGGATAGACAACTGCAACCGAAGTCCCCAGGGGGGCTCTATCCCCCCCCCTGCAATTCTGGGTATGGGGCAAGTGACACCGTTCAGGACACCCACCTATCCATAGCTGGCTTCTCAACTGCCCCCCCAGATGGAAGAGATCTCTGCCCCACGCCACAGTTCTGAAGGCATCCCCCACCCAGTGCTGAAGATTCCTTATTCGAGTGCCGCGTGCACAAGATAATTTCTTCTAATGCTGGGATGGTTACGCTGCCTGGTTTTGGAAACGGAGGGGTGCTTCCGGAGCCTGCAAGACGGCAAAGGCTCTGGTTTTTCCATCCAGGAAGTAATTCAGAATCCCACACTGCATCCGTCTCGAAAGCCGGCTAGCTTTGGCGTCGCTGATAAAGTGCTAGACTTTAAGCAGGGAGGGGTGGGGGGGGTGTTTCCACGCAGCCGGGAAGAGTAAGTCAGTCAGAGTCTCGTGCTGGCCACGTCTGCCTTTGAGGAAGGGCAGGATCCAGGGGGCAATAAAGCAAGTCCCAACTGAGCCGACACCCTGCTGGGACCCATGCAAAGCCCCACCAAGGGGAGGGCAGCTCGCTCACCTCCTCTCTCTGCCGCTTGGCCTTCAGTTTCCTCTTTCTCTCCTTCTTCGCTTTCTGCTTGGACCAGGCCTGATTCCGGGCGCCTCTCCTCCTCGCTTCCGGCTCCTCCCTCGGCTGGGCTAGCAGCCTCTGCCTCTGCTTCTCTCGGTTCTTGTCCTTGAAGGCGATCGAGTCCGTGTCAATATTGACGGGCTCAAAGTCCGGGAAAGTCTTCCCTCTCAGCTCCGGCATCCTGGGCATCTTCAGCAAGGCAAAGCCTCGGGCCAGGCTGGCGAAGTCCAGGTCTGTCCAAAGGGAAAACGAGAGAGCCTCTGAGCAGGGCAAAAGCACCGGGGCCGCTCGGGGGCAAACATTCCAGGAACATCAGAAGCCACGAGTATTTTGAGATGGCCTCCAAGAACTAGGGGCCGGCTCTCCCCGAAGGTCCTGCCCTCTGAGCATTGACTTTAAACAGAAAGGTGGAAGACAAATATTCTAAAAATAAAGAAAACGACTAAAGAAGAAAAAGAAGAGGAGATTGGATTTATATCCCGCCCTTCACTCACTTGGAGTCTCAGAGCGGCTTACAAACTCCTTTCCCTTCCCCTCCCCACAACAGACACTCTGTGAGGTAGGTGGGGCCGAGAGAGCTCTGAGACAACTGTACTTGAGAGAACAGCTGGTACAGAGCTATGGCTTGCCCAAGGTCATCCAGCATGTGCAAGTGGAGGAGTGCGTGGGGAATCAAACCCGGTTCTCCCAGATTAGAGTCCGTGCACTTAACCACTACACCAAACTGGCTCCCTGCTGGAAGAACCCTGCTGGATCAGACCAGCGGTCAGTCCAGTCCAGCATCCTACCTCACACAGCGGCCAGCCAGTTCCTCTGGAGGGCCAACCACAGGGCAGAGAGGCCAAGCCCTTCATAAGAACACAAGAAGAGCCCTGCTGGATCAGACTAGTGGCCCATCTAGTCCAGCATCCTGTCTCACACAGTGGCCAACCAGTTCCTCTGGAGTGCCAACAACAGGGCAGTGAGGCTGAGGCCTTCATAAGAACATCAGAAGAGCCCTGCTGGATCAGACCAGTGAGGGTCCATCTAGTCCAGCCTCCTGCCTCACACAGTGGCCAACCAGTTCCTCTGGACGGCCAACCACAGGGCATAGAAGCCGAGGCCTTCATAAGAACATCAGAAGAGCCCTGCTGGATCAGACCGGTGGTCCATCTAGTCCAGCATCCTGTCTCCCTCAGCGGCCAATCAGTTCCTCTGGAGGCCCAACAACAGGGCAGAGAGGCCGAGGCCTTCATAAGAACATAAGAAGAGCCCTGCTGGATCAGACCAGTGGTCCATCCAGTCCAGCATCCTGTCTCACACAGTGGCCAGCCAGTTCCTCTGGAGGGCCAACGAGAGGGCAGAGAGGCTGAAGCCTTCATAAGAACATCAGAAAAGCCCTGCTGGATCAGACCAGTGGTCCATCCAGTCCAGCATCCTGTCTCACACAGTGGCCAGCCAGTTCCTCTGGAGGGCCAACGAGAGGGCAGAGAGGCCAAGGCCTTCATAAGAACATCAGAAAAGCCCTGCTGGATCAGACCACTGAGTGTCCATCTCGTTCAGCATCCTGAACAGTGGCCAGCCAGTTCCTCTGGAGGGCCAACTAGGGCATAGAGGCCAAGACCTTTCCCGGTGTTGGCTTCTGGCACTGGGATTCAGAGGCTGACCACCTCTGAACGTGGAAGATCCCTTTAATCACCAACTTGCCACCATAAACATGGGGTAGAGGTTAGATTATCAGGCTAGAATTCTGGAGGATTTGAATCCCCGTGCTATGATAGAAGCTCCCCGGGTGATCTTGAACCAGACCCTCTCTCTCAGCCCGTCTACCTCCCAGGGCTGTCGTGAGGATAAGGTTGAGAGAAGAATGTTGTCAGTAACTTTGGGTTCCCCAATGGAGAGAAAAGTTCAGTATAAGTAAAGAAGATTAAATGGTGGCAAATGAAGTGAGAGGGCTTTTCTTACCATCTTAGAAAAGAGTACAATAAAAGGAAAGAGGAAGGAGGAGGAGGAGGAGATTGGATTTATCCCCCGCCCTTCACTCCCCAAGGGAGTCTCAGAGCGGCTTACAAACTCCATTCCCCTCCCCTCCCCACAACAGACACCCTGGGAGGTGGGTGGGGCTGAGAGAGCTCTTTCGAGGACTGCTCTTTCCAGAACAACTTTGAGAGAACTTGTGACTGACCCAAGGTCACACCAGCAGCTGCATGTGGAGGAGCGGGGAATCAAACCCAGTTCTCCCAGATTAGAGTCCATGCTCCTAACCACTACACCAAACTGCCTCTCCAGTTTGAAGGGAAACTAGTTAAAGACTGCTAGGAAAAAGAGCCCTGAGCTGTATGGCCCAGGCTAGCCCGATCTTGTCAGACTTCGGAAGCTAAGCAGGGTCAGCCCTGGTCTGTACTTGGATGGGAGACTGCCAAGGAAGTCAAAGGCTGAGACACAGAGGCAGCCAATAACCAACCACCTCTGTTTGTCTCTTGCCCTGAAAACCCTACGGGTGTGAGAGCCCTACAGAGCCAGTCAGCAACAAGTGTCCTTAAACAGGAATGCTTTATTGAGAAAGGACTACTATGGTCATCTGCACTTCTTGTGTTAGTAATGGCGGGCACTAGGAGACCCAGTACAGTTGTACAGAATTCAAGGGTGGTCAGGCAGTGCAATGTAACCAATCATCACATCAAGAAAGAGGCGCTTAAAATACTGGTTCTTTGTTCTCAAGGAAAATGTGGGAAGCATATAGCCAGACAGGAGAAAAGATACATGGCCTGGAACTCACAGTCTCTCAAGGTCAAAGCAGTAGGGAGAGCGATAAGCATGCCTATGAGAAGAATAACATAACATTCCACACTACTGACGTGGAGGGTTCAGCTATCCCACCTCCCGGGCAGGAGATGGCAGCATTAGCTGGCAATGGGGAAGCTGGAAGTCAGCTGTGACTCAATGGCGCTTTCCACCCTCACTGCCCACCAGAGGAGCTTTTTCTTTTTAAACAGGCATGTAATACACAGCGGAGCTGCTGCTGCTGGGGGGGGGGGGGTTTAAGCTGCCAGCAGCCTAGGCTTCACCACTCCAGAAGGAAAAGGGTGCAACCTCCCAGCTGCCCTTGAACTTTGGTCTCTGCCGGGGGACAGGTTTTAAACCTCCCCCCCACACACACAAATAACACAGGCTGCGGATGTGGATTACCTTTGATCCGGAAGATGAGACTGCATTCGTGCTTGGCGTAGGCCTGCACGCACGAGACAAACGCCCTCATCCCCTTCTCGTACATCGCTCGGTCGGCCAAGTTCAGAGACTTCAGTTTGGGCAGGACGTCCGCCACGTTCTGCTGCAGTTCCATTCTCTGCATAGGACACTGTCGGAGGAGAGGCCAGTCAGCTTTCTGAAACAAGCCCCTGAGCGCATTTGTGCGTCTTTGTGCAGCTGGCAGAAATGGGACCCGTGCGTCCATTTTAATACTGGAAGGTATTTCGCAAGGGGCATTTTTACAGGCCAAAGTTTTCTCCCACCCAGAAAGGAGAATTTGTACAGATGCGAGTTCTCCCAGCAGGAGAATCTGAAAGAGTCCATTCTCTCTTGTTAGAGGGTCACTCTAATAGGCCCAGAAGTTAGATTCCAGATCTGGAAACTGGGCTGCACCCCCCTTGAGAGCAAAGGGTCCACTCACCTTTTGGTTAATTGACAGGAAACTGACGTAGGCCTCTTCCATGGGGAGCAAAAATACAAGGGCACTGCCCAAGTGGCCAATGCGGGCGGTGCGGCCACAGCGATGTACAAAGGCGCTGAAAATGTGGGGGGAAACGCAACTTAGTGTGAGGAAGATCTCTCAAGCGACACAGGCTGTTAGAGAGGATCAACATACTGAGCTGCTGTATGCAGAGTCAGAGAACTGGGGCACCCAGCTCATCACTGTGTGGGGTAGCAGCTCTCCAGAGTATCAGGGAGAGAGAGAGAGGAGTCATTTCCCTAACATCTGAAATGCAAGGACTTGGCACCTCCCACCTGTAAACCCAGACACAGGAGAAAAAGAAGAGATTGGATTTATACCCCGCCCTTCACTACCCGAAGGAGTCTCGAAGTGGCTTACAAACTCCTTTCCCTCCCCCTCCCCACAACAGACACCCTGGGAGGTAGGTGGGGCCGGGAGAGCTCTGACAGAAAAGGCTCTTTTTCAAGAATAGCTGTGCCAAAACTATGGCTTGCCCAAGGTCATCCAGCAGGTGCGAGTGGAGGAGTGGAGAATCAAACCCCGTTCTCCCAGATTAGAGTCCACACACTTAACCACTACACCAAGCTGGCTCTCAGCTTATGACTGATCCAAGGTCACACCAGCAGCTGCATGCAGAGGAGTGGGGGATCATCAATCCTGGTTCTCCCAGATTAGAGTCCCGCTCCTAACCACTACATCAAACTAGCTCTCACTGAGAACAGGGTATGCCCTACAGATGATGATTTAGAAAGACTCCATGTCTGTGTGACTTTAATTCATAAAGTTCTCAGCAGATCAATGATTAGATCCAGTCAGCAGCAGCAGCAGAAGAGGAGAAGGAGGAAGAGGAGGAGTTGGTTTTTACACCCCACCCTTCACTACCCGAAGGAGTCTCAGAGTGGCTCACAACCTTCCCTTCCTCTCCCCACAACAGACACCCTGTGAGGGAGGTGGGGCTGAGAGAGTTCTGAGAGAACTGTGACTGACCCAAGGTCACCCAGCAGGCTGCATGCGGAGGAGTGGGGAATCAAACCCGGTTCTCTACATTAGAAACCACCACTCCTAACCACTACACCGCTTAAGAGAAAGGGTGCGTACCTTGCATTGCTCGGGGGATCGTACTGCAGAACCCAGTTCACTTCTGGAATGTCGATGCCCCGGGCCATCACGTCGGTACAGACCAGGATGCCACTAGGAAATCAGGAGAAATTGCAATGTTAAGGAGCTGCCTCGAGCCACGGGGAAAGGCGGGATCTGCATATTTTAAGGGAGGAGAGAGGTAAGAACATCAGAGAAACCAATGCTGGATCAGGCCAATGGCCCATCCAGTCCAACACTCTGGCTGCTTTCACACACACACTAAATAACACACTTTCAGTCCACTTTGAATGCACTCTGCAACTGGATTTTACTGTGTGAAATGGCAAGATCCACTTGCAAACAGTCGCTGAAGAGGACCGAAACTGTGTTATTCAGCATGTGTGAAAGCAGCACCTCTCAGACAGTGGCTGAAAACACCAGGTCCCATCAGGAGGTCCAGCAGTGGGGCCAGGACACTAGAGCCCCCCACCTTGTGCCCCCCCCCGCCCCAAGCACCAAGAATACAGAGCATCACTTGTCCCATTATACCTTGTGGCTAATACCCACTGATGGACCTCTGCTCTGTAGGTTTACTCAGTTCCCTCAGTCAATTCCATGTGTTAATCACCCTTTGGGTGCAGAAGTTATTTTCTTAAGGTAGCTGCCTTCAGACATAAGCACTTCTCAGACTTCGTGCCAACCCTCGCCCATTATCGGCCAGCTGAAAACTGCTCCCCCGCCCCCCTGCCCTGCAACTGCCATTCACCGCTCCCAGCCCTCCGCATCTGACCAGGGATCTGAAGGAAGGCATGAAGGCAGGACTCCCCAAAGTGATGCCCTGCGGTGCCTGCCAACACCCCTCCTGCTGCCCAAGCGGGCCTTTTGTCTGGCAGGATACCCGACAGATTGTAGGAAACACTGCCAGCAGCAGGTGCTACCAAAGAGAGCCAGTTTGGTGCAGTGGTTAGGAGCACGGACTGTAATCTGGGAGAGCCAGGTTTGATTCCCCACTCCTCCACATGCAGCTGCTGGTGTGACCTTGGGTCAGTCACAAATTCTCTCAGAGCTGTTGTCTCAGGAGCAGTCCTTGAAAGAGCTCTCTCAGTCCCACCTACGGCACAGGGTGTCTGTTGTGGGGAGGGGAAGGGAAAGGAGATGGTAGGCCCCTCTGAGACTCCTTCGGGTAGTGAAGCGTGAGGTATAAATCCAATCTTTTCTTCTTTATTGTCTCTTAGTCCCTCTTTCCCAGTGTAGGTTTTTAATTACCCCTCTTCTTGCCTGCACTTGGCCGTTTTGTATCTGTGAGAGAGACTTCCTTTCTCCCCTTGCATTAAGAAGAGGAAGACTAGGTTTTATACCCCGCTTTTCCCTACCTTAAGGAGTCTCAAAGCAGCTTATTATTATTATTTGCTTCATTTCTATACTGTATCGCTTCCTCTCCCCACAACAGGCCCCTTATGAGGGAGGTCGGGCTGAGAAAGCTGAGAGAACTGTGACTGGCCCAGGGTCACCCGGCTGGCTTCATGTGGAAGAGGAGTGGGGAATCGAACCCAGTTCTCCAGATTAGAGTCCGCCGCTCTTAACAACTACACCATGCTGGTGCTGTTCTTAAACAGCACTTCTGCCCGAAAGAGTGAAGACCAGAGTGATTATCAGAGCCTTGCATCGCCTCACTCCCTGATATTTTGTGGCTGGCTCTGCCCCCTGTGGCAGTCATTTTGTGATTGTGCCCAGCACTCTGGTCAGAAGTCCAAATGGGTCAGGGCAAGGGTTCACACGGCCCTCTCGCCCAAGCCAGTTTGGTGTAGGGGTTAAGTGCGTGGACTCTAATCTGGGAGAACCGGGTTTGATTCCCCACTCCTCCACTTGCACCTGCTGGATGACCTTGGGCAAGCCATAGTTCTGGCACAGCTGTTCTTGAAAAAGAGCAGTTTCTGTCAGAGCTCTCTCAGCCCCACCTACCTCACAAGGTGTCTGTTGTGGGGAGGGGAAGGGACAGGAGTTTGTAAGCCGCTCTGAGACTCCTTCGGGTAGTGGAGGGTGAGATATAAATCCAATCCCTTCTTCATCATCTCGTTGTTGCTCCCGCATGAGCCAAAGGCGCCCCACAGACCCCGCCCACGGGTCCCCCTCACCTTGGGAGTGCCCGGAATTCCGTGAAGATCCTGTTCCGCTTGTGCTTCATTTTCCCGTGGATGCACATTATTTTCGCATTTTTAATCAAAGCTTCCAGAGCCTTCCCGTAATACTCCACACAGGCACACGTACTGTGAGCGGAAGACACACCGCAAAAATGTCAGCTCTTGCACTTCTCAGTTTTATGTTATCAGCAGGCTGGAGTGTAAAGAATTGTGGAAGGAGATAACGGGAGACCCTAGAAGAGCTGTCTGGGGAGTGACTTTTATTGGTAAACTGCAACCACAGGACTCCTGATGTGGATCAGGGCCCCAGCAACCCAGGGGGGGGAGGCAGTTTAACCACCCCCCTTCAACACAGGCAGACACACCATTTTCCCAGCTTCAAGCAGCCACCTGGGACTCCTATTTGTGCAGCAGGGGAAAACACCCAGACAAAATACCAGCTGTTTGTACGATTCCCCAAAAACAGCAAATAGCAGACCCAGGGGACTGTTTGAAGTTGGAAAACTGCGTGGGGGGGAAGAAGGGGGAAGTCCTCCCGACACTTGAACTCAGATCTGGAGTCCCCAGGGCTGCTAATGGGGGAGGGGGTAACAGTCGGCAGCTCAGACAAAGGCAAAAATGTCATTAGTCAGGATCCTGCATGTATTACAGAGAAAGGGGCTTAATTCTCAGCAGCCAGGATTTGGGATATAAAATATGGTGGGTGGGAGAGAATTCCCCCCCTTCCCTGTTCTGCAGGAGCTCCACTAGCAGCAGCATAAATGTGAATTAGTATGTAGGTCTCAAAAAACGCCGCCACAATCGCTGCAGAACCTCTGCCGCAGCCTCCAGTCTACTTCCTCTACCCCATGCATAATTTTATAAACCTCTATCACGGTGTCCCCAACATGGTGCCCAGGGGCTCCAGAGCACCTAGAATCCTAGAGTTGGGAGGGACCTCCAGGGTCATCTAGTCCAACCCCCCTGCACAATGCAGCAAATTCACAAATACCTCCCCAACACACACCCACAGTGACTGCTGCTCCATGCCCAGAAGATGACAAAAACCTCCAGGATCCCGGGTCAAACAGGCCGGGAGAAAAATGGCTTCCTGATCCCAAAGTGGCGATCAGCATTTCCCTGGGCGTGTAAGAATGGACCACAAGAACTGAGCACTGAGGCAACCCTTCCTGCCCTCCCTTCTCATAATCTGCCCAAGTTCACAGAATCCGCATTGCTGTCAGATGGCCATCTGGCCTCTGCTTCAAAACCTCCAAAGGAGGAGAGCCCACCACCTCCCGAGGAAGCCTGTTCCACCGAGGAACCGCTCTTACTGTCCGGAAGCTCTTCCTAATGTGTAGCCGAAAACTCTTCTGTTTTAATTTCAACCCGCTGGTTCTGGTCCGACCTGCCAACTTCTTTCTTGGTGCTCGAGTATTTTTAGGAAGTGGATTGGGACAGGTGGGGCTTCTGCTCAGCGAGGCTTCTAACTGGCCCCTGGAAGTCAGACTCGCTGTGCCACTGTAGCAGAAGGATCTTCACTGCCTGACTACACGTGCACGGTGGCAGCCATTTTGTGGCTGCGCCAACCAAGCTGTGTAAGAATTCCAAAAGCTCCTGCAGGCGCAAAAAGGTTGGAGACCCCCCATTCTATACAGTACAAAGCAGCACAGCAAAGAAAACTGTAAATAACGCAGAGAAATCTATTTAGACACAAAATACAATAAGCAAGGAATACAACACGATACACAACAATACACTCCAGGTCTAAATCTTTATACAATACAAGCAATGTGTACTAATATACTATTATACAGATACAAAGGCCAAAATATCCAGGTATCTAAACTTTTATATATTACTCTGCAGGCACAAAGACCAAAGAAAAATATCCAGCTGCGAGGATCTAAACCTTTATACAATGCAAACAATATGTACTAATCTACTATTGTTATATAGCTACAAAGACCAAAGTATCCAGGTTCCTGAACCCTTATACAATATATTATTCTGCAGGAATAAAGTCCAAAGAGAAGGATCCAGCCACGAAGATATGAAGATAGCGGCCTGTATTCTTCATTTCGTTTGGACTTCCTCAGTATACTGAAATACTTGCAGAGTATAAAGCAGGCCGGCATCTTCGTATCTTCGTAATCCCAAATTTTGGCTTTATTTTAGATAAAATAGCAGATAAAATAGAAAGCTGGGATAATACACAGAACGCATAAAGTCCCATGACTAAATGGTACCCAATTATCAATGAGTATTCTGAAAGTGGAGGGGGTCTACTCTCAAAAGCAGGGGTAAATAACATCCCCCTGTATCTGTATTTATAATTGGAGAAAGAGATAACTGCTATTCTTCTTATATCATATGTTGCAAACCACATTTACCTGAAAAGTTATAACTTATAGCAAAGACTACATTTAAATTTTGTCTGTATTGTCAATTTGTATTTTTCACTTCTCTCTGAGAAGGATCAACTTATTAACTCCACGTATAACACCAGGATGCATTGTACACTCCAACATTAATGGTAGCCATGTTGTCTGAGACAGTTACGATATGTCTATAATTGTTAACTGTTATTAATTTTTCTGTACCCTCTTGAATCCTTAATAAAAATACTTTAATTTTAAAAAAATAAAAATCTTCGTATCTTTGTGGCTGGATACTTCTCTTTGGTCTTTGGACCTGCGGAATAATATATTGTATACGGTTTCAGATACTGGGATATTTTGGTCTTTGCACCTATATAATAGTATTTTCATACTGTAAATAATACGGTATTTTAATGCTTGTATTGTATAAAGATTTAGACCTGGAGTGTATTATTGTATATCATGTAGTATTCCTTGCTTATTGTATTTTGTGTCTAAATAGATTTCTCTGTGTTATTTACAGTTTTCTTGGCTGGACCCCCGCTCTGTCACATTACCCCTTCAGCGATCTGTTTCCTAAAGTGAGACGTCCCAAGCTCTTCAGCCTTCCTTCAGGGGAAAGGTGCTCCAACCCCACGATCGTCTTGGTTGCCCTCTTCTGTGCTTTAGGAGAGATCTGGGCCAGGGAATGTTCTCTGCCCTCCACCCAACCTGCTTGCTAGGGCTTTCTTGTGTCATTGGCCTATACTGAATGGTGCCAGAGAGATAATCCAGGCTTTGGCAGATTGCACGCCCACAACCGGTCCCTCTACCAGGAAAAGGCATTACCTGAAAAAGACAAGGTGCTTTTCTGATTTGTGGTGACGAAGGAAGTGGACCAGCTGGTTGAATTTCTCATCCGCTTTACAGATCTTTAGGAGAAAGGAGGAGAGAGAAAAAAGACAGTTTAGACACAACTACGAGCAGGAAGCGTTAAGGTCTTGGGCTGTCAGGCCTTGTGAACAGTGGAAGCTGCATTACGGCCACACTACGGCATCCCACTCTTTCTCTGAGGCTTCAGCAGCCCTGAGCTGTCAGCTGGGGGGCTCTCTCCGCCACTCACGGGGCCTCCCCACCCGCTTCTGGCGTCAGCTGCAGGGCTTGGCTGCTTGTACTTCCTCCCTGTATCTCCTCGCCTTTCCCTACCCCCACCCACGGAAGCTCCGCAGATCAGGAACCCGTCTGGGATAGCCAACACTTTGTAGAACCCCGATTACATGCACGAAAATAATTCTGTCTGTGCCCAGAGAAAGAAGAGATCAAACAGCTCTGGAATCCCCGTCTCTCTCACCCTCCAAAAGGACCAAGATGCTGTGGGAACAGGGGGCAGGGGGGGTGACATGAACCTGCTGGGACCTTCTGCAGTCCTCAGCATCTCTGGAGGAAGGATCTCGGGTACCAGGTGATGGGAAAGACCGCTCCCCACCTGAGACCATCAGCAGCTGCTGCTGCAGCTCAGAGGAGCCAGGCTGGGCTAGAAAGACCTGCTTAGCTTCCGAGATCTGACGGGATCAGGCTTGCCTGGTGATGCCCTTACACGGTGGGTCTGACCCACCGTGTAAGGGCATCACCAGGCAAGCCCGATCCCGTCAGATCTCGGAAGCTAAGCAGGGCCAACTCCGGCAAGTACTTGGAAGGCGACCTCCAAGGAATACCAGAGGCGGGGTGCAGAGGCAGGCAATAGTAAACCACCTCTCTGAAAAACGTCCCAGCCCCCAGTAAGGGGTTGCCGGAAGTCAACCATGACTTCCAGGCAAGCACACACACAAATAATTTTTTAAAAAAGGATTCATGGTGCCAAGAATCACCACGGAGAAGACGACGCGCAGGAGTGGGAAGCACGGCCCTTCCTCACCATGTAATAGTTCTGAAGCCGCGTCGGGGTCTTTTGGGTGTTGCTCGCCAACACTCCCTTCTCCTTCACCGAGATACGGACCGGGTTCCGGAGACCGGCCCTCACCAGGTTCTCCACTTCTTGGGTCTGAGTAGCCGAGAAGAGGCCGGTCCGTCTCTGCTTGGGCAAAAAGTCCAGAATGGTATTTAAACTGCAAGCAAACACAGTTTCAGAATGAGATGGCTTTTCGTCTCCATCCCCTGGGAGTTTCTGGAGAGAGGTCTGTCCGGTTTTTCCAGTCTGCGTTCCTCTGCAGAAAGAGGGGTGCAAAAGCCGGCAGACCGGTCAACGTCTGAACGATGGGAGGTCTACTCTGCTCACAAAACAAATACCTGGCTTCGAAGCCCATATCCAGAAGCCGGTCGGCTTCGTCTAAGACCAGCACGTCGACGGATTTCACGGATCTGGCCAAATCCAGCCCATCCGATTTCCTTTTGAACATGTCCACCAAGCGCCCGGGTGTGGCTACGAGGATGTTTCCACTGTTGGGCACAGAAAAAGAAGCAACCTCAGGATAGACTGGAGAGCCTGACTTCAGACAAGGCCGAGAACGTGCCAGGCTCCCCACATTTGAAACGGAGAACAATGACGAGGGGAAAAGAGATGACAAAACGCTCAGGAATATCAGCTCCTTTCTGCAAACACTCCCCCACCTCTCCCCTCGGATCCCAAATTCTGCTGCCAAGGAGGCAGGGGAGGGGGGGAGGAGGAGGGGGCTGGATTTATACCCCTATCTATATATACACTCAGAGTCCCAGAGCGGCTTACAAACTCCTTTCCCTCCCCACTACAGATACCCTGTGAGGTAGGCACACACACACAAAATACTCACCTCCCCCCCAAAAAAAGAAAGGAGAAGCCGAACTGAGTAACCCACACTGAATACCCAAATTGTCGGCTAGTGTGTTGCAAGCCCGTTCTTGTCAGATCTCGGAAGCTAAGCAGGGCCAACTCTGCCAACTACTTGGAAGGGAGACCTCCGAGGAACACCAGGGCTGGGATGCAGAGGCAGGCAATAATAAGCTACCACTGTGAAAAATATCCAAGCCCCACTAGAGGTCACCAGAAGTCAACCATGACTTCCAGGCATACACATATACACAAAATACTGACACACACCCCCCCCAAAAAAAGGAAGGGAGCACCCAAACTGAGTAACCCACATTGAGTACCCAAACTGTCTGCTAGTGCGTTGCATTGTTTTATAGGATGTTTGTGTTTTTATTTCTGTTTTGTATTAGCTGCCCTGAGCCCTGATTGCCGGGGAAGGGGCGGGATACAAATGGAAACAATCAAATAATAATCCAAGATACAGATAAGTCGGAGTGCTACTGAGAGAGGAATTGATCAGTTAGATGCGGGGGCCTGCAGCCCAGTCAAGCTCTGAGCAAATCCAAACAGCCAGGACTGCAGAGAACCAGATGTCCAGACAGGTGGGGGAGGCGGGTGAGAAAGAGGGGACCCAAAGTGAAAGCCGTCGCCTGACAGCCCTGCAGTACTGACCGGTAGTCACTTACCCGTGCTCTTTGAATTTTTCTATATCTTCCATGGGATTCTTCCCACCGATTAAAAGGCACTGGCTAGAAAAAGAACAGCAAAAAACATGACCTCAGAGCACTGCAAAAGAAAAACAGACACACTCAGTGTCTTATCGACCAGGCCGCACCTACCTAAACTGCGGGAAATACATTGTGAAGTGGGAGATCACCTCGGCGATCTGCGTCGCGAGCTCCCTTGTGGGCGTGATGACCACCGCACCCACCTGCAGCGGCACACAGGAGAAGAGAGAGAAACGTTTCACAAGGGCTGTGGTTCGAGGCCGCTGACACCCTCAGTCCTGAACCGATGCTCGTCCTGTAGATTTCAGGGGAACGTAAGAAAGCCGGGGCAGTAGAGAGTGGCAAAGAAGGTAAAACGCTGAGCTTGTCTCAGAACTCTCTTGGCCAGAAAATCACTGTCACCTTGTCCAGATGGTCAGCTGTGTTGGTCTGAAGCAGCAGAACAAATTGAGAGTCCAGTAGCACCTTGAAGACCTATAAAGGTTTATTCATGGTAGGAGCTTTTGTGTGTATGCACACTTTATCAAATATTTGAAAAAGGGTCCATGCACACAAAAGCTCATACCTTGAATAAACCTTTGTTGGTCTTAAAGGTGCTGTTCTTTGGTGTTGTTCAGTCGCACAGTTGAGTCCGACTCTTTGCAGCCCCATGGACCACATCACGCCAGCCCCTCCTGTCTTCTGTCAGGCTCTGGAGTTTGCTTAATTTCATGTTCGTTGCATCGGTAACACTGTCTGACCATCTCATCCTTTGCCATCCCCTTCTTCTATGACCTTCAGTCTTTCCCAGCATCAGGGTCTTCTCCGGGGAGGGCTCCCTTCTCATTTGGTGGCCAAAGTATTTGAGCTTCAGCTTCAGGATCTGGCCTTCCAGGGAACAGTCAGGGTTGATTTCTTAAGGGTGCTTCTGGACTCTAAATTTGCCTTGCCTGTATGTTAGGAAACTTCAAATACTTGAAAAATATTCATATGCTAAAACGTTACATTAACAGCTCCTGTTTGCTCACATGGGCGGAGGTCTGGCTGGTGGCTAAGAGTGGTATTCAGTAATCCCAGGCCCCAAACAGGGGTAAACAAAAAGCACCAATCAAATACACACAGAGAGAAAGTTGCTCTCATTCATGCCTTGGTGACATCCAGATCAAACGCCCACAAGGTGCACTCCGTGGGGCTGCTCTTCATTTGGAAACTACAGTTCACAAGGGATGCCGCTATTAATCTGCTGGTGGATTGAAGTTTACAAGAACACATTACACCTTCCTATACTATACTATTTGCGCTGGCTACCACCTTGGTTCACATTCCAAAGCAATGTGCTGCTTTTGACCTTTAAAGCTCTATACAGGGCTCACGTTTCCCCCATAGGCCCACCTGGGTCATAAGAGCTACTCACGAGCAGTGTTCCCTCTAAGCTGAGTTAGTGTGAGCTAGCGCACAGTTTTTTAGCCTCTGGTTCACACATTTCTGTCTTCGCTCAGGAAGGACGGCTCCAGAGCAAACTGATTGACGCAGCAGCCGAATCGCTCGCTCGCAACTTTAATGCCAGTAGTTCACAAAATAGAAATTTTGCTCACAAGACTCCACAGCTTAGAGGGCGCCTTTGCTCACAAGGCCCCAGTTTAGGAGTTTTTTCTCCCTTTGGAAATTGAAGTCGTCATCTACCAGGAAGGGGTGTGTGTATGTTTGTTTGGGAGGGAGGGGTTGCTCTGGAATTGTGGGGAACTTTCCAACAGCAAGTCTTTATGTGCTCTTCCAATGCCTCATTTTGTATACAAGTAAAAGAGCCTTTTATTCAGTCAGGCATCAGATTTACTTACTCCCTGTACTTTATACGTATTCCACCTTTCTCCCCGGTGGGTACCCAAAGCCGCTTACATCTTCCCTCCATTTTATCCTCACAACAACCCTGTGAGGTAGGTTAGACTGAGAGTGTGCAACTGGCCAAAGATCACCCAGCCAGCTCCCATGGCACCAGCGGGGATTTGAAGCTGAGTTTCCCAGATCGTAGTCCAAAACTTTAACCACTACACCCCACGGGCATTTGCTTCAGACGCTCACAGTTTCTTTGCTTTGATACATTTAGTTGCAGTTTTTCCCTACTTTGCATGGATTGTTTTCTTGTCTTTGCTGTAAACTGCCTTATTTACGGTTCTCTGTTAAAAAGGGGGTGTATGAATATTGTAAACAGTTGGCCCTTGTCTAATTAATCACTTCAGGCAAACTTTCCAGCTGTTTCTAAATATCAAGCAGTAGAGGGGGGAAAAAATAATTGTTTACCTGCATTTTCTTGAGCTTCTCTTCTCGTCGGAGAAGAATTTCTATGATCGGAATTACAAAAGCTAAAGTTTTCCCACTGCCAGTTACCTGAGGAGGCAAAGGAAAAGGAGGCACTAGGAAAAGTTTCTTTGGCTCTGCATGTAACAAAAGGGCAAAATTACAGAATAGTAAAATACTCCATGGACAATGGAGTATTTTACTCCTGACAATGGAGGCCCAGGTAGCAGCCACTGCCAAGGCAGCCTTTTACCACCTACGGCTGGTTAGGCAGTTGGCCCCCTTCCTCGAACGTGAAGACCTAGCTACAGTGATCCATGCTATGGTCACCTCAAGACTTGATCACTGTAACGCTCTCTACATGGGGCTGCCCTTGTCTCAGATCCGGAAGCTGCAGCTGGTGCAGAATGCTGCGGCCAGGCTGCTGATGGGTCTTTCTATGCGGGACCACATCCGGCCTGTGCTTCAGTCACTGCACTGGCTGCCCATAGCATACCGGATCCGGTTCAAGGTGCTGGTGTTAACCTTTAAAGCCCTATATGGTCAGGGGCCTGCCTACTTGAGGGACCGCCTTTCCCCATATAGGCCCCAGAGGGTACTGAGGTCAGGCACCCAACATCGTCTGACTCTCCCCGGTCCGAAAGACGCTCGGTTGGCCTGTACCTGGGCCAGGGCTTTCTCGGTGGTGGCTCCTTACTGGTGGAATGAGCTCCCGGAGGACATCAGGGCCCTGCGGGACTTGTTGCAGTTCCGCAGGGCCTGCAAGACGGAGCTCTTCCGCCAGGCCTTCAACTAGGGGCTGCCACCGGGGGGGGGGGGGTTGGTAACATCGCCTTGGCCGCACCCCCTTATTGCCTTGCTCGCCAGGAGAACTCTGTATAATTGAAGTTGCCATCTTTTAGAGTTTATGTGTAGGACATGGTAATAGTTTTAACTGTGTGTTTTATATTGTAAACCCGCGAGGGTATTTTATGTGTCTTAGCCGCCTTGAGCCGGTTCGCTGACAAGGCGGGATATAAATATAATAAATAAATAAATGAATGAATAAATAAATACTCACAGCTTCAGCAGCAACGTCCTTATTGGTCATAAACAAAGGAATAGTTGCAGACTGAAAGAGAGGGAGAGAGAGAGAGAGAAAAGCACCATTTCTAAAGGGGGACCATATAGGAAGAACGCTCCTTTATAAAAGCTGAAGATGCTCAGGGGGTGCTGCTAGAGGTTTGTCCCTTCTCTAAACGCATGAGATGGTCAGGAACACCCAATGCTTTAGAACTAGGCAAATATAGATCTGATCAACATTTGAATGAGAAATTATTGCAGTAGACAATGTGGGTTCCCAGTTACCAGCAGTGTTCCCTCTAAGCTGAGTTAGCGTGAGCAAGCTGGCAGGTTTTTAGCCTCCGGCTCACGCATTTTTGTCTTCGCTCAGGAAGGATGCCCCCAGAGCAAAACTATTTTACGCAGTAGCCAAATCTCTTGCTCACAAACTTTAATGCCAGCAGCTCACGAAGTAGAATTTTTGCTCACAAGACGCCACAGCTTAGAGGGAGCCTTGGTTACCGCCATGAAGATATATTGTTCTAGTTACCTCTTGCATTCTTATCAGTGTGGAGAAAAAAAGTGAGATGGTTTTCTTCCTCATCCAGAATACCCAATGGACTTTTTTGCACAAGTAGCTAGTGGAACTAACTGCCACAAGGTGTAGCAGCAACTACCAAGTCAGGCACCTTTAAAAGGAGATTAGTCAAATGCATGCAGGATCATTCCAACAGTGGTTATTAGCCCCAACAGTTATACAGAACTTACAAGGTCAGGGACATTATACTTTCGAATTAGTGATGCCAGCCTCCAGGTAGAGCCTGAAGTTCTCTTGGAATTACAATTCATCTCCAGGTGACAGAGAGATCAATTCCAAAGGAGAAAATGGCAACTCCATACCCTGCTGAGGTTCCTTACCTCTCCAGACTCCACCAACCCCAGGCTCCGCTCCCAAATCTCCAGGAATGTCCCAATCTGGAGTTGGGTTGTCAGTTTCAGTGGGGCCTGGAGATCTCCTGGAATTATAGCTGATCTTCAGACCACAGAAATCAGTTCCCCTGGAGAAAATGCCTGCTTTGGAAAGTGGACTCTCTGGTATTATAGCCTGCTGAGGTTCCTTTTCTCTCCAAGTTCCACCCCCCAAATATCCAGGGGAGATGAGGGGATAGGATTACCAGATCCAGGCTGGGAAACTCCTGGAAATTTGGGGATGGAGCCTGGGGAGGACAGGGCCCTCAGTGGGGTAAAATGCTTCCATTTTTTCCAGGGGAACTGATCTCTGTAGCCCGGAGATAGGCTTGCCAGCCTCCAGGTGGCAGCTGTGGGTCTCCTGGGATTACAACTGATCTCCAGGGAAAAGAGGCCAGATCACTTGAAGAAAATGACTGCTTCGGAAGGTGGACTCTCTGGCATTATACCCTCATGAAGTCCCTCCTCTCCCTAAACACCTTCCTTCTCAGGCTCCCCCCCCCCCCCCAAATATCCAGGTATTTCCCAACCCGGTAGCTGGCAACCCTATTTGGAGATGAGCTGTAATTCTGGGGGGGGGGGTCCCCAGGTCCCACCTGGAGGTTGGCATCCCTGCGGCAGCCCAAGACGGAGGAGGTTGCCGGCTTCTGCCTGCAAAGGAGAGCTTTCCTGACATTCAAGAGTTATTTATTTTAGCCCCTGAACTTTTCAGGCCAGTCATCGGAATACCGTCTAGAGGATCTCCCTTGCAGGGGAAGGAGGCAGCTGGAGAGAGGGAAAGGTTTCCTCCGACGGTGACCCCCAGACCTGCCCGCCTCTCATCTCCCTACCTGCACCGGGGTCATATGAGGAAAGCGCAGCTCCCCCAAGGCTCGCAGGACGCCCGGGCTCAGCGGGACGGGCAGGGACTCCCACGACTCCTCCGTCACCGGCTCCATCTTGCCCGGGCAGCAAACACGTGGGGAGGACATGGGTCCGCCGCACTGGAGTCCCCCGCACGGCCGTAGTCCGTCCTTCTAGGGACCGGCAGGAAACGAAAACCGTGAAACTTTGGTTCCGCAGCAGCACGCCTGTTCTGGGTCCTCGGGAGACGGGAATCCTCTCTCGACTCTACATCCTTCTCCCACCCAGCCCTGGATTAGCCATTAGAACAAATAAGCACATGCATAGGGCTCCAAGGGAAGGTGGGCACCACAGAGGGATTTTTTTCGCTTATATTGCTTACTGCTATTTAGAGTTCAATTTGAAAAATTACGTTTTATTATTTAATATAGTTTTGGGGTCTGGCCTGGAAGAAACCTGAATGTTTAATCTCTTATTTCACCTTCAGCGCTTCTTGAGTCTTAATGTCTCGTTTGGTGTAGTGGTTAAGTGTGCAGACTCTGATCTGGGAGAACCAGGTTTGATTCCCCACTCCTCCACATGCAGCTGCTGGATGACCTTGGGCAAGCCAGTTATGTCAGAGCTGTTCGTGAAAAAGAGCAGTTTCTGTCAGAGTTCTCTCAGCCCCACCTACCTCACAGGGTGTCTATTGTGGGGAGCGGGAGGGAAAGGAGTATGTAAGCCGCTCTGAGACTCCGAGTGAAGGACGGGGTATAAATCCAATCCCTTCTTCTTCTTCGTTAGTTAAGCAAGGGCCTAAGGGCCACCATTCATTGGCCTGAATCCGGCTCTGCTCCCACTTCTCCACTCACTCTAGCTATTTTTATTCCACCCGTCCTATAAAAGCTCAGTAAAGCACACGTTTTCCCCCTGACATCATGACAGCCCTGTGAGGTAGGCCAGGCCAAGGACGACTGGTTCAGAATCCCAGAATCAACTCTGTGGCTTGGCATTTTGACTCAGTCCTCCCGGATCTTAGTAGCTGGAAATTCCAACTCCCACATCCTATTGGCAGGGAAATCTGAATGCAACTGACAACGAGAGGCAGCTTTCTTTTCTTCTGTTCTGCTTTCCTGTCCAACATCTTACATGGTTCTTCCCTCCTCCATTTTCTCCACACGACAACCCTGTGAGGGAGGTTGGTCAGAGTTACTGGCCCAAGGTCATCCAGTGAGCTTTGATGACAATGTGGGAATATGAACCCAGGATTCTCAGATCCTAGACCAGAATTCGAACACTACACCTGGGGCGGACAACAGGTTTGTTCGGGGGGGGGGGGGAGAGGCCTCTCTCATTAATAGCGTTTTAGTGTGCAGAAATGGGAAGCTGAAGCATTTCATGCCATGGAAGTAAGTAATATCACACAGTGAACAGCAGCCCATTAAAAGTGTATTTAAGGAACAGGATATTTTCTCTTCCAGGCCGTCAGCAACCCTAACTACATGGCTGATTCTCAGGATTTATCACCCACAAAATGTGTGAAGAGACACATTATTTATTACAATTTACAGCAACTGGGGAGGGGAAAGATCAAGTTTGTCTGTAGCAGTAGCAAAGAGCAAGAGTCCAGTCGTTAGTCTTTAAGGTGCTGCTGGACTCTTGGCTCTTTTCTACTGGGGAGGAAAGTGAGAGCTTGAGGGACCCAGGCCGTGCAGGACTTCGAAGGAAATAACCAGCCCCTTTGGAAACCTGTGATTGCAATTACAAACATTCACTTCTCTGGCAATGTTCTGGGGGCTCACATAAAAACCTCATTTGGTCCACACGTACAAAGGTATGAAGAGAGGGCAAGAAAACAATTGCCTTGATCTAATTTACTGCCAAATTAAGAACATAAGAGAAGGGAAGAGATTGGATTTATACCCAGCCCTTCACTACCCGAAGGAGTCTCAGAGTGGCTTACAATCTCCTTTCCCTTCCCCTCCCCACAAG
Organism: Lepidodactylus listeri; assembly: GCA_029233225.1. Taxonomy (NCBI): domain Eukaryota; kingdom Metazoa; phylum Chordata; class Lepidosauria; order Squamata; family Gekkonidae; genus Lepidodactylus; species Lepidodactylus listeri. Next base: position 7,092,827 of record JARCFY010000013.1, on the reverse strand, counting down.
AGGCACCCTGTGAGGTAGGTGGGGCTGAGAGAGCTCTTTCGAGAACTGCTCCTGAGAGAACAGCTCTGAAACAACTTGTAACTGACCCACAGCTACATATGGAGGAATGGGGAATCAAACCTGATTCTCCCAGATTAGAATCCGCCCTCCTAACCACCACAATCTATAATGCCCTCTCCCCTTTGCCCACTCGGGGGTGGGGCTGTATTTTCTGATGGGTCACCTGGCCAGTGTTCCCTTTAAGCTGAGTATGAACTAACTCACCGTTCTTTAGCCTGCAGCTCACACATTTTTGTCTTCGCTCAGGAAGGATGGCTCCAGAGCAAACTAATTATTGCAGTAGCCAAATGGCTCGCTCATAACTGTAATGTCAGGAGCTCACAAAGCAGAATTTTTGCTCACAGGACTCCACAGCTTAGAGGGAGCATCTCTCCCCTTCCCAATGCTATCAGCTGCAGAGGGGGAAATTCAATGTCCCTTGACTCCCCCTCTCTGGGAATCATCGTCCATGTGGGAAGGCAAGCACGGTTGACAATTCAACCGTGGTCCAAGCAGCTGAGAGCAGGACACTCAATTAAAGAAGTTGCTTTAACTGTCCAAGGCAACCGGTTTAGGAATTTGTACTTAAAGCTGTCTGCTCACCTGTAAGGCGACAAGATGTTGACCAAAACCTGGGCGGGGGGGGGGGGGGAGAGACTGGGATTGCGACACAGAAGACGACAACGGCAAACCACTCCTGCTCCTCTCTTCCCTGGAATGCCCCATGGGCTGGGTTGCCTAAGTCAGCTGCAGTTTCACAGCATAATGGTCTTCGTTCTCCTCAACCCAAAGCCGCTCGCATCAGTCTCCCATCCTCCAATTTATCCTCTCAACAAAGCAGGCTGGGTGGAGCGTGCCTGACTGCCCACCCGGTCACCCACTGTGCTTCGATGGCTGAGTGGGGATTCAAACCTGGCTCTCCCAGAACATAGTCGAACGCTCTAACCATCACACCACATTGGCTCTCCAAACTCCAAGTCTGGCTCTCTTCAGCGGTGGAGAAAATAAATTTCCCAACCAGAAATTCTACCTCCCCCCTTAAACAACAGCACAGGAAGGAAATCAACAACAGCAATGGGTTTAAAGGGAGGGTGCATTACCAGGATAAAAAGGGGGCTAAGGGCCAGCATCTGCCCCCCCCCCCGGCTGTCCTGTCCATGGCACTGTTCATGACCTTTTCCCCAGTGCCCTGCTGTCCTGAATATTACTTGGACACCGGGATTTCTTGGGGTAATCATTCCATGAGGCATGGGTTTCGGTTTCATCTGCTATTGCTATTGATTGTTTTATTGGTTTTATTGTTCGTTGGTTTTATGTTGTGAACCGCCCTGAACCCATTTTGGGGGGTAGGGCAGGGTATAAATCCAGTGAATGAATGAATGACACACACCCCCCAATTCCCCAGGATTATAACTTCAGTCAATATTGGGCCCGCCACAGCAGCTCTTAGGGCCAAACAATATCTGGGGTACCAGTCACAAACTCCAACATCTTGTTCAGTTTGGATTAAACTTCGTACCCTTCTCCCAGGTGGGAGGGAACGCCAACCAATTGCGAAATGGTTTAACGACATGAGGCTTCGTTTCGTCCTTCGACATTCTTCTTTAAACTGTTCCCTAAAAAAAGGTTGAGAGGAAATGAGCGCAAGAAGGCGGAGAGTGCCGTTTCAAAGGCAAGACAAGCATCAGGCTCCGATGGATTTCATTCTTTTTAAAGAAGGTGTTTATTTACCGAATCTGGCCATATTTCAACTTGCAAGCATGTGTACATCCTCTAGCTCAGTTTCCAAGTGTTTCAACACACAGAGTTGACATACACCAGTCACGGGTAAGGGGGGGGGGTATTGTCCCCCTCCCCCAATTTGGAGAACTGCTGTTAAAATTGCCTGCCTAAGGCCGAAAAAGATTACTTGGACCGTGAAAACTTGTAACAAATTTTAATTAAATTAAATTTGGTACAAAACTCTTTTAGGCGTAACCGATAGAATGCCCTTGCCCCGATCTTGAAAAGAACCCAGTCCCCCGCCCCAAATTACAACCAATATACATCAGTCCAATATACATTAGCCACAACATAATCTTGGGATCAGCACCCGCTCCCATTGACAGACACTGCGATTTTAAAACCCATCATACAGGTAAGCGAGAAAAATAGTCTGTACAAAAAACTGAAAGCCAGCGTGTGTCTGAACAGAGAGGAAAGCACAAAGTAAGATTGGCTTGTTTCAAGATAGCCTAATTGGGCTTGCCGGTATCTTTCTCGAAGGAGGCTCCGGTGCTCTTTAAAAAATTTAACAGCACCGCAACTCGGAGAAATTCAACTGGCGGGGAAATCTGATCCTGGGGGGGCTGGCGCAAGGAGGAAACGGCACCTGTTGCACATCTCCCTGTGGTGCTGCTATTTGCCACACAAAAGGCTCCTGGGGAGACGCACCGTCAGGGAAGAGCCGCGGCCCTGTTGTGTTTCTCCCAGCCACAAAAAAGGCATAGGGACCTCTCCTAGGAAAGAGGGACACAATCCTAACTACACCCAAACGACAGGCTACGGCTCTTTAACTTACGGGCTGCATAGCGTAGCCGTGCCTCCCCGTCTCCCGTCACCGTGGCCCCCAAATTTGGCATCGGGACCTGGGCTCCTGAACCCGAGTTCTTCATTAGCGCTAAAAACGGGAGGAGCTTTGGATTGGTGAGCAACCGGGGGGGGGGGGGGGGGAGATTACTCTTTCGTCAACTTGACCCCGAAGGTTCCGCCCTTCACCCATTTGCAAACTCAAGACCGTACTAGTTAACAGATGGGAACAGCGCTGCGACTTTATCTCTTTAATTAAAAAGAAACGTGGCGAACAAATCAGTGTAGTGACAGATACGAGGACTGGAGGTTTTACAAAAACCTACTACGCATGTCCCAAACAAAACCATTGGCTGGATCCTGTGCGTCAAAATGCAGTTTTCTTTTCTGGGGGTTTCCCCCCCTTTTTCTTTTCTTTCTTGGCTGCCCACGTCAAGCAGAGAGGAAATCCTTCAGTGGAGTCAAGAGTCTACCACAGGGTTTGGAAAGCAATTCTTTCAGGACCTACCGTCGCTCCTAGACAGAAACTGCATTTCGTTACAAAAGTAAAAAGAACCAAGGGAGAGCTTAAAAGACAACCCACAGTGCCGCTTTAAAAAAAAAACCATTGCAATTTGGTTGAACTCACGCCGGCTCAGTGAGAAACGTGACTGCCAATTCCAGTGAGAAGCTCTCAGCACGTATCGCCCAATCTCTCTATATATTTATTTTTAAAAAAATTTAAACTAAGAGGAAACTTTATCGTTCAGAAAGCAGGGATAAAACTAAGCGAGTTTTGCGACCAAGTTGTTTGGTAGACAGTGAACGGAGAATCTGGGGATCGCTGGAGAGGAAGCGGAGGGGAGGAAAAAAAAAATCAAAACGTTTGATTAAACAACTCTCCGGACTTCAAAAAACCTCTTCAGGTAGTAGATCTGTCCCAGTGTCATGGCAACTAGTACGAGGGCTTCGAAGAAGGACCAAAGCACCACCCGGCTGTTTGTGTTGTCATTAACTGTCGAAGGAAAACAGGAAGGGGAAGAAATCACTTGGTGCACACAGAGAGATACGGTTGTTGTTTGTTTTCTGCACACCGACCTGCCTGTTACTGGACTTCTTTTTAATTCTGCCCCTGTTGCTGTTTGAATGTGCAGGATTCGTTTCGTTTCTGATCTTCTAGAAATCTGCTTGAAACAGTTTGACCCCAATGATGCCCTGATCTGGGTGGCCCAGCCTAACCCAAGCTCATCAGACCTCAAAAGCGAAACGGGGTAAGTCCATGGTAATACTTGGATGGGAGACCACCAGGGAAATCCAGGGTTGCTGCACAGAGGCAGGCAATGGCAAACCCACCTCTGTTCGTCTCTTACCATGGAACCCCTATAGATTATCCCTGTCCCGGATGGCCCAGGATAGCCAGAGCTCATCAGATCTTCTCAAAAGCTCAGTAGGGTCGGCCCTGATTCCTACTTGGATGGGAGACCCCCAAGGAAGCCCAGGGTCACTATGCAGAGGCAGGCAAGGGCAAACCACCTCTGAACAGCTGTTGCCTCAGAAACCCTGCAGGGTCACCGTAAGTCAGCTGCGACTTGAGAGCTTTAACCTTCTTCCAATGGAAATCATGCCTCTTACGCTGGAGGACGGCCCCACAGACCTAGCCCCGTGGCAGCCATCATGTTTTATTGACTTTTCTAGATTCTAAGACGGACTGACTGCACTGAGAACCTCTTATTTATGGGGCTGGCAAGAAATCACAAATAAATGCTGTTTTCCGGGCCAGAACTACCCTCCTGTCAATATATACGAAGCTGAGCCCTAAAGAACAAAGCGGGCGGCTCGTAAGGCCCACCTTTAAAGACAGCAGGTTGCAAGTAACCACACCCAAAGTCAACTGACGGCTTGTTCCGCTTGAGAGTGGGAGCTCACATTAATCATTCTGCCTCCCCTCTCCCCCACAAAGGGAGAACCGGGCAATAGTACAGGGTCTTCCCCAGCCAGGGAAAGAGGACAGTCTGTGCACACACGCACATACCCGCCCTCCAGTCCTGGGAAACACTCCCCCCCCCCCCCCCGTGCTCAGGGAAAGAACAGCTGCTACCAGCAAGGAAAAGGAATAGAGGTGGTAGGATGAAAAACTGCTGGGACCACACGTCTTCCACAATTCTGCAGAAGTCCGGAAAACCTACAGAATGTGACAATGGCCACAGAAGCTGGCTTCTTGAGAATCTCGGCTTTCTCCCCTTCTTTAAAGAGTTTCTAGTCAATGCAGCTGTGAAGCTATGCTTGACCGCGTATGGGCCAGACCTGCCAAAGTTTTAGAAACCAGAAGGACAGCTGATGAGACTTCTGGTGTTTGGGCGGCGGGGCAGGACTCTGGGGCCCTGCATAGCTTCTCCCAATGACCAGGAAAAATGGAACTGTGAGAAGAAAGGGCCTATGCAGAGATGCTTAGTTTATATAGACTGCAGAATTTAGCTTTTCTTGCTACAGAATTCCAAAGGGTTGTTTTCAGTGCAAGGCACACAGCCAGAGGGCTAATGTTCCAAGCAGATAAGAACTATTGCTTAGAGCGGCAACAAGTTCTTTCCTCACTAACCCAGAGCTGGCAACCCTAGTCCAAGAGACAGAGTCGCCAACCTCCAGGTGGGGCCTGGAGACCTCCTGGAATTACAACTTATATCCAGACGAGACAGATCAGTTCCCCTGAAGAAAACAGCAGCTTTGGAGGGTGGAATCTCTGGCCTTATAACTGTCCGAGGTGCCTCCTCTCCTGAAGCCCACCCTCCCCAGGCTTCATCCCCGAAGTCCCCAGGAACTTCCCAAGCTGGATCTGGCGACTCTATCAGGATTAGGGAGGCCAAATGTTTCCACATCTACTCTTACAAGCCAGTTTGGTGTAGTGGTTAAGTGCGCAGAGTCTAATCTGGGAGAACCGGGTTTGATTCCCCACTCCTCCACTTGCACCTACTGACTCGAAGCGGGCTGGGTGGGTGACCTTCAGCCAGTCACTTCTCTCAACCCAGCCTACTTCACAGGGGTGTTGTGGGGATAACACGGGGAAGGGGAGAATCACGTGCCGCTCTCTGAACTTCTTGGAGGAACAGTGGCATGATGGGCCAAGACAAGAGGAAGCAGGCACTGCTTAGGGAAGGGCACTCACACTTCCTGAAGCCCATTCTAGGCAGGGGGAAGCTTAGCTATGGGTGTTCCACCATTAGGGACAGTCAGTCCTAAAGGGGAGCAGCGATTCCCTAAAACCCTCTAACCGAAAGGGGGCTTATTCTCCCGTTTCTTGCTAAAACCAGCCAGCGATCTGCAAGCAGCGACTGAACAGAAGGCACGAGACCCGGGCACCTACTTGCTCTGTGTATCCTTTCACGCACTTCCATGTACTCCTGTTCGTGCTTGACGGCTGTCATGGCCACCGCTAATTCGTTGATCATCTCTTCTAGCTTGTTCTGATGAGCTGCAGGTTTGAGCAGAAGAAACCGTCATGACGTGCGCGTGCTCACAAGCCCCAACTTCAGCTCCATGCAATTGGGAAAGCGCATAAAAGTATGCTGCTCCCACAGACTGAGATGGTCCGTCTGGCCCACTTCAAGCTCGGCTGCCTGCAGTGTTTGGATTAAATCTTTCCTCGTTCCTGTCACCCAATACCCTTTTTCCTGAGATACAAGGGACGGATCCCGAGGATGTGTGGGATCCAGGGTAGGTGGCTCGCCCGCTGTACTATGACCCTTCCGCTGTGAGCGGCAGCGGCTTTCCTAGGTCTTAACCCAACTCCTGCTAACCGAGATCCTTTTCCCTGGAGATCCCAGGACTGAACCAGAGATAACCGGCTTGCGAAGCTCAGGCTCTACAAAGAGATATAAGCCCAGGAGGGGGGGATGAAGAAAAGGGGTTTCCGTGTACACAGGAGCTTCCTTGCCTGGGCATCTGTTCCCATCTGCATACTCTTCAGGCAGCTTCGATGGGATTAAATACTGTTTCCACTGCACAACAAGCGTTTGGGTAATTACGGTACATCTGTTACAGTTTGTTCTATAAGATATGAGCCTTTGTACTAATTACATTCTGTGCTCCCGCTAATCGACATGCGAGGGCCTGCTGACGTATTCCTCGGTGCCCATCTGTTTCTTCCCCAAATCAAAGAGCCGATCCAGCTTCCCGCTACATCCTGGAAGCAGGAGACACTTCGAAAAGCCCAGGAGGCATCGTCTCTGCATCTGCAGGAACCTCCCATCCAGAAACATCTGCCTCCATCACAGGGAAGGCTTGGCTCCCACCCTCCTAACTTTTGGGGGGGACCTCCCAACATTTCATGGACTGTGGACTGTGCTCCCACATCGGTCACTCTGTGCCCGTGCCCGCCCCTTGTGGCAACCATTTTGTTGCGGGTGTCCACTACCTGTCCTCAAAGTTCCAAAAGCGGGCATAGTTCCAACAAGGTTGAGGACCCCTGCCCTGAAGTCTGGGACTCTTAAATAAAAATGGTAAAGAGATCCTTTAGCCAACACTCTGCAGTTCGGGGCTCCGGCCAGGAGCTCCAGGTTCACAGAAATCACAATGAAACAAAATACAAGATCCAGGTTTGCTTACAAGGAGATTTTAAGAAGCGGTGACCAAGCTTACAGAAACAGGAGGCTGAGCTCCCATCTACCGGGTCCCAGACGCGCACATGCACAGCAAAACTTAGCCAGGCCTCGAGACGGCATGCGTAGCTAAAACTACGAAGTTTGAGTCCAGTGGCGCCTTTAAGACCAATGAAGTTTAATTTGGGTATAAGCTTTCGTGTGAAAGTCTGAAGAAATACAAGACAGCTTACACTCAGAATTAAACTTAGTTGGTTTTAAAGGTGCCGATGGACCCAAACTTTGTTCTGTTGCTTCAGACCAACACGGCTACCCACCTGAATCTATAGCTAAAACTAAATATCTTATACCCTGATTCAGGGGTGTCCGACTTAAGCCCCGGGGGCGGAACCAGCCCGTCTAGGACTGTTATGCGGACCGCGAGCAACTGGTGCAAGGGAAAGGAAGGAGTGCTCCATTGTGGCTTCAGCATGGCAGGACATCGTCTGCAGCAGTCAAGCATCATGAGAACATCTGCCTAGCGCTGCACTGCTGCCTCTCCAGTCTGCCCATGGGAATTTTCCTCTGCACCCGCCTTCTGGCCCACGGGGCCTTGCGGTGAGGAGACACCAACTTGGAGCTTACCAGCTGCTGTCCTTGATACAGTTTCTACCTCCGGTACCTGACATGACGTTTTATGGCACACGTGGCCCGGCCTGACAAAGTGACATTGATGTCAGATCCGGCCCTCATAACAAATGAGTTTGACACCTCAGCTTTAATTGCTGGCGGTGACTCAAGAATGGCATCGGCAAAGCTGCATCCTAGACACGGAGAGACCTCATACCCGGTACTCAGTGGCGGAGAGAAACAAGTTGGCTCTCTCAATAAGAACTCGGGAGAGGGAGAATGAAAACGTTTGCAGAGGGCAGCCTCCCAGGCCCATAGAGGTCAGGCGCGAACAGAACTCCAAGATGGGGTGACATAAGAACATAAGAGAAGCCAATGTTGGATCAGGCCAGTGGCCCATCCAGTCCAACACTCTGTGTCACACAGTGGCCAAAAACACCAGCTGCCCTCAGGAGGTCCAGCAGTGGGGCCAGGACACTAGAAGCCCTCCCACTGTTGCCCCCCCCCCAGCACCAAGAATACAGAGCATCACTTGCCCCAGACTGAGAGCTCCTATCTAGACCTTGTGGCTAGTAGCCACTGATGGACCTCTGCTCCATAGGTTTCTCTAATTCCCTCTTGAAGCCGTCCATGCTTGTAGCCGCCACCACCTCCTGTGGCAGTGAATTCCACGTGTTAAATCACTCTTTGGGTGAAGAAGTACCTCCTGTTATCTGTTCTAACCTGACTGCTCAGCAATTTCATGGAGTGCCCACGAGTTCCACGAAGGCTATACATCTGGCTGGCTTGTTTTCTGCTGGTACGCATTTTAGGTAACCAGCGTTTCTAAAGCAGCAGGCACAGGTGCAATCGGCTCTCTTTCCCCGTCCCTGAAGATCTCTGGACTAATTTTGTTCTTCCATGTTTGTAGCATTGATTTAAGAAGCCAGCTAATCATTTCAAGGCGCAGGTAATCAATTCCTTGATCAATCCAAGGAAGAAAATCGGGATGAAGTCCTGACAAGGAAACATAAATGCAGGACTTCTTTTATCCAACGCTACCAGAACACGCCTTGGCTTCAAATACTGAGGTCCAAAACGAGAGAGCTGTTGAGGTTTCAATAAGCCAGCCACAACACAGGTTAGAAACATCTGCTTCGACTCCTTTCTCTGCATAATATACCATTCGAGCAGAACCACGTTAGGGAGTAAAAACCCACCCCCACCCTGCTTCAGTGCCCACCCCTTGGGGAAACAAGGGCACACTCTACTTCACCATCTGCCCATTCAGTTAGCACACCAAAGCAGAATTCTTTTTAGAGGGGGGAGAAAACTGGCACCAAATGTTAAGAACAAAAGGCTTCGCACTTGCATCGAGACCGTGAGCAGAATTGCTTGAGTAATCCACTGCAGGTGTACATTAGTTTTAAAAAGCTTTACGTACATTTCAAGTATGCCAAGGTCTACGCGCACACACATACACACACAGTCAAATGTGTAAGAATGTGATTCCCACCCAGTGATTTTAGAAAGCCAGTGTATTGATGGGTGGTTACTCAGACTCCTGATAAATCACAGATGGACAGCAGGGCAGAGGGAAAAGAGCGGCCTAGGGTTCTAGATTTCAACTGCCAGCCAATATCTGGCTAGCAGAGTCTTCTGAGTGCTGGCTCCCAGAGCAGGTGCCCAGGATTTTCTCATCTGTAGATAAACAAAGACTCCAGAAATATGCAAAAAGGGGAGGTGCTTAGGGTACAGGAGGTGCCTGCATCTCCCCGGCAACCGGCCACATCCCCTTAAGGCGGCCCGCTTCCAACCTGAGCACCATATTCAAGATATGGGAGAGCCAGTGGGATGCAGTGTTTAGGTTTATAGTAGGTTCTGGGAGACCCAGATTCAAATCCCCACACTGCCACGAAAGCTTACTGGATGACTCTTGACCAGTTGCTCTCACAGCCTAACCTACCTCACAGGGCTGTTGTGAGGACAGAACACAGGAAGGAGGAACCCTACAAGCTGGCCTAGCCTCCATGGAAAGTGGAGAAGATAAAAGTGGACTAAATAGATGGATTAAGTACATGCATCTTGTTCTCTTTCCCTTAAGGGAACTTTGGACCTGCACTTTTCATGCAGAAACCTCCATGCTAAACGAGAAACTATTTATGAAACGGAAGAGAATTCCCAGATCGGTGTGATGCACAGCGTGGGCTGCTCACAGGGGGAGAAATTTTGAAATTCCTCCAGAGCAGCTCTGGATGCTGGCCTTTTAGGGACTTGACGATTGTCGCGCGGATATTTTTTGTTTGCGTAGGACACTGCCATGCTAATTAACTCATGTTAGCAAAAACCACACGCGCACACGCACACAGGTAGCCATTAGCAAACTCATGACCCACGAGCACCTGTCGAGCCTTACACGTACCATCCCAGGTATCTCCACCACCTAGAGGAAAGCATAAGAAATGAGCAAGGAATACAGAGCAACGAGCGAAACACGGCACTCACGCAGGGCCAATCTTTTCCACCTGGAAGCTGTCGAGGGTGTTTGCTCTCCCAGAGCAGCCGGTGGAAAGCACTTAACTTGAGCTGCAGATTGCAGGAAAGGGTGCCAGGCCGCTCCTGCAGCTTGAACTCTCCTGAGAAAGCAACATACTGTCCTGGGATGTAAGATCTGTGATGCCTCCTTTCTCAATCAACCCCGTGACCTGCTGAAAACGGGAGCCCTGACAACCATAGAAAGCTGGCGAGTGGGCAAACCGATTGCTGCAGCCTAGGCTGGGATAGGAAGCCCCACAATATGGGCCACAATTGCCACCGCAAAAGGTGCTTTCCCCGGATTAGGAGCTGGCAACGATAGAACAGTAGAGCAGAGAAGTAAGGGAAACCCTATGTTCTAATACAGGGGTGGCCAACCTTGCTTAACGTAAGAGCCACATAGAATAAACGTCAGATGTCTGAGAGCCGCAAGACAGGAACAAATATCACACACATGTTTTTATTTTTAAAAACATGCAAATTTGCTTTTTATTAACGTTAAATGGGACTGCCAAAAATAAAAACAAATGAGGAAAACCAGTTATTGATAATGATATTACTTGTTTGCTAATGATATTGAGAGAGATGGAAAGAAAGAATTAAAGAAGTGGAAAGAAAGAGAGAGAGAGAAACTAGGAAAGCAAATAGATGGGAGGGAGGAGGGAAGGAAGGAAGGGAGAAAGAGAGAAAAAGCATGCCTCCCCTTTGCTTCCCCAGCCGCCCTGCCAGGAGCCGCACAATATATGTGAAAGAGCCGCATGTGGCTCCCGAGCCACAGGTTGGCCACCCCTGTTCTAATACTCAAGAAGAAGGCAGGAAAGAGAGGCTGGCCAGTCCAAAGAGCTGTAGGCAGATGAAACTTCCCATTCCAGTTCAGGACTCGCTGGAAGACATGTAGAGACAGATGGGGCAGGGGGCACAGCTGTAGGAACAGATATGGGGGAAACCCCACGCTGTCAGAAGAAGGTATCCAGTTAACCTGGCTTAAATGATAGATCCACCGAAGCTTAGAAGCCATCTTTGCAGAGGTCTGAAAACTTAGATGGCCAACTCCTAAAAGCCTGCCCAAATCATAGAATCATAGAGTTGGAAGGGACCTCCAGGGTCATCTAGTCCAACCCCCCTACACAATGCAGGAAATTCACAAATACCTCCCAACCCACACACACCCAGTGACCCCTGTTCCATGCCCAGAAGATGGGGGAAAACCTCCAGGATCCCCTGGCCAAACTGGCCTGGAGGAAAAATTGCTTCCTGACCCCAAAGTGGCGATCGGCATTTCCCTGGGCGTGTAAGAAAGGGCCACAAGAACTAAGCACTAAGGCAGCCCTTCTTACCCACCCTCTCATGATCTGCCTCAGTACACAGAATCCGCATTGCTGTCAGAAGGCCCTCTAGCCTCTGTCTGAAAACCTCCAAAGGAGGAGAGCCCGCCCCCTCTCGAGGAAGTCTGTTCCGCTGAGGAACCACTTGAACTGTCAGGAAGTTCTTTCTAATGTGTAGCCGAAAACTCTTCTGATTTAATGTTTAGCTTTAAGGTTGCTGGGGATTTAGAGCTCTGCTGGTCCAGTATTTCACAGACCACGGGACTGAGGAAGGATCGCTGAAGGCCGGAGCCGTATCTACAAGCAAACGTCACCTCTCAGTCAATTTACACTGCCTTGTTCAGAGTCGGATACGCAAAAAGAGCCAATCGAGTGCCGCGGCCTCACCTTCGGTCTCCATATCTTGCCCTTTTGGAGCTTCGCCGATGTCGATAGTGAACATCACTATCTTCGGAGTCATGGTGGACATCCGGTTGCTGAAGCAGAACTTGTACGTCCCGTCCATGTGAGCCGCAAAGGTGTATTTCCCACTGGACTCCCGGTCTCCCTTGTAGATCCCCTTGTTGTCAGGACCTGTTATCTGAAAGGAAGAGGAGGGGAACTGTTACTCTCGCCTTCCAGCAATGCTCCCCCTGAGGAGTCTCGTGAGCAAAAATCCTACTTTGGGAGCTCCTGGCATTAGAGTTGTGAGCGAGCCATTTGGCGACTGCAAAAATTAGTTTTGCTCTGGAGCCCTCCTTCCTGAACTAAGGCAAAAACGTGTGAGCCGGAGGCTAAAAAACTGAGCTCGCTCACACTAATTCAGCGTAAGAGGGAACGGTGCCTTCCAGGCCCCTTTGCCACAGCATCTGACGTCCCTCCAGTCCTCCCACACAACTTCAGCGGAACAGACCTCAGTTATTCCCTTTTCACAGCCACAGTGCCTGCGACATGACTCACCCAAGGAGCTGCACTAAGCCAGGAGGAGGAGGAGGAGGAGGAGACTGGATTTATACCCTGCCCTTCACTACCCAAAGGAGTCTCAGAGTGGCTTACCATCTCCTTTCCCTTCGCCTCCCCACAACTGACACCCTGGGAGGTAGGTGGGGCTGAGAGAGCTCTCTCAAGGACTGCTCTTGAGAGAACAGCTCTGATGGAACTTATGACTGACCCAAGGTCACACTAGCAGCTGCATGTGGAGAGGTGGTGAGTCAAACCCGGCTCCCCCAGATTAGAGTCCGCGCACTTAACCACTACACCAAACTGGCTCTCTGATCTCTGTCTAACCTGCACTGGCTCTTCGGCTCCAGAATCTGACACGCAGGAAAGGAATTGGCAGCTGGAAGCCCAGGGATAGGTCAGGCCCGCCTGGCCTCAGAGCTGCCAATCAAAAGCCAAGAGTGGGACACAGAAGGAATGCTTTTTGTGGCAAGCTGAGTTGCCAGAAACTTTTCCAAAGCACAGAGGGTGGTGATCTTGGCCTTCCCCTGACAAAGGGACCTTCCAAGAACATTAGTGACTGGAAGTCCGAGAACCTCTTTGGCCAGAACTTTAGCATCTCCTTGCTGCCTGCCTCCTTGGACTGCAGCTTCCTTCCCCGGCGGAGTATCCTGTGAGTGACCCCAACTGAAGCTCTAAGATTTGGGGAAAGGTCAACCCTGAAACTGGATTTTTAAAAACAAATCTCTACCGAATGTTTCCCTCTTCCTAAAGAAAACGCAACCAACACAGGACATGATACAAGTTCATAAAGTGATGCCTGCGGAGAAGAAAAGGGAGAAAGAAAATCTTTTCCTCCCTCTCCATAGTATTAGGCGCTCCAGCCTGGATAGCCCAGGTTAGTCCAATCTTATCCGATCTCAGAAGCCAAGCAAGGTCAACCCTGGTTAGTATTTGGACATGAGACCCTCATGGAAGTCCAGGGATGGTACGTAGAGGCTGGCAATGGCAAAGTACCTCTGAACGCCTCTTGCCTTGAACAACCCACGGGAAGCCGTTAAGTCGGCTGCAAGTTAATGGCAAAAAAGTAATACTCCTGGGCACCCAATTTGGGACAGAAAAAAGGAAGTGCTTTGCCACAAAGAACCAACTGACCTGTAGAATTCACTGCCTTGGGATATGGTCATGACCACAAATTGCGGCTTTTTAAAGGGGGTTAGACAAATTCATAGAAGAGAGGTCCACCAATGGCTAGTAAACTTGAAAACTAAACAGAGCCTCCATATTCAGATGCAGTATATTTCTGAATATCAGTGCTGAGGAGAAGCCTGGGCTTTCCATGATGTCCTTGTATGCTTTCCAGGGGGATCTGGTTGACCACTGCGCGAAGCAAGACGGTAGACAAAGCAGACCGCTAGTCTGAGTCAGCATGGCCGCTCTTGTGTTCTTCAGCCTGAATCAATCCTGAGGCCGACATTCTCAAATAAGCATGTTTTAACACTGAGGTGTCAAATCCACGCTCTACTTGACAGGCAAAGGGCAACAAGAAGGGACCAGCCCTACGTGGGGCAGAGACATGTACAGGAAACGTGTATTACAAAGGCAGAAATTATATCAGGTTCAGTTTCACAGCTTAATTGGCAGTGCACAACTGCATGAAAAGCAAACACCAAGCCATCTCACAGAGAGATCGGAGCAGGTATTTGGAGCTGCCCCAGCTAGTGATCTTCAGAATTCCATCTCCAGCCAATCTGCTGTCTAGTAGCAGTTGCTCTAAATCCTGCCTGCAGCTGTCCCGGAGCTGAAGGGCCTTAAACATGTTCCGTTACCACATGCTGCCTCCAACGGCCTGCAACTGAAGGGAGAAATGTGTCTCCTTGGCCACCTGTAACCAGGATGTTGCACCACACGGTGCCTCAAAAGTCTTCCATGCAGAAACTACGGGGAATGATCGAACAAGCGGCGCAAGTAAGAAGAAAGGACTGTATTGTCACGTGTATCACTTCGGTCTGCAGCCGGAAGGTACCATTTTGGAAGGCACCGCTAGGTTAAAAGAAAAAAGCTCTCTGTCAGTAAAAACCAGCACAGCAGAGAGACAAAAATACAGCTTAACCCATTTCCTGCTGTGCCAATTTTCTTCTTGCATGGAAGAATATGTAACCCCTATTCCTCTGACAGCTGACTCCATTCCTCCGCCTTGGGATCCTACCATCTTATTCTGAATACCAGGACCCCGTATGCACATTTCTACAAACTTGGTATCCAACATTTTACAGAACGTAAAAGGGCATTTCAGACAGGCGACTTGCTGCATATGTAGTGCAAAAAAAAAAAAATGAATAAAATTCAATACAATGCGCAGGCAGCTCGCATTCCCTCACATGGGTCTGCAGGCAGTACAGTCGCCCAAGCTGTGCATGAGTTAAAGGAGAAGCATTTGAGGAGCAGGCTTTCAAGGCAAACACAGCCAAGGGTCACGGCGCCTCCCCATGTCACTTTCTACAACTGAGATTAGCACTGATAGCGTTGTGAATGGCTCAAGCCTTTTTTCAGAAACCTGCGGCTGCTTCAGTACGAACAGAAATCTATTACGGAGGACACTTTTAAAAAACAAATTGTGACAGATAAACCCAATGCTGAAAGGAATTCAAGCGATCCCAAGGGGGAAATTATTAGCACTTGAGGAAAATAGAGCCACTTAAAGCCGGGACATAAACATGCCAGCCAACTGTCTTGCCACATCTACCAAAAATTAACATTTTATTCCATGCCCTATCCCCAACAGACCTGGATAATTTCTATACCTTGTCCTTCGACAATTACACATAAGAACGAAGATCAAAATGGGCAGCCGTGTCAGCCCTGACCTGGATAGTGCAGGCAAGTCCAATTTGGTCTGATCTCGGAAGCTAAGCAGGGTCGACTCTGGCAAGTACTTGGATGGGAGACCTCCTCGGAATACCAGCAGTTGGGAGGCGGGGGCAGGCTTTATTCAGCCACCTCTCTGAATACCCTCCAGGCCCCCAGTAGGGGTCAGTCACCAGAGGTCGCCATGACTTCCAGGTGCGCACACACATGCACATATGAAGAAAAGGGTAGCCGTGTTCCTCTGCCTGTAGAGGTAGACAGGAGCAAGAGTTCAGGAGCACCTTTAAGTCTAACAAAATTTGTGGCAGGGGAGGAGCTTTCGTGAGTCTGAAGTGAAGAATTATGAAAGCTCATTCCCTGCCACAAGTTTTCTTAGACTTTAAGGTGCTACTGGATTCTTGCTCTTTTCCATTACATAAGAGCGAATACAAGCTCTTTTATTAGAAGGCAGCTTTCCCACAGCACACGCAGGAAAACCCCAGCTTGGGTACCACACAGCACAGCAGCCGCCACCTGACAGAATACCATGGCTCTTTGCTCACAGCTGTTTCACAACCCCACTTTCCAGTCTTTCACAACTCAGCCCTTCCTCTCTTCTTCAAGCCCCCCCCCCTGGTGAATTATGACAGACAAGCTGAAGGTAGAAAGAGCAAATGATTTCAAGGATTGGGAATGAGGGGGGGGCGGATAAAAAAACTCCAGGGACACTTGGGGAAGCTTTGGTCACCTGAGTCAATCGTAACAAAACAAGCCCAATCTTTGAGTTCGATGTGATATTCAAATTCTTTCCCACGTCAATGTCACACGTAAGGCTAACCTGCTCCCGACACGACATAGCCAAGCTGGAATTCCTAAGTGTCCTGCGCCTTTGTTAACAACAGGAAGGAATGCACACCTGATCACCAAAGACCTGGCAGACCAACCTTCCCCTCCTCTGCATCTTTTTCTTCCACCCTACTAATGCAGCGACTCCAAAACACTCCACATCCCTTTCTTCCACATGCTGGCCCAACCCTTTTTGCCCGCTCCTGCCCATCCTCCCCCTTACCAGCTGCTGTCAAGTGAAAATCTTCCCTCTCCTTCAACATCTTGTGGGTTTTCATCAGTGGTACAAATTCCCCCACTGCCTTCTCCACCTGCCACCCCAAGCTCTTTTGCTCAAAAAAGTGATTCAGAGTTGATTGCTTAACAGTGACAGAAACGCTCTCAATACTTGCTCAAGGTCACTTTCCGTTAGCAGCCCGCATGACAGGTTGTCAGACTAGGGTCTTGGTGACCCAAGTTCAGATCTCCACTCTGGCACCAAGCTGAATGGGTGACTTTGACCCAACCACTTCCCCTAAGCTGAACCTACCTCAAGTATACATTGTTAAAGCGCAGCCTATCCAGAGCTCCTTGGAGAACAGGTGAGGCGGAAAAGTATTAAAACAAACAAAACCACATTCTCCCGTTCTGAAAGCACAATGATGCAGTCAATGATGCACCCCAAATTATGCAGTCGAATTTCCCGCATTTGGGGAAATCGCAGGGTGGTCAGCACACCCGGAGTGCAATGGATGAGCCTCACCCTGGGAAAAACCACCTTCGTGATCACGGTGTCTCCCCTGCCAGGTAAGCACATTGGAGGATGAGGCCCACCAACACTTAATTCGTGTACGCTTTGTTGTGTAGAGAACACGGCTTGTCCAAGGAGAGCAACTGAACCCAAGACCTAAGAGAGGAAACTGACACCTCCTAGGACCAGTGCTCCCTCTAAGCTGAGTCAGTGTGAGCTAGCTCACAGTTTTTTTAACCTCCAGCTCACCCATTTTTGTCTCCACTCAGGCAGGATGGCTCCAGAGCCAACTGATTTATGCAGCAGCCAAATCCCTCGCTCGCTCACTTTAATGCTGGTAGCTCACCAAGTAGAATTTCTGCTCACAAAACTCCACGGCTTAGAGGGAGCATTGCCTAGGCCACAAAACACTTCTAACGGGCTTCCTTCCCTTCTTTCCTCACAGAATGACTCCACAGCCTACCTTCGCCGGGCTCAACCCCCCACATTCCCACCCCATCGCCTCTCCTCGCAGCCTGGAACTTTTCCTACACGCAAAGGCACTCCCTGTACCTGCTCAGCAGTGAAAAAAACCGCCCTCTGCCCTGGCTCAGGAGCAGTGTTCCCTCTAAGCTGAGTTAGTGTGAGCTAGCTCACCGTTTTTTAGCCTCCAGCTCACACGTTTTTGCCTCACCTCAGGAAGGAAGGCTCCAGAATACACTAACTTATGCAGCAGCCAAATCGCTTGCTCACAGCTTTAATGCCAACAGCTCACAAAGCAGAATTTTTGCTCATAAGACCGCACAGCTTAGAGGAAACGTTGCTCAGGAGCACGCTCGCCGCACATACGGAGGGATGCCAGCGAGGCTGAGCCCTGGCGTAAATCGAACTGCGCGGGCCACGGAGCGACTGAGCGGGAAGGGGAGAGAAACCTCTCTGGGCGGGCCTTCTCTTCGCCTCTTCCCACCCCTCATTCCCATTCCCTTCCTCCCCGACTCGCCTCCACGTCGATGTCGAGGAAACCTCCCTCGGCCACCTCGAAGATGAGCCCCATCTTGGTGCCCGACGGGACCCGCTCGAGGAAGCACTCCTCCGCGTGCGCGTCGATGCTGACGAAGTAGCCGGCCGCCGGGGTCGAGAGCGCGGCCAGCAGCGCCAGCATGGCCCGCACCGGCGACATGGCGGCCCAGGAGGGGGAGAGGGGGCGAGAAGCGCCGGGGGGAGGGAGGGAAGGAAAGAAGGAAGGAAGGAAGGAGAGAAGGCGCGGGCGAGAGGCGCGGGAGGGAGAGCGAGCCGCTAACGAGCGGGCGAATCGACTCCGGCGGGCGGACAGCTTCCGGCCGAGGCCACGCCCCTTCCGGGGCACGGGGCCCACTCTCATAGGCCAGTCGCAGGCTCGTTGCCACGTACCGCGCGATGGCGGCCGCCGAGGGGAAACGGCCTGGGGAGGGGTGGCGGCCGAGCCGCGAGGCGCGCGCCCATTGGGCGAGAGGGAGAAAGGGGCGGGTGTAAGGAAGTGGGCGGGGAAATAGAGCGGCGGACGGCGGCCTGGAAGGTCAATCCGCGCTTCGCATTGGCTGGAGAAGGCGGGAGCTCCAAGGCGGCGTCCTTTGGAGTCGCAGGGAGAGGGTTTGCCTTTCATTGCGCAGTCGCAGGGTGGTTTCCATTGGGTCCCGTGAGGTTTTCTTCTGGTTAAGCAGAAAAGAGGCTCCTGGGAAAAGGTTTCAGCTGCTCGGGGTCTTAAGAGAGCGGCTCCCTGTCAAAAAGAAGATGCACTAGTGTTGGGTAATGATTATAGCTCTGGAAGGATTAGTTTATTACGGTCTTTAGACCAGCATACAGTTTAGTCAAACATAAAATACAATGATAAAAAAAAGTTTTCCAGTATTAAGAGCTTTTAAGGTGCAATTCCTGTGATTTGAAAATGAATGCATCGAATTTAGCAAGCTGACATGTAATCTTAGGGTTTTATTTGCTTTATTTATACCGTGCAAGATGAAAGGCAATGGCACAGCAAATCAGTGCTCCCTCTAAGCTGTGGAGTCCTGTGAACCAAAATTTTACTTGGTGAGCTCCTGGCATTAAAGTTGTGAGCCAGCGATTTGGCTCTGGCATGAATTAGTTTGCTGTGGAGCCCTCCTCCTTCCTGAGCTAAGACGAAAACGTGTGAGCTGGAGGCTCAAAAACTGTGAGCTAGCTCACACCAACTCAGCTCAGAGGGAAGAGCTTAGAGGGAACATTACTATCAGCAATATATGGAAACATGGGGAGGGGGGCGGGAATGCATGTAGCCAAATTTTATCACCAAAAAAATGAGTGATTTAATAATTTAGATAAGACATATAAAGTACTCGGAACAAATTTTCTTATGCCACAAAAAAAACAGGTAGAAATTCACAGGTAAAGTTGATCACAGATAGAAATTCACAGGTAAAGTTGATCACAGATAGAAATTCACAGGTGTAGTTTCTCCAAAAACAATTTGTAATAAATTCAAAAAAGTCCTTGAACTATAAGGATGAAGTAGTGTGTCTGCCAGCTGACTCAACGGACACCCCCCCCCCCCATTCTAAATCTATTTCAATAATTTTTTCAGGAATCATGCTGGATTCAACATTTCAAAGATACATGTAGACATCCATAAAGTATATTCAGATACAGCAATCCTCAGTGATTTCCAATGAAGGATCAATCATTTCTTGGAACCTCCCTTCAAATTTCTGAGGCGTTTCACCATTTTCATTAGACAGAAAGAGTTTTATTTACTTTATTTATATCCTGGCTTTTTCACCCTAGTGGGGATCCGAAGCAGCTTACATCATTCTCCTTTACTCTGTTTTATCCTCACAACAAACCTGCAAGGTGGGTTTAGGCTGAGAGTATCTGACTGATCCAAGGTCACTCAGCAAGCTTCCATGGCACAAGTGGGGATTCGCAACTGGATCTCTCAGATCCTAGTCTTGACACTTTAACCACTGCAACCATGTTGCCAGCTACCTGAGAAAAAAATGTCCCACCCTTTTATTAGAGGCTTAATGGGCTGTTATTTACTTCCATGGCATGAAAAGTCTCAGTTGCCCATTTCTGTGCAGTAGGCTATTAAAAGGACATTTTTCTCCAGGCCTGTTGGCAACACTTCCAGGGCCTGGGAGACAGGTTCAAATCCCCCCATAGTTGTCACATTCACTGTTTAACCTTCAGCCAGTCATTCTCTCTCAGCATATCCTACCTTGCAAGGCTGTCATGAGGACAGAACCCCACAGCCATTAACTGTGCAGTGTAAAGCAGCATTGCACCCTTCTAAGTCTATTGATTTCACTTGATTTAGAAGGGTGTAACTCTCTTTAGGATTACACTGTATCCTGGTGACCTTCGGCCACTTATTCTTGCTCAGCCTAATCTACCTTGCAGGGCTGTTGTCAGAATAAAAGAGTGAAGCGAGAAAGGACACCTCTGTTGTTAATACCTTTTAATTATCATATTTTAATGTTAAAAATATGGGAAGAAAAATAACATACACTAATTCTGATAGCACCACAGTTATGGTTACAAAAGATAAGTGGGATATTGAATATATGCAAAATAACAGTAAACTGATGCAATAAGTAACACAGCATTAAACAAAATAACAATTGTTGTATACGGTATTCTTGGACACAGTGCCAATTTAATTCGCCACAAACATTATGTATACATTGTCACTTTTGAGAAAGTCATTCCAGGGCAGTTAGTAGCAAAACAGATTAGAGTCTTTTGGCAGCTTAAAGAAAGTTCTTATTCTGCTATCATGAAAATGCACACTAGAGTGAAAATATGCTGGTCTTTAAAGTGCTCTGGAATTGATACAGTAGACAGTACCTAGCAGACCAGAGGTATGAGGTATGACTTTATAACAACATACATATTCCAGAACAATTATAACATCACCACCATTGCTCCTGAAATATTCTGGGTTCAGACGTGTTGTGGGATCAGCTCATAGTTTATTGTGATTACAGCTCAGCTCAAAGACAATGCTAGCAGGGCCAAAACCCTGCTTATATGCATGCAAAACACTCCACCCCCCCCATACACACACACCCACTCCCCGTGACAGGCTATTTACAAAACATCACTACTTGATTGGTATTCTCCAGAGTCCTGGTCGGCTATTATTCTTGTGCTCCAAGCTCAGCCAGGCTCTAGGGTGATTCTGTCAGGGGTGATTCAGTCCCAATACATAACAGCTCCAGATGTGTTTGTGGGAGGGGATAGTGTGTCCTTAGCCCCGCATTTAAATTCAGTAGCAGTCATAGGGTTGTCAACTCCAGGTTGGGATATACCTGGAGATTTGGGGGGGGGGGTGCATGGGGAGGGTGAGGTTTGGGGAAGGGAGGGAGCTGAGCTGGATATAATGCATGCAAAAGTCCAACCTCCAAAGCAGTAATTTCCCTGAAATGAACTGGTTTCTCTCATCTGGAGATGAGTGGCAATTCTGGGAGATCTCCAGGCCCCACCTGCAGGTTGGCAACCCTAGTAGCAGAGCACTTGCTTTGCATTCAGGTGGTCAGTCTCAGGGATCTCTAGTTAAAAAGTTTTTTGGGGGGAAGACTTTCTGCCTGACAGCCTGGAGGGCCACTGTTGGGCAGGGCGGACAATGGCTCAGTGTCCTGACTCTGCTTAAAACAGCTTTATGTGTTCATAGTACAATTATAGATCCACCCAAATAACAGGTGGAAAAGGCTACGGGGTGGGGGGAGAGGCGAGGAGAAGCAGGTTGCCACAGTATAAGACGACTGTAAGTTTGTGTCCCCGTCGTCCCCGTTCCCCCCCTCCCCACCCCTAAACTTGGAACAGTAACCGCCTGTTCAAGCTTGAATGGAAGAAAGTCCATTTCATGACGCAACTCACCGAAGTTAATGGAAGGACGTTCTGGACCAAGAGCCATTGGGAGGCTGCCCTCCCTCCCAGGCAGAACACCATCTGGGGACAACCAGCCTCCACCCAACTAGATATAAATGAGGACATCAGTCAGACTGATCTCCATCCTCCACCTTTTCCTTCTACTCCCGTTTTACTCTATAAGCCAGTGAGCAGAGGCCTGTATCTCTTGACCGATCTAAGCGATTTTGGAGACGCTTGTCCACTGTGGTGCTGCTTGCACCCTGCGCAGGTTCATTTTCTACACAGGCCCAGGGGGAAAGTACTGGACCAGGCCCAGGAAGGCCTAGGTTCGAATAGCCACTTGTGCCGTGGAAGCTCGCAGGATAAACTTATACCAGTCCCACACTCTCTGCCTAACCTACCTCACAGGGCTGTTGTAAGGTTAATATGGAGGAAAGGAGAATGATGTGAACTGCTTTGGGTCCCCGTGGGGAAGAAAAGCAGGGTATAAATGAGGAGGGAGGGAAAAGAAGAAAGGAGTTTGATGTTTCATTCAGAGAGTGTCAGATCCCACAAGGTGTGCAGAAATGCCAAATGAGGTATTTTAATCTCAATTTGCGTGTACAAATGGGTGGTTGAACAGAAGATCAAGAGTGTAAGATACTTCAGAGTTCCACAGATGATAGCTAATCATGGAGGAACTGTGTCTCCTTGTGGTCTAGTAGTCAGAATGCTGCGGGTGGGAAAACACGCTTCCAGCCTCCCAATAAACATATACACGAAGAAGAGATTGGATTTATACCCTGCCCTTCACTCGGAGTCTCAGAGCGTCTTATAATCTCCTTTCCCTTCCCCTCCCCACAACAGACACCCTGGGAGGTAGGTGGGGCTGAGAGAGCTCTGACTGAAACTATCCTTTCAAGAACAGCTCTGACAGAACTATGGCTTGCCCAAGGTCATCCAGCAGGTGCAAGTGGAGGAGTGGGGAATCAAACCCGGTTCTCCCAGATTAGAGTCCGCACACTTAACCATTACACCAAACTGGCTCTCTGAAGGGGGCTTGAATTCAAAGTCTTGCCTCTCACTTCCCCATCGGTAAAATGGGTATAATAATCTCTAGCCCTCACAAAGTTATTGCAAAAATTCTTTAAGGTGATATATCTTGAATAGGTCATAACCAGACCAAAGTCTCAGAAATAAACTGGAATGAACAACTCCCTTCCCCATTTTATGCCATTTCCAAAAAGCTGGCATTTTTGAGTTGCAGGTATTTTAACTGCACTGCTTGGAGCTTTGCTGTTTGGGAGGGCAGACTCTGGTATCACATCCCTGCTGAGTTCTCCCCCCCCCCCCCCGTCCCCTGGCTCCACCTCCAAGTCTCCAGGAATTTCCTGACCCACAGCTGGAAACTCTATAATGTACACACCTAAAAGATAGTCACTGGTGGGGGGGGGGGGGGGGGATAGGGTTGCCAGATCCAGATTGGGAAACACCTGGAGATTTGGGAATAGAGCCTGGAGAGGACAGAAACCTCAGTGAGTTTCAATGCCATCGAGTCCACCCTCCAAAGCACCCATTTTCTCCAGGGGAACTGATCTCTGTAGTCTAAACATGAGCTGTAATTGCAGGGGATCCCCAGGTCCCACCTGGAGGTTGGCATCCCGACTAGAAGAGGAATCAGTGCTCCATCCCATGAAGTGCAAAGGAACCTGCCTGTGAAAAGTTGAATGAATGAAACTACACCGGTCAGACTGAAGCTGGGTAGACTCCAATGATTTGTTTCCTAATCTTAAAAAGAGATGGATGGGAATCGAAAGGAAACACACACTGGTCTATTTGTGTCGCTTGCTCAACCGTGTAATTCAGTGATTTTTAGATTGGCTCTTGGCTGTATACATGGGGAGGTGGTTCATTGAACTTCCTGAGAGCGACTGGTTTGTAGCACGCAAAGGCTGTTTTCACAAGGGATGCCTGATTCGCTTGCCATTCTCCCGCATTCCAAAAGGCTACAGTGACTAGAACGGACACTCTTATTGAACAACAGCTTGCGTCCTCTTCGGGTCCAGGATGAACAGCACCCACAAGTGCCGCATTCCGGAAGGCATCTCAGCCTGCGTTTAGGGGAAAGAAAACTCTGGTTTCTGTGGCCCTCTTGCTCCCAAGCAATCAGGCCAAAGGTTGCTGAAGATACTAAGGAATTAATGGATACTGAACAAAGCTAGAGTCCAGTGGCACCTCTAAGACCAACAAATGTTTATTCAAGGCATGAGCTCTCGTGTGCAAGCTCACCTCCTCAGATACAGACCGAAACAGAATTCCCTCAAGCCCTACATGCAGAAAGATAGGAGGCGGCAGTCTAGGGCTGCCAAGTCCAACTTGGGAAATATCTGGGGACTTTGGGGGTGGAGCCAGGAGACTTTGGGGGTGGAGCCAGGAGAAAGGAAGTGACATCATTTTGTGATGTTACATCCTGTGATGTTGCTTCCACATGCTGACACGTGAACTCATGAAGTTTCCTAATACTGAATCAGGCCATTGGTCCATCAAGGTCAGTATTGACTACTCAGACTGGTAGTGGCTCTCCAGGGTCTCAGGCTGAGATCTTTAATGTCACCTATTACCTGATCCTTTTTTAGCTGAAGAGGCTGATACCTCCTGCATGTCAAGCAGATGCTCTATCACTGAGCAACGGCTCTACTGAATCCTTCCTCATCTCGGCAGAATATGAAGCACTAAGTGCTACACAAGTGCTAAATATGATTTTCATATCATAAGAACAGGAGAGAAGCCACAGTGGATCAGCCCATCCAGTACAGCCCATCCAGTACAACACTCTGTGTCACAACAGTGGCCAAAAATACCAGGTGCCCTCAGGAGGTCCAGCAGCGGGGCCAGAACTCCAGAAGCCCTCCCACTGTTGCCCCCCAAGCACCAAGAATGCAGAGCCTCACTGCCCCGAACAAAGGGTTCCATTTAGACCTTGTGGCTAATAATAGCCACTGATAGACCTCTGCTGGATGGGGACAGAGAGAGAGAGACAGACAGACAGACAGACAGACAGACAGAAAAAAGAAAGAAGGAGAGAGAGAGAAGGAAAAAAAACTGGCAGAGGCACTTACTTCCATTTAGACCTTGTGGCTAATAATAGCCACTGATAGACCTCTGCTGGATGGGGACAGAGAGAGAGAGAGACAGACAGACAGACAGACAGAAAAAAGAAAGAAAGAGGGAGAGAGAGAGAAGGGAAAAAAATGGCAGAGGCACTTACTTCCATTTAGACATTGTGGCTAATAATAGCCACTGATAGACCTCTGCTGGATGGGGACAGAGAGAGAGAGAGAGACAGACAGACAGACAGACAGACAGAAAAAAGAAAGAAAGAGGGAGAGAGAGAGAAGGAAAAAAAATGGCAGAGGCACTTACTTCCATTTAGACCTTGTGGCTAATAATAGCCACTGATAGACCTCTGCTGGATGGGGACAGAGAGAGACAGACAGACAGACAGACGGACAGAAAAAAGAAAGAAAGAGGGAGAGAGAGAGAGAAGGAAAAGAGCTGTAAGAGAAACTTACCACAGCAACCTTGCAACCTTACCCCAGCCACATGCAAAAGCAGCCCCTTCAGTCCCTCCTTAATCTCTGGGCGGAGCTCTCTTGCTGACTCTATTCTTAAAGGGGAAATGTCTGGTGAGGCTTTTTACTGCAGGGCAGGCTCTCTGCAGACATATCCCTTTTAAGAGGCCAGGGCAGGCTCTGACGTTCCCCTGCGTTCCTGCTGGCAGCCATTTTGTCCCCCGGGGGCCAATTTTGAAAAAGCGGGGGTAAGTATTAAAAATCGGTGTTTCCCCTGCCCTACCGGGGGACTTGGCAGCCCTACGGCAGTCAGAGCCAAGATGCATTGGGCCGGTAAGATCAATGAACGGGAGCAAATCAGCACACAAATGCCAAGAACTAACAAACTGATGTGAGAACGAAGCTTGAGTCCGGTGGCACCCGCAAGACCAAGCAAGCTCAACCCCTGGGAACGTGCAAGAAGAGAGAGAGATCCTCCCCCACTGCCCCATCATCTCAGCCTGGATGGGGGACAGCTGCGGTTTTGCTCTAGTGCTCCTCTGAGCATGGATACCGGGTGCCTCTGGTCTAGCAGATGGTCACCGAGGCGTCCTATTGCTCTTCGGAAATCAGGGTCCCTGATCCACTGATCCTCGAACACGAACATCAGAACATTAGAGAAGCCAGTGTTGGATCAGGCCAGTGGCCCATCCAGTCCTACACTGTCACACAGTGGCCAAAAACACCAGGTGCCGTCAGGAAGTCCAGCAGTGGGGCCAGGACACTAGAAGCCCTCCCACTGTTGCCCCCCCAAGCACCAAGAAGACAGAGCATCACTTGCCCCAGACAGAGAGTTTCTATCTAAGCCTTGTGGCTAATAGCCACTGATGGACCTCTGCTCCATATGTTTATCTGATTCCCTCTTGAAGCCGTCCACACTTGTAGCCACCACCACCTCCTGTGGCAGTGAATTCCACGTGTTAATCACTCTTTGGGTGAAGAAGGACTTCCTTTTATCTCTATGCTAGCAAGCCACATGCATACAGCCATGCACACTGGGCAACTCTAAGCAGAGTTACGCCCTCCCGAGTCCATTAATGCCAGTGGACTTGGGTGTAACTCTGCTTCGGGCAAGGACCACAGCAGCTCACCTAGGGATGCAGCCAGCAGGTAAATCTGTCACAGCAAGAATGGTGGTGCATCTTGAAAACACCGTACAGAGTAATGTATATTGTGGCAGAAGCTTTTGGAGACAAGCAAGAACGAAGGAGGAGGAGATTGGATTTATACCCCGCCCTTCACTCACTTGGAGTCTCAGAGCTGCTTACAATCCCTTTCCGTTCCCCTCCCCACAACAGACACCCTGTAAGGTAGGTGGGGCTGAGAGAGAGAGCTCTGGAGAACTGGCCTTGAGAGAACAGCTCTGCAAGGACTCGTGACTGACCCAAGGTCACCCCAGCAGCTGTAGGTGGAGGAGCTGGGAATCAAACCTGGTTCTCCTGTTAGTTATTGTTATTTCCTCCCCGTCCTTGTTTTCTAACATGCCACAACTGGGCAGGCCTTCAACGATGCCAGCGTACCGGGTTGGGCACCCCATGGGGCCTCCTGTATGGTCCAGCAGAAGGAACTCCGGTCCAAGTCTTGGGAGGCCAGCCTCCAGGTGGGACCTGGGGATCCCCCGGAATCCATTTCCAACTCCCCTCCAGACTACAGAGAAATCAGTTTCCCCGGTGCAAATGTCATGCTCGGGGGGGGGGGCTCTCTATGGCCTCGCCCCCCGCCGTCCCCGCCCCCCCGAGCTCTCTGCCCTCCCCAGGCTCCATCCCCAAACCTCCAGGCGTTTCCCAGCCTGGCTCTGGTACCCCCTGCCCCAGTCAGGATTTTTTAATTTGGGGGGGACCTTTAAATATGTCGGGGGGGGGCACCCCGCACAGACAAACCCCCCCCCCCCAGGGAGCACCACAAATAAAATAAAAAATTGAAAGTCGGGGAGGGGGGGCTGGGCTGGATGGGAAGTCGGAGGGGGCATCGGCAGTAAGTGGGGGGGCCGCCGGGGGCCCCAAGATGTCACTACAGGCCGGCCTGCCCCCCTCCTCTGGTGGGGGCCGGGGTGGGGGAGACCTGGCAACCCGCGCTGAAGGAACCGCAGCCGCAGCCGCCGCAGCAGCGGACGTGCGTCCCGACTTTCCCCCTCCTCTTCCCTTCCTCTCCAGCCCGCCTCCCCCAGCCTGGCAGAGCGACGCGCTCAAGTTGCAGCTTGGCGAGCCGCGGAGGGAGAGAGAGGGGAGAGGGAGGGAGGGAGGCGGGGAGCGCCCGAGGTTGGGCGTCGAGGGGCGGGCAGGCTTGCTGCGCTGCCCGGGCGCGTCCTCCTTTCCCTCCTCCTCCTTTCCAGTGGCCGGAGGCCGCCGGCGCTGAGGCTTCGGGTGGGGGCCCCACCGGCCAAGTTGGGCTGCCCGAGTCGCCTTCGTTGCGCACCGTCGGGGTTGCTCGGCGGGCAGGCCAGGGCAGGGCAGGCCGGGGCGCGGGGCTCGGCGGCGTCGGCTGCCTATGAAGGACTCCCTGCCGGGCTCGTCGTCGGCCGGAGCTGAGCAGGAGGCGGCGTGGCGCGCCATGGACGGTGGCGGCGGTGGCGGCGGCGGCGGCGCCCCGTCGTCGCGCTGCTGCTCGGGGCCGGCGGCGCTGGAGAAGAGCGCGGCGGAGCTGACGGTGATGGACGTGTACGACCTGGCCTCGCTGGTGGGCCAGGAGTTCGAGCGCCTGATCGACGCGCACGGCTGCGAGGCCGTCGGCCGCCTGATGCCCAAGGTGGTGCGCGTCCTGGAGCTCCTGGAGGGGCTGGCCAGCCGCAACCACCTCAACCCGGAGCTCGACGAGCTGCGCCTCGAGCTCGACCGCCTCCGCCTCGAGCGGGCCGACCGCATCGAGAAGGAGAGGAAGCACCAGAAGGTCAGCCGCAGCCGCGGGGAGGGGGGGCTCTTCTCGCTGGCCAGAGCTCGCTCGAGACGCGGCGGCTTGCGAGGGGATAGGGCCTCCTCTGAGCATGGGCAGAGGGCCTCCCTCTTTCTTGCCCGGTAGTTGCAGAGAATGGGGTCTCTGAGCATGGGCAGAGGGCCTCCCTCTTCTGGCCGGGCAGTTGCAGAGAATAGGGTCTCTGAGCATGGGCAGAGGGCCTCCCTTCTCTTACCAGTTGATTGATAGAGAATAGGGTCTCTGAGCATGGGCAGAGGGCCTCCCTCTTCTGGCCGGGCAGTTGCAGAGAATAGGGTCTCTGAGCATGGGCAGAGGGCCTCCCTTCTCTTACCAGTTGATTGATAGAGAATAGGGTCTCTGAGCATGGGCAGAGGGCCTCCCTCTTCTGGCCGGGCAGTTGCAGAGAATAGGGTCTCTGAGCATGGGCAGAGGGCCTCCCTCTTCTGGCCGGACAGTTGCAGAGAATAGGGTCTCTGAGCATGGGCAGAGGGCCTCCCTCTTCTGGCTGGGTAGTTGCAGAGAATAGGGTCTCTGAGCATGGGCAGAGGGCCTCCCTCTTCTGGCCAGACAGTTGCAGAGAATAGGGTCTTTGAGCATGGGCAGAGGGCCTCCCTCTTCTTACCAGTTGATTGATAGAGAATAGGGCCTCCTCTGAGCATGGGCAGAGGGCCTCCCTCTTCTGGCTGGGTAGTTGCAGATAATAGGGTCTCTGAGCATGGGCAGAGGGCCTCCCTCTTCTGGCTGGGCAGTTGCAGAGAATAGGGTCTCTGAGCATGGGCAGAGGGCCTCCCTCTTCTGGCTGGGTAGTTGCAGATAATAGGGTCTCTGAGCATGGGCAGAGGGCCTCCCTCTTCTTGCCAGTTGGTTGCAGAGAATAGGGTCTCTGAGCATGGACAGAGGGCCTCCCTCTTCTGGCCAGACGGTTGCAGAGAATAGGTCTTTGAGCATGGGCGGAGCGCCTCCCTCTTTCTTGCCCGGGTCGTTGCAGAGATGACACACACTGATCCTATAGATTTGGGAAGGGGTCACCATGTTGGTGTGAAGCAGCTGAACAAAGTTTGAGTCCAGGGGCACCCTTAAGACCAACCAAATTTTATTCTGGGTATAAGCTGGCAAATAGCAGAGGGGATTTCTGGAGCTCATCTGTTCCCTTCATTTTTGGCATTGCAAGTGTCCTGCCGTCACCCGGAAACTGCTGGCCGATTTTGAGACTCCTGGCTTTATTTCCTGGGGAGTTATTCCTACCGCAAACAGAGCAACTTAGCTTCCATTGCAAACAGGATGACAGGGGTTACACACAAAAGCTTCTACCCAGAATAAAACGTCGTTGGTCTTAAAAGTGCCACTGGACTCAAGTCAGATTCAGGGTTTGCAGAGGTCTTTTGCCCCTGACCTGGAACCTCTGGTCATAACCTGAGTAAAGAAGGGGGGATCTCTGAGCATGGACAGAATGCCTTCTGTGTCTGTGGCTCAGAGGGATCGCTTCTGCCTGGCATGCAGAAGGTCCTGGGTTCAATCCCAGCGGAAAGGATCTGGCCGTAGGTGACGTGAAAGACCTCTGCCTGAGACCCTGGAGAGCCGCTGCCGGTCTGTGCAGGCAGTACTGACCCTGATGGACTGAAAGTCTGAGTCAGTGTAAGGCAGGTTTACGCCTAGCATCACCAACACAACACACATACAATTATAATTTGTGTGACGTGCCCTGGCATCTCTTGTTCGTTCTTTCTTTACTGCCTAGCCCTCCATCGATTTCCGTGGGAGTTCCACGACCCAGTATGCCCAGGGCTGCCATCTCAGCTTGCCACACAAATCTGTGCCTGCGTGACCCCTTGGCCGAATTGGAATCACACCGTCTGAGTCCAACGACTTTGATGAATAGCTGTTTAATGAATTCATAACAAGGAATACAGGGCTGATGAGTGCCTTAGCACTCCAGCAATTCCAAAGCTGTATTTTGCCATCCCCAGGAAGGGCAGAAGGTCTTATACCCCAAATGACATCACATATAGTTTACAAATCAAAGGGTCTCTAATTGGTACCCAGCAGTTAACATCATACAAGCGTAATTTGACTCAGGGCATCTCTTAGTGGTGTCAGTAACTTCACTTATTTATCTTGTCTTCAGAACCCTGGGGGACTTCCTGGGCTCGCAGAGGGGAGAGCTTGTTGATAAGGGGTTCTGAATCACATTAAACTTCGCTCTCGGCGGCCTTGCAACTTCTAAACAGCATTCCGTTTCTTATTGCATCCTAATTCCTTCTACGGAGGCTTTTAATAATACTTTTGCTTAATATGGCTTCTTATACAAAAAATGCAGTTATAAAATACATACGTTCTGCTATAAGTTTCTCTAATCAGAATCTTCTCGGTTACATACCAGGACCTGGATCTGTTATGATTAAACTTTTGAAGGCACGGTGACAGCTGTCAATATACATATCAAGGAGAATGTCAGAAATCACACTCAGAAATCAAATTCTTTTCCCCTTGTCCTACAAGCTGGAAGGCTCCCCCAGCCGAATTCCAGAAGTGTGTGTGTCGTTAAGTGCTGTAGAGTTGCTTCCAACTTATGGCGACGTGATGAGTCAATGGCCTCCAAAATGTTCTAAATTCCACAAGAGCCGTGGGGGAAAGTGTACTCTGCCCATGAGCAAAGACGCTTGTTACATGCTGTGGATCTAAGCTGCGGTTTTAAAGACTAGTTCAGGGGCTGAAGTCCTGGAGGCTGAATGGAGACTCTACTGAAACCCCAAATAGAAGAATAACGCAGTAGGATTAGTTGCCAGAGCCATCTAGTCCAGCATCTTCTGTAGCAGCCAGCCACGTATCATAGCCCTCCCAACTGCCATTCAGAGGTATACTGCCTCTGAACATGGAGTTTCCATTTAGCCCTCATGGCTTAGCAGCCATAGGGGGACTTCTCCCCCATCAATTTACAAATCCCCCCTTTTGGTGTGTGTGTGTGTGTTTGCTTGCATGCCTGGAAGTCATGGTGACTTCTGTCAACCCTTGCTGGGGTGTGGACAGTTTTCAGAGAGGTGACTTGATTGCCTGCCTTTGCCCCCCAGCCTTGGTATTCCTTGGAGGTCTCCCTTCCAATTACTTGCCAGTGTCAGCCCTGCTTAGCTTCCGAGATATGACGAGATCAGACTTGCCTGGGCTATCCAGCTCAGGGCTCAAATCCCCTTTTAAAGCTGTTGAAGTTGTTGGCCCATCCCTTCATCTTGTGGCAATGAGTTCCTCCCGTTAACTGTGCAGCGTGTGCAGGACTTTTCCTTCATTCGAGAGAGCCACAAAAGAGGAAGAAAGGAAGGGGTTCGGAAGAGGACTCTAGGAGCTGCAGAAACTCCTCTGGATTTGTTTATCCCTCTTTGTGCAGCCAAGATATTTGAACCCAGGTCTGCCTCTGATTTGGCTCTGGGTTCAAGTGAGTGTCAACAACTCCTGAAAAGACCAGGGGCCCTGGACTCGCTCCACCCAGAACAGCGAGCGATCATATGACGGCAGACGTCATTTCTGGAGGGTGGTGTTCACCGCTCCAGAGAGGATGCGAAGGAATTTGGAATTTCATTTTGGCAATAGGAGTGTTTAGCTCCCGCGACCACCTCTGATTCACAACGTCGGTAAACAAGTCGGCTGGTGCTTGCTGTATGAATAGACGGAACTGAGCTAAATTTAACCTCGGCTTTGCATCCTGGAAAGATGAGACAGGAGCATGTGGGCGGAGGGGACAACCCCCCCTCCCCCAAGTTCTTTTATATTATTTCAGGCACGGCTCTGTTTGCATTTAAGAAAGGCCACTTCTCCTGAATCATGTTCCATTTTTGGTACTTGGCATGAAGTAGTTTAGGGGGACAGTATAACGGGAACCCAGTTTGATTGGACCAAAGGTCCTTTTAGTTCAGCATCCTCTTTCCTACAGCAGCCAATCAGATGCTCCCATGAGCCAGGGCACAGAGGCAAAAACCCTCCCCCTGTCACGGTCCCTCCCCCCCCCCCCCCCCGAACAGCCTCTGACATGGAAGACCGTCATGGCTTGTAGCCATCGATGGACCTCTTTTCCGTGAATTTGTCTTAAGACCCTTCTCAGAGCATCTAAACGAAAGCCAGCCACTTCCCATCTGTGGTACTGAGTGCCACAAATCAATTATGCCTTAATTATTTGATAAACACGTGAAGCTCCCTCATACTGAATGAGACCCTTGGTCCATCACGGTCAATATTGTCTACTCAGACTGGGCAGCGGCTCCCCAGGGATCTCAGGCTGTGGTCTTTCTCATCATCTACTGCCTGGTCCTTTAAACTGGAGATGCTGGGGATTGAACCTGGGACCTTCGGCATGCAAACAGATACAGGGACGCGTGAAGCTGCCTTATGCCGAATCGGACCCTCAGTCCATCAAAGTCAGTATTGTCTACTCCGACTGGCAGCAGCTCTCCAGGATCTCAGGCGGAGTTCTTTCCCATTACTTCCTGCCTGGTTCTTTTAACTGGAGATGCCGGGGATTGAACCTGGGACCTATTACATGCCCAGGAAATGCTCTGCCACTGAGTCATAGCCCCCCCTGGTCACTTCCCCCTAAACAGAAACCCCCAGACTCTAGCTTTCTCTCCTACAGAATGCGCCACAATCCTGAGATCATTTTGGTTGCCGTTTTCTGGCTGTACAAGAGTGGGATGCCAGCCTCCAGGTGGGACCTGGTGAACCCCTGGAATTACAGCTTATCTCTTTACAGAGTTCAGTTCCCCCTGGAGAAAATGGATACTTTGGAGGCCGTGTGTGGCATTGGATCGCACTGAGGTCCCTGTCCTTCCCAGGCTCCATCCCCTGATCTCGAGGAGGGGATCTGCAACCCCTCCCCCTATCCCCCCGTTGGTGGCCAGCGGGGAACCTGGCAACCCTAAATTACAAGCAAGGCTCCCTCTAAGCTGTGGAGTCCTGTGAGCAAGAATTCTACGTTGTGAGCTACCAGCATTAAAGTTGTGAGCGGGCAGGTGATTTGGCTACTGCATAAATCAGTTTGCTCTGGACCGGAGCCATCCTTCCTGAGCTAAGACCAAAATGTGTGAGCCGGAGGGTAAAAAACTGTGAGCCAGCTCACACTAACTCAGCTTAGTGGGAACACTGATTACAAGCAGTGCTCCCTCTAAGCTGTGGAGTCTTGTGAGCAAAACTTCTACTTTGTGAGCGACCGGCATTGAAATTGTGCGTGAGCGATTTGGCTTCTGCATCAATTAGTTTGCCCTGGAGCCCTCCTTCCTGAGCGAAGGCCAAAAGGTGTGAGCCGGAGGGTAAAAAACTGTGAGCTAGCTCACACTAAACTCAGCTCAGAAGAAACACAAATTACAAGATCTTTCTTCAGAGATGGGAGAACCAGAATTGTCGCTGGGATTGGTGGCACTTGAGATTGAAGCAAGGCTGTAAAAAAGCCTGGTGGTTTCCTTTCCAGTCACACACCGGTCAGAGGACAGAGGGCGGCCCCAGCCAGCCCCATTGGCCGGCATGTTTTCGCCCAGGTTTGCTTCCTGCTGGCTTGGCAGAAATGGCTCTTTTGTTCCTTCCTGCTCAGCAACTTTGAAAGCCGGGGCAGGAGGGGAGGGAGAGAGGCTGCGAGAGGGCTGGGGGGCGAGGGAGAAGGTGATTGGCTGGGCGGCACAGAGAGTCGGACCCCCTAAAATAAAAGAGAGTGGAATGAAGACGGTGCTGGGGGTGGGCCTGGGGACTCATTACAGACTTCCTCTTGTTTTTTAAAAAATTCTGGGCCAGATACTGTGCTGTCCTACTTTCCCCCCTCAATAAGTGCTCCACAAACCTTATTTCGGAGACACAGGCTCAGATCCCCGCTCTGTCGTGGATGCATGCTGGGTGACCTTGGGCCTGTCGCTCCCTCAATTTGGTGGAGTGGTTAGGAGTGCCGACTCTAATCTGGGAGAACTGGGTCTGGTTCCCCACTCCTCCACATGCAGCTGCTGGCGTGACATTGGGTCAGTCACAAGTTCTCTCAGAGCTGTTCTCTCCGGAGCAGTCCTCGCGAGAGCTCGCTCAGCCCCACCTCCCTCACAAGGTGTCTGTTGTGGGGAGAGAAAGGGAAAGGAGATTGTAAGCCGCTCTGAGACTCCTTCAGGTAGTGAAGGGCGGGATATAGATCCAATCTCTTCTTCTGCTCTTGGCTTGACCTACCTCACAGGGTTGCTGTGAGGATAAAATAAAGGAGAGGAGAACAACGTTGAAGGCTGATTCGGGTCTCCACTGGGGAGAATAGCAGGGTGTGAATACAGACATAAAACAGGATTGCCAGTTGATAAAGAACTACAGCCTGGAAGGATCCAGCATCATTATTTTTTATTTTGTGTTTATGTTTATACCTCACATTTCTCCCCCAGCAGGAACCCAGAGCAGCTCTAACATCTTTCTGTCCTCCATTTTTTCCCACAACAACACCCCTGTGAGGTAGGCGAGGCTGAGAGAGGTTGACTACCCCAAGGTCATCCAGCAAGCGGGTTACCAGATGTTCTGTTTTTAGAGGACATATCCCCCCTTTTTGGTGTCTGTCCTCTTTTGGGCTCTTTTTTTAAAAAAATGATGGAAATGTCTTCTTTTTTGGGTTGGAAGTGAGGAATATTCCTAGTTAGCAGCAATTCTCACAGCTTAAAGAGGAGTGGTATTTAAAAAGAGATTTGTCCTAGCGATCACTTGATTGAAGTAGGGAAATAGGTCCTCTTTTTGGCTTTTCAAAATATGGTATAGATAGGAGCTCTCAGTCTGGGGTAAGTGATGCACTGTATTCTTGGTGCTTGGGGGGAGAGAGGACAGTGGGAGGGCTTCTAGTGTCCTGGCCCCACTGGTGGACCTCTTGAGGGCACCTGGTATTTTCGGCCACTGTGTGACAGAGTTGGACTGGATGGGCCACTGGCCTGATTGAACATTGGCTTCTCTGATGTTCTTATGTTCTTAAGCTCTCTTCCAAAAGGTGCAGCGGAGTGATTTCCAGCTCTGTGTCCTGAGTGTGGTTGCCAGCTCTGGGTTGGGAAATTCCTGGAGATTTGGAGGGTGGGAGCCTGGGGAGGATTGGGTTTGGGGAGCAGAGGGGCCAGAGCGGGGAATAATTTTTATCTATTATTATTTTAATTTAATTTCTACCCCGCCCTCCCCGCCATGGCGGGGCGGCTTACATGGATGAATAAACAGCTAAAACAGGTAGATAGAATCATAAACAGTATAAATATAAAAAACATTGCCAAGTGCTAGTGCGAGATGGTTCCTATACGATGGTGGACATAAGCAGCATCCGACAAAACAAACGATCAGCTACCATCGTAGTCTGGGTTATGCAGGCTGTTAATAATGATGTAAGTGTTGGTGTTAACATTGGGGCCAGAGCCTCAGTTTGTACGATGCGGCTCCCCAGTCGAAGGCCTGGTGGAAGAGCTCCGTCTTACAGGCCCTGCGGAATTGTAAAAGGCCCCGCAGGGCCCTGATGCCTTTCAGGAGCTCATTCCACCAGCGTGGAGCCACCACTGAAAAGGCCCTAGTGCCCATCACAGCCAGCCTGGTTTCTCTGGGGCCCGGCAGAGCCAGACGATTTTGGGACCCCGATCGTAGTGCTCTCTGGGGAACATGCTGTAGAGTGCACCATCCGTGGCAGCCATTTTCCCCGTTGCATGGAGATCAGTTGTCATTCTGGGAGACTGGCAAGCCTGGCCCTGGGGGCAGTACACGAGCAAGCCAGAGTCAGGGAAGGAGACTGTCCGCTGAATCAGAGGCCCCCCTGAACCTGAGGGCACGTGATCTTCTCTTCCCTCAGGAACTGGAGCTGGTGGAAGATGTGTGGCGAGGGGAAGCCCAGGACCTCCTCACCCAGATCGCTCAGCTGCAGGAGGAAAACAAGCAGCTGCTGACCAACCTCTCCCACAAAGATGTCAATTTCTCGGAAGAAGAGTTCCAGAAACATGAAGGCAAGTACATCCCCGCCCCTCTGAGGACTGGCTTGTGTTCTTCGGATTTGTACTCTGGCAGCGGCAGCTGGGAAACTCAGCTCAAGGTCTGCACAGCTGCACCTTGCGGAGGTGATCCCCTCCATTTCCTGGAGCAAGTGGGAGCCACGGATCATTCGTGGCTCTGCCTCCCTTTCGGGTGGCTTCCACGTGGCAGTGGATGACGTGCCCTTCCGTGCACCAGAGCAATCGTGCGCAGCTGCGTTTCCCACTGTAGCAAACCATTTCCAATGGGGGAGAAAGTCTGCCAAAGTCTGTACATGTATGTTTCAAATTACTTTGTTTGGGTATGTTAGGGCCTCCCCCCCCATACTCGCGCACACAAATATGTGCGTGCGCAGAAGAGACAATCACATTTTTATCCTGCCGTTTCATCAGAGAGCAACACAAGTGGCTCTCCCCAGCTCCGTTTCATCCTCCTAATGACCCTGCAAGGTAGGGCAGGCTGGGGAGGGGTGGCTGAAAATCAGTGAACTTTGTTTCTGAGAAGGGACCTGATTCCCAAGTCTTCCCATTCCCAGTTCAACCACAACGCCATCCAGGGTAAATAATATTTTGCGGGGATCTGTAAGTTTGAAATAAATTCATTATTAAGGTTAAGTCTGAAAAGAGAAGTTCAGGGGC
Organism: Lepidodactylus listeri; assembly: GCA_029233225.1. Taxonomy (NCBI): domain Eukaryota; kingdom Metazoa; phylum Chordata; class Lepidosauria; order Squamata; family Gekkonidae; genus Lepidodactylus; species Lepidodactylus listeri. Next base: position 7,055,879 of record JARCFY010000013.1, on the reverse strand, counting down.
GCAGCCAGGATGAGAGCCTTCCTTCCAACCCGGGTCCTTAATCCTACGTGTATGCAGGTGCTGAATACCTTTTAATCATGTTTGCTTACAGCGATGATATCACCCAGGGATCAGTTTCTACAGCAGAGGGATTTGTGCTTTTGATATGCAGGTTTAGGATTAAAGCAAAGGGATTTGTGCTTTGTTATTTTTGTATTTTTGTGTGCATGCGTGTGTTTGCACCTGGAAGTCATTGGCAACCTTTGGTGACTGACCCCTACTGAGGGCCTGAATGATATTCAGAGAGGTGGCTGAATATAGCCTGCCCCTGTCCTCCCGACTGCTGGGATTCCTTGGAGGTCTCCCATCCAAGTACTTGCCAGAGTTGACCCTGCTTAGCTTCTGAGATCTGACAAGATCTGGCTTGCCTGGCCTATCCAGGTCAGGGCAGGGATTTGTGCTTTTGACATGCAGGTTCAGGATGAAGGCAGAGGGATTTGTGCTTTTGAGATGCAGGTTTAGGATTAAAGCCAAGGGATTTGTGCTTTTGACATGCAGACGTAGGATCTAGGCCTGTTGAAATCTTTCTCCCCATAGGTGTCTTGTGGATAGAAGCAAAATGCTGGCCAGAAAACCTAGAGGCTCCTAAGAAAGAATTACATGCAGGCTCAGATGGGGGTGGGGGTGGGGGGCTCTGCCTTCCCTAAAAGGCATCAGGCATCTAGACTTGTTGCCATACCAGCCGACAGGATGCCAAAACAGACTAGGGTGCCAACCAGCTCACCTTGGTACATCTGGCAGGGCCTCATGCTGCTTCCAAGCGCCTTCCTATTTCACAGATAACTATTTCTGTTTGGCCTAACCTCCTTCGGAAGCTGTGGGAGTAGCAGCTGCTTTGGTGGGAATTAATTCCACTCCAGAGCTGCAGGGGAGCAGAACGGAATGTTCACAGCTGAGTTAACCTTTCCCTTCCCATGATCATCTTTCACCCTGAGAGAATGATAAGTGATTCTTCCAATGCAGTTTCCACCTTCTACCCAACCAGACAGGGCATCAGGAGCCCTTGTCCTCTTTCGCAGGAGTGAACGGAGGACAGTCAATAGATTTATGACATAAGCATCCTTTTTTTTTTCCAAAGAGGGCTCTGAGTATCTTAACACAATCTCCCATCAGGCCCATAGCCACAGGGGGGGCATTTGGGGGCAATGCCTCCCACAGATGAACTCTGCCCCCTCTGGAAAAAAACCTTTTCTAAAAAAAATTCAGGAGCTTTTTTCAAAGATGTAGGATGTGTGTGGGGTTTCCAGAATAACTCTGGGCACAGTCAGGAAAGTTCCAGTCTCATTTTCTTTTTCCAGGCCGAAAAAAGCGGGGTTTATAAAAATGCAAATAAAATAAAACACTGTTGCCAAAAATAAAATGCAATTGCAAAATACAAAAGAAAGAGAGTCGGAGATTCCCCCCTGCTCCCCAGCTCACAGAGAAAGGCAGCCCGGAATTGAGTCTCTCCAGTCAAAAGGACTAGAGGAGGACGAGAAATCACAGCTGAGCCGGAGTCCCTTCTTCATTTTGGGGGACTCTTCTCTAGCTAAAACCCCACCATGGCATTAACTAGACTGAGATCCACTAAACTTTAATCTGGAAGCAGCATCATTTACTTTAAACTGTGCTGTAATGAAGATTTTTTTTAAAATAGTGATACTAAGGAAAGGGAATGAAAGCCAAGATTCAGTCCAGGGGAACTCAGCAAGGCTTACTACAAGTAAACATACCAAGAATGAGGCTTCACAGCCGCACGTTGCTCTGGCAGCCAGTCTGAGGGTTTTACTTCTGAGTAAACACAGGATTGAGCTGCAAGTCCGCTCCCTTTCTCAGACGAAACAGCATTGCCTATTTTAGATGGTAGACAACAAAGAAAGCAGTCCTAAGAGAGCCAGTTTGGTGTAGTGGTTAAGAGCGTGGACTCTAATCTGGAGAACCGGGTTTGATTCCCCACTCCTCCACATGCTGGTATGACCATGGGTCAGTCACAAGTTCTCTCAGAGCTGTTTACTCAAGGGCAGTCCTCAAGAGAACTCTCTCAGCCCCACCTTCCTTGTGGTATGTCTGTTGTGGGAAGGTAAAAAGGCCAGTAGCACCTTTAAAACTTATAAACTCTATTGTAGCATAAGCTTTCGAGAAACACAGCTCTCTTCATTCTGATGTCTCTTCTAAACGAAGAGAGCTGTGTTTCTCGGAAGCTTATGCTACAATAGAGTTTGTAAGTCTTAAAGGTGCTACTGGGCTTTTTAGTATTTTGCAAACAGACTAACACGACCAACTCCTCTGGATCTATGTTGTGGGGAGAGGAAGGGAAAGGGGATTGTAAGCTGCTCTGTGACTCCTTCAGGTAGTGAAGGGTGGGGTATAAACCCAGTCTCCTCCTCCTCCTCTTCCTCTTCTTTTTGGTAGATCTGCTCCATAGTATTTCTTATGTTATTCAGTGGGACTTACTCCTGGGAACGTTTCCTTAGGAGACCTGTACAGTGCTACTTTTTCAAGGCTCCGTGCGCATCTGTGGCGCATGAAGTACAGCAAGCTATTTCCTAACTCTGCGGTGCGTGCGGATAGAGGTTGGGCTCTCGGCATAAATTAGCATCTAGATAAATATCACTGGAGTTGGCAGGATTAAGTGCTTTGGGGGGAAAAGCCAGTGAGGAACAACAAGCTCAGACATAGGACTGACACCCATGCTTTGTACCAACACACCTTCCAAAACCACAGAAGCTGCTTTCCAGCTGAGGTTTGGTAGCAGCCCAGGTGCAGTGGGAGCATCCTTTTGATGTGTGGGAGGAAGAGGAGGAGTCACGTCTCTTGGCACACCTGCTGAGAAAGGCCTTTCCCCACCTGGCCGGCCAGTCCCTGCAAGAGAAGCCTCTTAATTGGGAGGATGAATACGGCTTCCTTGACCCACTTTGTCACTTCAGGTCTGTCCAGCTCTTAGTTTTATTGTTTATTATTGCTCATTTCAGAGTTTGTGGGGGATGGCGGCTGTTTGGGGGGAGAGGGGGTGGGAATAACAGAGGCTACTGCTTTAAAAGTTCTGGGGAAAGCATTGGGAGACATATTCCACCACCAGAACCTGAAAGAAAGCGGATGTTGTTGTAACACTAAGGAGAGCATTTAAAACAGAGATAGTTTCTTCTTTATGCTGGGGAAAGTAAACCAGCATTTTTTACTTTTCCATCATATATACATACATACATGTGTGTATGTGTATATATATACCCCCCCACACACACACACATACACACATATATACACACACACAATTCCTGTCAAAAGTTTGTGAGGTACCTTGTCTTTCTGCGCTTCCATCTTTAAAAAAATCTAATTGGCTAGAAAGGGGAAAAGGCAAATGAGTTTAGCAAAAGGAAAGGGATTTACATATTTTACTCCCCCCCCCTTTCATCCAGGTAGCTTAGTGCAGTGTAGAGAGCTGTTCTCTCAAGGGCAGTTCTTGAGAGAGCTCTCTCAGCCCCACCTACCTCACAGGGTGTCTGTTGTGGGGAGGGGAGGGGAAGGGAAAGGAGATCGTAAGATCAAAAGTGCAGAAAAGGGCAACTAAAATGATAAAAGGGTTGGAACACTTTTCCTATGAAGAAAGGTTGAAGCACTTGGGGCTCTTTAGCTTGGAGAAACGACGGCTGAGGGCTGATATGATCAAGGTTTATAAGATTATGCATGGGATAGAGCAGGTAGAGAAAGAAGTCCTTTTCTCCCTTTCTCACAATACAAGAACTCGTGGGCACTCCATGAAATTGCTGAGCAGTCGGGTTAGAACAGATAAAAGGAAGTACCTCTTCACCCAAAGAGTGATTAACACATGGAATTCACTGCCACAGGAGATGGTGGTGGCTACAAGCATGGACAGCTTCAAGAGGGAATTAGATAAACACAAGGGGGGGCCGCGATATTCGCGGGGGGGGGGGGAGAAGCTGACAGCTGCTCCTCCTTCCTCCGCCCCCTTCCCCCCCTTCCTCTGCCCCCTCCCCCCCAGAGACTCCCGGCAGGCCTCGGCGGCTCTCGCCGGGCTGCTGCCGTTCCAAGAGCATTCCCCGCGCATGCCCAGGGGACACTCTTTTACTTTTCGGGAGATTTAAAGATCCCCCAAAAAGTTTTTGATAGATTTTGGATTTTTCTGCAAGCGGGGGGGTTACCCCCCACCTGCAGAACCCCCCCTCTGCCCTCCAAGTGCCCCCCCGCGCGGATTTAAGTATCCACACGCGGGGGGGGGGCACTTGGGAATTAGATATATAGATATGGAGCAGAAGTCCATCAGTGGCTATTAGCCACAAAGTATAGATAGGAACTCTCAGTCTGGGGCAAGTGATGCTCTGTATTCTTGGTGCTTGGGAGGGGGCAACAGTGGGAGGGCTTCCTGCCTCCACTGATGGACCTTCTAAGGGCACCTGGTGTTTTTGGCCACTGTGTGATACAGAGTGTTGGACTGAATGGGCCATTGGCCTGATCCAACATTGGCTTTTCTTATGTTCTTAAGCTGCTCTGAGACTCCCGAGTGAAGGACGGGGTATAAATCCAATCATCTCCTCCTCCTCCTTCCCCAGTCGATTCGTCTCCAGGTTGGAACAAGCTAACCAGTTGGATTTCTGCTTGCTCCGTTGCTGCTAGCGAGGAAAAGGACAGCTGTGCCTTGTCGCTAAAGGAAACGTTCCGTGTTTCCTGCTACTACTGACTGGTCTCTCTTTCTCTCTCTCGCTCTTAAACCAGGGATGTCGGAACGAGAGAGGCAAGTGATGAAGAAGCTGAAGGAAGTGGTCGATAAACAGAGGGATGAAATCAGAGCCAGGGACCGAGAGCTCGGGCTGAAGAATGAGGATGTGGAAGCGGTAAGCGGCCTCGGCTTCCTCTTTCCATGGAAGAATAGTCCCCCAAGTCATCTTTTTATCACTTTTCTGTTTTTGCTTTGCGTCATAGGGAAAATATAGGGTAACAACATATTCAGACCACCCCCTCACCCCCCTGATCTTGTGGTTTTGTTTGGTAATGGAAGTCTAGACACCATATTTAACAATGAAACAGTTAATACAGATGGAAGGAATGGTGTAAAATAGACCTGACGCTGGGAGGTGCTTGCATAGATTTGGCTTGGACTTTAAAGGGCTTGTGGCAGCCACGTGGGTCCTGGATTCGGATCAGGACTGCAGCACAAATTGGTTTCCCCTCCCTGCCGTTTCAGCCATCAAAACGGACTGACTCTGCCTGTCTCCCAGACAGTGCTGTTAGTAGAAACAGTTGCCCTCACCAAGCTGTCCTTCTTTCCCCTTCCTGGAGAAATTTCTGCGTCTGTCCTGCGTCACTTTCAGCCGGCCAAGCACCGCAGGGAGAGAGATTTTAGGCCAGTTTCCCACCCCTCTGCAACTCTAATTTGAATTGGAATTGTGCTTTTTGTATTTTTAAAGAGGTCTGTTCCCTGATCTCCAGCATCACAGCTGGTTTTATATCTGTTTGATTTACGCCCTCTCAACTGTTTTTGTTCCAGAAGAGTTATTACTGAGTCATTTTCCTCCATAAAATGGTCTGTGTTCAGCTACTCTGTCAAATGCTGGATGCTGGGGTTTTTTAATTTTGGCAGGGTGTATGCGTGAAAATTTATCGTAAGATACAAAACCTTGTGCATCCAATCCAGCTAGAGCTGGGGGGGGGGGGGTAGCTCTCACATGCAGCTGCTGGTGTGACCTTGGGTCAGTTTCAAGTTCTTTCAGAGCTTTTCTGTCAAGAGCACTTCTCTCAGAGCTCTTTCAGCCCCACTTACCTCACAGGGTGTCTGTTGTGGGAGGGGAAGGGAAAGGAGATTGTAAGCCGCTCTGAGACTCCTTCAGGTAGTGAAGGGCAGGGTATAAATCCAATCTCTTGTCTCCCTTTCTCTACAGTTGTTCCATTTCTGTACTGTAATAGATCTCTGCCATGTAATTCCTAATGTTCAGGCCCATTTCCTATGTTTATATGACAGATTCAGGGAAGCTAGGTCTATCAATACATAACAATAGAGAACGGAACCTCCATATTCAGGAGCAGTATACCTTGGATGAGTCACTATTGGGGCCAGACAGCTGGGGATGGCTATATCACAGTTTTTTATTCCATCCTTCAAGGAGCTCAGGGTAGCACGTGTAGGTGCCCTTCTGCCGTTTTGCCCTCACAACTACCCTGTGAGGAAGTCTGGCCTGCAAGACCGTGTCTTGTCCCAAGTCATCCAGCAGGCTTGTCTGAGCAGGAAACTGAAACTAGCCCTCGCCCTCTTCGCTCTCCATTGGTCCTGCCACTGTGTCATGCATCTTCCTTCCCAGTATCTAGTTGATGACCACCACAGATGACTAAGGATGGGATCCTGTGCACACTTACGTGAGAGTAAGCACCACTGAACCTAGTGGGACTTACTTCTGAGAAGACATGCGTGAGATTGTGCTGAAAATGCTGGACTAAGGGAACATCTTGCTTGATGCAGAAGAGCTAATCTTAACAGGAAATGTGTCGGCTAATTAAAAGAGTTTCTGGAGCCTCCCCTGGGCTTCAGCATTAAATATGCCATTTAAAAATAACTCTGAAATTTGGAGATCTTTTGGCACAACCTGACCCACAAAAGAAGAACACCCACCACGATGAATAAAACCTGAATGTATTCTACCGAAAGTATACATGTATCCAGTGCATACGTTAAATTAAGTTAACAATTCTAATTTCTGGGTTTTCACCAATTATTTAAGGACCTTGCAGCTATGTAACTTATTTTCTAACTGAAATCTTCACAATAATAAATTAAAACACAGTATTTACGGGGTATCTTTACAATCCGATATTCTGTAGTCACTCTTTATTGAATTGTATCCAATCTCCTTGAGAATAAATTCCCACTAACAATAAATTCTGAGAAATAATGCTTCAACACGTCTCAATTGTATGACGATCAAAATCCAGTCATAAGGAACCCAGCGACCTGATGGGTAGCCACGGATATCCTCCTGTTTCCGTTTCCTCTTTTTCAAGAATCGCTGTGATTTTACAGTATTTTCTAGAGAGCTTCCCAGAGAAAACTACTAGAGAGCTTCCTTCTGAATGGAACACACCCGTCTCCTGCTGTAGATTCTTAGGTGGCGTTTAGCATTCTTCTTGCCTCTGCAGATTTTCTGGTTTCCCTTCAGATCGCAAAACCTGACCCAGCATCTTGCCTCCTCCTGGTTTTTCTCCCCTCTCCGCTCTCCCTTCATTATTGAATAAGCAGAATGGTTTGCTACTTAATTGCTGAGGTTATCAGCGGGTTCCTGGGCTCCTTTTCTCTCTTCAGTTTGGTGTAGTGGTTATGTGCGCGGACTCTAATCTGGGAGAAATGGGTTTGATTCCCCACTCCTCCACTTGCACCTGGCTGGAGTGACCTTGGGCAAGCCATAGTTCTGTCACAGCTGTTCTCTCAAGGGCAGTCCTCGAGAGAGCTCTCTCAGCCCCACCTCCCTCACAGGGTGTCTGTTGTGGGGAGGGGAAGGGAAAGGAGTTTGTAAATCACTCGGAGACTTCAAGTGAAGGGCGGGGTATTAATCCAGTCTCTTCTCTTCCTCTTCTTCTCCTCCTGCAGCTCCAGCAGCAGCAAAACAGGCTAATGAAAATCAACCACGACCTCCGGCACCGGATCACCGTGGTGGAGGCTCAAGGGAAGGCTCTCATTGAGCAGAAAGTGGAGCTGGAGGCATATCTGCAGACCAAGGAGCAGGAGATGGCGGCGCTCCGGGTGGAGCTGGGCAGGGTGCGGGAGAAAGCGCAGGGGGAGCCCAGCCAGAATGGAGAAGACGCTCCGGTAGGTGCCACGAAGCAGCCGGTGGGACTCACCTCGGCAAAGAGAGCTGGGGCAGGGGAGGCCTGGTTTTGCGCTCTATCTGGTGTGGATCCCCCTAAAGTATTCCGGGGGGAAGAGGATTCTGGGACTGTTTAGATGCCTGGGGTTGCCAGATTCCAGGTAGTGGCTGGAGATCTCTTGGGATTACAACTGATCTCTGCTTTGCACTCGGAAGTTCCCCAGGATCTCCAGTTAAAAGGACCAGGGAATAGGGGAGGGGAAAGACCTTTTGCCTGTGACCCTGGGGAGCCACTGCCCGTCAGAGTAGACAATACTGACCTTGATGTGAACACTGGTCTGATTCCATATAAGACAGCTTCATGCATGCTGGGGGGGGGGGGGGCGGGACTGTGGCTCAGTGGCAGAGCTTGGCACACAGAAGGTCCCAGGTTCAACCCCCGGCATCTCCTGTTTAAAATGACCAGGCTGTAGGTGATGTGAAAGACCTCAACCTGAGACCCTGGAGAGCCACTGCCCGTCTGAGTAGACTGTAGTGATTCTGACGGACTGATGGCCTGATTCAGCGTAAGGGAGCTGTTTGTGTGTGTGGAACCCCTCTAGCTTGCTTCTGGATGGCTTAGTTACACTGCTTTCACGGTCATAATGGAGGCGGACTTTAAAGGGCGATCCTGAGCATACTTAGTTAAAAATAAGAAGTCAGTGAGGCTTACTTCTGGGCAGGGCTATTTTGGGGCAGGAATGCACAGGAACGGAGTTCCGGCTGGCTTCTGAGTTGGCCACACCTACTGCCTCCCCCCGGGTTCCCCAGACACCTCGCAAGTCGCGGGGCGCCTGGGGAAGCCAAGCCGATCCAGGGAGGGAAGGCAGTTTAAACTGCCTCCCCCCTCGGGTTCCCCAGGCGCCTCTCACAAGCTACGGGGCACCTGGGGAAGCCGATCCTGGGAGGGAGCTGCGCTGTCAGGGGTGTGGCCTAATATAACCATGGTAATCTCTTAAGAAAAGAAAAAGCGTTGGCTGTTCCCCCACCATTTTAGAAAATATATATGCCATTGCTCCATAGCTCTGCTTCTCTTCTTACCCCCTCCTCTATACTATTTTTGGTTTTTAAATTTGTGGTTTGTTGCTTTTGAACGTCAGCATATATTAACTGTGCATTTGATGTTGCGGAGCTTGAAAGGTATATACTTAAGTTATAAAAGGAACTGCAGATAATTTGAATGCTAAATGTAATTCCTTCAGGGGTTCCCCCCCCCCCCCAGCTGAAATAAGCGATTATAAACAACACTAGATCTATTTTAGGAGTCCACTTGGCTGCGCTTCAGCAGACCTGTCCCTTGGTCTGAAGTTCTTAGGGGGGGACCTCCCCGCCCTTGGCTTTGTATTACAGGTTTAGTTTCTGAAATGATCACTTGATCTATCTGCCCTTCTGTGCCCCTGGGGCGCTTATGAGGGCTGGGAAACCTGCCTCTCGTGTTTACATCAGAGACTTGAAAGCTGGTGGAGAGCTCAGATCTCCTTTGCCGAATAGAACCGGCTGCAGAAGTTGAAACCATTGAGGAAGCGGATGGAAGTTGCCCTTTGAATGAAATCCACGTAGATCGAAATGCAAAGCTGTGTTTGTTCTACATCTTTTCCCCCCACAAATCCCAATTATGCCACCAAAAAACTTCAGAATAAATTACACAAATATCTATATATCTAATAGCCAAGACAACTCCTCTGTGTGGATATCTAAATTCGCACATCGGTGGCACATAGGGGGCAAAGAGATTTTCCTTCGTACTTGGGGCACTCCCCAGATGTGCAGAAAAATCTGAAAATTTGAAAAAACTATACGGGAGATACTTAAATCCCCCCCAAAAGTTAAAAAAAGGTCTCTGCACATGCACAGAGAATGCACTGGGAACTCTGCCTTGCCGCTGCTAGGGGAAAGGCTCAGCGGGCTCGGAGGCTGGGAACCGCTCAGGCCTCACTGCCGGTGCCAGGGGGGAAGCAGGAGAAGGCTCAGCGGGCCCAACTGCTGGGCTTACCTGTGGCCGCTTCCTCATCCACAGTGCGGAGCTGCTTCTGCAGGTCGGGAGCCTTTGGGAATACTCCCCCCCCCCCCGGCGAGTATTGCGGGTCCCGCTTCTTGTTCTTTATAATTCTGTTTTCACGTGTTCGTACAATTTGTTTTACAAGGGAAAAGATGATGGCTAGGAATTCCAGGAGTAGCACAGGTTTCAGCGAAACCGTGAGAACTGGGAACTTAAAATGAATAGACAAGCACAGATTTTGCAGAGTTCTAAATTCAGTACCTGATACCAGGGGTTTCCAACCTCCAGATGAGGCCTGGAGATCTCCTGGTATTATAATTGATCACTAGACTACAGAGATCAGTTCCCATGGAGAAAAGGGTTGTTTTGGAGGATGGACTCTATGGCATTGTAGTCTGCTGAGGACCCTCCCCAAACTCCGCCCTCCTGAGGATCCACCTCCCAAATCTCCAGGTATTTCCCAACCCAGAGCTGGCAACCCCGCTACCGGGCTCTGTACTGCCTGAATAATTTCTTGCCTATGATCTCTTCCTAATAATCCAGGTTTGGTCACTTTTTAATTTAATTATTTGGAACATTTCTGTGCCACCCTTTCCAGCTCACAAAATACAGTACAAACAATAAAGCATCATAAAAGCTGCTAAAAGCCACCATTTAAAACACAGCAAAGCATAAAACTACATAAAATACTGTTTAGGTTTATCCCTGAGGAAAGCCTAGGAAGTAGAACCCTTTATAAATTAACGTAATATAAACTAACTGATTATATTGTTTTAGAAGGTAATGTGATGCAGGTGGCTCAGAGGTTAAGATGCTGAGCTGCCAGCTGAAAGATCGGCAGCTCGGCAGTTCGAGACCCAAGTGCCGCGTGACAGAGTGAGCTCCCGTCTCTGGGCCCAGCTCCTGCCAACCTAGCAATTTGAAAGCAAGAAATTGCAAGTAGAGAAATAGGTACCGCTTTGATGGGAAGGTAACAAAGTTCCGTGCGCCTCGGCGTCTAGTCATGCTGGCTACATGACCACGGAAAAAGTCTTCGGACAGCTCTGGCTCTTCGGCTTGGAAACAGAGATGAGCACCGCCCCCTAGAGTCGGATTCAACTGGCTTTCAAGCAAGGGAAACCTTTACCTTTACCTGTATACTTGCTTGGTGATTGTACCATTGAAATTGGTCCCTAAATGCCCACGACTTTGCAAATTCTTGAACCGTCTCCCCTCCCTTAGTCTCCTAGACATTCTGCCTTTTGAAACCCAGGATCTGAGCATCCTAAGAATGAGAACTCCTAAAACTCTTTCACTTGGCAGATCCCTTCCTCCTCCCACCAGGTCTGCTCGCTACCATTTCCTCATCACAGGAGTAAGCAGCTAAATATCTCCGATAAGCAGGAAAACGATGAGAAGATTGACAGACACAATCATAAGATTGTTTTAAGAATAAGTCTGAGGGGACTGATGAAGGCATTCATGGAGGAAGGGGTGATAATATTAAACCTCCCTCCTCTTAAAGGATATTGCTAAGCTTTAAAGATTCCATGACAGGCATGGGGAAATAGCAGATATCCCAAAAGTGGGCTAGCTATCGCCAGTATGGTTTTGTTCCTAGAACACAAGGAAAACCCTGCTGGATCAGACCAGAGATCCCTCATGTCCCTTGTTCTGGAACTCAATTCCAGTCAACACCACCACACAAAAAAAATCTCTGCTGGTATCTCCAGTTTGGGTGTTCCTGTTTTTGCTGAGCACCTCTGGGCCTCTTCGGGAAGAAATATCCGTTCCTGTTTCCCTGATAAATTAAATGCCGTCTGACTGACGGACGGACTTGTTGTTCACGTAGCCAGCGGGGAAGACCCAGCTCCTGTGAATGGGTCCCTGCAGCGCCTCGGCCCCTAGCCAGAAAGCGTCAAAGTCTCTACAGTCCCCTGAGGAGAATGGCTGCTTTCTTCTGCTGGCTTTTGTAGCTGGCTGGTTTTCAGGCCAACAATGTCTCTTCTCATTAGATCCGTTCCCAGCTTTCTCGGCCAGAGAGGAGGTTAGACGGTAATTATAGGCATGACCGCGCTCTCTCGGCAGCCGTTTCTGGTGAGCCTTGGCTGACTCCAAACCGGAAGAATGAAGCTCTATGTCAAGATGCAGCAGAAACATTAAAATAAGCCAGCGTGGTCCAAAGAACAGAACTTCGGAAGCGGGAGTTCGGCCCACCCAGTAGGCCGGTGTTTTGATTTGAGGTGCTGCTGGATCCACACGGCAGTCCGTCCAAAACAAAGGCCACCAGGGAAAACGCCATCAAAAAGCACAGCCTTTGCAAAGCCGCCCGTTCCAGATACTCAAAGGAGACGTTTCCATTGACTTCGTAGGTTCATTCTTCACACGGTGAGCCTTTTCGTCAGGAGAAATTGTTGAAATCGTGTTCCAGCTACGCAACCGGCAAACTGAAGAAGTTGACTATATTTATCTTCAAAGGAGGAAACATTTTATTCTGTGCCTTGTTTATAATTGTAGAATGCACTTATTTTGATGTTGTGACCAGGGGTCATTTCGTAGAAAAAGAGGTGCAGGAGCTCATTAGCATACCTATTACCTCTCCATCCCCAGGGCCAACCTCCTCCCACAGATGGATAGATGGTAGTAGGTGGTGGTGGTGGTGGTGGTAGTGGTGGCTCCTAATTGAAGGCCTGGTGGAAGAGCTCCATCTTGCAGGCCCTGCGGAACTGTAAAAGGTCCCGCAGGGCCCTGATCTCTACCAGGAGCTTATTCCACCAGTAAGAAGCTGCCACTGAGAAGGCCCTGGCCCTGGTGGTCGCAAGCCTGGCGTCCTTGGGGCCTGGTATCACTAACCGATGCTGCGACCTTGACCATAGTGCTCTCTGGGGTCTATATGGGGAAAGGCAGTCCCTGAAGCCAGACCCAACGAAAGACTAATTCTGAGTATTAATTCCAACTCCTGCTTGTTCCTCCAGACTGAAGAACCAAATAACGAGGAATACATCTCAGAATCGGAAAGGACAGCCATGGATTTGAAAGATCCAAATCGGCCCAGGTTTACTTTGCAGGAGCTGCGTGACGTTTTGCACGAGAGAAACGAACTGAAGTCTAAAGTCTTCCTGCTACAAGAAGAACTTTTGTATTATAAGAGGTGGGGCGTGATGCATTGGAGCTTTGGGTTTCCAGATGCAATTGGTTTTCTGGGTGTGGAGGTTACAGGTGCGCCTAAGGCTGTACTGGATCCAGCTGTTATGCCACAACCCATGCTCCGTCACCGGAGGGCATGTTCTTATGTTCATGTCTCATTGCAGTGGCAGAGTAAAACAAGGCTGGGGTGGGGAAGATTTCTGGGTTTAGAGACCTCCAGTGCCGGTTTCAGCACAGGTGGTTCTCCTTCTTTTTGCTTTCTCTGGCGCAGGGGTGGCCAGACTTGCTCAGCGTAACAGCCACACAGAATAAACATCAGGTGTTTGAGAGCCACAAGATATGAACAAATATCACACGTTTTTATTGGAAAATATGCACATTTGTTTTTTTATTAACGTTAAATTAGACTGTGCAAAAGAGCCGCATGCCAGTTTGGTGTAGTGGTTAAGTGCACAGAGTCTAATCTGGGAGAACCGGGTTTGATTCCCCACTCCTCCACTTGCACCTGCTGGATGACCTTGGGCAAGCCCTAGCTCTACCAGCAGTTCTCTCAAGGACAGTTGTCTCAGAGCTCTCTCAGCCCCACCTACCTCACAGGGTGTCTGTTGTGGGGAGGAAGGGAAAGGAGTTTGTAAGCCGCTCTAAGACTCCAAGTGAGTGAAGGGCGGGATATAAATCCAATCTCCTCTTTTTCTTCATGCGGCTCCTGAGCTGCAGTTTGGCCATCCCTGTGTCTGATGCGTACAGCCATGCTAGGAATTGGCTGTAGATCTGATGAGCTGTGCATGTTATACTTTCCTGTCCTGTTCCTTTTCTGTTTTGTAAAGTGAGGAGGCTGATGAAGAAACAAGATCCCCTCAACCTACACCCGTCATTCACGCAAAACCCTCCGCTCAGCCAGAATCCGGTATCAAACGGCTGTAAGTAAACTTCCTTACTATCAATTCTTGCCTTTTGTCTCCTGAGGCTCGCAAGGCAGCGTGACTGCAGAGTTGTCGTCAGCCAAAGAGACAGTGTAGCTGGAATGCAAGGCAGAATATATCTATATACTAATAGCCAAGTGTCCCCTCTGCATGTGGATATCTAAATCCGCACATCAGGGGCACTTGGAGGGCAGAGAGATTTTCCTGCACACTTGGGGGACTCCCCAGGTGTGCAGAAAAATCCTAAAAGTTTAAAAAAACTATACAGGAGGATATTTAAATCCCCCAAAAGTTAAAGAGCGTTCCCTGTGCATGCGCAGGGAACACAGAATGATGCCTCGCCTCTGCTGCGGGGTGAGGGAGAGGGTTTTGCGGGCCCAGTGGTTGGAGCCGCACGGGCCTCGCCATCACTGGCCAAGGGAAGAGCTTGGCAGGCCTGGCAGCTGGGAGCCACATGAGCCTCGCCATCGCGGGCGGGGGGGGGGAGAGAGCTGGGCAGGGGAGAAGGCTCACCTGCGGAGGCTTCCTCTTCGGCATGGAGCTCCCCCCCATGAGTATCGCGGATCCTCCTTCTCGTGTGTGCGTGTGCATTAAAGTTAAGTACTGAGAAGTGGCTTTCTTTTTGTTGTTGTTAAAGAACAGGGTTAGGGTTGGTGCAATTCGTGCTCCAAGCAGAGGCTCTCCTTTTGTTTCCATCTCTCTCGTTTGCGGGTGGCCTTTTAAAAACAAGAGGAACACAAAAGCCTGTGTCTTGTGTGATGCGATGCAGCTGGCGTAACCGGAGAGAGCCCGAGCTTTGGAAGAGCATAGTAATGACTCTGTGTGTTGTTTTTGACGCTAAGAATAGCTCCCCCTCAAAGCAGCTCCTTTGCGAATGTCTCAGAGCTGTGTTAGGTCACCTTAAAAAATAAAACCTCTTGGCTGATCTCAGCAGTGCCCTCGTTTAACGGCAGTGCTGTGGGATCAGGGCCATAGCTGGGGTGTATCGCGTCACCTGGAGCACTGATTTGCTCCATTTGAGAACATTTAGAACAGTATTGAGCCGCGGTGGCTCAAGTGGTTAAGACGCTGAACTGCAGACCAGAAGATGGGTAGTTCAGCAGTTCGAGACCCAAGTGGCGTGTGACGGCGTGAGCTCCTGTCTCTAGTCCCAGCTCCTGCCAACCTAGCAGTTCGCAAGCAAGAAACTGCAAGTAGATAAATAGGTACTGCTTTGGTGGGAAGGTAACAGTATTCTGTGCGCCTCTGTGTCTAGTCATGCTGGCCACACGACCATGGAAATGTCTTTGGACAGCGCTGGTTCTTCGGCTTGGAAACAGAGATGAGCACCGCATCCCTAGAGTCAAATTCGACTAGCTTTCGAGCAAGGGAAACTTTTACCTTTACTAGAATCAGTTTACGCTCTGACACCATCTGTTTCAATATTTTTTTCTCATTTCCAAAGGCTTCTGGCGCCTCCCCAAAGCAGTGCTTCTCCAAAATCTACCCATCTGATCTGTTGGCCCCAAAGTTTCTTCTAACAGGGCAGCCAATCTCCAGGTGGAGCCTCGAGCTCTCCCCAAATTACAGCTGATCTCCAGACAACAGAGATCAGTGCCCCTGGAGAAAATGGCCGCTTTGGAGCATGAATTCTAGGGTGTGCGTGATACCCTGGTGACCACCCTCCCCTCCCCAAATACCGCCCTTACCAGGCTCCGTCCGCAAATCTCCAGGAATGTTACAGTCTGGTGACGACAACCGTAGCTAGCAGTCCAATCCTGTTAGGGATCAAGCGAGACGATGGCTGCAGTTGTTGTTCCTAAGTCTCAGACTGGGACAGACTCTCTTGGGGGCGGATAACATTCTCTTCCTCACCTTTGTAACAAGTCCTCTGTGTAATAACCTGAAGTTAACGCCCACGTCTCTCGTTTGTTTGGCTTCCATTCTCTTTTCATTTCCTCCTCCTCTTGTTGTGTGTTTGAACGCCTTTTTATTTCCTGCGGCAGTCTCTCTCATATCTTTTTGTCTGACTTTTCTCACCCAGGATCTTTACCGCTATAATGCCCATGGTAGCTGCCGGATTGATCCCTGACGATCCCACATTACAGCCAATAAGAAGACTTGTGTCCCTTGTAGGATTTTTAAAATTTTCGTTTTCCTTTTTTTTTTTTTGTAGCTTTTGTAGCGTCGTCGTCCCCCCCCCCCCCCCCCCAAATCTGGTGCATGGTACGTTGTAGGTGCAATATTTTAACCTTTGCTGCTGGTTACATTCTCATTGGCTGATTGTGGGATCATTTGCCGCCTTCTTTTTTTAAAAAAAGGTAGCCAATCAGAATGTCCCTTTGCCGCATGATGCACCCACTAATTTATCAGGAAGTCTGTTTCCGTTGTATTTTTGTCTTTCGTGTAACCGGTCATTCTTTATGTCCGCTAGCCACGCAGGTAAATATTTGGCTGTTTCCCCTCTCCTTCCTTCGCCTCACCTTCCTCCTTTGGTTCTTTAGCTCATGCCCCTCCAATGAAAGTTCCTACAGCTGAGGTCCCCAACATAGTGCCTGCCCACAAAGTGTTTTCAGAAAGTGGGTGGAGCCATGTGGGGCTGTTGCCTAGTATGCCTTCTGATTGGCTACTGGAAATCTGATTGACTGTGCAGGTTAAAATAACCTTGCTTCGGCGGAAAGCACCATTGTAGTGTTAGTTTTATTCTCACTCCTTTCCCTGTGTTTTTTTTAAAATTACTCCTCTTTTTGCCTGCACTTGAACTTCCGCTGGGTTTGTGGCTGGCTGCGCTTCCTATGGCAGCCATTTTGTGGTTGGCCAACTGCCCTGTGCCAGAGTACCAAAGGTGCCCACAGGCTCAAAAAAGGTTGGGGACCCTGGCCTACAGGCTTTTCTAGCTCAACTGACCTTTCATTACCTTTGCAGAGCATGAAGTTTATCCACGTTATATGCCCTTTCTCCTTAGAAGTTGGAATGTTTGTGAACATTCCATGGCAACATGGTCCTCAGTCCTGACGAGCAGTGGGTGGTCACCTCTGGAACCAACTTTTATATATAGCCTTATAATTATTACATATGGGCATATTAACCACTAACTGAGTTTAATCCTGCTTTTGAAGCCTGCGTACTGGAAGATCAGATCAATTTTGTTTCTAAAAACCATGATATGATTTTCTGCCAGGAAAACAAACAGTGCTGCATGAAATAACTGACACCCTTCCCCAATGTAGGCATAGTCTGTCACCTTATATGTCAGTTTGCAGTGAGACTTAAATTGGTGCCAAATCTTGAAAGCAGCAAACGTGCCGTGTTTGGAACCAGTGACATAAGTTCCCTGCCATTGGAAGGTGCCGTCAGACAACCCTGAGGGCAAGTGAAGGATTTATTTTATCTGAGAACTGCCAAAAATGGAGCGCGGCCAGAAGTCTGGCTACTACTAAGAACGCGGGGAAACAATTCCCTTATCTCTCTGTGTCACAGCTGGAAAAATATTTCAAATTCCTGGCTGGCAGAATCTTTTCTTTAGTTGCTAGGGCTCCCCGACACCTGGGAAATCCAGCTGTGCTTTTGCTCTTCTAACTTCAGGTATATTTAATTCCACCTGTTTCAGAGAAGGCAGCTGGCTGATGGTAACGGTGGGTTTTGCCACATTAATACCCCAAAGACTAACCCCTGAAGGCCTCTATTGCCCAAACTCTGGTCAAGAACCTGAGAACTGTTTAGTAACGTGCCCCAGAGGGGCTTTCTCAAACAAGCCAAGCCCTTCACACTGTGCTACATGACAAGGCACTTTTTGAGGTGTTGAGGATTACGGCCGGATCTTCCGCTTTACACCCCCAAACTGGGAGGGCTTCTAGTGCCCTGGCCCCACTGCTGGACCTCCTGAGGGCCCCCGGTGTTTTTGGCCACTGTGTGACACAAGAGTGTTGGACTGGAGGGCCCATTGGCCTGATCCAAAACTGGCTTGTCTTGTGTTCTTATGTTCTTAAACTGTAAGTACTGAGAGAAAACTCTTAGCTCTGGCCAAAACAGCCCCCTGTCCTCCGTCTCAGAAGGAGTCAGGGATCTCATTAACCACAGCCCGACAGGAGGGGGAGGCTCTTTAATGGGTTCCCAAGAGTTCTGGGAGTGAAATCACTGAGGCTGGCTTAGGGACGCTAGCCTCCAGGTGGGACCTGGGGATCCCCTGGAATTCCGGCTCATCTCCAGACTACAGAGATTAGTTCCCCTGGAAAACAATGGATGCTTTGAAAGGTGGACTCTGTGGCATTGTACCCTGCTATGGTCTCTGTCTTCCCGAGGCTCCACCGCCAAATCTCCAGGAGTTTCCCAACCTGGAGCTGGCAACCCTACCACCCCGCCCACTCAGCGGCTGCCAAGGGGGGGAACTGGCAGGCCGACAGTGGCCAGAACAAGCCCCGCGCAGATTGCAAGAGGTGCTTCAAGCCAGGCCGTCGGGAGCTTCTGGCTCTGACACCGCTGAGCCTTAACCTCTCCCTCCCCCCTCTCTTTTGAAAGGTTTAGCTTCTTTTCCCGGGACAAGAAACGGATGCAAGCCACGCAGAGAAACGCCCCCTTCCAGGATTCCTTTGGCCAGTGGGCTGACGCGAACAAAGACGACATGTACACCGAACAAGGGCTGGAAGCCCTGCAGCACCTGTGACCGGAACAAAAGGACGGTTTGGTCGCTTTGCTAACACCAACGTGGAGAAGCTCGCCTAGCAGACGGCGGCCCACAGATACGTTCCTTCCCCCCCTCCCCCAACTCCCCCGCCTTATGCATCATGATTGGCATTAAAGAGCTTCTTTCCGGGCTGGTTTCCAAAAGGGGATCCCTAAGCATTTACTTTTCAGCTGCCGAAAAGCAAGATTCGGGCATCTGTTGTGACGGCTTCGTATACTCTGGTGTAGCCACACTTCTAGATCACTGGCTGCCTCTGTGTCGATTTAACAAGCTTGTGGGTGTCTTCTGGGTCTTGTTTTTTGGGGGGGGGGTTTAATCACTGCATTAACTGCACTTAACATTTCCCTTAAACCAAAAAAGAAAACGGATCTGTGTTGTTACGAAGGACTTGTACTGGCAGTCCTGTTGAAGACTGTCTTTGCCTGATGGAAGGAGAAGGTGCACCAGTGATACCGGTTCATTCGTTCCTTCTTCTGCTAACAACCGATTTAAGGGACTCCGTACTTGTTGGTCTTCTCAGTCACAGCAGAAGATTCGTCAAAGTTGCAGCTGGCCTCTTTCATCCCCCCCCCCTCCAAAAAAACTCCAGTGGCATCTTCCTTTTGCCAAAGGAATCCATTTCAGAAAGACGGCCAGTGCAGATCCTGGAACTGGATCCGAACGGGCTTATAACTGTGTATTTTGGTTTATTTATAGTGCCTAAAGCATGACCACGTACAGGGTGTGAGGGTGCCTTGCAGTTTTGCTATGACTTCTCTGACTTATTAATGGAAACTAAACTGTAGAACTTCATGCTAACCTTTTTTTAAAAACGTATCCTCGTTACCCCCCCCGGTTCCCACTCTCTTTATTGCCCTCTTCTGCAGAGGACAGAGAGTTTCTTTTCCTCAAGGGCCTCGGGAACAAAGTCAGACAGCTTTTTAACCACTTCCCACCGGATGTAGGATCAGGAGTGTCCCAAGAGCTGCAGTAGGCTTGCCCGAGAATCCTAACATGTATTTGCGTTTTATTTATTTATATCCCACTTTTCTCCCCAGCTGGGAGTCAAAGCAGCTTAGAACATTGCTGTCCCCCTCATCTGTTTTCTCACAACAGCATCCCTGTGAGGTAGGCCAGGTTGAAGGTTTGCAGCAGGCCCAAGGTCACCCAGCGAGCTTCCATGGCAGAAGTGAGGATTCGAACCCGGGTCACCCACAGTCCTAGTCTGCTGCGTGGGTCCTGATCCACTCAGATTACATTGGACTGTCTCAACACAAGTTCCTTGGAAATTAAATGCTGCTTTGACACAGACATGCAGATAAAAAAAACTGTCACAGACAGGGAGACAGGGTCAGTTTGTTTTCTTTGCCTGATCTGCTGGTTTTGCAGGGAGTTTTATTTTTTTAAATATAGGAGGGCGTTTAAAAATGTGATTCTCTACCTGTAGCCTAATGTATATAATCTGTATTTCCACCTTGGGTCTCTGCCATTTCATTCCCCCACAACCGTAAACCAGGTTTGATCCTCAACTGCAATATGGAATGGGAAAAACCCCCTCTAGATAATGAACTTTTTAGGGATTTGTTGTCAAGGGTTTATAAATATCTGCAAAGCAATTTTAAGACTTTGGAACAATGCTACATAAGTGATTGTTTTTTTGGTCTGTACACTAATAACTCATGAGCGGATTTGTAGAGTTTCTTTTTAAAGTTACACTGTAGTGCCTAGGTATGGGCATGAACCAAACCACAAAGCAAAATCCATCATGAGCTTTGCCATCTTCATGCCTGAACCGAAGCTTGTGACGGGTCTACCATCACGAACTTCCATGAACTTTTAAATCAGTTCATGGCGGTTCATAGATAGAGTAGAAAGCAGGAGTTTAAAGGGACTCTGAGTCCCTTAAAACCTCTGTTTTCTGGTCCCTGCAAAAACAGCTGAGCGGCAGGGAGCAGCCTGCTTCCTGACACTCAGCTGTTTTTATGGGTTCCTTGTGCACTCCCTTTAAACTTTAAAGAGACTGCACAAGGAAGCCCGAAATAGCTAAGCAGCAGAGAGTTTGCCACTCAGCTGTTTTTCTGCGAATCCCATTTAAGGGTACTGAGGTCCCTTTCAGCGGGGTTTTCAGGGCCACAAACTGGTTCAGTTTGGTTGGTGGTTCAGTCACAAACCACATTTTTCCAGTTTGCCATTCATGCCCATCCCTACTAGTCCATTTTTGTTAAACATGTTCAGCTATTACTACTTGGAATGAACCTAGTTTATTCGTGGAGGTCTTATCAGTGGCTACTAGCCTTGGTGACCAAAGGGAACCTCCACACGCATAAGCAGTCAGCCTCTGAAATCCAGAGCCAAGAGGCCCTGTTGTTGGTCCTCCAGAGGATGCTGGACTAGATGGACTACTGGTCTGATCCAGCAGGGCTCTTCTGATGTTCCAAGTTTTTAAGTTCCATGGATTTCACAGAGCTTCCATTGGTTTAAACTGCAGTATGTTCCATCTTAGCTTTTCAGTAAGCTACTACCATGTCTCTAATGAAGCACAGGCTTTTTCAAGAAGTGCAGATTCCCTTCAGGAAGTTCCTTACACAGCAGCAGGATTGTAGGGGACCCTTGAATGAGACACCTTCACTAGGCCACCTTGAGCTGGAACAAGAAGGGCATGCTAACCAAGAATTCTCACCTTCTGCCTCGGCCCTTGCTGGGTGCACAGCAGTGAGAGAACACTGAGGCTGTTTTGGGTCTCGCCGTCCGTCCAAGGCTGTCTCGGTGCAGTGTTTCTGTGGACCACTTTGCCCTGGTCGGAAGAATTCTATGGTTTGAAAGGCCTTCTTGTATGAGTGAACAGCTGATGTCACAAGATTTTGTTCTGCAAGAAGGTTACAGCTGCCCAAAGGGGAGCATTGATTTGGGGAGAGGACAGTGGTTCAGATACAGAGCATCTGGTTTTGAACGCAGTTCTCAGGCTCAAGCCCAGGCAGCTCTTGTTAAGGGATCTCTAGCAAGCAGGTGCTGGGAAAGAAAGCTGTTGCCAGAAAAAACAATAGCAGGTTAGGTCGGCCACTGGTCTTGACTTGGTGTAAGGGATATTCCTGAGTACACCTGGGGGCAAGATTTGCTGCAGTCTGGGATTTTCAGACTTGGGACATACCGACAGAAGCACGTCTCCTTGATGGAACTGGCCTCTCCAGGGAAAATGAGCTTGGATAGCCAAGCTAGGAAAGATGTCTTCACTGCCCAAGATCTTTGAGAGCTGTTGCTAGTCAGAGTATAGCAGGGGTCCCCAAGGTGGTACATTAGGTGCCATGGTGCCTGCCAAGTGTTTTGAGAAAGTGGGCAGAGCCTGCCAGGGCTTTTGCCCAATGAGATTTCTGATTGGCCATCGGAGATTTGATTGGCTGTTCATATTTTTAAAGACACTGCTTTGGCAAAAGCTGCTACCACAGCACAAGGACCTTCACTGCGTGACTGAAGGAAAGCTACGGCGGCCATTTTGTGTCCGGCACTTCCACCTGCAGTGGCCATTTTGTGGCTGTCCCCACCACCCTGTAGCAGAATTCCAGAGGTTCACACAGGCTCAAGAAGGCTAGGGACCCCTGGAGTACACAACACTGAACACCAGGGACCAACACTCTAGTTTGGGGGAAGGCCACTTCATATATCGTTTGCTTTAAAAATGAGATGGATGAGGCTTTCTGAACATAATAGACTGATCAAATCATGTCTAAGGGGAAGCTGTTTCTGTGGTTCAAGGGGATGTGCTTCTTGCGCTGCCATTTACGAGGCTGTGCATTCCCTTGATCAGGGGTCATTTCGGGCAGGAGCGCGCAGGAACGCCGTTCCGGGAGTAACGAGCCCAGGAGCGGGCATTTATGGTGATGCGTTGTGGGAAAAACTAACTTGATCTGTATTTCCATGCTTGTTGTTTGGTAGTTTCCCTGCAAGAGCAAAGGAAGCCTAAAGCGTCTTTAGTCAAAGTGTCAAGCTGGCTCGCCAGCTCTCAGTTGGAAAATACCTGGAGATTTTTGGGGTGGAGCCTGAGCGGTGGATGTTGCCTTCTGACACACTTCCAGTAATGCCAGGGGTGTGTGGCACATGCAAATGAGTTATGCTAATGAGCTCCTGCACCTCTTTTTCTACGAAATGACCCCTGCCATTGATCTTCAGGGAGCATTGTTTCCAAGCAAGACAACCAAGGTTGAGGTAAAGTTAGGACTGGGCTGCTTTATTTTGTGACGGCAGCTTGGTTTGATCCTGGCAGGGCTCCCTGTGTAGCCGAAGCTTTCCCGGGTGGATGCTGGGTGGAGAAAAATAAGGTTAAAGGCACAGCAGCTTGACCTGTGTGTGGCCGTGTTCTCATCACAACTCCCACAGAGCACTGGCCCTCATCCCGCCTGTCCACTCACTATCATTTGATACTGTTGTTTTGACTCCGGGTTATATCTGAGGGGTTTCCCCCTCGGTGTTCATTCAGGACTTCACTCCCATTTGTCATTTCTGATCCTGGAGAAATAAGGCGGGAATGGTGCTTATCTGCTGCAGTTTTCTGTGGTGCTGCGAGCAGAGAATCTTTGTGGAATTCCTGGATATCTCAGAATACGTGCATGCGTCAAAGGTGTCGCAGACGCAGACCCCGATGAGGGCAAAGAATAGTCCTGTTCACATATTACAGTGAACACACGTACATCCTGCCTGCATGAGCACACATCAGTTTGCCAATGACATCAGGGACCGGTGCCTAAATAAATGTGGGGTTTCAATCACGCCCATATAAATCAAAACCAAGTGTACACTGTACATGGATCGTGGGTGTGCTCACTGTAACTTGTGAATGGGGCAACGGTCAACGCTAGAGCTCTGTTTGGGTGCCTGAGCACAGGGTAACTAGAATTTTTATTTTACAAAATGCATCTCCTGCTTTATTGCCTTCAAAAGGGCCACCAAGGCCCAAGAAGGTGCTGATGGGACTTCACCAGCCTGTAAGTGCTGATGAAATTCAGGTTCTGCTCAGCTCTATTAAAACAAAAGATTTTCACCCAGACTAATGCACATATTGGACTAAATTATTCAAATCCTTACTTGGCATGATGCATTTTGCCTGCCTTGTAGCAGAGAAGGGGAAGGAGCTGGGTAGAAAACTTGTCTGCTAGAATTCTTGCTCGCTGCTCTTCTCCAGAGGAGATCTTTGCCATCTTCCATGAGGACTAGAACCCCTCTTAGAAGTGAATAGCTGAGATTCTCAGGAAACTAAATCCCCATATGATCAAATGCATAGGTGAGAGGTCCCTAACCTTTTTGAGCCTGTGGGTGCCTGACACAAAATAGGTGCTCTAGGAGGTCGGGCCAACCACGGAACAGCTACCACGGGAGGCAGAGTCACACTCCCCCCATAGGAAGTCCAAGGGCGGGGGAGAAGTAATTTTTAAAATATACAAGGAAAGAGGAGCGAGAGAATAAAAGTCAGACCAGAGTGGTATCTGCCACTGAAGCAACTTCATTTTGGTCTGCACAGCCAATCAGATCTCCCCACCTGCTTTTTGAATACACTCTAAACAAGAAAGAAATGAGGGTACCAGAAAAATAATTATTAAAATTCTATATATATTTATTGGCATTTCGTTTCAACTTACTCACTGTAACATACTATGTATATATTGATATTTCATTTCAGTTTTTTTCAAGAAATACATGATTCTGTGACTTTGTTTGAGAATCTTTCCCTCTAATGGAAATGGTACAGTGGAGACACGCTGCAGACTTTTGAAGGGTGGTTCCAAGAAATGATTCATTTCCCATTGGGAGTCACTGAGCATTACTGTATCTGAGTGATATCTTGTGGATGTATACACGTATCTTCGAAATGTTGAATCCAGGAGGATTCTTGAAAAAATGACTGAAACATTTATAGCCGAGGGGCCGTCGAGTCAGCTGGCAGAGACACTATGTAAGGGAAATACATCCTTAGAGTTTTGAAACAATTATTACACAGACATCAATGAAAAAACTTTACCTGTTGAACTCCTGCCTGCCAGCTTATTTAGGACACGTTTCATAGGGAAATTTGTTGTGTTATAGTGTGTAATTTGAGACGAAATATCGATACGATTCAATTCGATTTGTTACGATCAAAGATCAGCAAATACGTTGAAATGTTACTTTTAGTTAACAACGAAATACAGCCAGTCAGTTGGTACAGGTAAAAATTTTAGTTAAAGACAACATGGATTTTAACATTCCCTAAGAATTAATAGTCTTCTGTCTGGTTAGGACAGCCATCACACAAAATCTTGCTACCTTAGCAGTAATTTCATTACAAAGATCAGCTTAAAAGAAGAATAGAATAAAACCGATTAGACCTGCCTGCGTAGGCAACGATTATTGGCATAATACATTTAGAATGAATTTTGTGATAAAATCGACAAGAAAAAAGAACGTGCTCAATCGTCTCGACCTGTCCAGAATTACAAGGACAGAGTCGGCTTGCGTATCGGGTATGCGCATATCTCCCTTGCATGGAGCAGAAATATCAATATATACATAGTATGTTACAGTGAATAATTTGAAATGGAATATCAGTAAATATATATAGAATTTTTAATAATTACTTATTTTGGCACATGTGTTTCTTTCTTGTTTAGCATATATTGCTGTGCCACTACTCTTTATTTTGTATTCTGAATTCTCTTGGCAGGTGCTGGGTAAGTTGTTTTTGGACACCGTGTTGGGGAGTGCTAGCATAGACTAACAGAAAACATGGCGGATACCCACAAGCTGTTGTGTTTTCCCTGAAGGTTTTGACCAAATCCGAGTCCGTTCCCAAACAATAATACGCAGATCCTATCACCAGTCCCTCTCCGGTGGGTAATGCTCTAGTCAGTGCCTCTGTACTGTTAACGTTTAACCAATGGTTGTATGGGAGGAATCTCTTCACACAATTGCCTGGAGATGTCTTAACATACTGGAAAGGGAATGAATGCAATTGTGGGATATGCAAAGCAGGAAATGTGTTTAAAGATTCAGGATATTATAGGGTTAAAAATGGCAATAAATGGGGTTTGCAGGGCGGGTGGGAAGAGGGCTGGGTCAACTGTAGATCTTTTTAATAACCTAAATAAACTATTTCTGAATTACACGAGAAGTCTCCAGTGGTATTTGCACACTGTTATTGTGTAGCTGCTGCCGATAAACCAGCAGCTTAATTTAAAACAAAATACATGGAATTCAGGTCCTAGTTCACGTCCTTGGTCTTACAGCCCATTTTTAGAAAACTGCAGACACTATAATTCTCTTTCCCGTTTACAACTTTCCATTTCTCAGCCCAATTAACCATATACTCCTCATTCCCTCAGGACTCTACTTCTCACATGCTGCCTATTTTATTTCTTTTCCTTTAACCACTTTGTGCATCTGGCCCCTCTTGTGATCATTTCACATCCTCCCCAGATCTCTTCCCTTTCTAAAGCAGAAACTGCAGTGTTTAGGAACATTCAATTGCTGATGGTTTTCACCTGAGCAGTTAGAATATTTATGAATCTTCCAAGGCATGCCTTAAAAAGCTTGGAGAGTGTGAGTACACAGGCATCCACCCAAGCATATCAGAGGGTCCTCCTCCTCCCATCAAGAGAGAACAGAAACTGTTGTAAGGACTTTAAAGGAAACCGCAGGGAGAAGCCCTTGGGACCCCTATCCTACATCCCTAGCTTGGGCATACACTGATCTAGGTTTAAAATCGGTTAAGATTCCTGTTTCGTGTACTTAGATGTCAAATTAGTACAGATCACACCTACACTAGTGTCTGTCCAATGTAATCTCTCTCCCTTTGTATTTTTTTGGAGGAGGAAATACTAGCCACAAACACTCATTTTCCAGCACTTTATTTAAAAAGGTTGAACTTAGCAACATACACCTTGTATTCCTGGAGCGCCCATAAGCCTTGCCCGGGAAGAAAAGGCCAAGAAGAGACATACACCCTCGTTCAATTTTGCAGGAAGCATCCTACAAGATGCACCACCATGGAAACAGTATGACGGGCTCCTTATCGCGTTACAGCTATTCTGTCAAAATTCGCACGCCAGACACAAAGTGGTCACGCAACTCATTTAAACCCTAGGCGAAGGCCAGTAACATGTTCAGAATAACTGGCCGTGGCATTTTTGACACGGCCAGGCAAACCTGTCGCCTTTTTGTGAACAAAGCCTCAGAGCCATGGGCCGGGCCAGGATGAAATTAGGCAAAATCTTCCCATGGGACAACCGGACACTGGGATAAAATGATGGGCAGTCCTTCTGGGCCATTTTTTAAAACTGTTGCTTTTCTTGCTCTGCTGTTACCCAAGATTGCCTGAAGAGGAACAACCCGTGACTTGAAGCTGGCCTGCTTCAGCCCACCAATTCTCGGGCCTTGCTGTTTCCAGTGGAACCACACTTTAGGATAGCTTTTCATTACTTCCTGTGGCCCAGTCCTAAATCAGAGCTTTCCTAGAGTCCACGTGGCTTGGATATGAATGGGCTGGGTTCATATCATTCAGGAATCTGGATCCATGCTTTCCCATCATGGCCTGGTGTTCTGCAGTCAAACCGCACAAGATGGATGAGAGTATATCCATCAGTTTCGGTCTTCATCCCGTCGCTTTCTGGAGCTGCGATCTCTGCTCCGGTCTTTCCTCTCCCTGTCCCTTCCCTCTTTCCCAGAGCTTCTTTCCTCTCTGGAATGCCGCTCACGGTCCCTCTTGCTTTCGCCCCGCTCCCTTTCGGGCCGCCTCTGTTCCCGGTTCCTCTCATGAGCTCGATCCCTCGTTTTCCAGTCCCGGGACCAGGGCCTCTCTCTTTTCTCGGCCTGCCCTTCTCCATAAAAATCACTTTTCATAGCGGGCAAGTTGATGGGCTTCCGGAAAGGTCTGTCCCTGCCCCCAAACCGCAGCTGCCCAGACTCCTTTTTGCCCCCGAAGCCGCCCCCGAGCCGCCGAGGGATCCATCCCTTCAGGGTCCTTTCCAGCTCAAAGTCTACAAATACCTCACGCTGGTCGATTATCAACTTATTGGCATCCCTGTGAGCTTTCAACAGGGCCCGTTCGTCCTTGTACTCGATGAAGGCGTAACCCTTCGAGAAGCCCGTGATAAAGTCCCTCACCAGGCGTATCCGCCGTATGTCTCCATAGCGGGAAAAGACTTCCTTCAACTTCTCCTCAGTGGTTTGTAGAGCAAGTCTTGCCACAAACAGCGTGAGGTGGGGGTCGCCTGTGACACCTTGGTTGGGGACATAGCGGGCCGTCATCGCCCTCCAAATGGCTCGGTCGTGGGGTTCTTCGTCCGTGCCATCGATGCTTCCTGCTTTGAGCGGATCATATTCTTTTGCGATGGGTGCCCACTCATTCATTGTCTGGAGAAAAGAGCACCAAAGGTACAGATTAATGTATCTCTTATTTCAAGGAATTCTGTTTCATCAGGTTTGTTATTTGGATGCCCTGAGTTGGATAGGCCAGGCTAGCCCGATCTTGTCAGGTCTTGGAAGCTAAGCAGGGCCGGCCCTAGATAGTATTTGGAAGGGCGACCTCCAAGGAATACCAGGGGAGTGATGATGCAGAAACAGGCAAGGGCAAACCACCTCTGAAATGTCTCTTGCTTTATAAACAAAGTCTATCTCGCCACCTAGCGGTGCATAACGCTAAAAGAGCTAGAGCTTCTGGCTGCCAGACAAACTTAGGATGTCTCGGCTATATGACACACACTATATGACACACACACACTATATGACACACACACTCGGCTATATGACACACACACACTGATATACGATAATTATTGTTATTTGGATGAGCTCTTCTCCCTTGCACTCAGGACTTGTGACATGGGTAGAAGGAGAGGAAATCTGTGTATCACTGGAAAAAGACAATAATGCTAGGAGAAGCTGAAGGCAGCAAAAAAAGAGGAAGGCCCAGAAAGAGATAGATTGACTCAGTCAAGGAAGCCCCAGCCTTCCTGCCCTGTTGCTAGACCTCCAGAAGAACCAGTTGGCCACTGTGTGAGACAAGATGCTGAACTAGGTGGACCACTGGTCTCATCCAGCAGACATCTTCTAATGTTCTTCTTGGGGGAAGGCCTCAGACTCTCTATCCTGTTGTCGGCCCTCCAGAGGAACTGGTGGGCCACTGTGTGAGACAGGATGCTGGAACAGATGAACCACTGGTCTGATCCAGCAGGGCTCTTCTGATGTTCTTATCAGGGGAAGGCCTCGGCCTCCCTGCCCTGTTGTTGGCCCTCCAGAGGAACTGGTGGGCCACTGTGTGAGACAGGATGCTGGAGTAGATGGACTGCTGGTCTGATCCAGCAGGGCTCTTTTTATGTTCTTATCAGGGGACGGCCTCAGCCTCTCTGCCCTGTTGTTGGCTGTCCAGAACTAGTTGGTGGCTGCATGAGATAGGAGGCTAGACTAGATGGATCCTCAGTGACCCAGCAAGGCTTTTCTGCTGTTCTTATAGATAGATTCATGGAGCATAAATCTATCAATGGCTACTGGCCATGGTGACTCAGGGGAACCTCCACATTCAGAGGCACTTAGCCCCTGAATCCCAGAGCCAGGAGGCAACTTCACAGGAAGAAGGCCTCACTCTCTCTGCCCTGTTTTTGGCCCTTCAGAGGAACTGGCCGGCCACTGTGCGAGACAGGATGCTGGACTAGATGGGCCCCTGGTCTGATCCAGCAGGGCTCTTCTTAGTTCTTATGAAGGCCTCGGCCTCTCTGCCCTGTTGCTGGCCCTCCAGAGGAACTGGCTGGCCACCATGAGACAGGATGCTGGAGTAAATGGATCACTGGTCTGACCCAGCAGGGCTCTTCTGACGTTTTTATCAGCAAGGCCTCAGCCTCTCTGCCCTGTTGCTGGCCCTCCAAAGGAATGGGTTGGCCACTGTGGGAGACAGGATTCTGGACTGGTTGGACCCTCACTGGTCTGATCCAGCGGGGCTCTTCTGGTGTTCTTATCAGGGGAAGGCCTTGGCTTCTCTGCCCTGTTGCTGGCTCTCCAGAGGAACTGGTTGGCCACTGTGGGAGACAGGATGCTGGACCACGTTGACCCTTACTGGTCTGATCCAGGAGGGCTCTCCTGACGTTCTTATCAGGGGAAGGCCTCGGCCTCTCTACCACTGCTGGCCCCCAAGAGGAACTGGCTGGCCACTGTGTGAGACCAGGATGCTGGACTCGATGGACCACTGGACTGGTCCGATCCAGGAGGGTTCTTATTCCGTTCTTATCAGGGGAAGGCCACAGCCTCTGTGCCCTGTTGTGGGCCCTCCAGAGGAACTTTTTGGCCGCTGTGTGAGACAGGATGCTGGACTGGACAGACCACTGGTCTGATCCAGGAGGACTCTTCTCATGTTCTTATGCTGGTATCCCCTTCAGATCAGTCTTATTTTAGAGCTCTCGAAGGCGGCAACCCTAAATCCTTGGGGCTAATAGCATTAGTCTTCCTCGCAGGGTTGCTGTAAGAATCCTACCAAGCCAACACACGCGCAACACTCTGAACATTCAAAGCACGCTATTAATGCCAACTTTTATTAGTTATCAGCAGAGGCGCCGGCTGGGGCTGTTGTCCCGGTCAGCTGGCAAACTTCTCGCCCTCGGGCTCCCTGACTTCCCAAGCCGAGGGCTTCCCCCGCGTCCAGCCCCGAGGAGGGTCCGCAAAACCAGCCCCCAGCCCGTGCACGACCCCGGCCCAGCTCGCACCCCTTTGCAAAACGCAAACACACACTCACCGCGCCGCTGCAGAGACCCCCGGGCAGTTAGTTTCTCGTCTGCCGCGGACGATTCACCCGATCAAAAAGACACTCCTCCGCAGAAACGGACTTCGGAGACCTGGCAAGGCCAGAGATTTAAAAGCAGACTATTTTTGAAGGCGGCATCCACTCCTCGCTCCCAGACCGATCAAAGGGTTCCACGCCGACCCGGGAGCCACAGAGCGCGAATCTGCAACGCTGAAAGCGAAGACTCGTTGGTTTAGGAGCTCCCTAACGGGCTCCCCCTGCTGACGGATATCGGTATGTCACCTGGCAGGGGATGAGCTTTCGGGAGTCGATATCGAGAAACCTTTAATAATGGCATACGCTTGTTTATCTGAAAAGGGGGCTAAATAATCCGGGGCTATTCCCATTGTAGAGAGTTTCTCCTCTACGCCATGGAGAGAGATGGGACTCAGTGAACGTATGAGTAATAAAACTTTTCGGTTTAGCATGAAAGTTAATTTCGAGCCAAAACTGAGTTATCAGCCACGATCTGGTCGATAGAAGCCCTTGATTGGTTTCTAGACAGATTGCTGTGTAGGGAACACACAAGGGAAATCCAAGAATTTTCCATAAAAATCTGGATTGCATTCTTTCCAAGTCCCACTTTTAAGGCTTCAATCCATACTGGTACTCCATGGAATAGTTGAGCAGCTAATTTAGCATTAAAAACTTTAAGGGCTTCCAATATTCCCTCTAAGCTGTGGAGTTTTATGAGCAAAAATTCTACTTTATGAGTTACTGGCATTAAAGTTGTGAGCGAGGGATTTGGCTACTGCATACATCAGTTTGCTTTGGAGCCATCCTTCCTGAGCTAAGACAAAAATGTGTGAGCTGGAGGCTAAAAAACTGTGAGCTAGCTCACACTAACTCAGCTTAGAGGGAACAGTGGCTGGCACATACTGGTTGCCCCTAGTATAATGGAAACATGTAATAGCAGCAGCAATGCTGTTCACTTCCTCAGTTGCTCTCTCTTTATGATAGACCCATCTGGTGTTATAGTAAAAATGGGTACCCAAGTACTTAAAGCTTTTAACTTGTTCAATAAAATGTTCTCCAATGTTCCATCTAGATGGCTTCCAACAGAGTTTAATTCTGGGTATAAGCTTTCGTGCGCATGCACTTGGTGTCTGAAGAAGTGGGCATGCGCACGAAAGCTTATACCCAGAATTAAACTTTGTTGGTCTTAAAGGTGCCACCGGACTCAAACTTTGCTCTACTGAAGAAGTGAGCAGTGACTTAATTTCGCTCCTACCTTACCTCAAATTTTGTAAGTCTTTAAGGTACTATTGGACTCTTGCTCTTTTCTCCTACTACAGACAGACTAACACGGGCTACCTGTCTTGATCTATCTCCGTAGAAGGCACCACATTTAGCTGTGCAGAATGGAAATCCATCAGCCTTGTGAAGAAACTTGCACCGGTACAGACTGACGTTATCTTTCTCATCAAATGCAAAAGACTTAACATTATCCTAAGCATGGGTCTTTTTTTAAAAAAAATCCAGTAGAATGCTGCAGGTTGCATAGCCAAATGAGCAGGTTTAATGAAAAGAGTGGGCTGTAATAGTCCCTTTCTTTCTTTTAAATTAGCCCCAAAGATTCGAAATGCATTATAGGTTTTTTTTGTACAGGCGGCATTTGGTGTAGTGGTTTGGTGTATGGTTAAGAGTGTGAACTCTAATCTGGGAGGACTGGGTTTAGATTCCCCACTCCACCTCATGCAGTTGCTGGTGTGACCTTGGGTCAGTCACAAGTTCTCTCACGAGCAGTCCTCGAAAGAGCTCTCTCAGCCCCACCTACCTCACAGTCTGTTGTGGGGGGG
This sequence comes from Lepidodactylus listeri, assembly GCA_029233225.1. Lineage (NCBI taxonomy): Eukaryota > Metazoa > Chordata > Lepidosauria > Squamata > Gekkonidae > Lepidodactylus > Lepidodactylus listeri. The sequence continues at coordinate 7,023,734 of JARCFY010000013.1, read as the reverse complement.
GGGAGATCAGTTGTGATTCTGGGAGGTCTCGAGCCCCCACCTGGAGGCTGGCAACCCTGTACTCAGATCTTTGTAACTGGGTGGGGATTTGAACTGAGGTTTCCCCAGTCGTCATCTGAACTGCTTTTGCACATTGGCTCAAGAGCAAGTAATGAACACATGCCCCAGTATTAGGTAAGAACATGAGAAGAGCCCTGCTGGTTCAGACCAGTGGTCCATCTAGTCCAGCATCCTGTCTCACACAATGGCCAACTAGTTCCTCTAGAGGGCCAACAACAGGGCACTGAGGCCGAGGCCTTCATAAGAACATAAGAAGGGCCCTGTCGGATCAGACCAGTGGTCCATCTAGTCCAGCATCCTGCCTCACACAGTGGCCAGCCAGTTCCCCTGGACAGCCAACAACAGGGCAGAGAGGCCAAGCCTTTCATAACAACATAAGAAGAGCCCTGCTGGATCAGACAAAGTGGTCCATCTACTCCAGCATCCTGTCCCACACAGTGGCCAACCAGTTCCTCCAGAGGGCCAACAATAGGGCTTAGAGGCTTGTAGCCGCTGATAAAACCTATCCTCCGTGAATCTATCAAATCCTCTTGTAAAGCTGTTTATTCCTGTGGCCACCACTACATCCTCTGGCAGCAGATTCTTTTAAAAAAACATTAGTCTATTTGAATAATCAGTGACATAAGCTTGTCTTCAAGTGGGAATCTGTAGAAGCGGGCATGCACACGAAAGCTTATGCCCCGAATATGACTTTGTGGGTCATAAAGAAGGTGCCCCGGACTCAAACTTTGATAAGCATTGATTCAGCATCTGGAGCAGTCTTGACCTTAGCTGCAGCCTCCCTGATCGCAACAGGTCTGACTGAGCAGCCGTCCGGTTTGCCAAAGTGGCACACGCTGCCACTCTTTTCCCTGGCAGCCTGTCACTCAGGCGTCAGAGCCCTCACACTTCCTCTTTGGCTCCCATGGCGACCTTCCCTTTTAGCCCCACCTCTCCTTCTGGCCTTTGATTGGGCCCTCGGGGGCTTCCCCACAGGCAGATGGGAGGGATTTAGTCACACAGATGAAAGTTTCGGAGGAGGAAGGAAGTTGCAGGAGGGTGTAACTTGGCCTGGCTGCATGGGAAGGAGGGCTTGTTGCAGCCGGGGAAGGAAGGAGAGCCGGACCACTCTCTCTCTCCCCTCTGCTTTTCCTCTCTAGACCTCCCCTTGCTTGGCATGCAGGCTGAACAGCACCAGGAGGAGGAGGAGGAGGAGGAAGAAGGAGGAGGAGGAGGAGGAGGAGGAGGCAGTGGCTGTGAGCTTGAAGGGGCTTTTAGGAAGAACCCCTTCCAGCTGATGGTGGAGGATGTCTATGACATGTCTTATGTCCTGGGCAGGGAGCTGCACAAGATCAGCAGCGAGCCTCGGATGGAGGTGCCGGCCAGGGTGGCCCAGCTGCAGTTCAAGGTGGTCAGTGTCCTGGAGATGCTGGAAGCCTTAGTGAACGATAGCAATCTGATGGTAGAAGCCCTGAAGATGGAAAGGGACAGCCTCAAAAGGGAGGTGGAGGAGCTCCGGGAACAGGGGTCCCGCGGAACCGCAGAACAGGTAGGCCCACGGCTGGCTTACGATTGTTGTTGTTGTTAATATATTGTTCTTGGAACAAGCTGGGTAGCCATGTTAGTCTGTCTGTAGCAGTAGAAAAGAGCCAGGGTCCAGGAGCACCTTGAAGACTAACAAAACTTGTAGCAGGGTGGGGGCTTTTGTGAGTCACTGCTCACTTCTTCAGATTCTTCTGCTCAGGATGTGGACTGCTCTGCTCAGGAGGGGAAAGAGGGGACATTGGTAGGTGCAGTCACAGACTCAAAGGTAGGCTCGGTTCTGACAGCACATTGAGCAGGGAATTCACAAATACCCCCCCCCCCGTGACAACTGTTCCACGCCCAGAAGATTACATGAAAGGATCAGTTTGACTCCAGATCAAGTCCGGTTGCAGCCAGAGATCCTCCTTACACATTTGACAAAGTGGGTGCCAGTCCGTGGATGCATGTGCTGGAAGGAAAACTTGTTAATCTTTAAGATGCTGCAAGGGTCCCATTTATTTGTTGCAGCCACGAATTCACTCAGTGGCCCTCCTGGAGTTACAGCCCTCCACTGTCCCCAGCATCTATACACCAGAGGCAATGTGGTGCAGTGGTTCAGAGCGCTGGACTATTATCTGAGAATCTGAGGTTCAAATTATCTGAGAATCTGAGGTTCAAATCCCCGCTTATGCTGTGGAAGCTTGCTGGGTGACCTTGGACCAATTGCACACACTCTCAGCCTCACCTACCTCACAGGGTTGTTGTGAGGATAAAATGGAGGAGAGGAGAGCGCAGTCTCGAATCTAGGAGAACCAGGTTCGATTCCCCATTCCTCCACATGCAGCTGCTGGTGTGACCTTGGGTCAGTTGCAAGTTCTCTTGGAGCATTTCTCTTAAGGGCAGTCCTCGAAAGAGCTCTCTCAGCCCCACCTCCCTCACTGGGTGTCTGTGGTGGGGAGGGGAAGGGAAAGGGAAAGGAGATTGTAAACTGCTCTGAGACTCCTTCCAGTAGTGAAGGATGGGGTATAAATCCCATCTCTTCTTTTTCTTCTTCTTTGGATCCCCACTGGGGAGAAAGGAAGGCTACCAATGAATTAAATACATTTTAAAAATGTACGGAGGTTTCAATTAACCAGTCATGACTAAGTGCCATTAGGGGCCTTTCATCCATGTTTGTATAGAAGTAGCATATTTAAATTCAAACTAAAACTATTGTCTGCCTCCTTGTCCCACAACCATAAAATTCTCAAACCCCCATTAAAAAGCCATTTCGCCTAGTGCTGAAAGCACTGAGGGAGGAGGCATTTCCTGTACCAGGAATTCAGAAGTAAAACCTATGCAGGCTAGCATTTATTTACTATGTGTGTGTGTATGTATGTATTAAGTGCCGTCAAGTTGCTTCCTACTTATGGCGACCCTATTAATTAATGACCTCTGGAGCGTCCCCTCGTTCACTGCCTCGCTCAGGTCTCGCAAACGGAGGAGGGCCTTTGTGGCTTTCCTGACTGCGTCAGTCCATCTCATGTCGTGTCTTCCTCTTTTCCTCAGCCCACCTATCTTTGCTGAAATTCAGTGCCGATTTCTTCTGCTTTCTGTTCTACATCAGTGACTTTCACACCAGTCACGCCCTGTGCGGAACAGTTCACAGCAGAATATAACTGCTGTGATCTTAAAAAGGGGAGTGGGCAGGGCAAGACCCTGGGCGGCTCCAGACTGTTGCTGAGCGGGGCTTCCTGCATTAATGAGTGGCCACTCACATGCACAGCTTAGAGGGAACACTGGTCACACCCTTATGCTTGTCATTTCTGGGATGGAAAAATCCTAACCCAAATGAAAGCCGAGGGTTTACCGCAGACACCTTGGAGACCAGGAGATATTGCATCTTAGGACATATGTCGGCTTTTGTTCGCACAGTTAAGGCCTAAAGGTGATGTTCTTAAGAACAGAAGAAGAGAAGAGCCCTGCTGGATCAGAGTAGTGGTCCATCGAGTCCAGCATCTTGTCTCACACAGTGGCCAGCCAGTCCCTCTGGAGGGCCAACAAGAGGGCATAGAGGCTGAGGCCTTCATAAGAACATGAAAAGGGCCCTGTTGGATCAGACCAAGGGTCCATCTAGTCCAACATCCTGTCTCACACAGTGGTAGGGCTGCCAAGTCCAACTTGGGAAATATCTGGGGACTTTGGGGGTGGAGCCAGGAGACTTTGGGGGTGGAGCCAGGAGAAAGGAAGTGACATCATTTTGTGATGTCACATCCTGTGATGTTGCTTCCACATGCTGACACATGAACTCATGAAGTTTCCTAATACTGTATCAGGCCATTGGTCCATCAAGGTCAGTATTGACTAATCAGACTGGTAGTGGCTCTCCAGGGTCTCAGGCTGAGATCTTTAATGTCACCTATTACCTGATCCTTTTTTAGCTGAAGAGGCTGATACCTCCTGCATGTCAAGCAGATGCTCTATCACTGAGCAACGGCCCTACTGAATCCTTCCTCATCTCGGCAGAATATGAAGCACTAAGTGCTACACAAGTGCTAAATATGATTTTCATATCATAAGAACAGGAGAGAAGCCACAGTGGATCGGCCCATCCAGTACAGCCCATCCAGTACAACACTCTGTGTCACAACAGTGGCCAAAAATACCAGGTGCCCTCAGGAGGTCCAGCAGCGGGGCCAGAACTCCAGAAGCCCTCCCACGGTTGCCCCCCAAGCACCAAGAATTCAGAGCCTCACTGCCCCAGACAAAGGGTTCCATTTAGACCTTGTGGCTAATAATAGCCACTGATAGACCTCTGCTGGATGGGGACAGAGAGAGAGAGACAGACAGACAGACAGACAGACAGACAGAAAAAAGAAAGAGGGAGAGAGAGAGAAGGGAAAAAAACTGGCAGAGGCACTTATTTCCATTTAGACCTTGTGGCTATAATAGCCACTGATAGACCTCTGCTGGATGGGGACAGAGAGAGAGAGAGAGAGAGAGAGACAGACAGACAGACAGACAGAAAAAAGAAAGAGGGAGAGAGAATGAAAAGAGCTGGAAGAGAAACTCACCTTGCCAGCCACATGCAAAAGCAGCTCCTTCAGTCCCTCCTTAATCTCTGGGCGGACCTCTCTTGCTGTGGAAGAAGCTCTCTTGCTGACTTCTTAAAGGGGAAATGTCTGGCGAGGCTTTTTACTGCAGGGCAGGCTCTCTGCAGACATTTCCCTTTTAAGGCAGCCATTTTGTCCCCCCGGTGGCCAACTTTGGAAAAGCGGGAGATAAGCACTAAAAATCAGTGTTTCCCCCGCCCTACCAGGGGACTTGGCAGCCCTACACAGTGGCCAGCCAGTTCCTCTGGAGGCCCAACCACAGGGCAGAGAGGCCGAGGCCTTCATAAGAATACAAGAAGAGCCCTGTTGGATCAGACCAGTGGTCCATCGAGTCCAACATCCTGTCTCACACAGTGGCCAACCAGTTCCTCTGGAGGGCCAACCACAGGGCAGAGAGGCTGAGGCCTTCATAAAAACACAAGAAGAGCCCTGTTGGATCAGACCAGTGGTCCATCTGGTCCAGCATCCCGTCTCACACAGTGGCCAACCAGTTCCTCTGGAGGGCCAGCAACAGGGCAGAGAGGCTGTGGCCTTTATAAGAACACAAGAAGAGCCCTGTTGGATCAGACCAGTGGTCCATCCAGTCCAAGATCCTGTCTCACAGAGTGGCCAGCCAGTAGGGCTTGGGGGGAAATTCTTCCTGACCCCTTCAAGAACCGCAACCTGTCAGGGCAGACAGCAGTGGGCTAGGCAGACCAAGGGTCTGAAGCCATTTTAGGCAACTGCAAGCCACCACAGCAGTGGCGTCTGTATCGCACTTTGGGCATTCAAAGAGCCAGGTTGATATAGTGGTTAAGAGCTGCGGACTCTAATCTGGAGACCCGGGTTTGATTCCCCACTTCTCTACATGCAGCCAGCTGGGTGACTTTGGGTCAGTCACGGCTCTCTCAGAGCTCTCTCAGCCCCAACTACCTGACAGGGTGTCTGTTGTGGGGAGAGGAAGGGAAGGCGATTGTAAACCGCTCTGAGATTTCTTTTGGGTAGTGAAAGGCGGGGTATAAATCCCATTTCTTCTCTCTCTTCTTTTACTTAGCCTCATCCTTTACAGCCATCCCCGAAGAAAAAGGCATCTTACAGCCCACTCCCCTTTTCGACCTCACAACTGGCATTTATATTTTCCAGCGTATATTTTATCCTGTTGGTTACCTTGTAAATCTGGTCACCCTTCCCCAGGCCGCTGGGAAGGGTAGTATAATATCCTGATTGTTTTATTTAAAAAACCCATCTCGTATGGCCTTCTAGGTCAACCTGGGCCCCAACAAGATGGTCGTGGACCTGACGGACGCCAACCGGCCTCGCTTCACACTGCAGGAGTTGAGGGAGGTGCTCCAGGAACGCAACCAGTTGAAGGCCCAGCTGATGGTGGCGCAGGAAGAGCTGCAGTGCTACAAAAGGTGTGGGGAGAAGGGGACGGCAAAACGCTCCCTCAGAGCTAGATTTCACACTGCCATTCGCCTCAGGCAGCAGGAGGGTTTCTCAGCACAGACCGTGCAAAATGGCGTGGTTTGCCAAGCGGATCAGGAGTTTTGCCATGTGTCCTTCATTAGACACTGGGGGCAAAAACAGGCAGGCAAGGAGAGGTGACTCAGCTATTCTGGTTGTTAACTCTCTCCATACTGATGTGCCCAGAGGGACCAAGCGCCCCAGAAAAGTCTTCTTCCTGTACCAAATGCAGCTCCAAATAAGGGGATTACTGAGGGACAGAAATCTAGCTTTTTTAAAATGGACTGTCGCACTGCAAAAACTAAGACCTGGTTTACCCATGTAGGGAAATTAGGTGGCAGAGCCCTGAGCTGGAAGAAGAGGGGCCGTGGCTCAGTGGTAGACCCTCTGCTTGCCACACGGAAAGTCTCAGGTTCAGTCCCCAGAATCTCCAGTTAAAAGGATCAGGGAGTAAACTAATTATTATCATACAAGTGGAGACCTGCAAGAAACTTGCAGGATAGTTATCCCATTCCTCACACCTTTGCTTCCTCCCTTCTCCCCCTACCTCTCTCACACTCTTTCTCCCTTCTGCCCCCCCTTTCTTACTCTCTCGCTCTCCTCCATGTATGTAACTTCCTCTCTCTTTCTGACCTGTCATCATTCCCTTTGTTTTTCTACCTCCCCACCTCATCACTCTTTCTCTCTCTTTCTGCCTCCCACCTCAAATCCCACCCTCCCCAGGCTCCACCTCTCAAATGTCTGGGAATTTCCCAACCTGGAGTTGGCAACCCTATTTCCTTCCCACCCAACAGCCAACCTACCTTTATCTGTCTTCAGCTTTCTATCTCCACCCCCCTCCCCTGCAGCCTCTACCTAGGAAAATTACAGTCTTTCTCCACAATGGGGACTAAAGCAGCTTACATTATTATTTCCTCTTTGTTATCTGCACAACAACTCTGTGAGGGTGGTTAGGCTGAAAGTATGTGACTGGTCCAAAATCTCCCAGTCAGCTTCCACTGCAAGATGGGGATCTGAACCTGGGTCTCGCAGATCCCAGTCTGAAGCTCGAACTGTTGCACCACAATGGCTTTCATACGGTGGCTGCTGATGAACTGTAGCAAAACAGCTGGGCCTAATTAAGTCATGCAAATCAGGTGGTATCAAGTCACACAGAGGGTGCTGCCTAGGGATGCCAGCCTCCAGATGGGACCTGGGGATCCCCTGGAGTTACTGCTCATCTCCAGACTACAGAGATAACTTTCCATGGAGAAAATGGATGCTTTGGAGGGTGGAGTTTATGGCATTGTACCTCACTGAGGTCCCTGTCCTCCCCAGGTTCCACCCCCAAACCTCCAGGAGTTTCCCAGCCTGGATCTGGATCTGCTGCTGGTGGCCGGGGGGGGGGGGGGTACTTGGCAACCCTAGACTGCTGCCAGTAAAAACCCTGCTTTTTACTGACAAAAACAGTTAGAGCCTCCCCCCCCTCCCCCGAACATTCTAATCTCCTCACAGTTGATGTCTGGAGTTGGTGCCATTTCAAAAGGTATTTTGGGGGATTCTACGGTCACTGAAGTTTTTTTTAAACTTTTCGGATTTTTCTGCACACGGGGGGAGTGCCCCCATGTGTAGGAAAACCTCCCTGCCTCCCAGGTGCCCCCCCTGCACGGATTTAGGTATCCTCACACAGGGGGCGCCTTCGGAATTAGATATATAGATGGCAGTGTGTGTTGTACAGCCAGGAGATCCGAGGATTGTCTGGCAGCCATAGTTCTAACTCTTTAGTGCTATGCCCCACTAAAGTGGTGAACTAGACTTGTTGGTGGACTGAGAGCACTCGGAGAGAGCAGTGACTCACCCATGGTCACCCAGCTGGCTTCATGGGGAGGAGTAGGGAATCGAACCCAATTTTGCAGGTTAGAGTTCTGCCTAGGGCTGCCAGCCTCCAGGTGGGGCCTGGGGATCTCCTGCTTACAACTGATCCCCAGCTGACAGAGATCAGTTCCCCTGGAGAAAATGGCTGCTTTGGAGGGTGGGCTCTATGGCATTGTATCATGCTGAGGCCCCTCCCCTCCCAAAACCCTGCCCTCTCCTGGATCCACCCCCAAAGTCTCCAGGTATTTTCCAACCCAGACTTGGCAACCTTAGTTCTGCCGCTCTTAACCACTACACCAAACTGGCTTCAGGATCAGGGAGTAGGTGATGTGAAAGACCCCTGCCTGAGACCCTGGAGAGCCGCTGCCAATTGAGTAGACAGTATGGACCTTGATGGCCCAGTGGTCTGATGCAGTAATAAGGCAGCTCCGCTTGTTCAAGAATGGAATGCACCACTCGGGAGCGGGGGAGTGGACTGCAGCTTTGCATGTTCCTTCTCACGAGGCGGTCTCGGCAAACAGAAAAAGGGCACAGCAGGGAGAAAGAGGTTCGACCTCTTCTCTTTGCTTGCTGCTCTGGGCTTCTTTCTGCAGGGCCTCTTTAACATGGGGGAGAATTCTAAAACGTGATGCTCCACCTGCAGACTGAATTGGTACAGTCAGTTCTAACACCTTGGCCTTCTTTGCCATCTCATTCCCCGGCTTGTGAGGACAGATTCTAGCCCAGCAGCAGATAATGGCCAAAGCTTTTGTGAACAAGGCTCTGAATGCACAAACTACATCCAGGTGGTAGGAGTATACGCATCTAATGTATACAGTTGGCAATTAATAGAAATCTTTGACATAAATGAATCCATTTTTTTTTTGCATAGCTTTGATATTGATGGGGGGGAACAATTATTCTTCTCTGTCTCTCTTTCTCTCTCTCTCTCCAGTGGCTATGTATCCCAAAAGCAGGGTCCGGTTGAGCTGATCCACAAGGAACCCACTGTAGGCAGCGCTTCTAGTTCAGGAAGCGACGAGAAAACCATTATAAAAAGACTGTGAGTATCGGAGCTGCGTCTTTGGAGATTTGGGAGAGAGTAAAACAATTGTAGCCTGATCTTGTTACCCCTACCAGCTTTGATTTAAGAACAGAATAAATGTCAGATGTCTGAGAGCCACAAGACATCTCTCTATGTTATAAAGCCGATTGGGGGTGGCCACGTACGATGCTCTCCCTCAGCCGTAGGCTGAACGAGCCGCCACTCAGCCTGGGGACCCTGGCCACTGGCTGACGTGGCGCTGGCCTGAACATGCCCCGCGATTCATCCATGCTGTGCTGTATTCCTGCCCACCTGCCCACAGAACTGCCGCCCACGAATGCGAGCCCACGGACGGGGTGCATGCTCTGGTGGCGGCTGAAAGGGGCGGCCGCCGATGCCTGGATGTCGCAGGATGACGGAGCTGGCCGGACACCAAACCTCAGCCTGCACCTGCTGCCACCATGGCTGATGCCTGCGGGGCCTCGCCGGTGAGCGCAGATAGCTTCACGCGGGGCTTCAGGCCGCTCCTGATGGCGCTGTGACCGATGCCCAGGGGTACCCGAATGAGCGGTGGGCGGCTGCGGGGGGAACACAGCAAGCACAGGCGGGTGGCCGCGCGAGCTCCGACGGCTGCTAGAGCCCATTGTATTGCTCTACAATGTGCCTTGCTCCTAGTGAACAAATATTACACATGTGCTTTTTATTGAGAAATATGCAAACTTGCTTTTAATATTAAATTGATAACTTTAGATGGGGAGGGGAGAAAGAAAGCAATTTTAACATTAAATGTGTCCTCCAAATCCCTCCCCGCCCCTACGCTGGCTGGCTTGGCTTGGAGAAGGGATTTAGAAAGACAAATGCCTTCTCCAAGCTGGCTGGCAGGGGGCGGGGGGGCTTTGCGAATGCATTTAAAGTTCAGGTTGCTTTCTGTCTCTGCACTGGCTGGGGAAGGGAAGACCAACTGGGGAGGCATGCCTCCCCTTTGCTTCCCCGGCCACTGTAGCAGGAGCCGCACAATGTGTGTGAAAGAGCCGCATGTGGCTCCCGAGCCACAGTTTGGCCACCCCTGGTCTATGGGGATCTTTCCCTTTAAGAGAACTCTCAATAACCAGATAGTTGCTTAACCAAAAGGGTTGTTTTTATTAAAAAGAAGAAATCCTAATAAAATGCACACATACAGAAATACAACACACGTTAAACCGTACACACAAGTAATGGAAGTACAGAGGTGAGCAGGAATAATAGGAGGGTGTGTTGGGGAAATATACTTTACCTGTCCAGGAGATTAGGAGTCTGTGGAGCGCAGACTGGAAAGATAGAAAATGACCCAAAGGAATTTGGGTGTGACCTGCCAGTAGGCGCCCAAGCAGACACACAGAGACTGGGGCTGCGCTGGGCCAGTTATACCCAAAAGCGTGTCCAGAGGGCACGAGAAAAGCTCTGAGAGAACTTGTGACTGACCCAAGGTCACACTAGCAGCTGCCTGTGGAGGGGTGGGGAGTCAAACCCGGTTCTCCCAGATTAGAGTTTGCGCTCTTAACCACTACACGAAACTGACTCTGTGAGGTCCTTGTGGAGTTCGTGGAGCAGGAAATGGTTAAACTAGAGGAAAAGACAGTTCTTGCAGTGGAGGGAAGTCGTGGGTCTCCACAAGGAGAGTTACTGGGACCGGTGGAGTTTCAGTTGTTCATAACTGATTCATTCTCAGGGGAAACAAGACTAGCTCCCCACAGGATCAAGCCTTGTGTCTGCCAGGCGCAGTGGGGTGACTGATGCTTCTTCTAAAGAGCCACACCCTAGCCAGCCAATCAATGGCCACTGGCCCTTTAAGAAGAAGAAGAGGAGGAGATTGGATTTATACCCTGCCCTTGACTTGGAGTCTCAGAACGGCTTACAATCTCCTTCCCCTTCCCCACCCAGCTCTTTCGAGGACTGCTCTTGAGAGAACTTGTGACTGACCCAAGGTCACACCAGCAGGCTGCAGGTGGAGGAGTGGGGAATCAAACCCAGTTCTCCCAGATTAGAGTCCATGCTCTTCACCACTACACCAAACTGGAGTCAGGCACCCACTGACAGCTGTCTGTCTGGCAATCAGCCGTTTGGAAACACCACCCTGGAGGCAGGGGAGCGATGGGGCAGAAATGGCTTTGGAGGCGCTCTTGGTCCCTCACAGGCCGGGCCACAGCCCCATAAGGCTTCTGGGTAGAGGGAGGCCGCTGGGAGTGCCCCAGGCCTGGCTAGGCCCTTCAGGAAGTTTGGGGGAGGGGCACAAAGAGGTAGGGTTGCCAACTCTGGGTTAGAAAATATCTGGAAATTTGGGGGTGGGGAGAGGGCCTGGTGGGTTCCTACAGTGATCTGAAATGGGGGGTGGGGAAGTGAGAAGGGACCCATTGTTCAGGATGGGAAGAGCCAGTGCAGTGCAGTGCAGTGGTCAGAGCATCTGACTAGGCTCTGGGAGACCCAGGTTCGAATCTCCACTTTGCTGTGGAAGCTCGCTGGGTGACCTTGGGCCAGTCCCACTCCCTCAGCCTAACGTGCCTCACAGGGTTGTTGTTGTGGGGCTAAAACGGAGGAGAAGGGTGTCAGCCACCTTGGGTCCCTGTTGGGGTGAAAGGTGGGTCGTCAGTGAAATAAATAAAATAAATTACCCAATTGGATTGAGAGGCACCCCTAAAAAAAAAAATTTTCTCCCCAAACTGGGCAAGTGGAAAACAACCTAGCCGATGTGGCTCCGTGGAACTGTGAAGGGGATGCAGACTGGGGCCAAAAGTCCCTGCTGTTCTCCTTTAGCACGGCTACTCTTTTATTCAGATGACCGTTGGAAACTTAGCATTTCCCCCCCTCGGCCCCCTTTCTTACTTGCTTCATCACTGCCCACTTTGTTCCGCTGGCTACGCCTTTTATTTCCTACGCAGCATTAAGAAGCTCGTGTCTGGCTTTAACTTCTTTTGGAAAAGCAGGTCCCGAGCTCTGTAGAGAACGCGTTGGCCGTTCTCTTGGCATTGGCAGCCTGGGTTTTTGGCCAGAGCAGGCCGGCTTGCCTTCTGGGGCCTCTGCTCTTGGAAGCAGCGTCACACTTTCTTCCCTTTAAATTGCAGGTTTGGTTTTAAAAGGCCACGATGAAGAGCTTCCTTCTCATGACTCAAAGGACTCTGGCTGGACAGGAAACAGAAGACCAGGAAGTGAAACAGATGAAGGAAGTGTCCTGGGTTTTTTTTTTTTTTTTGGTTTCATTTTTTGGTGATCTCTGAAGTTTCAGGATTTGTTAATTTTTCACTGTTACTTTAATTCCTCATTTGTGCTCCAGTGTCTAGAGACTGGGGCCATTTTCTCCCATTACAAAGGTCAGCCTCATACTGGAAAGTCCTTTTGGTCTCAAAGGGCAAAAATAAATTCATGCACTTTTCTTTCTAGTAGCCTTTGCAATAGTTTGCTGGTATTGTTGTCATCCTTCCGTAGGGAAACGTTATTGTCCTGAGTGGCTATGGGAGAATCAGAATATTTATGCTGATCTGAAGCTGCATTACATAAGATCATAGTCACTTCATGACTAAAGGGAGAGTGATTAAAATGTGTCATGAAGTTTTAGTCATGAAGTGACTCACACAGTGGCCAGTCAGTTCCTCTGGAGGGCCAACAACAGGGCATAGAGGCCGAGGCCTTCATAAGAACATCAGAAGAGCCCTGCTGGATCAGACCAGTGAGGGTCCATCTAGTCCAGCATCCTGTCTCACACAGTGGCCAGCCAGTTCCTTTGGAGGGCCAACCACAGGGCAGAGAGGCTGAGGCCTTCATAAGAACATCAGAAGAGCCCTGCCGGATCAGACCAGTGGTCCATCTAGTCCAGCATCCTGTCTCACACAGTGGCCAACCAGTTCCTCTGGAGAGCCAACAACAGGGCAGAGAGGCCGAGGCCTTCATAAGAACATCAGAAGAGCCCTGCTGGATCAGACCAGTGGTCCCTCTAGTCCAGCATCCTGCCTCACACAGTGGCCAGCCAGTTCCTCTGGAGGGCCAACCACAGGGCAGAGAGGCCGAGGCCTTCCCCTGAACATCAGAAGAGCCCTGCTGGATCAGACCAGTGGTCCATCTAGTCCAGCATCCTGTCTCACACAAGTGCCAACCAGCTCCTCTGGAGGACCAACAACAGGGCAGAGAGGCCGAGGCCTTCTTCCTGTGAAGTTGCCTCCTGGCACTGGGATTCAGAGGATTAGTGCCTCTGAATGTGGAGATCCCTCTCAGTCACCATGGCTAGTAGCCACAGACAGATTCGTGGAGGATAGGTCTTTCTAATCCACTTTTAAGATGCTTTATTCCTGCGGCCATCACTACACCCCACTAGCAGCAAATTCCACATTTTAATCACTCTCCCTTTAGTCATGAAGTGACTTGATTTTAAAAAGCCACAATCCAGACTGAAAAGTTCACAAGGCAGCACAGGAAGCTGCTGTGGAGGGAAGCTAGAGAAACTCTGCTGAATCACACCAGCGGGGCATGCCTTCTAGCTTCCCTTTTCCTGTGGTGGCCGGTTACATCCCTCTAGGATGCCAGCACCTGGTCAATAAAGACAACAGGCTACTGTAAAATTCCAGTCCCCTGTCTCAAAACAGAGAAAGGGCAACCAAAATGGCCAAAAGGCTTGAAACATTTATGAGGGACCCACATTCCCTCCCACCTGAGACTTCTCCATAGGCAGATCACTTTTACCCCACACCTCTCTTACTTTCTCTTCTCCTGCCCTCAAATTAATTGAGCAGTTAAGGAGAAAAATGAACCTCAGCAAAGAAGAGAGTGGATTTATGCCCCGCCCTTCACTACCCAAAGGAGTCTCAGGGTGACTTGCAATCTCCGTTCCCTTCCCCTCCCCACAACAGACACCCTGCCCTGTGAGGTAGGTGGGGCTGAGAGAGCTCTTCGAGGACTGCTCTTGAGAGAACACCTCTGAGAGAACTCGTGACTGACCCAAGGTCACACCAGCAGCTGCATGTGGAGGGGTGGGGAATCAAACCCAGTTCTCCCAGATTAGAGTCTGCGCTCTTAACCACTACACCAAATTGGACAGCAGGGAACCATCCCATTCGAAAACATAACAGGTTGGCTAGGGCTGCATGAGTGAAAATACAATGCTCTAGCATAGATATTGCAGACATACTTGGAATATCAGCTACAATTCCAGTTTTCCTGTCTCGGAGGGGGAAAGGTAAGTGAGTGGCCATCATATCCTGCAGCAGTACATTCCAAACATTCATTATGCATAGATTTTTGCAGGCGCAGGGACATGATGGCTCCAGTTCGTTATTTGCCACTATACTAAAGAGAAGCTGTAAAAATGGAGTTGATCCTGCAAACGCCTCCCATTTAAGCAGACCAAGGGCTTAGGGCAGGGGTGGGCAATTGTTTTGGCTCGGGGGCCGCTTTGTGGGAGCGGGGGTTAGTGGAGGGCCGCACCTTTTAAAATGATTGCATTCATTAGTTAACTTTGCATTTCAGAAAAGGTATAAATTGTAAAAATCATAAAAATCCATAAATATAAATTAAATAAAATCGTGGTAGTTTTATTCAATTTATTTATTGGGCTAATTTCATATCATCTATAGCTGCAAGCACATTTAATTTTAGAATCAGTTTAATGAGACAAATGTACGCTATCACACTTTTCTACAATTTTTTTTAAAATCAGGAGTGAGATTGCTTGTTGAGATTCTCATCACAGCCTGCAAGTTAATGTCTGTCAAATGTCTATATTTACTCTTGTTGATCTTCATGCAAGAAAAACTTTGCTCACAAATATATGTAGACCCAAATATAGAAAACATTTTCCCAGCAAATTTCTTCATACATGGAAACTTTTCAGCAGACAAAGATTTGCAAAAGTCAACTAATGTCACAGCATTAAACATTTCTTTCAGTGTGATATGACTGCATGTCAATAAGTTCAAGCTGCAGCTCCTCAGGTGCTGACAGTGGCCAACTGTCTTGGCGGGCCGCAAAAAACTCTGTGGCAGGCCGCATGTGGCCCCCGGGCCGCCATTTGCCCACCCCTGACTTAGGGCTTATCTTGAGCCTTGCTGAGAAACCTAGTAAACCAGGGGTGGGCAAATTGCGGCCCGCGGGCCACATGTGGCCCGCCACAGAGTTTTTTGCGGCCCACCAAGACAGTCGGCCACGTGGTTTCAGTCAGGCCTCCGTTGGGAATCTCAACAAGCCATCTCACTCCTGATTTCAAAAAAAATTGTAGAAAAGTGTGATAGGGTACATTTGTCTCATTAAACTGATTCTAAAATTAAATGTGCTTGCAGCTATAGATATGAAATTAGCACAATAAATAAATTGAATAAACTACCACTATTTTATTTAATTTATATTTATTGATTTTTATGATACAAGTTATACCTTTTCTGAAATGCAAAGTTAACTAATGAATGCAATCATTTTAAAAGGTGCGGCCCTCCACTAACCTCTGCTCCCACAAAGTGGCCCCCGAGCCAAAACAATTACCCACCCCTGTAGTAAACCATTCTGATGAATGGAAGGTATGTTATTAACTCTCTACTCGCTCCTTTAGTGATTATGGAAACAGTGGCCAAATTTCTGTTTTTGGCTTCTAAGGGAAGAGAATGTATAATTAAGTGCACGTGACTTGTGTTTCCTTGCCTGTCAGTTCTAATACGATATGCCAATAAAGGTTTGATGGATGGATTGTAAAAGCCGCTAACAGCGAGACGACGAGAGAAAAATCACAAAGGCCACGATACCAGCCAGCTCCGTTAATAAATATCTCATTTTATTTCATTTCGTTTGTACACAGAAATAGTTTCTTCAAGTTTTTTTTTCCTTTTAAAAAATACAATACAAAGCTAGACCCCCCTATTTCCCACCCCCACTATTGCTCAAAGCAAACAACGGGGAAGTCAAGAGAGAGATTTTCGGAAGCAAACGTCCACTGTCTCCTTTAGTATAGCCAAAGCGCACCCACCCCCCTCTGTGCATCCTATAAAACGGGAGATCTCACGTTGGGATACACAAAGCCAGTGACCGCCATGTCCCCCCACTGGCTGCTGTGTGCTGGGGACGGCAGGCTACACGGGTTGGCCCAAACACAACAGGTTCGCCTTTGCCAAAAAAGGAACGTGGACGGAACGCTGTCCCTCCTCCAATCCCCAGAGACTTGTTTTTGCCAGCAGCAGGCCCCAGATCCATGTGTTAAACCAGGCCCTCTTTTCCTTCAAAAGGTGCAGGATTCCTTCCTAACTTGACCAAGACCGAAGAGTGCTTAAAGCCAGCTTAAGAAACACCCCCCCCCCCAGATGGTCTCTTCTGCCAGGACACGCTGAATCGAAGCCAGGAGCTTGGATCAGTCACACCCAGGGGGAAGGAGAGGCGGGTTCCTGGTTCTGAGGACACGGTGCCAGCAGTGATTTCATCGTTGTACCAGGTCTGATGAAGACTGGAAGGCCGGTTTGTCGAAAGCTCATTCCTTACGAGGCTTCCCCCAAAGCCAGCCCCCAACCCTGTGGAAAAACACTGGTGTCTTCCACAGTTCGTTTCTCTTTGAGAGAGAGAAAGCAGATTCCCCTCCGTTGCGTCATCGTGGTACAGCTTCACATTTCCGCGTGGATCAAATGCCGTCCATCAAAAGAAAAAGAAAAATCCAGCTCTCTCTGGAGCGGAGTTCACATCTCTTTAAAAAAAATAGCAGCCAAACCGGGCAGCTTCTCTCGGTGAAACGGGCAAGACTTTGGTGCTGGAATGCATCGGCGAGAAAAGTCATGTCGAAGAAGAGGCCAGGCTCCTCCCACCATCCGGCCACGGCTGAAACCAAACAGTGGCCTCACCAAGACGGAGGCCCACCCAATGCAAGGGCCACTGTGTGCGGTTCTCCCCCCTGCCCCCGAGACCCACAACGCTCCCGCGTCATTTCTCAGTGCAAGCATTTCGCAGTGGGTGGTACTCATAGGTCTCAGAAAGGAAGTCCCCACACAACAGCCCTGCCAGGGTAGCACACACAGCTGGGATTGACTGGAATGGGCCATTTAGGACCCACTAGCCATCTCCTGCACACCAAGTTTTCCTTTTGTCCTACAGCTCGGTCGAACTCCAGGCCGCCTCCGTGCCAGGCTTACAAGAGAACAGAGAGCCAGCAAGTCTAGGGGATGTCCAAATCGGGTTTCACCCATTAGGTGACACTTGGTCCCACCTAGCCGAACAACCTCTCTTGAAACATTTTCAGCAAAGGGGTAGGGGAGATTAGGAAGCGGGCTCTGTGGCCACAGCGACAGGAGGAGAGGCAATTTATCCCCAAATTACTTGCTTCGCCTGTCGTCTGTGCTGGGGCTCAGGCCCCCCTCCTATCTAGCTGCCCACCCCGGAGTCACAGGTACACGCCAGCCGGAAGTAAACCCCTTGGATGATCTGCCGTCCCCTACTCTCGGGAAGTGAGACGGTGAGCATCAATGCACACACGCAAACACTGACAATCCCAGGTCAACCTCACAAACATTCGAAAAGCCGGAGAAACCCTCGGGAACGGCAAGAGCCACCCCAGCATGGCAGCCAGAGGCGGGACCAAAAATCTGGAGCCAGGCTTGACATGGGCTTTTGGAAAGGCCCGGTTTCAGGGAAGCGGCTCTCCCCTTCGTCGCCGTTACTGCTGCCGTCTTCCCCTCTCCTGTGCTCGTAAGCAAGCATCGTCCTCGCCCCATTTGGGCTTCACCAATTCACTCAATCCCACTGGTCAGACAGCACTGCCACAAGGCAGAAACAGAGCCAGAGCAACAGAGCCTGTCCCGGCACCTGGAAAGCAGGGGAAAGAGTACTGCCAACACCAGAAAGCAGGGCAAAATTTCACCCCTTTGTTCCATGTCCCCCGACCCCAAAAAAGGTACCCCTTTCAGAGGCGGCAAACAGGGCTGCATAATTCCACAGCGGCGGGGTACAGGCCGGCTCAGTACCACATTCCTGGGCGCTAAGGAAAACAGATACCCGTTTGCTGATGGGCAGCAGGGTGTTTGCCACATTGTGGGCACTTGCTTTACATGACGTTTCCCCCTCGTCTAAGCAGAAGGGTGGCCGACCCAAAGAGCCGCATTCCCACTGCCGAATTCTGTACTAATCCCAACAGCCATAATCAGGAAACACTGATCAATTCATCTGTCTACATATAAAAGGATTCCGGGTGTGTGTGTGTCTGTGTGTGTGTGTGTGTGTGTGTGTGCAGCGGGGGCACTGAAATCCCAACAAGCCCAATACAGAAACACATCTGGAAGTCTGTTCCAAGTCTGCCCAGGAGTGGAGCGGCGGGTGAAGCAACCTCGTGACAGACATCTTAAATAATTACGGAGTAGACCCCGGAAGCGTCTCCGCAACAAGCGCTGTAAACAAAGCAAGTAAAATTCCCCGTGGAAGAGGAGGGGAAAGGCTCTTTCCAGAACGAGATGAGTTAGTGTTTTAGCCACGGGTGTGCTTCGATGGAGGCTTTGCTCCGGTCTCCGTAGTCGTACAAAAGTTCTTCGCCAGCCCTGATGTCACGCAAAGCCACCAAGATGAGGTGCGGGGTACCCTCGATGTCGTGGAGTTTCGTCTGGCAGTTCCCGCATTTGCTGTGATTGATCAGCCGTCCCAGGCGATTTGTCTCTTTTGTGGCATCGACACTGCAGCGGGGGCGGGGGGGGGGTCCACAAAAAGGAGGAGGAAAACAAACAACAACATGAGAGATGTGGTCTCTTTGTGGCAGAGAAGAGAGAGAGAGAGAGACGCGCGGACGCTTCAGCAGAATAAGGCTCGATTCACGGTTAAAAGAAACCAGAAAGCTGCAGAGTTGGAATTGGGCCTCTTTAAAACAGAAACATGCAGTTGGCTAGACAGCTTCTCTATTAAAGCTGCAGGATTTGGGGAATTACAAATACCAACAGGAAATATTCCTTGATATTATGTAGTGCTCTAAAGAGTGTTTACGGTACGTCACATACATTAGTATGTATGCTGTGGCAGGGAGGGCAGGGTAGAAATTCAATAAATAAATACATAAAACATGTAAACAGGTACTCGCCTACGGCAAGTAAAAATCATCTTCAAACGAGCAGTTACTGAAGTTGTGGTGAACCGATGGTAATATCTGTTTACAACTACCTACACTAAGCATTATAACAGCATGCATGGGTAGGTTAGTTAAAACATTATTTCAGAGGGTTGCCGTGTTGGTCTGCAGTAAAACAGCTAGACCGATTTCCCACAACCAGCCGCTCCAGGCTGGTTCTTCCCTTTCCCCCAATTGCATGTGTCAATTTCCCATGATGTGCTGCGTGGCCACATTTTGATCCGCAGCTTCGCCCGATCTCCTCCATGTCTTCTAGATCCTAAAAAAACAGGACTGCGAGGACACAGGGGAAATCGGACAAAGCTGCAGGTCAAAATGCGGCTGCGCAGCACATAGTGTGGAATTGACGCATGCAATCAGGGGAAAGGGAAGAGCGAGGGTGGAGCAGCGGCTTGTGTGAAATCGGTCCTAGATTTGAGTCCTGGAGCCCCTCAGAGACACACAAGAGTTTCCGGGTGTAAGCGTTCGAGAGTCAAAACACCCTTTGACAGACACAGTAGAGTTGAAATGCAGATCTGAGTCCTTTTATCCTAGTCAGATGGTGGGAGGGTATTATAAAGAACTCTTGTAAAGGATCTTGAATGCTTGTTCAGGACAATGGATGACTCCAGGGCTGAACAGGGACAGAATGTTCTTATCTCACTACAGATACTGATTTTTTGCTCCCAAACATTTCCCCCCTGCTCTAATCAAGCTGAGTAAAATCCACATGGACTGTGATCACACACACTAAATAATCCACTTTCAAAGCACTTTCAAACTGGATTTTGCCCGTTCACACAATAAAATTAAATTTGAAAGTGGATTGAAGGTGGATTATTTAGTGTGCGTGATCACAGTCCATGTAAAGAACGCTTTGTAAAGGATGTAAAGGTATAAAACCACTCCCATCTGCTGAAGAAAGGGGCAATGACTCACGAAAGCCGCTACCCTTGCCACAAATAAATAAATAAATAAAATAATTTTGTCAGTCTGTAAAGTGCTCTTTCCTACTCCCACCGTCCGACTAGGTTAAAAGGACTCAAGAGGTCCACTTCTACTCTGCCTGACGAAGGGAACTTTGACTCAAAAACTTTACACCCTGAAACTCCTACTGTTCTAAAAACTCTTGAGGGCCAGAAACTTTTGTGGATTTAGAAGAACTAAGGGAGTCTCAGAGCGGCTTACAAACTCCTTTCCCTTCCCCTCCCCACAACAGACACCCCAGTGAGCAATGCTCCCTCTAAGCTGTGGAGTCTTGTGAGCAAAAATTCTACTTTGCGAGCCACTGGCATTAAAGTTGTGAGCGAGTGATTTGGCTACTGCATAAGTTAGTTTGCTCTGGAGCCATACATCCTGAGCTAAGACAAAAATGTGTGAGCTGGAGGCTAAAAAACTGTGAGCTAGCTCACATTAACTCAGCTTAGAGGGAACACTGCCTGTGAGGTAGGTGGGGCTGAGAGAGCTCTGACAGAAACTGCTCTTTTTTCAAGGACAACTCTTATCAGAACTACGGCTTGCCCAAGGTCATCCAGCAGGCGCAAGTGGAGGAGTGGGGGATCAAACCCGGTTCTCCCAGATTAGAGTCCGCGCGCTTAACCCCGACACCAAACTGGCGACCGCAGGTTTCTCCGTTCCATTCACAAAAGAAATTAATCCTGTGCCTCTGTTGTCAGCCGTTTGGGGGAACGTGATCTTACTCCGTCCTCCACAAACTAACTTTGCCAGAAAAGAGAAGAAAGGGGGGGGCAAGAAAACCCTTACCAGTACGTTTTGCTTAGGTACTGAAAGTAGTACATATAACAGCCAGTGGATGGGTCTTGAGCGTACATCGCTTCTCGCTTCTTGGCATCCGTGATCTCGATGAGATCCCCATGATACTCGACCACAAACTCTCCCCGGTTAAAATGCCTTGTTGCAATGACCCCTCGGCCTTTGCCGTCGATGAAGTCGATCTGAGGGGGCGGGGAGAAGAAACTCAAGTTGCATCCCTCGCCAAAGAACGACTGGCGACATGGCAGTTCTGTAGCTTCGTTTCTTTGAACAGAACCAGTCCCCCACTGCCCGACTGTTTTAGGGAAGTCACTACTTGTCTGATAAATCTCCCAGGCCTGCAGACGTCATTGTTCCTTCCCTGTTCCCCTTGCAGCCCACAACTGCAATTTGTGACGACATTTTAAGGTAAAGGTTTCCCTTGCTCGGAAGCCAGTCGAATCCAACTCTAGGGGGCGGCGCTCATCTCCGTTTCCAAGACGAAGAGCCGGCGCTGTCGAAAGACTTTTTCCATGGTCATGTGGCCAGCATGACTAAATGCTGAGGCGCACGGAATGCTGTTACCTTCCCACCAAAGTGGTACCTATTCCTCTACTTGCAATTTCTTGCTTTCGAACTGCCAGGTTGGCAGGAGCTGGGGCCAGAGACTCACTCCATTGTGCAGCACTCAGGTCTTGAACTACCGAGCTACCAACCTTCCAGTCTGCAGCTCAGCGTCTTAACCTCTGAGCCACCGCATGACATTTTAAGAAGAAGAAGAAGAGGAGATTGGATTTATACCCCGCCCTCCACTCCCAAGGGAGTCTCAGAGTGGCTTACAAACTCCTTTTCCCTTCCCCTCCCCACAACAGACACCCTGTGAGGTAGGTGGGGCTGAGAGAGCTCTTTCCCAAGCTGTCCTTGAGGGAACAGCTGGTACAGAGCTATGGCTTGCCCAAGGTCATCCAGCCAGGTGCAAGCGGAGGAGGGGGGAATCAAACCCGGTTCTCCCAGATAAGAGTCTGCGCACTTAACCACTACACAAAACTGGCTTAAACAGGAGCCTTAATACACTGTGGTGTGTTTCTCCACCACAAACCAGGATTGCACCACAATTTAGAATCCTATTTGGTGGGCAAACCCCATCCCCCAAACAGTTGCAACTTAGGCACCCGATCTGAACGTCACAACAAATCCCAGAAAGTCTTCAATCTCAACAGGCCACACAAAGGAAGAAGGGTTCATTCTCATCCCAAATGAGTTAGCTCTGTGGTGGCGGATGCAACCGAAGCAACTTTTTAAAAATCCGCAGAGCCAGCAAGATCTCCAGTATAGTGTAGTGATGGCCACAGAAATAAACAGCTTTAAAAGGGGATTAGATAGAGTCGTGGAAGATAAGTCTATCAGTGGCTACTAGCTATGGTGATGGAGGGAAACCTCCACAATCAGAAGCACCACGCCCCTGAAACTTAGAGCCAGGAGGCAACATCAGGGGAAGGCCTCGGCCTCTCTGCCCTGTTGCTGGCCATCCAGAGAAACTGCTCGGCCACTGTGTGAGACAGGATGATGGACGAGATGGACAACTGGGCTGATCAAGCAGGGCTCTTCTTATGTTCTTATGAGTTCACAAGAAGGCAGCCCAGAACTTCCAAAACAGCTTATACGCAGCCGGCATGACTGCTATTTGAGAAATAAGAGGCCAAAGCTCTGCGGAACGAGTTGTGAGGGTCTTTGGATTATGGCTACAGTCTGTAAGAAATGGTGACAACGTGCTTTAAAAAAATATCAGCTTTTATCTCTGCTGGAGACTGGAAAACCCACAGCTTCGATCCTACGGATTGCTGTTATGCTCTTTATTATTCAAGTTGGGTCTTTAAAAAGAAACGACTGCACTCACACGTACAAATTCATACATACAAGGGTCTAATTGTACTCCCATTATGACTGATTTGTTACTGTGTTCCGCCATCGCCATGCAACACTGTACACTGGCACTTTATGAACGGCTCAGCAATTTCATTGAGTGCCCACAGAGTTCATACATTGTGAGCACTGAAAGATATACAGCGCTTCAAAGCAAGGCCATCCCAATGCACCAATTACCTTCATGCCTTCCTCTTTCCCGCTTTCTATTAACTCATCAATTCGCTTCTTCTCCTCTGTCTGAAAAGAAACAAGACAAAAAATGTACTGGAAGAAGGCTTTTCATTCTTCACCCCAGGGTTCAATGTGAACCCCCCCCATTTATATCTACTTGGGTTTTTTTTTTAATTTTAATAATTTTATTAAATAAATATAAAACAATTGATAACAGTGAATCCCAAACAATACAAACTAATTAACATTAATAATATTCTTGATATCCTATTCATTACATCTGTCTAAAACGTAACTATTTAAAACTCTTAACACGTTTTCTAATAATATGGTAAGATTATATTTGCGAGATTACCCCTTTTCGTGTTTTACCATATTCTTTTGCTAACTTTTCAAACTCAGTTAATTGCCTTACGGTAGAGCTCTTATTTGCTACACATATGAACATGCTGTTTAGTTGTAAATATTGAAACCACATTAAGTTTTTATTTAGTCGTGCTTCAAGATCCTTTTTCTCTAGTGTACGTCTGTTGCAGGATGAATTGATTATTCGAGTTATCTTTGCAGATTTCGATATCTGGTCAATATCAAAGGAACATCTCATGAAATTTTCACCATGTATTTACATTGCTGGTCTTAACTCTCCAAATGGGCAAAATGTGCAAAAATTGGTCAGATGTAGTGAAGAACAAGGCAACATTTTGTTGCAAGGTTCTGTTCTGAAGAAGTGTCATCGAAACGATATGTTATTCCGGAGAACATCGTTAACAATTTCAAATACTACGGAATAACCGGATTTGCTACTTGTTTGTACTTGTTTAAAGCTGTACTACAGAACACTGTACAATAGAATTTTGTAGTGCACTGTGTACAGTTTCCTGTGTGTCTCACGTTTCGGATGTAGTGTGGTTATTATCCATTGCATTGTCCGACCTGGATTATCTCAGGCTAGCCTGATCTCGTCAGATCTTGGAAGCTAAGTGGGGTCGGCCCAGGTTAGTACTTAGACAGGAGACTATCCCCCCCAAGGAAGTCCAGGGTTGCGGGCAATGGCAAACCACCTCCACTCGCCTCTTCCCTGGAAACTCTATGGGGGAACCACCGTAAATCGGTGGCAGTTCAACAGCACTTTCTGCCATCACCAATCCACCTAGAGTCTCAGAGAGAAAGGCAGGCTAGAAATTAAGTTAATAATAATAATTTCTGTTTTTCACAAAGGAGTATTTGAAAACATGGTCATCTCCTTGCACTTTGATGTGCCTGATTTGTTCCCTCAGATGTTTGCCACCTGGTTTTCCTGGAGGAGGAGGAGAAGAGGAGATTGGATTTATACCCCGCCCTTCACTACCTGAAGGAGAGCAGTTTACAATCTCCTTTCCCTTCCCCTCCCCACAACAGACATCCTGTGAGGTAGGTGGGGCTGAGAGAGCTTTCCCGAGAACTGTCCTTAAGAGAACAGCTCTGAAAAATTTGTGACTGACCCACAGTCACACCAGCAGCTGCATGTGGAGGAGTGAGGAATCAAACCCGGTTCTCCCAGATTAGAGCCCGCGCTCCTAACCACTACACCAAACTGGCTTGCAAGCCTTATTTCTGCAACCCTGTCCTGACTCTTTGCAACGGAGTTCCCAATTCCTTGGTAAACTATTTACCTTGAAAGGATTTGGGAGGGGAGGGAGAGGTAGTGGGAAGTTTATTAAAGGCTGCCACAGGAAGAAGTACCTGCAACTCTTTTTTGCTCTTTCGAGAACTTCTTCTAACAGGGTAATAGTCTGTCACCTTCCGATTCGGTTGCGTCTTCCCTTGAACTCTGAGGGAATACGGAGAAAGCCACGTGAATGCTGCTGGAATTTCAGCAACTCTGCATTTCCAAGAGTGACACTCTCTACTGCCAACGCCTGGAAGATTCCACTACATTTGCACGCTACTTCCGTACCGGACCAAAATGTTGAAATCTTTTCACTGGACCCATCCGGACTACTGAAACGACGTCAGTTTTTACCACTGTCATCATTCCCACGAGAAAATCAAAACTAAGGAACAAGACGATTGAGTGTTAAATTGTAAAATCGTCTGACGTTGCCGCTTGGTCCGAAAGCGTCTCATGCAAGCACCAAGTTTCGGCAACCCGGGTGTACAATTATATACTTTTTATTTATTTATGTTTATTCAATTTATACCCCGCCCCCCTCGCCAAAGCAGGCTCAGGGTGGCTTACAAAAGGATAAGACATAAGTAAACAATTGTAACATAGATAAAACCATCTGAAAACAATCCAATGTTATAAGTGCTACCTAGATGTAAAATAAAGACTTCAGGATGGCGGCAACATTCAGGTTAACATCTTCTATGGTCTGCCTTGCTTAGGGTTGCCAAGTCGGACTTATGATTCAACAGGGAGAGTCCCGGCCCTCATTGGGAGTCTTCTGGCACGTGTGCTTCACACGAACGCCACCTGGAAGTGACCTTATCGTGTAGGGCACGTTGGGGGTGGGACCTCTATAATCTGAGGGAAAACAATAGAGTTTTCCCTCGAATGATAGAGCATCCCCCCCCGGAAACATGCCCGACTCGATGATGTCACCTCCGAGTGATGTCATCACGCTGGGCACGTCTCCGCAGCCCGGCAATTTGGGGTAGGGTTCCCCCCGGTGGCCCAATCCGGGCCGGCGGGCAGTGGACCAATCAAGCGTGGGGTTCCCCACCCTCCCGGGGGACTTGGCAACCCTAATCTCACTCATCAGCTCCTTGATCTCTATACTATAAACGCAGCAGGCCCTGGCTGTAAACAGTGGAGCCAGGGAACAGGGCTCTCTCTTTCTCAGTCGTTGTCGTTAGTGATGGTGTTGCTCCCTCTAAGCCGTGGAGCCTTGTGAGCAAAAATTCTACTTTGTGAGCTACTGGCATTAAAGTTGTGAGCGAGCAATTCGGCCACTGCATAAATTGGTTTGCTCTGGAGCCATCCCTTCCTGGGTGAGCCAGATGAAAATGGGTGAGCCAGAGGCTAAAAAACTGTGAGCTAGCTCACACTAACTCGGCTTAGTGGGAATACTGGTGTTGGTGGCGGCTCCTTAACCAAAGGCCTGGTGGAAGAGCTCCATATTGCAGGCCCTGCGGAACTCTAGAAGGCTCCTCAGGGCCCCGATCTCTACATAATCCTTGAGATTATGTAGATCGGAGTCCCCGACCCTTTTCACCAAAGTGCTGGGTGCAGCCACCCCAAAACCGTTGCCACAGGAAGCACAGCCAGCTGCAAAATGACTGCCCCAGCTTCCCTCCAGTCACACGGCCAAGATCCTTGGGTTGTGGTGGCAGCTGCTGCCAAAGCAACGTTTTTGCAAAAAACATGCACAGCCATTCAAATCTCCAATGGCCAATCAGAAGCCTTCCTGGGCAAAAGACCCACCTGGCCCCACCCACTTAAAAAAAAAACAACCCTTGACGGGCTGCAGGAAAGGTGTCCGTGGTTGCCATAGCACCCGCCGGCGCCACATTGGTGAGCCCTATTGTGGATGATTTGTTCGCTCTCACCCACGCCATGGTGGTGTAATACCTACCGACGGTCATTAGGTGTCACTTAATTGCCCCCTTGGTCTCAGTGTCAATATACAGAACCTGTCCGATCCAATCGCTGAGACTACTGACTCATACACTGTCGAACAAAGCCAGGTTTCGTTTTGCAAAGAAAAGCTTCCAAAACAGCTGCTCCTTTAGACATGATTTATGGCAGGGCACGAATAAACCACTTGCAATTTAGCTGGAGCATACTAGGCTCATCAGAAAGAGCTAATTCCACAATGCAACAGCTCCAAATTACACGGATGGAACTTATGTATTACTGAAGCTGTCTCTACCACATCTGACCATCGCTCTATCTAGGCCAACTTAAGTCTGCTCCGATTTGAAGCAGTTCTCCAAAGTCTCAGGCAGAAAAAGATCCCTCTCCTTATTGCCTATTCCCTGAGATTCTTTATCTGGGGATGCCAGGGATCGAACCTGGGACTTTCTGCATGCAAAGCATGACCTCTACCACGGAGCCACGGACTCCCACCCACCCCTCTGCAGCCCCACAGGCTCTTACTTTCTCTTAGGTCCCGGTTTCGTTTTTGTTCCCTTCTTCGGAGTTGGTTTTGCATTCACTGCGACGGCAGTCTCGGCGGGCCGGAGCTTCTGAGTTTCCGTGGTTTCTTGCTTTTGGTTCGAGAAGGACCCTGGAGAGTCGTCCCCGCTTGCCTTGTCATTCTGGTCTTCAGCTTTCACTCCCCCTTCTACGGCACCGCCAATATTGAGTCTGTCTGCAAATAATTAAGGTGGGGGGATTTAATGCCAATTGGCATAAAGGACCTCACGTCTCCTTTGCTTCCGCCCAAGATGTAAGGCAGAGATGTTCTGCCAGGCTTTTGGTTGAAGGGGCAGCAACGGTTACCGATTGGCTGGCTATGAACCAGTGTTCCCTCTAAGCTGAGTTAGCTCACAATTTTTTAGCCTCCGGCCCACACATTTTTGTCTCAGCTCAGGAAGGATGGCTCCAGAGCAAAGTAATTTATGCAATAGGCAAATTGCTAGCTCACAACTAATGCCGGCAGCTCACAAAGTAGAATTTTTGCTCACAAGACTCCACAGCTTAGAGGGAGCATTGGCTGGCACCCTTCCCTCTTTCTTTTTCCCTCCATGTTAAGAACAGAAGAGGAGCTTCTCCCAGCACCTGTTACCTGAAAACCTTCCCCTGGAGATGGCAGAATTCAAACTCGGGACCTTCTGCATACAAAGCAGGTGCTCTGATACCAAGCCACGGCTCCAGCCCACCAACTTGTCATCAGCGTTCCCCTTCCATCCTCAGGGAGGCAGACCAAACAGTGCTCAAACCATTCAGAGCGGGGCATGAATTTTCCCACAAGGAAGTGAGGCAGTTCTGGAGAGAAGCCGCTCCTGACCACCGGGAAAGTCTTCCTTCCCGAGCTGATCTCCCTTCTCTGCCAGGAGGGGCGCTCCCTAAGAATACGGCACGGCCTCCTGGCTTTGCTGGAGAAATAACCCCCCTCCCGATTCAAAATGCGGTGGGTCCAGGCCGCTAAGGGAAACGGACGCTTACCCTCTCCTTTCCCGTAGCCTTCGTTCACCGTTTTGCCGGGGCATTTCATCTCATGATACGCGGTGGAGTTTTCTTCCTGGAGCGGCGGTCGAATAGCGGGGGACTTGTTCGGACTCATGTAGGCGTAGATTTTGGATTGACAAGAAAAGATGTTCTCCTAAAGAAGAGAGAGATACAAGAGGCCCTGATCTCTGTGCTACCTGATACCTGTGCTACCCTGATATCTGTGCTACCGAGTCCCAGATGCACGTAAGAAACCTGGTGGGAGAATCCCAGCCTCCATTGTCATTCTTCTGTTTTTAAATGTTCTGTTTGTGTCGTAAGCCGCCTTGAGTGCCGCAAAGGAGAACGGTGGCTAACAGTTGTTTTAAATAAACACAGTGTCACCAACACCCAAGGGTCGTTTCCAAGACCCACGGATTTCGTGTACAGAGCTGGGTATGACTCAGCATCCAAAATCTTATTGCTGAGATGGTGCTTTTTGCTTCAGGACTGCTTTTCCAAAAGACTACTATTAAAGGTGCAAACATTTTGACAGCTAAAAAAGAAAACAACCTATTCAGGCCATTTGTGATAAACAAAACATTTATGCCCGGAGGGGGGGGGTCCCTCACCTTTTTGAGCCTGTGGGCACCTTTGCAGTTCTGAGATAGCACGGCAGCTGCTGCAGGAGGCAGAGCCAACCATGAAAGGACTAACGCAGCTTACCTTCCGTCACACAGCGACAATGTTTGCGTTGTGGTGGCGGCTGCTGCTGCTGCTGAAGCAGTGCTTTTAAAAATCTGTACAGCCAGTCAAATCTCCAGGGGCCAATCAGAAGGCTTGCTGGGCTAAAGCCCCACCCACTTTCTAAACACACTCAGGCACCAGAAAAGGTGTCAGCAGGCACCAGAAAAGGTGTCAGCAGGCACCTTGGCGCCCAGGGGCGCCACGTTGGAGACCCCCTGATTTATGTGTTTATTGTGAGATTCTCAGGATTGTCAGCTCAAGACCTTCAAAGCACCAGCCCCACAGCCAGATTCTTCGGTCAAAGCAAACAATGTGAAACTTTCTGTTTCACAGAGAAAAGGGCACAGCAGTCCAGTTCTGGGAGGAAAGGGCTAATCCTTGCTATTGTGAGAACAAACAGACATATGGGGGGGGGGGGAATGAGGGTTGCCAGATTCAAGTCGGGAAACTCCTGGCGATTTGGGGGTGGAGCCTGGGGAGGACAGGGATCCCAGTGGGGTACAGTGCCCCAGAGTCCACGCTCCAAAGCATCCATTTTCTCCAGGGGAACTCATCCCTGTAACACTGGAGATCAGCTGTCATTCTGGGAGGGATCCCCAGGTCCCACCTGGAGGCTGGCATCCCCCGTGAGTACTGTCGCCAGATAAAAGAAAGTGTGGAAAAAATATTTTAAGGCACTCTGCAATGGCTCCAGCCAAGCGAATGGGCCCGAAGCGCAGAGATGTGGGTTCAAATCCTCCCTTAGCAGGATTCCCACTGCCCAGCTTTATCCGGGGCATTTCCTTCCAGCCCCAACTTCTCATCTGTAAAATGGGAACAACTGCCACTTCAGAGTGGCCACAGGGAAGGAAATATGATTGAGGACTAGAAAGGCTCCCTGTCTAATAAAAGCGCCCATGGCAATGTCCGCCACTGTCCTGACCCACCCTCCAAGCAACCTGGTTTCAGCCAAACCCCACCGAGAGGAGTATTATGGGTTGCCACCTCCGGCTCCTCCTGACTCAGTGGCATCCCAGGGGGCAGGAAGAGCTGGGCACCTAGGCAACCGGCGGGGCAAGACCCAGCTGCGCAAATAACAGCTGTGATACAGACCTTGAGAAGCAGAACCTTTATTCAGATTACTAAGCTATTAAACGTATCATGATTGATTAAAATTAAAATCCTGCACATTTTTAAAACAAGTGTTCCTGAAGCACTTCGGGCCCAAGGACCCAGTTCATTTTTCGGAGAAACTTGGACCACTGTAAAGCAGTGTCGTCTCTCTCCCCCCCCCCCCCCCCGCCCTTTCCATTATTCTTTTTAAAAAGACAGAAAGAAAGGGGGGGGGGAGTGGGTGTGTCTGGCACCGGAGCTTTGCCTTTCCTTGGCTCCATCCAGAAACTGGGGAGAGCGCTGGAAATCCCGGGGGAAAGGAGAAGAGAGGGGCTCGGGAAAGGCTGAAGGGGGGGGGGGGGAATGCCACCACTCCCAGCATGGCAGAAGTGGGAAAGGCAGCGGGATCCGTGCCAGGAAAGCGGCAGCCGCCAGTGCGGCCCCCTCCGCGGCCTGGAGGCACTCGAGGCCAGCCGGCCAGCCCACTCCACGGAGGGAGGGAGGGAGGGAGGGCTGGGGCCGTGCGCCCCGCTCTGGATTGCGCCGCGCCCAGGGCGCACGTTGGAAACCCAGCGGGGCGAGGGCTGGGCAGCATTTGGGGGGGGGGGGGGGGGAGGGAAGGAAGGCAGGAGGGTTCCGGCGATCCAGCTTACCCCGTTGATCCTGGGCCGGCCGGCGGGCCGCTTCTCGGCGCTCTCGGGCGTGGGGGCGGCGGCGGCGGCGCCCTCCGCCTGGCCGTCGGCTGTGCCCGCCTTGGGCTTGCTGGACATCTTGTGCCGCCTGCCTGCGGGAGAGCCAAGGGAGCGGCGCGCTCAGAGCCTCCTCCGGCGCGGCCCCGGTTCATGCCCCCGCCGGCCCCGCCACCGCACGGGCAGCTCCTCCAGCCGCGGCGGTCGCCGACACAGCGCCCTCCTCCAGCTGCTGCTGCTCCGAGGGCCCGGGGAGCCGCCGCCAACCCGCCCAGCCCAGCCAGCCGGCCGCCAGGAAGGCGGAGCGGAGCGTCCCCGGAGAAGGCGGCCGCTGCCCCCTAGAGGAGAAGGCAAGCCGGCCGGCCCCGGAAGACCCGCCTGCCCGGAGCTTGCCGGCAGCCCAGCCTAACACCTCCCCGCCCTCCTCTAAGCTCCCAGCGCATTTCGACCAGCGAGGAGATCGGGCCAGGGGGTCTGGGTCGCCCCCGCGGCACAACGACCCTGCGGGGTAGGTCGTCGGGCGGAGAGAACGACTGGCCCACAGTCAGCCGGGAAACCTGGGGGCCAAGGAGGCATTTCAGCCCTGCGCTTCTGGGGCCTGGCCTCTCAAAATGCCAGGGCTCTCTCGGGATCATACAAGACCAGGTGGTGGAAGAAGCGCCTCTGAGCAGGGACCAGAAGTGCATTTGCTTTACTGCTGAGCCACTATACAAAGAGCCCCCCCCCCCCTCCCCAAAAGTTAGGAAAGAGGACCGCCCTCTTTCAAAGGACTCCAGGGCCACTGCAAACGTTTTCCCAATACAAATTTCCTCCTGCCACTCCAAATTTATTCAGGCCACTCCAAAACTCACCAGTCACTTCATATTCTTTTTAAAGAGGAACTGGAGCTTCAAGTTGCTTGTGTCAGTTAAGGAGGGAAAAGTAGTCTGTAAATGCTCAGAGGTAGTACAGCCACTCAGCTGTGAAACTCTCTTATACATCCATATTTTCCCCACTCCTGTGGACCTTCCCATTAAGGGCTCCAAAGTTTCTCTGCTTTCATCTCTAAAATGTACACCTTCTTGCAACACATAATATACTCTACTGTATGATATACTACATATTTTTTGGAAGTTTTGGAGTTAAAAATAGCTTGATTAACAAACTGAAAAATGTAAGTGGGAAGAAAACCACTAGGTAGATATATCATACGTGAGGGATAAACACTAGCACTTTAATATGTTTTATATTTTACTTTTAAAATTTTGTATTAATGAATTTCTACGGTGCATGGATTTGCTATTCCTTATGGTTTATATTGTTGTAAGCTGTCCTGAGCCGGCTTTGCTGGAAGGGTGGGGTAAAAGTTTAATAAATAAATAAGATGATAATCCATTTGATGCCAAGCTAAAGAACTTTTTCAGGTTTAGTGTGACTGGCCCGTATTTGGATGGGAGACCTCCAAGAATCCTAGGGTTGTGACGCAGAGGCAGGCGCTGGCAAACTACCTCTGAACGTCTCTTGCCTTGAAAACCCTATGGCAGTGGTGGCAAACCTATGGCACGCGTGCCAGAGATGGCACTCAGAGCCCTCTCTGTGGGCACGCACGGCATCGCCCCAGCACAGAGTTCGCAAGATTGGACAGCAAAAACCACATTAATTGTTCAAAAGCATGCCAAATGCAAACTTTTACCTTTCAATAAAAAGTTGTTTGTATCATTGAAAGCTCTGTTATTGTGTTTTTCTTTTAAGACAAAAGATGTTAATGTATGAGTTGTTTTTTCTAAAACGAAAACCTCAGTATTCAGGTTAAATTGCCGTGTTGGCACTTTGTGATAAATAAGTGGGTTTTGGGTTGCACTTTGGGCACTTGGTCTCTAAAAGATTCGCCATCACTGCCCTATGGGGTCACCCTAAGCCAGTTGTGACATGACGGCAAAAAAAAACAAAAAGATATACACACAATAGAACTCCACATCTACCAAAACCTTCTAGACGCTTTCCAATATCAGTCATGTTCCCCAACCCAAAAGGCCACTGCTCAATGCAAATTAACTGTTCATCCCCCATCATGGACTACTGTCCCCCTCCCCATGTTTTCCCTGAACATCTAAAGGTCTCCTCACTCTCCCCCATACTTTTTGCATGGGATTTCAGCTTTCCTTGATGAATCAGTTAAAAACTTAAAGGATTAAAAGGTGCTCCCTGATTCATCGGCAACAGAGTTTTTTGGGGTTTTTTTAAACACAGTTTTATTTATTTTATATTATAACCTTTACAGGGACTGTGCCAAAGCGCAGAGCAGCTGACAATGACAGACGAACAGGGCAATCCGATGCAGAGTTACTCCAGTCTAAACCCACTGAATGTCCTCCGCGCAGGACTGCACTACAAAACTCTTCCTTAAACAAATCCAGTCTTCCAAATAAAACTACTACTTTTTAATATAATGCCTGCCAGAGTTACAGACGAACGGCACTGACAGGAGAGGCATTCCTAGCCTCTGACGCATGGGAAGGAATGCCTCTTCTGAGATGTATCTGCAGGCGGGGAGATGTGACGATATTATCTGGTCAAAGAAACGAAACCCAAGTCCGGTGGCACCCACTTCGGAACCAATATTATTTATATCCAGGTTTGTGCAGAGGGCTGTCTAGCTCTATGAGCCCTGAAGGGCTTTACGATCTGCCAATCCCCAGTGTTCCCTCTAAGCTGAGTTTAGTGTGAGCTAGCTCACAGTTTTTTAGCCTCCGACTCACACATTTTTGTCTCAGCTCAGGAAGGAGGTCTCCAGAGCAAACTAATTTATGCAGCAGCCCACTTGCTTGCTCACAACTTTAATGCCAGTAGCTCACCAAGTAGAATTTTTGCTCACAAGACTCCACAGCTTAGAGGGAGCATTGGTCCCCAGCCCATAGGAGACCAGGGCCCTGTGGGACCTTTTGCAGGGCCCTGTGGGACCTTCTGCAAGATGGAGCTCTTCCATCAGGCTTCTAACTAGGGCGACGGACGTCCCTCCCTGTTTACTGGGCCTCCCCTCAGTGGGTCAGAACTGCATACCAGAGATGGCATCTGTGAGGTCTTAATTTTAATGACAACTTGTATCAGATGAAGGATGTTGTTGTATTTTATTGGGGTTTTAACTATGTTAATTTTTGTATATTGTATTTTTACCAAATTTGACGTAACCTGCCCTGAGCAATGTGGGGAGGGAGGGATATAAGTCTAACAAAATAAAATTAAAATTAAATAAAAACCATACAATTAATCAACTTTTTAAAAGTTAGGCAACTGAAACCATCTGGTTATTTTATCCCTCTTATCCTCCAAGAAGCTCAGAGCAGAGTATGTGATTCTCCCTTCCTGGTTTATATTATTTACGACAAGCCTGCGAGGTAGTCTAGGCTGAGAACATGTGATTGGCCCAAGGTCACCCAGCTGTATTCCATGGCAGACAGGGAGATGCAAACCCAGTCTCCCCTACCCTAGTCTGACACTCCGATTCCTGTGCCACGCTGGCCTTCATTGCTGCACCCCTTTAAATACGTCGGTCTCTCCACCTTCAGAGCTACCACATTTTCTCAAATGGAAAACAACCCTGAATATTTGGGGAGGGGCCGTGGCTCAGTGGTAGAGCTTCTGCTTGGCATGCAGAAGATCCCCAGCATCTCCAGTTACAAGGATGATGCAGTAGGTGGTATGAAAGACCTCAGCCTGAGACCCTGGAGAGACAGGGCCAGTCTAAGTAGACAATACTGACTTTGATGGACCGATTGTCTGATCCAGTGCAAGGCAAGTTTCATGTGTTCATGTGAATATAAGACAAACCCCCCCCCCCCCGAATGGCATACACACATACAAAGATTATCACTGGACATCAGTGTCCCCTCTAAGCTGAGTTAGTGTGAGCTAGGTCACAGTTTTTAGCCTCCGGCTCACACATTCTTATCCAAGCTCAGGAAGGAGGGCTCCAGAGCAAACTCATTGATGCAGTAGCCAAATCGCTCACTCACAACTTTAATGCCAGGAGCTCACGAAGTAGAATTTTTGCTCACGAGACTCCACGGCTTAGAGGGGGCATTGCACTGGACATAACTGTGACTTGTATGGAAGTCTAAGACGACCCCCTGGGGGTATTTTTTGCTGGCATATACCTGGAAGAACAAACCTAGCTTTGCATTTGAGTGAATACTCTATGAACCCCCTTTGGTTGCACCCCACTCCAGAAGAAGTTCTCTTGGTGTGCATCCCCAAAGCCAACCTCCCCCCAACACACACCTGACCCTCCCTCTCCGGTACCCCCTTTCCCACCGCACCATCTCAGGCAACCCCGGGTCCCCCCACTCCAGCCCAGCCAATGCAAGAGCCGCATCCCTCCTTCCCGCCCCCCCCCCCCCCCCCGGGCTACTTCCCAAGCTGGAAGAAAACACATTTACCTCTAGCCATGATCCCGCAGGGCAAAAGTGAACCGCGTTAAAGCCCGTCTACTTCGGAAGCAAAGAGGTTTTCCCGTTTGACAATTCGCAGAGAGGGGAACAATCTGACCCCGCCCCTTGAGAGTAACCAACTGCTTCCAAAAAGATACAACTGGGTCCTTTGTCTGGCCTGATTGGTTTGTCCGGCTGCTACTCATGACTAGACAGCCTCCGATTGGCTTGTGCGTAAACCGCCCCGCCTCCCTCTTTGCTTTTGAAGTTTAGCGCACCCTGCCGAGAAGGAGTGTTTAAAATCAGCGTTCTCTGGCTGCTGATTGGTCAGCGGGAAGGACCGGCGGACGAAGACTGGACGAGAGGACTCTGCTCTGTTCCTCCTCCCTGCAAGCTTGCGCCACGTGTGTGGGAGAGGCATTGTGCGGCTAATAGTTCCTGAGGTCTTGACATGCACGTGCTGGGAACTTTCTACTATTATAGTTTTCTGTTTGCAGGGAGTTTCGTTTTTAATGCAAGGAACAGTGTGCAGTGGAACGGTCCATGCTACACCCTTCTTCTCCATTTCTGATTTTTCATCCAGTGCTCCCTCTAAGCTGTGGGGCCTTGCAAGCAAAAATTCTCCTTTGTGAGCTACTGGCATTAAAGTTGTGAGCGAGCGATTTGGCTGCTGTTTAAATTAGTTTGCTCTGGAGCCATCCTTCCTGAGCTAAGACGAAAATGTGTGAGCCGGAGGCTAAAAAACTGTGAGCTAACTCACCTTAGAGGGAACACTGGGACTCGAGCTAAAACTTCAGGGTCTAATCCTGATATATATTTAAAAAAAACCCCATCTGGGTTTCCCTATTTTTCTTGGTTAAAAAAAGCATTTCAAATATAGAATACAAAAGAAAACATTTAGTATAGGAAAAGTCCAGCTATGAAAATTGAAAAGATATTCTAGATCGTGGTGCCAAACATGCGGCCCGTGGGCCGGATCAGGCCGTTGGAGGGCTTCTATCAGACCCACACTGGAACTCTCTCAATCACTCAGCAAGACTCTCTCGATCACTCAGCCATTTCATGTTTTCCCCTGGGTCCTAGACTCAGAACTCTGAGCATGAGATTTCTGTGGTGAATGTCAACAAACCAAAAGTAGGTTTGCTGCTTACAGAGACACCTGAACAGCATACTCAAGATTGCAACAGCACAGACATTTTGATGCAATAATTCAGAGCAAGAGGTGTCAATTATCAGACTGTTAAATAAACAAAATATTGTAAGAGTGTTAATGTTTTAAGCATGTTTTTATTTTGTGAAAAAAACCTGTGCCCTTTATAAAGTTTATATCTCCGCTACCTGGCATTACATTTTATGACACACAGCCACAGATACACGGCCAGGCAAGGTCTCATTTATGTCAGATCCGGCCCTCATAGCAAATGAGTTCAACACGCCTGTTCTAGAGCCTTTGCCACCTTATTTGCATCTCACAGAAATATGCACACAACATACTTTTAACAGGAACACAACAGGATGCAATTCAATAGATAAGAATTGCTGTCTCTTAGTCTCCATGTTGGGATAAGCGATTGCCTCTTTAAGGTTCTGTTGTTGGGAGTTGTCACAAGCCAAGAATTCTGCTTAAAATTGTATTTATGTACTGCAACATGGCTTCTCTTATGCTCTTACGTTCATAAAATGGAAAAGATATTCTAGATCCATTTGCCACCTTATTTGCATGTCACAGAAATATGCACGCAATGCTTTTAACAGCAACACAACAGGATGCAACTCAACAAGTAGTTATTTTCTCTCAGTCTCCATGCTGGGATGAACAATTGCCTCTTTAAGTTTCTGTCATTGGGAGTTGTCAAAGGGAGTTGTCAAAGGAGGCCAAGAATTCTGCTGAAAATTGTACTTATGTATGTACACCTGGATCCCACCGCTGAAACATTTTCTCACATCCTTTTTCAGTTTATTGGATTCAGTCAGTGATAACTCTCGATGTTTGTCTCTCCAACTTTTTTGCTAGTTGACATCAAATTTTATTATATCAACCGTACCAATTTTTTTTGATTGCCAGTGGGTGTTACGCAAAAGTAGAAATAGCGTTTTGTGTTGTCCAAGACCACTGTGTAGCTTTATAGTTTTAAATAAATAATATTTATTTATACTATTTTTTTGAGACTTAATTTCAAAACCCAAGGCAACTAATTCCAAAGCAAAATCTGGCCCTGAGAAAATGCTGCACAGTTCTTCTCTTCTTCTTGGTTTCCAAGTCATTATTATTGAGAGCTTTTGTCCTGGAACACTTCCACATTTACAGTATAATTCGTTGCAAGTTCTGTTCCGAGCAGTTTCAACGATATCGTGTACTCAACATTAAAGCTCCCTCTAAGCTGTGGAGTCTTGTGAGCAAAAATTCTAACTTGTGAGCTAATGGCATTAAAGTTGTGAGTGAGCGATTGGGCCACTGCGTAAATTAGTTTGCTCTGGAGCCATCCTTCCTGAGCTAAGACAAAAATGTGTGAGCTGGAGGCTAGAAAATTGTGAGTCAGCTCACAGGGAACAGTGGCCAACATGCACATTTTCGCCTTTGAACTTTTATGTACCTTCAGCTTTTCGTCGCAACAGACCATCCGAAGGGCATTAGTAATCTCTATTACCAATATCATCATCGGAGATGTATATATATATATATATTTTAAAAAAAAACCCAACGAAGAGCATTTCCCCGTGATTATAGCGAAGTACTGCACATGGAGGCGATCTCGTACTCCATAGCCAAGGTGGAAATTTTGATTCCAGGTCAGGACCTCCGCTTGCCATACTGAGCATGCTCAGTACCACACGTTAGACGACGAATACCGGCTACGGGTGCGCCCCACGTGG
Organism: Lepidodactylus listeri; assembly: GCA_029233225.1. NCBI lineage: Eukaryota > Metazoa > Chordata > Lepidosauria > Squamata > Gekkonidae > Lepidodactylus > Lepidodactylus listeri. The sequence continues at coordinate 6,985,952 of JARCFY010000013.1, read as the reverse complement.
GGGAAAAAGTGCCCCTGCGGAATGTCGCGCAATCCGATCTCTCCGTTACGGCTCCTTCCATCAGGTCCCTCTCTCCCATCATGCACCGGGAAACAGCTCCTCACTCGGGCGTAGACCGCCTCCTTGCGTTACGGCGACGTAAGCGCCGCCATTTTAGATTGCCGGACCACGTGACTCCCTACGGCCTTCTCCTCGACCTCCTCTCTTTGCCCCCCTCCCCACGGAAAACCGGGCCTATGTCTGCCTCTGCGTCTGAGCCGCTAGTGATGGGGTTACGCCAGCCGGCGACAGTCGCTCGACGGGATCCTTCTCGAGGCCTACCCGTCTTTATTTCCCGCTCCCCCCTCCCTTCGGATTTCTCTGAGGTAAGAAAGACGACGCAAAAAAAAAGAAAAAGGGGGGGTGCGAGAGCGCGCGGCGATCCACGTGATCAGCGAAACAGCGAACGGTCCGCCGGAGATCTGAGCACGTGACGTCGACGCGGCCTATGGCGGGCGGCCTCGAGGAACAGCAGCAGCAGAGAGCCAACGCGCGTGCGCCGGCAGGGTTCTCTTCTCTCTCTCCTCCCCCCCCCCCCGAGGCGTGGAAGGGCGAAGGCGAGTGCGTAGGGCGAGGGCGGTCACGTGGCCAGCGAGTGCGGGAAGCCGCGCGCGCCGCCCGGCAACAGGAGGGGCGGAGGCGGCAGGAGCAACAGCAGCAGCAGCAGCAGCAGGAGGCGCCGAGGTCACGTGGCGTCGCCGTCGCCGCGTCGCCCGCTCTCCTCCCCCCTCCCCCCTCGAGAGGGGAGGGAGGGCGCGCAAAGATGGCGGCGGCGAGTTAAAAAGCGGCGGACGGAGCGGCGGCGGCGGGAGACGCGGAGGGAGGAGACCGGGCCAGGGCGCCCGGGGGACGGCCAGAGTGAGTCAGCCGGGACGACGGCCCTCGGAAACCCCTCACGAGGAAGCGCCCGGGGGAGAGGAGGGGCGGGAGAGTTGTCGCGGCGGCGGCGGCGCTGCTGCTGCTCCAGGCACGGCGCGCCTCCTACCCCTTCCTCCCTTCTGAGCCGGCGGGTTCTGGGGAGGGGGGGGGGGGCTGCGCGCGTTTGCCAGCCTCTCCGCTCCCACCCACCTCCCAGCAGGCGAGGGTGGCCGGCCCGGGGGCGCAGGAGTTGGCTTCCTCTGCGGGGGGGGGGAGGAGGAGGAGGGCTTTCGGTTTCTCCCCCCCCCACTCACCGGGTCGGGTGCGGAAAGGCGGTGGCGGTTCCTGGCTGCCCTTCTAATCTCCCCCCCCCCCGGTAGGAAAAGGTCGAGGGCTTGTTTCTGCCCCACGGGGAGCCTCCGTTCTCTTTCCTCCTCTCCCGTTCCCGAGCAGCGCCAGGATTTTTGCCCCCCCGCCTTCCCCAGGCATGGAGCAGGGGTCACTAATATGTGGGGGGGGGGGAAGGTGTTTGTGTATTTCCCGTCTTGTGCAGGGGGTTGGGCTGGATGACCCTCGAGGTCCCTTGCGAGTTTCCTGCCTTGTGCAGGGGGGTTGGGCTGGATGACCTTCGAGGTCCCTTGCGAGTTTCCTGCCTTGTGCAGGGGGTTGGGCTGGATGACCCTCGAGGTCCCTCGTGGATTCCCTGCCTTGTGCAGGGGGTTGGGCTGGATGACCCTCGAGGTCCCTTGCGAGTTTCCTGCCTTGTGCAGGGGGTTGGGCTGGATGACCCTCGAGGTCCCTCGTGGATTCCCTGCCTTGTGCAGGGGGTTGGACTGGATGACCGTGGAGGCCCCTTGTGGATTCCCTGCCTTGTGCAGGGGGTTGGGCTGGATGACCCTCGAGGTCCCTTGTGGGTTTCCTGCCTTGTGCAGGGGGTTGGGCTGGATGACCCTTGAGGTCCCTCGTGGATTCCCTGCCTTGTGCAGGGGGTTGGGCTGGATGACTGTGGAGGCCCCTTGTGGATTCCCTGCCTTGTGCAGGGGGTTGGGCTGGATGACCCTTGAGGTCCCTCGTGGATTCCCTGCCTTGTGCAGGGGGTTGGGCTGGATGACCCTCGAGGTACCTTGCGAGTTTCCTGCCTTGTGCAGGGGGTTGGGCTGGATGACCCTCGAGGTCCCTTGCGAGTTTCCTGCCTTGTGCAGGGGGTTGGGCTGGATGACCGTGGAGGCCCCTTGTGGGTTTCTTGCCTTGTGTAAGGAGTTGGACTGGATGAACCTAGAGGTCCCTTGTGAGTTTCCTGCCTTGTGGAGGGGGCTGGACTAGATGTCCCTGGAAGTCCCTTGTAGATTTCCTGCCTTGTGCAGGGGGTTGGACTGGAGGACCCCTGTAAATGTCCTGCCTTGGGCAAGGGGCTGGACTGGATGACCCTGCAGGTACCTTCCAGCTCAGTGATTCTCTGATTCTGTGCCACAATATCGTATCTTTCTGTCAGACCTTTAGAAAACTGGGGGAGGGGGGTTCCCCAGAGCGTTCCCTCTATAAGTTGTGACTGCCACATACCTTTGATGAAGACCAACCCCTACCCCAAACGCAGGATATGGTCAAGATGGGTCGCTGTGTTTAACCATCTGTAGCAGAAGAAAGGAGCAAGAGGCCAGGAGTACCTGAAAGACTATCATCTGGGGCAGGGGGTGGGTCACAGTTCTTGTTAGCCCATGTGGTAGGGTCTGTGTTCACCTGACTAAGTCATACTCATTTAGCATCCTGTACCCCACACAACCAGAGAGTGTGTGGTGGGACCAGAGTGCATAACCTGCATTGAGCAGGGGGTTGGACTACAGAGCTCGTTTGGCCCCTTCCAATTTTGTGATACTGTGATTCTGTGAACTGATCTGCTTCTGATTGTATATGTATTCTGATTGTATATGTATCATTGTTAGCATGTACGGTGCTTTGCAACTGTATATGTATTGTAAAGGTCCTGGTATGCTTCCTGGAACAACCTGAATTGCAGCATCAGTGGGGAGAGGTCTTTCAGTTGTTTGTCTGGGCCCTTTGGTAACAGTTGATCTTATGCCCATGCTCAAAGCCTGGTTCTAAGTGTGTGTTTATGCAGGAGTAAATCCTGTTGGTGTCAGTGGGTCTCCCAAGTAAACATGCCATGGGATCACAGCCGGGGTGCGTGAGCTAGAAAGCGCTTTTGCTGTGGAGCTCGGTTTGTGGTGCAGCGTGTTCTGCGCCCAGGGTGCCTCAGCCTCGAAAGATCAGAGGAAACTTCACTGCAGTTTGCCGGTGGCAGTCGCATTCTTGCGAATAGAGCTCCTTCAGCGAGCTGGCAATTCCTTCTGCATGCAAAATACATTGCAAGCTTGAGCTTGCACAGCTCTTTATTGAAGGATGCTGGAAAGCTTTGCGGCTGTCTTGTTGGGTGGGCGAACACGGAAGATGGTTGCAGCCCCTAAAACATTAGGTGAGGAGGGTGGAAAAGGCTGCAGTTTGTCCTCCTGGCTGACTAAGCAGAAATGCCTTTTGTTCTCTAATATTTCCAGCTGTTTTATCCTTATCTCTTTGGCAAGCAAACTTAGTTCTTTTACTGTGCAATTTAAAGTATCTGTTAAAAAATCCCCTGAAACCAAAAGCTTTGAATAATGTTAGTTCTTATGTGCTTTGCTAGTCTCCTGCATGTTGTTTTGAAGGGTTTTTTTAAAAAAATCCAAAGCAAGTAGAAAATGCCTGAGACAGTTACGTAGCTCAGCCCGGAAGTTTATGTCTTGCACACGTGTTTACATGGAAGAGTGAGATTTGATCCTTCTAGAAACCTTACTACTGCTGTGAGTTAAAGTGTTTTAAGATTGTCGGGATTGATTGGGACGTATAAATTTGTGAAGGACTCAAGGCGTAATCTAACCGGGTAAACTTAAACAGTGTGCTGTCTGTGAACAGATTGCTAGGGCAGTCCATGTTGGATGTTTGCAGGCATAGCTTTGTGTCCCCAGAACTGTTACATAGAATCTTACCTTTAATTTTGTAAGATTTGGCCTCAGTGGGTAAGTAGTGGTTACCTGTTCACCTCAAAACCTTAAATACAAGCGGCATGATTTAAGTATGCCTTGAACTGATTTTACTGTGTTTGCTTTATCCTTAACCTGTGCTTTGCTGTACTGTCAAGTTGCATGTGAGTTGCATATGGAATAGTCATTACTGTGCAAATTTTGATCAAATTTATTTTTGGTAAATAGAAACACTTCCCTCTAACTTTGTGCTTCTTGTCTGCCTGCGAGAGAAATGAGTGCTACATTGATCATGAACTACTTATGCCCTGCCTTAGTGTTTATGTTCTAATGTCAGTCTGGCTGGGTGTTCTTAAACAAAAAGGTTGCTATTATGTTAAATTAAACCAATTTGAACTGTAGTACGCTGGATCTGTAACATTAGCGGCTGCCAGATGTAGCTGTTGCAAAGTTTTTTTGCTTCATTGTAATATTCTGATCTCTTTAGACAAATAACATCTCTGTACCTCCAAAGAATTGTCTTTAACTGACCTCTTTACGAGTTAGATCATCCTGAGTTTCAGTTAGAATGTCCGTGTCCTGAAAATATTGAAAGATAGTGGAATTCTTGAGGCCTTATCCTGTGCTTTGTGTGCTTCCATCTCATGGAACCCTACAGCATTCCTTTGAAATTAAGGGGGAGTTTCAGTGTTGCTTTTTGGTAACTTCTGTCTTGGATAGGGTTGCTAGATTTGAATCCAGTAATACCTTAGAGACAAACCAGGTTTTCAGGGTATAAACTTTTGAGAGTTAAAGCTCCTTTCGTCAGATGCCTATTTTGTATCAAGTAGTTGTAGTTAAGTACTGGAAGTGAATCTTAAAGCAATCTGCAGCCATTGTAGAATACAGACTGGGGGTGGGCGTAGTGGTCAGCCTGGCATCCGTACGACAAATGGCACAGATAGTGAAAGTTCATAGCGCTCCTGGATAAGAGCAGGGGTGGCTGTTAGCCAGGTTGTGCAGTATCGTCCTGCCTAGGTCTCCCATGTTCAGAAGACGAGCGGAAAGACCACTGCAAGGCACAGCCGACTGTACCATAGGGTGATGTGATACTACTGCTTCATCTGCCAAAGGAAGTGACTGCTAAAAGGGATTTGCCATGATCCTTACTATGGACTGATTTTTTTTTCATCCAAACGCCACTGTTGTATACATAGTAACATGTCCAAGTCCTGCCAATTTCACTGTAGCATCTCACATCCTGGCCTTAAAACACATTTATTTTGAACTACATCCCAATGTCATAATGGTGGTTCTACAGAGCAGGCACTTGGATAGGAGGGTGACTTAAGCTGACAGTGTGTACGAAACAAGAAGTACTTTACAGGAAGTACCCCCCTTCACGTCATGGACTCCATGTAATGGGTATTTTGTGCGTAATGTTCTGTGTTTTTCCAATAGTTGCCACAGGGTCTCGTAACTATCAAGCCTCCTTGCAGGTGCGTTAATAAAAAAGAGCAATTGAGAGAAATGTTGACTTCTGAAGGTCGTTTCGTACGAGCTGCTGTTACAACTCAACTCACTTGTCTGTAACGTGCCTTGTTTCAGAAATGGTGGAACCGGGACAGGATCTGTTGCTTGCTGCGCTGAGCGAGAGTGGAATCAGTCCAAATGATCTGTTTGACATCGACTCTGCAGATATGGGTCTTGCGACTCCAGCTGTTCAGCAGGTTGAAAGTCATAACTTTTGCTAAGCTCGTAATGTTGGGTGGCCTCGATTCCTTTCTCTTGAAATGTGCTGCTGAACCTGTTGGCTGATCAGTTGAGCCAATCCGGGTATTTTAATAACTCATGACTGCCCATATAAAGTGCCACTCGGCACTGTCTTTTTCCTCAAAGCTGTGTGGCTGGCTAGTATAAAACCACGGCTGATCGTGATTCGTTCACATATGACACATCCTAGCATACGTCATCCTTGCATCTAGTTCTGGAGGGGAAAAAAAGACCTGGTGACACGGCAGGCTCTAGGAAACGCCCTTTTTTTCTGGCTGTGTGCTTCTGTTAACCTTAAAGCAAGATTGAGTGATTTTTTAATTATTTGTTTATTTGTTTAATTAGATTTACTGGGCCACCCTTTCCTACAAGTAGGGCTCAGGGCAGCTTACAACAGAGTAATATGCAGAAAATCTTTGAATTAAAACCACCTAAAAAGATGAATAGATAAAAACAACATATACTAGATGGTATAGGGGGGGAGATTTCAGCTCCCCAGCCTCCCTGGGGGGAGAAGTTATGAGGGATGGGGAAATATATGAGAGTGCCAGATGTCATATTGTCCTCATCACTGCCTCAACCAACGGCCTGGTGGAACATCCCTGCCTTGCACGCCCTGCAGAAGGGTAATAACTCCCACAGGGCATGGATGTCTTCTGGCAGAGAGTTCCACCAGGCAGAGGCCAGGGTTGAAAAATCCCCGGCCCTGGGTGAGGACAGTCAAACCTCTCCTGGGCCAGGGACCACCAGGAGTTTCTTATTTCCTGAGTGTATCACTCTTCCAGGGGCATACTGGGAAAGGCAGTCCCGAAGGTATGTAGGTTTCTGACCGCTAAGGGCATTGAATGTCAGAACCGTAACTTTGAACCTGATTCGGTGCTCCACTGGAAGCCAGTGCAGCTCATTCCGCACTGGTAACTTTTGTTGTGTAAAAATGTAATTCTTTGCTGTGTTGCCTTTGTTATTGTCACCGTCCCCTTCAAAATATAAGAACTTCGTGATGCAAAATTGTTGACTTAGTGGTCATTGATTTTGGCTAACCGTGTCCGCCTGCAGTCCGCACACACCCATTTGCTCTCATCCATAATTTGCGTCTGGTCACAGAATTAGTTTTTCTTGTGTCTTTCATTTGTTTGACTTGAACCATGAGTCTCGCTGGAGGGAACATTTTGTGCATGCTTTCTGTGTAGAAGTTCCATGTACAAAGTATCTCTGCTGGGATACATCTGATATTAAAACACAAGCTTGTTGTATTATTGGAAGCTGCTTTCCAAGCTGTATTATCCATGTAACTTTGATTTTCTTTGTTTAGTCAGTACCACTTAATGCATTAGAACTGGGTTTGGAGACCGAAGCAGCAGTTGCTGTTAAAGCAGAACCACAGACCACGTCTTCTCCGACTGTATTGAACATCAGGGTAAGTAAGTTGACCCTGTAAGCAGTTCCTTTTTAAAGTGCCACAAGACTCCTTTGCTTGTCTTTAGTGCCCATAGCTTTCATTAGGTAGTTGGAAATTATAGCTCAAAGTAAAAATGCAAGGATTATGTAGAGCAGAAGGATGTATGTGGCAGCTTCTTGTAGAAAGTTTATATAGCTTTCAAGACCGTATACTTAGGGGGTATCGAGTCCCCCCAAAAGCAAATGGCTCCATGCATGCAACTGTGCATGGTTGTCAAGTGTATTATTTCTGCATTTTGTAAAGCTACGTGCTTCTTGGAGCCAGTTTGGTGTAGTGGTTAAGTGCGTGGACTCTAATCTGGGAGAACCGGGTTTGATCCCCCACTCCTCCACTTGCACCTGCTGGATGACCTTGGGCAAGCCATAGTTCTGGCACAGCTGCTCTCTCAAGGACAATTGTCTCAGAGCTCTCTCAGCCCCATCTACCTCACAGGGTGTCTGTTCTGGGGAGAGGAAGGGAAAGGAGTTTGTAAGCTGCTCTGAGACTCCAAGTGAGTGAAGGGCGGGGTATAAATCCAATCTCCTTCTCCTCCTCTTTGTCTTCTTCCTCTAATTTTTTTCACAGCAGAGTTGTCCTTTCCACCTCAAAAAATCCTACTTAGGGAGATTTTGATCATGAATTAACAACTTGAATGAGGAAGTTTTGAAGGAAAGCTTCCAAATCATTTATAGCGTACTGTAAAATTTACCAAAGTTAAATTTGAAAACACTGTGATCGTAAATCCTCACGTTCAACAATAACTACTGTATACTTTAAAACGTGTTCTGTATGCGCTCTTCTCTTGAAACCACCGCCGTGTTTTCTGTTGGTGCAGCAACCGCCATCTACCACGACCTTTGTATTGAATCAGATAAACCAGCTCCCAACTTTGGGGACGACGTTAGTAATGACAAAAACCACACCCGTCACCACTACCAGGCAGACGATCACCGTAGCAAAAATCATACAAACCAGCACCACTACCCGCCCCTCAGTTGCAGCGCCAGCTGTGCGGAATGCTCTGACCACTGCGGCCTCCAAGGACCAGATCCAACTGAAAGACCTGCTAAAAAACAATAGTCTTAACGAACTGATGAAACTGAAGCCCCCTCCTAACATTGCTCAGCCGGTTGCAACAGCTGCAAGTAAGTGCCCTGGGAAGTCCAATAAGGAGAGCCTGTTCTGGTTCTTGGGGTGGGGTGGAGGCTTTTACAGAACAGCATCTGCGTAAATTACATATCCCGTGTGTGTTTATGCTAGATGCTTTTGGGGGGACGGGGGCGATGGCCTTTTAAACATGCAGAGCGCATGATCCTTGAGAATAGTGTATCAACACCAATTTGTGAAGTTGCAGTCAATTGCAGAGTTCAGTATGTGCAGGGGAAATTGTTGTGTGTGAACGTTAACAGCCACCTATCACGAAATCCGTAATTTTGTTTTTCCAAATTGTCTAGGGCATTTTTACTTTTCAGTTAGTGTTGCAGATACTCATTAGCTGTTGTTGTACTTTAATCAGCCCTGGCAGAGTCAGTATAACTCATACTGTATGCAGTATTTTAACTTTGTGGCCCAGTCCATAGCTGGTAGCCTAAAGAATCATGGATTTGACAGGTGGTTAAGGCATTTGTTTAATTCTCGTGAGCCTTGGCGTATAAGCCATATGCATTCAGGTAGCAAGCCCGTCATTAATCTTTGGTCTTGTCATTGTGACGATGGGGGAGGGAGAGAGCAGTACATACTGTTTTCATCTGAAGCCTTTTTAAAACAATTGAGACCCCCAAATGTTGACTTTCTTACAGAAATAATTATAGTGTCTCCAAAGGTGGTAATCACCACCAAGCCAGGTAAGCTAACTTCTGCTGCTAAAACTGGGCTTACGGCTACCTGTCCTTAACTCATGTGTTATGAACTAAAAGGTGATCTGTATGTAACACTGGTGAAGGGTAGCTTCTGAAATAGCCATCCTTGGTGTACTGGCCAGCAGCTTGTTTTATTTGGCCATGATGGAACTTCTGGACAGCTTTGGCATATTTGTGTAACAGCAGTGAGTTCTCCTAGGCTAGAGGAGAGAAGGTTTAACCGTAAACTAGGGAAGTTTTGATTGTCAAATTTCATTAACCCAGAATCCTTCTTGTAGCTGACCTCAGCAATGGAGCTGTGAAAAAGGAGGCCCCAACTAAAGAAGTAGCAAGAATATGGATAAATGATCTCAAAATGAGAAGTTTTTCTCCTACAATGGTAGGTGCACCTTCCTGCTGCCGTGTAATAGAATGCCAGTTAGTGCTGAAAGGGTGTAGGTGCATTTGCTTTTGCTTCATTTCCAGAGGACAAAATGAGGTCTTTTCAGGTGTTTGTCAGAAACAGATATGTTTTTATGAATGCTTAATGTTTAACCATAGTAACTAAGGCTGCACAAAACCATTTCTGAGCGCATTAGTGCCTCTTGGACAGAAGATGCATACATCTAGTTCGTGACCTTGTAAAGGAGCGTCAAGAGAGTGGTATATGCAGAGAGACGGAGAATGTTCAAAATAACTTCTTTTGTTGTGATTCTGGATCGTACAAGAGGCAGTGCTTAATAACCAGTATTCAGCGTGATAAATTGCTGTGCTGTTTGCATGATTGATCTTAACATTTGATTCAGTGTATATGTGTATATATATGATATAATGAATACTGATATGTGTTGCAGAAAGTGCCAGTAGCAAAGGAAGAAGATGAACCTGAAGAGGAAGATGAAGAAGAGATGGGCCACGCAGAGACGTATGCAGAGTACATGCCAATAAAATGTACGTGTTTCTTCTTTTTAAAAAATAAGTCAATAAACCAAAACCTTTTCATAATCGCACAGGTACAGGCTTGGATGCACTGGAGTGTTTCTACAAACACAAGGATCACCCCCCCCCCCCCCGAGCATGACTTTCTTGACTCTCCCTCCGGCTGTTTCCCAAAATGCTGTGCAGCGTTGAGAAGGGGGCATTTGAGGCTGCAAGGGGAGGGGGAGAATGTCATGTTCCATGGGCACAAGTTTTCTATATGTGGATACATTTCAGTGGGCCCAAGCCATAAATGATGATATTTGTAAAACCAGAATTATCCATATACTTTGGAAGTCGAGATGTAGGGGGGTGGGTGGACGTGCCTTTTCCCCGCTACTAACATGGTTCTCAGTCGGTTTTTGCTGTGGCCTAAATAATTCTGTCAGGTATTGGTTTTGGAATGATGTGGTCCTTGGAATTTTTAGCTCCTGTGCAAGCTTATTGGCTTTGGGAGTGAGGCCTGCGTGTTGGGAATGTAACGGTTTTTTCAATGGCTTTTCATAACACTAGGTAATTAAATTCGGTGTTCAAGTAGGAAGCTGGAACTGTCTAATTATAGTTCCTTTGAGAGTAGAGGCTTGCTGTGGGGGACATTGTGTGGAATATTGATGGCACTAACCCTCATCTCTCCCCTAACCAGTAAAAATTGGTCTACGCCATCCGGATCCAGTGGTCGAAACCAGCTCACTCTCCAGTGTTACCCCTCCAGAAGTTTGGTATAAATCCTCAATCCCCGAAGAAAGTATTGATAGTGGCTGGCTGTCAGCATTGCAACTGGAAGCTATCACTTATGCAGCTCAGGTATGTCGCCATTCAAGGTTTATTTGAATGCTTTATTGAAACATTGGTCTGCTTGGTAAGCAAACCTCTTAGGACTTTATCAGGTAAATTAGAGAGAGTGGGGGTGGTTGGTGATGTATCCTGTGGTGAACTTGTCCAATACTTTTTAATTTTCTGTTATAGCAACATGAAACATTCCTACCCAACGGAGACAGGGCTGGCTTCTTGATAGGTGACGGTGCAGGAGTCGGGAAAGGAAGGACCATAGCCGGAATCATCTACGAAAACTACCTTTTGGGTAGAAAGAGGGCAGTGTGGTAAGTGGGGAAGCGGCAGATATGATCATCATAAGCTTACAAGCAAAAATCTTTACATTTATCTTAGTTTTATTGTCTTCTAGGTTTAGCGTCTCAAATGACCTGAAATACGATGCAGAAAGAGATTTGCGGGATATTGGAGCAAAAAATATTTTGGTTCATTCACTAAACAAGGTATGGAGTGTTTTTTTTACTATGTCATCATCAGAGCAAAAACATTAGGCAGACACATAAGATGTGTGTTCAGTGAACGCCATGCATCTCTGAGCATAGAAGAATTACTCTCATCTTCTTGGAGCTCATTGGGAGTCATGGCGGTCCACTCCTGAAAAATACCATTGAAATGTGCAGTTCTCAGCAAGTTAAGGTCACAAATCTATGAGGTCTGTTTTCAGATGTTCTGTCGGTTTCAGCATTTTGCTAGCTGTATTAATGGCCACTGGTGTATTCACATTTGCCAAATCCATTTGCTAATGTTGCAAAAGTAATCTAGAGTTGTTCCTGTAATGACTGTGTGGCAGCCAGACATGAAACGTCCTACAAATGAGCCAGTGTCATTGATTCTGGTGGAGTTTCCATGTGATGTGACCAATGCTCCCTCTAAGCTGTGGAGTCTTGTGAGCAAAAATTCTACTTGGTGAGCTACTGGCATTAAAGTTGTGAGCGATTTGGCTGCTGCATAAATTAGTTTGCTCTGGAGCCATCCTTCCTGAGCGGAGACAAAATGTGTGAGCCAGAGGCTAAAAACCTGTGAGCTAGCTCTCACTGACTCGGCATAGAAGGAACATTGGACGTGACTAGGATTGGGGTAAACCACAGTAGGAATTGCACTGGACTTTGGCAATGGTTACTTCTGCAATCTACACAATTCATTGCGAAGGTGATTTATTTGGGGATTTTCTTAAGGACTAGTCAGACTTCTTCCCTTCAAAGAGTGTTCCTTCAGAAGCATAGAGAACAGAGGGCGCTGTAGACATAGCTTTCAAGCCAGTTCTCTGCTCTTCACTTTGTACTGACATGCATATCCCCCTGCATGAATCCTGGTACTACTGTATTTTAGTCCAGTAGGAATGTGGCTTTGGGTTTACAAGAAGCTTAGAATCTGTTTGAGTCCAATGCCTGTTAAAGCTGTGCCAGTTGACCAGGATGTCTTTTGCACTAATTTCTTCTTGTTTTTGTTTCAGTTCAAATATGGGAAAATTTCTTCCAAACATAACGGAAGTGTAAAGAAAGGTGTCATATTTGCAACGTACTCTTCTCTTATTGGAGAAAGTCAGTCCGGTGGCAAGTATAAAACTCGACTCAAGCAGCTTCTTCACTGGTGTGGAGATGAGTTCGATGGAGTTGTATCCTTTCACTGGCCTTACTTTATTTATTTTGCTGTCAAGCCGTAATCAAGTTATGACAACCCTGTAATGGCTTTCAAGTCTAAGAGACGTTCAGAGGTGGTTTGCCCTGCCTCTGCGTTGTGACCCTGGGCTTTTTGCTGGTGATTTCCCGTCCAAATACTTAGCAGGGCTATCCAGGCGAGGTTTCATTGGCCTAGCTCAGTGCCATAAGGAACACTTCCCTCCTTGAAAAGTGTGTGCGGTGTTAAACCAGCTTTGCTAATTTTAAATGAGACCACACCTTCTTAGACTTTTGCTGTGGTGTTAATTATTTAACGTCAATTTACTTGGAAACCTTAAGTGGAAATTGCGGTGTATAAATGTATGAAGTGCACAGATCCGAGGCTTGTCAGAATCTTGGACAGGTAGCTCTCAGACAGGGAAAAAGTAATGCTTCCAAAGGTATCAGAACTGTTTATTTTCAGGTAAGACAATCAGCAGACATAAACAAGTCCGTGTAGCAACCTAGAGAAACAAATGTAAAGGTGAGAGGTCTGTTCCTTAACAGTATATTCAGATTGTATTTGATGAATGTCACAAAGCCAAGAATCTATGTCCTGTTGGCTCTTCCAAACCAACGAAGACGGGCTTGGCTGTTTTGGAGCTGCAGAATAAACTTCCAAAGGCCAGAGTTGTTTACGCTAGTGCCACAGGTACGTCCTGCTAGATACTTGTGCCAAGCTTGTTTAGCTTTCCTTGCTGGCATCCGTGATCACCACGAGGGTTTGCTTTTTCAGGTGCTTCTGAGCCTCGTAATATGGCGTACATGAACCGTCTTGGGATATGGGGTGAAGGAACCCCATTTCGGGAGTTCAGTGACTTCATTCAGGCCGTTGAAAGAAGGTGAGTTCTTGCATCTGCCCATCAGATCTGGTTGCAGAAGGTGAGGTGGATCCATAGAGCATGCGCCTTCCCGTGCAGGTGGTGCCAGGTTCAGTCCTCAGTAGCTTTTGGAAACAGGATCCCAGGCAACAGTTGTGGGAGGGCCGCCTGAGGCCTTGGAGCAGCTGGGCTTGGGCAAGGTGGACCCATTGTCTGGCACAGAATACACCAGCTTCTCTGAATCTGCTATTGACAAGATCTCCCTCTCGCTGGCATTCCAGAAGCGAGGTGCTTTAAATTTGACCTTATTGCCATGTTGTTTTAAGGGGCCAGCAACAGCGGTACGTAAGTGACTTGCAGGGCCCTTCAGGCTTACGTGAAGTGTTCCTAATGTACCAAGAACTGCTTGTATCAGAACAGCCTTTATTGTTAATAAAAAAATTACCTTGATTTCTCCTCTTATCTGTCTTCAGAGGTGTGGGTGCCATGGAAATCGTTGCTATGGATATGAAGCTGAGAGGAATGTACATAGCAAGACAGCTGAGCTTTTCAGGTGTGACCTTCAAAATCGATGAAGTTCAGCTTTCCCCGCACTACGTTAAAATGTATAACAAATCTGTGAAACTGGTAAGTGTTTTTTAAATGCGTGGCTTTTCACGTGGCAAGGCCCGGCCGGAGCATTTAAGCTTAGTATTGTTTAGCTTGTAATTTGCACGCGTAACGTTTTTTGCTTGCCGGTCATGCAGATAGATGGCTGTTTTCCTATAAAACTTGTTTTCATGTTCTTAGATCAAGATGGGTTGCCCTATTAGTCCATCTGCACCAGTAGAAAAGAGCAAGAGTCCAGTAGCACCTTAAAGACTAACAAAATTTGTAGCAGGGTGGTGAGCAGTGATTCACGAAAGCTCATACCCTGCCACAAATTTTGTTAAGTCTTTATGGTGCTACTAGACTCTTGCTCTTTTCATGATACCTAAAATATTTATACCTGACCTTTTAGCGGGGTGTTCTCAAGGCAGTGTCCGGCAATGAAAACAACCAGCACACCAATAACCAGCAAAATAACAGTACCATTACAATTACAGTAAAAATCAATAAATAGTGGCAGAGTCTTAAAGGACATAGGGAATAAGCAGCACAAGACAAGAATAAGCCAAACAAACCAAAAATTGGACAAAAAAATGTAAATTAGAACACAGCTTGGAGGAATTTTTTTATTCAAGTGCTTTTGGGGCGGGATACAAATCAGTTACTACAAAGTAGTTCCTGTAGAACATTCAGCAACCAGTACCCTGTCCAGTGCTCCCTCTAAGCTGTGGAGTCTTGTGAGCAAAAATTCTACTTGGTGAGCTACTGGCATTAAAGTTGTGAGCGAGCGATTTGGCTGCTGCATACATTAGTTAGCTCTGGAGCCCTCCTTCCTGAGCTAAGACAAAAATGTGTGAGCCGGAGGCTAAAAAACTGTGAGCTAGCCTACATTAACTTAGCTTAGAGGGAACACTGTCCACACTGCCTATAAGAAGTGGGTCTGGGTGTGACTTCTGTTGTCCTAACAATCTTCATGCGACTGTCAAGTGAACCGTGATAGTCTTCAAATTGTGTTTAAAAGGACTAAAGCTACTTCTGTGCTGTGTAAGACATGTTCATCCTTACAAGCCCCTTATATCAGGGCAAGGCTTCTTGCTGGGGTAGGGAGTGTCACAGTCAGTGGAACAGATCCGTGGGATCCAACTGGTTGTAGAGTTATCTAAAATGAGCTCCCTGTTCAGAGGCCCGAGTAGGCACAGCCTGCACGCGTGCCCTATGCCGCTGTGGGTCGCATGGTCATAAGAGAGGGGGAGAAACAGTGAGCTGGAAAGGTGGCTTTGGGAGACTCGATGACAAACCTGAGCTTGCCTCAGTATAGCCTGCAAAATGCCTCTGAAACACAGGCTATCCATATACTAATTGCCAAGTTGCCCCCTCCATGTGGATATCTAAATCCATGTGGAAGGGGCACTTGAGGGGCAGGGAGATTTTTCTGCACACGTGGGGGACTCTCCATATGTGCAGAAAAATCTAAAAAGTTTTTAAAAACTTTCGGGGGGATATTTAAATCCCCCCAAAAGTAAAAGTGTTCCCTGTGCATGCGGTGGCCCGGCAGTTAGGAGGCATCCAAGCCTCACTGCTCGTGCTGGGGGGTGGGAGGGAGATCGCCGGGCCCGGAGAGAGCCACTCAGGCGTCAGTGGTGCCCATGCCGGGGGCGGGGGGAGAAGGGCTGTGGGGGCTTTCTCCTCCACATGGAGTTCCCCCGCCTCTGTGAGTATCGCGGGTCCCCGATACTCACAATAAACCTGTTTAGTGCATAACCCCTCTTGAATCTCAGCGAGACGGAGACAAGAAATAATGCGAATAGAAATGAATAAAATCAAAAGTAACTAACCTGAGTTTGTGGTATGTTAATTTGGAGCGAGGGAGCAATGAAGCTACCATAGAAGTGGATGCCCCTTGGAAAAGTTTGAGGGCCACTGCCTTAAGGGCACGCTCCAGAGTCATCTGCGTAGGCATGCCATGTTAAAAAGGAGGTTCCGTGAAGACAGAAAGCCGCTGCAACAGCCGTACAGCTGTCTTCCAAATACCTGGAGCTGGCTTCTGTTTTTCACACCCAGCAGAGGCAGTAATGTTGCTTTATGTGAGTTTGTCTCATTTAGTAATGATCTGAGATCTGACAGAACTGTTTGTTGCTTCCAGTGGGTTAGTGCCAGAGAGAAATTCCAGCAAGCCGCTGACCTCATCGACGCTGAACAACGAATGAAGAAATCGATGTGGGGCCAGTTTTGGTCAGCCCACCAGAGATTTTTCAAATACCTCTGCATAGCATCAAAAGTCAGAAGGGTGGTGCAGCTGGCCCGGGAAGAGATAAAGAACGGCAAGGTAAGTCTCCACTCTCAAAAAGCACCTCATTCTTAGAATCGCCTCCGAGGGCGGGGGGAACATGAGGGTGGAAATGACCTTCAAGTATGGGAGAAACTTTGAATGAATGATTTGGGATGTACATGACCTCAAAACCACCACCGCCCAAATAGTGTGTATCCATTTCTCTCTCCAGTGTGTCGTTATTGGGCTACAGTCTACAGGGGAAGCAAGAACGCTGGAAGCCTTGGAAGAAGGTGGCGGTGAACTGAATGACTTTGTGTCCACAGCAAAGTAAGACAACTCCTCCATCACCCAAATGGTGGGGTAGAACTTTATAACAATGTATGATTCAGTAAAAAAAAAACCGTATAAGACAGGTTCTGCTAACTGATGTGATCTAAAAATCGCAAAAGAGCTTGCTAGGAAGCAGACAGGAATGCTTGGATCCTGTGAATCCTTCACTCTGGCATTTCCCCCCATTGCAAGGTACTTGGGCAAGCACTGAGGGGATGCTCCTTGCAATGTGGGAAGCCATTAGTGGAAATATTGTCCGAATCCTCTGCTTGGAGTAAAAACGGAGCATTTCCTGAGTTTATACTGCTTTGTTTGTCTGGAGCGCTGTAATTCTGTAGGGTGGCTGCAAGAAACCTCTTTAATTTCATTATACCTTAGGTTAATTTATTCCTCCATCCTGGATTTACTAAGATGCTGTGTTATAAACAGTTATTAAGCAGGTCCCCCCCCCCCTTCAAGTGGGATACTTTAGGAACACATTCCCAGGGAAAGACGGTTTTATGTGGTCTTCTTCCCACCTCCCCTTGTTTAAGATGAACAGTAAATAATATATTGTTTTTATATTGCATATGGTGATATATCTGAGTTCTGTAGAAGTACCAAAGAAGAAACAGAGTTGGTTTCTGAGGTCTTCAACACTAAGCGATTTAGACTTTCACAGGTCAAAGCAGTTTTTTAAATTAGGCTTAGAGATCTGGAAGGAAGGTCAGTGCAGGCTCTGCCCATCTTTCACATGAGCTTCCAGGGCCCCTCATCTGTTATTTACTGGTCTATTGTATTTTTGCATCATAGTGTAGTTCTCAGTTTGTCATGGCCTGGGCTGGTTGTACCTTAATTGACAAAAGTTTTTTAAATTCAGCAGAAACTTAATTCCATTATCCATGCTTCATAGTTACTTGTAGTTATGGCTTAATTCAAATATGACCATGTTTGCTGCTATGTGAACAAGCCTTAAAGGAACCTTTGGATCTCCTGCATGATCTCTGCCCCCCTCCCCCATAACACATGGTGAGTTAATTAGTTGTTCCCACATCAGTTTGCTGTTACATCTGAAGCAGGATACCTAAACTTTGCCCTTTCCTCGTAAGCAAGATTTTCAGCCCACCGCTGTTAGGAGTTCTGTATTGTAGGGCAAGCTCAAGTCATAACTAGTTGGAGCAGCAGCTCTAAGCTACTTCAAGGCTCTCATTCACTTTGTGGCACACTTCGAAAAGCTGAAGGGTGCCAGTATCTGGAAGTGATTTCGATCTGCATTTTGAAGCTGTTACTTGACCTGTGGAGTTCTCAAAGGGATGCTTGGGGAAGAGGCCTTGTGGGTGTTTCTCGGTCCCCACTGCATCAAAACCCAGCCCTTCTTCTTTTAATGCCACAGGGGAGTGTTCCAGTCTCTCATCGAGAAGCATTTCCCAGCTCCTGACAGAAAGAAGCTCTTTAGTTTACTGGGGATAGACTTGTCTGCTCAGAGTAATAACAACTCTCCTAGAGACAGCCCTTGCAAGGAGGACAAAGTAAAGAAACGCAAAGGTAAGAGAGCTGCATTCTGGAATTATAGAGTTTCATTTCATCCGTTTCATTTTAAAGCATTTGGCAGAAATGCTTTGGGAAAGCAAGAGCAGTTGATTAATAAGCTGTGTTAACCAGTCTTGCAGGCCCACTCCGATATAAATTCCACCGAGCTCAACAGGACTTGCATGCAGGCAAACGTGGATGGGATTGTGGCCTTATTCCCTTTCCCCTTTCTGCAGTGCGCTTGTCATCCACACTTGCAGTAGCTTTGGACTGTGGACCAAGGAATACAGAATTTCCTCAGTCACATCTCTGAGTGTTTGCCAACTCCACCATTTGCCAACGTTTAAACAGCTACCAAATCATTGCTAATAAACCACGGGAGAGGTTATGGGGATAATCTACAGCTGCCGTTCCATCACTGGTTCATTCTCTTTGCCTAAAACAGGGGAAGAAATGACCAGAGAAGCCAAGAAAGCCCGTAAAACTGGCGGATTGGCGGGGAGCAGTTCCGACGAAAGCTACAGCGAGTCGGACGTCTCCGACAACGAAGAGAGCGACAACGAGAGCTCCAAGTTTTTAAGCTCTGGGGATGACGATGACTTCAATCCATTCAGGGATGAATCTAGCGAGGATGATGAAGACGGTGAGACAGTGTGGGACCCCTGATTGTAACAAGTCCTAAGGGGATTCTTTTGCTTTACGTGTGCTTGTTGATACTGCATGTCTTAAGCAGTTCTGTGTAAGATATTTACCCGCGTAACAGTGCAGGGTTTTCCAGGAAGCCAACTTTTAGCTCCCTGCTTCAATGTTTTCTCTTGTCCTCAGACCCCTGGTTGATTAGAAAAGAGCACAAGAAGACCAAGGAGAAGAAGAAGAAGAAGAGCATAGATCCAGATTCCATACAGAGTGCCTTACTAGCGTCCGGCCTGGGATCCAAACGACCAAGTTCTCTCTCTTCCGCAGTTGTTACCTCATCAACAACGAATACATCTGGTACGGTGAACGTAGAACTCTTAAAAATGGGATTTTGGAGGTGGGATTGCTCTTTCTATCAGTGGGAAAGGAGGCCTTTGGGCTTTTAAGCTAACTTTCTTCTCCCCGCCCCCTCCCCAAGCCAACAGTAATACAAACAGCTACATCACTAGTCAGGACGCTGTTGAAAGAGCCCAGCAAATGAAGAAAGAATTGCTGGACAAACTGGAAAGACTCTCAGAAGATCTTCCGCCGAACACACTGGATGAGCTTATCGATGAGTTGGGTGGTCCTGAAAACGTGGCAGAGGTAAGTGCTGCTATTGTCAGGTGGTGGGCGTATTCTTCTTGCCACCGCAGTCGAACTTGGACGGGTACCTTCACACAGACATGGCCGTCTTCTGTATCCAGGGATCCGCTTGTGTTCTCCAGGCACTGCTCCAGGACTGGCAGCGCACTCTTTTTTTTAATACATGATTTTATTCTTTTTGTAACAAAACACACAAACAAAACCAACGACTACAATGAGCACTAGCATGTATATAGGATATCCAGCACTTACATCAGTCATGGTAAGAGATTCATACATTATATGTTAACCTTTGAAGATCAGTAAACATCAACAACAATTCTGTTAAAAAAATGTATCTGTTCTCCCAGATCAGAGTCCATGCTCCTAACCCCGACACCAAACAAAGTGCCCCAAACCTTCTCTGGGTGCTGAAAAACAGCTGCTCCAGGAGTCAGGCAGGCAGGACACACGCCCTTTTTTTTTTATTTTGTGAGAGTGGAAAGCCAAGGGTTCGTTCCAGGGTGCTCCTACGTTCGAACCAGTGGTTCCAGACACGGCTCGAAATGGAGATCGAATTTACTAACTTAAGGAGTGTTGCAGAGCATAAATCGCTCAGTCACAGGCAAAAAGACATAAAGCAAATAAAACTCACACTTGGTACATAAAAATCTGCCTTCCTTTACACCTTACTGCATTCAAGCATTTCTGCATGGCATTCTTCAGTCATCCCTCTTACCCATCTGTGACAGGATACTTCTTGCCTAGCTGGTATAGTGTGGCACCTTGTTGCCCTCTTCATGCCTAGCTGGTATAGTGTGGCACCTTGTCAAGGTGGCAAAAGGGTAGAAACTAGAAAGTGGCTGCCCTGAGCCCATTGAAAAACCATTTTTTCTAGTAATCATTGCAGTACCCAGCAACTCAATAGCCAGTCCAAGCTGTCCAGTTAATTAGTGACGGCTATGAGAGGAAAACTAGGGAGGGGAGAGAGAGATTCCGTGGAACAGTCCCCCAGGGTTGGATCTTCAAGGAACAGAAACTGCTCACAGGTGTTACTAATTGTCAGAGGGAGCACTTTTTAACAGGCCGGAATCCCAACAAAGACGATCCAGTCACCTTATTAGAACCTGAAGCATTAATGATCAAGTTCCTTACATGTCTCAGGCTCAAAAAGGATATGTGGGGGTGGGGGTGGGGGGTGGGGACAACCCTGGGCTGTTGCGCAGCCAGCACTGCTTAGAAGAGAGGGCTTCTCTGTGGAGGGACAGATAACCAAGGTTTCATGTCCAGAGGTCTCCCCAGTGAGCAGTCAACAGGCAAACAGACTTGCCTACCTGCTGCTGTTATGTTACAGAAGGTGAGGGGTTGTAGGGCAGAGTTTGTCCCTGAGCCATCATAGGAACACACGATGTTTGTTTCCATTTCACGGGAGCCCCTGGGTGCTGTGCAGCAAACTAAGCTGTGCCGTGTTTCCAAAGATGACAGGTCGCAAAGGGAGAGTCGTGAGCAACGACGACGGCAGCGTCTCTTACGAATCGCGGTCCGAGCTCGATGTCCCTGTGGAAATCCTGAATATTACAGAGAAGCAGAGATTCATGGATGGAGATAAGGTAACCGCTTCCAGCGCTGTTGAGTCTTTTAAGGAAACCTTCTCATAAAGTAGATAAGATGCTTCATTTTGAGACAAAGGCATAAAGGTTCAGGGTGCTTTTTAATAAAAAAATAAAAAATAAAAACCAAAAGCTGTAGTAGTGTGGAGATAGCTCGTTTAGAAGCCTTGTATGCAAATGTCTACGGATTTGAGAAATACCGGAGGGCAAGTGGGAGTGTTCCCCCCCCCCCCGGTGAGTTTATTCTGATGCTGTTGCGTAGCAGAGAAATTTGGGTTGGTGCAGTACCTTGACTTCTGAACATCCCATACCAGGGCTGCTTTGATTTTTCTGATAAACGGCGGGGCTGGATGCAGAAAGTCTGCATTTGCCAGAGGAGTCTGTGGGATTCCCAGATCTCTTTAGAAACTTAATGCCTCGGTTGTCGAGGAAAAGTCAGCGTGTGCTCACAGTTCCTTTTCCTTCCTCATCTGCCAAGCATCCGGGACTGTGTGTAAATGCATCTTCATCTGACCCAAAAACTCCCTCACGAGCTGTGCAGGGCGACCTCTGTTGGAGGCACAAGTTTATGTGTGTTGCTAAAAGCTCCCTGCGTCTTCCTTCCTTTCCTTGTCTGAAAAGAATATCGCCATCATCTCCGAAGCGGCCAGCTCTGGCATTTCGTTACAAGCCGATCGCCGAGCCAAAAACCAGAAGCGGAGAGTGCACATGACCTTGGAATTGCCATGGAGTGCGGACAGGGCGATACAGCAATTCGGTGAGTGGTTTAGCGTCCTCCTTTAATTTGAAAATGATGCTGTTTAGGTAGGGCACATGTTGGTCTGTTGTGTTAATAGTGGAAGGCAGCTTTTAAAAAGTGGCTGCAAATCCTCAGTTAAGAACGCAGGAAGAGTCCTGCTGGATCAGACATGTGGTCCATCTTGTCTGTCAATCCTGTCTTCACCTGGTGCCCAGCAACGGGATAGAGGTTGAGGCCTTCCCATGATGAGGCCTCCTGACACAGATATTCAGAGGTTAACTGCCTCTAAATGTGGACATTTCCTTTAGTCACCACGGTACATAGCCCCTGATAGATCTGTGACTCTG
This sequence comes from Lepidodactylus listeri, assembly GCA_029233225.1. Classification (NCBI taxonomy): domain Eukaryota; kingdom Metazoa; phylum Chordata; class Lepidosauria; order Squamata; family Gekkonidae; genus Lepidodactylus; species Lepidodactylus listeri. The sequence continues at coordinate 6,964,073 of JARCFY010000013.1, read as the reverse complement.
TCAAATACCACCAATGGATTGTACAAAAGTATTAGACAACAAATAGTGTCCTTAAAATGAATTATTATTCTCCATTACAACTCTTTTTCACAGAAGTTACCAACCATTCCCTCTTTGTCTCTAAACATAGTCACAAAATTCTCTTTTAAAGCTGTCTGTGCCTGTGGCTATTGTTGTTCTCTCTGGCAGCTAACTTCCACATTTCACTCACTTCCTAAGTCAAGTAGTATTTTCTTTTGTCCATCCTGAATCAGTTGCCCATGAACTTCACTTGGGTGCCCTTCCGTTCTAGCCTTTTGGGACAGAGTGAAGTCGGTTCTCTCTGTCTGCTCTGTTCCTTGCATGATTTTATAAAACCCTCTCGTCCCGTCCCTCCCCAGTCATCTCTCTTCTAAACTAACATCCCAAACTCTTTAGCCTTTCCTTATAGGGAAGGTGTTCCACCCTCCTAATGATCTTGTTCACCTCCCAGCTCTGCAGAGTCATTCTTTGAGATACAGTGACCAGAACTGTACACAGCATTCAAAATGAGGCTGCACCATAGATCGGTTGTTCCAGCTCAGTGCAGTTCTGAAATTGTGTATGAGATGACAAGTGGGGCATGCCGTGTGATTCCGCGAGTGCCCACTTTCTCAGTCTCCAACAACAGCTCTGACAAGCTGGAGCACGTCTCCGCATCTCAGCCTGAGTTGCATCCTTGTCTGTCACAAACACAATACAGACCATGCGATGACAACCAATATAAACAGATTCTTCTTAAAAGTTGCTAGTGGATAATACACTGGTGCTCAATGTAACTAGTGTGGTCCTTGTTATTAGTATCAATACAACAAATTACAATGTAGTCTATTTCTTACAATAACCAATAATAACAAACGACAGCATGTACTTTTGTTCCATACAAATTTGTGAAAGATTCTGACGGGGTCCCGGTTTACTTTCAGCCCGTTTCTTTCTCTTTGTCAAAGAATCCTCACAAACACTACATGAATGGAAGATTTCTGTAATACTTGTATGGCATATTGCTCCGGTTTCAAACCTGTCAGGAGCCACAGAAATATTACAGAAGTCTTCCATTCATGTAGTCATTAAGCATGAGGATTCTTGGATAAAGATAAAGAAACGGGCTGAAAGTAAACCGGGACCCCATCAGAATCTTTCACAAGCTGTACTAAGCCAAAGGACATGCTGTAAAATCTGTCACAAAGTTGTATGGAACAAAAATACATGCTGTTGTTTGTTACTATTGGTTATTGTAAGAAATAGACTATGTTGTAATGTGTTGTGTTGATACAAACAAGAAGGATCACACTAGCTACACTGAGCGCCAGCATCTTTGTCTATTGCCAGAAAGACAAACTGGGAATGATTTCATGAAGGAAGTGGTGGGCAACTCAAATGTTGACTTTTAAAACAATGCGAAGTTTAAATGCTTGTTTTGTGATGCCTGGAGAAGTGTGGTGCATATTTTTAAAAACAGCCTTCCTGTCTTCCAAACTACCTTGTCTGTCTTCCCAGACTTAACAGGAGCTGGTAGTGGCGGTTTGAATGACCAAAATACATTTTTTTTGCTTAACGCAGGCCGAACCCACAGGTCGAACCAAGTGACGGCCCCAGAATACGTCTTCCTAATTTCCGAGCTAGCAGGAGAGCAAAGGTTCGCATCTATTGTGGCCAAACGACTGGAAAGCTTGGTAAGAGGATTCTCACATGTAGCTTTGTGTTTTAAACTGGGAACGACTGGGAACTTGTCCGCCTTACTCATCGATCTACTATTCCTTAATAGGGAGCTCTCACTCACGGAGACAGACGAGCCACAGAAACGAGAGATCTGAGCAGGTTCAACTTTGACAACAAAGTAAGCATTTTATTGTCCTTCTGTCCCTTCTGCCGCTACTTTTGGGAGAAGTTAAGAGTTTGTTTGGTGTAGTGTGGCTAAGTGCATGGCCTCTAATCTGGGAGAGCCAGGTTTGATTCCCCATTCCTCCACTTGCACCTGCTGGATTACCTTGGGCAAGCCATAGCTCTGGCACAGCTGTCCTTGAAAAAGAGCAGTTTCTGTCAGAGCTCTCTCAGCCCCACCTACTTCACAGGGTGTCTGTTGTGGGGAGGGGAAGGGAAAGGAGTTCGTAAGCCGCTCTGAGACTCCCTTGGGTAGAGAAGGGCGGGGTATAAATCCAATCTCTTCTTGTTACATCATCCTGCCTTGCAGAGTTGCATCACTCTCTTTGCTGTTCCCTCCCCTTTGGGATGTGGGCTCTTGGGCTTTAATAGTTAACATATCTCTGCTCAAATATATATCAGTAGAAGGCGGTCTGGGTTTGAGAGAGCAGCAACTGTTTCAGCCCTCTCTGCTCAAATATATATCAGTAGAAGGTGGTCTGGGTTTGAGAGAGCAGCAACTGTTTCAGCCCTCTCTGCTCAAATATATATCAGTAGAAGGCGGTCTGGGTTTGAGAGAGCAGCAACTGTTTCAGCCCTCTCTGCTCAAATATATATCAGTAGAAGGCGGTCTGGGTTTGAGAGAGCAGCAACTGTTTCAGCCCTCTCTGCTCAAATATATATCAGTAGAAGGCGGTCTGGGTTTGAGAGAGCAGCAACTGTTTCAGCCCTCTAAGAACAATGTTACCCTGTTAAAATATGTATTTGTGCTTTCATTTGTTAACAGTTTTCCCCCCTTCCTCTTTAAAACAGTATGGTCGAAATGCACTGGAAATAGTCATGAAGTCAATCGTAAACTTGGATTCTCCGTTGGTGTCTCCACCTCCTGACTACCCAGGAGAATTTTTTAAAGGTATATAAATTCACTTAGCACTACTTTGATTGGGAATAGGTGTTTTTTTTTTTTTTCTGTGTGTGTGTGTGTGTACCTGGAAGTCATGGCGACCTTTGGTGGCTGACCCCTGCTGGGAACCTGGAGGATATTCAGAGAGGTGATTAATAAAGCCTGCCCCCACCTCCCGACTGCTGGTATTCCAAGGAGGTCTCCTATCCAAGTACTTGCCAGAGCTGACCCTCCTTAGCTTCCGAAATCTGATGAGATTGGTCTTGCTTAAGCTATCCAGGTCAGGGCATTGGGAATAATTTTTGAAAAGCAAAGGGAAGGATAGAATGAACCGAAGTTACTTGGTTGACTCTGGCTTGGTTCAGTTGTGGTCTGTTGCTATATGAACAAGTCTGTGAGATCCTCAGGCCTATATACACGCACCACTCCATCTTCCCTAGGTGTACAGGTAGTTTAGATATTTCGCTCTTGATTTTTAAAGATCAGGATTAAACCAAAGTTTGTGATTTGTGAACATAATGGCAGAAATCTGGTTTGTCGTAAGCCTCTAAGCTGTCCTTTGCAAGTCCAAGGAATTCACCCAGTCTCGATGCAGCGAATCTTGGTGTATAGTTCTATCTGAGCTGAGCTGCTTGGGCTCTCTTTCAGCAAGTGAATTGCATGGATGTTACTGTTCAGGCTGGACAATTCGTTCTTGATTACTTGGTCCAGGAGTTGGTGCTGGGTACAGAACGCCCTGCAGCAGCGGCCTGTGGGGTTCCTTCATTCTTAACTGGGAATTCTGTTTACTCAGCCCTTTTGGTAGGAGATTTAGCTGCCCGATAGAGCTGCTGAGTTTCAGAACTCTTGGGTGGGATGCCACCGGCCCCGTTTAGTTGATGGCGATTCATTTCCTTGGGAAGTGTGGCTGTGAGCAGAACAGATCTGCAAGATCCAGCCGAATTCATAGGTCAGATTCAGAAGTTTGTTTTCTTGTTTGTGGTTTGAAATCATGGGTTCCTTGTACACACGGAGTGTAAAGGCAGGAAATAAAAATTAAAAGACGCTAAGCTAGAATTTTGTATAATATTGCGTTTGATCGTCAGGTTAAAAGCTGTTACTTAAAGCGTGTGGGTAAGCTGTCATGACAAAGAGGGCAAAGCACGTCACCCTTTGACCTCTCTGACCCTTCTAGATGTTCGACAAGGATTAATAGGCGTGGGCCTAATCAACGTAGAAGATCGGTCTGGGATTCTGACGCTTGATAAAGGTATTGTCTTTTAATTCATAAGAACATAAGAAAAGCCAATGTTGGATCAGGCCAGTGGCCCATCCAGTCCAACACTCTGTATCACACAGTGGCCAAAAACACCAGGTGCCCTCAGGAGGTCCACCAGTGGGGGCAGGAAGCCCTCCCACTGTTGCCCCCCCCCCAAAAAAAACACCAAGATTACAGAGCATCACTTCTCCCAAACTGAGAGTTCCTATCTATACTTTGTGGCTAATAGCCACCTCTGCTCCATATGTTTATCTAGTTCCCTCTTGAAGCCGTCCATGCTTGTAGCTGCCACCACCTCCTGTGGCAGTGAATTCCATGTGTTAATCACTCTCTGGGTGAAGAAGTACTTTTATCTGTTCTAACCGGACTGCTCAGCAATTTCATGGAGTGCCCACGAGTTCTTGTACTGTGAGAAAGGGAGAAAAGGACTTCTTTCTCTACCTGCTCTATCCCATGCATAATCTTATAAACCTCGATCATGTCAGCCCTCAGCAGTCGTTTCTTCAGTCTGATAACTTAGAATGTGAATAGTTGAATGTTAGTCAACGGGGAAGTTTTGCAAGCCTCTGAGTGTATAAGCAGAATAAAGCACCGGGACAGGGTCCAAGCGTCCTTTCTCTAGACGTGGGTCCCTCCCTCTTCCACACGTAAAGGGATAGGGTCCACAGCTCCCTCCCTCCTTCCATACTCTTTTTTTTTTTACTGCTATAGACAGACTAATACAGCTGCCCATCTTGAAGTTGCTTGTATAAGTTATGTAAATCAAGGTTTTAAATCGAGAAAATTTGTGTAATTCCTTTACACATTTTTCTTAATTCTGGCTTTTTTGGAGGGGTAAGAAATTCTGTAAGTAGCTGAAGTGCTGTTCTGCCACCCCTTGATGTCATCAAGCATTGGCTCTCAGGCTGTCTTTGCAGCCAAAAAAAGAAACTCGCTGGAAAGCCCACTGCCGTATCCTCAGGGCGTCTGTGCTTCTGCAGAATCGCAGCAATAGGCGCTCCTCTGGATAGGCCTAGGTAGAGGTGGCTGGCTTCTCGCTGCTCTCATCTCTTGGTCCTTGTGGGTTGTCAGAATGGCGCTGTCCCACTGATACACTGGGGCAGGGGTGGGCAAACTGTGGCTCGGGAGCCCCATGCGGCTCTTTCACATATATTATGTGGCTCCCGGCAGGGCGGCTGGGGAAGCTAAATATCATTAGCAAACAAATATCATTGGACAAATTAATACCATTAGCAATATCTGCTTTTACCCCTTTTGTTATTATTTTTGGCAGTCTCATTTAATGTTAATAAAAAGCAAATTTGCTTATTTTCCAATAAAAGCAGGTAATATTTGTTCATGTCTTGTGGCTCTCAAACATCTGATGTTTATTCTTTGCGGCTCTTACGTTAAGCAAGTTTGGCCACCCCTGTTCTTGGTGGCTCTTACGCTGAGCAAGTTTGCCCACTCTTCACTGGGGTATTTGGGTTGCTGCACTCTGCGGGACATCTCTGTATTGCCGCTATCTGTGGTTCTTAATCTGTCATTTTATGTTACTGGTTTTAACCTTAAATTTGTATTGATGTGCTTTTAACTGTAGTTAGCAGCCTGGAGCCGGCATTGCTGGATAGGCGGGGTATAAATGTAAATAAATAAATAAATAAACACAGAGAACAGCCTCTAGACTTGTAGTCACTGCCAAGCCATAGAGAGCACTGTGCATGGCAAGGATGTGGAACTTAAAGAGTGTCCTCTGATTCTGCCCTTACTTTTGGTCAAAATGCATTCTCTCCAGGATAAGGGGAGGGATGTGACATTTCCGCAATCCAGCTTAGCATCTTCCTCATGCTTTTTTTTGTCTCTGTGTGTGTGTGTCTTTAAAGATTACAACAACATAGGGAAATTTCTGAACCGGATTCTGGGTATGGAAGTGCACCAGCAGAACGCACTCTTCCACTACTTCTCAGACACGCTCAACGCCGTAATACAGAATGCGAAAAAAAATGGAAGATACGACATGGGCATTTTGGGTGAGTGCCGGCATTCCCATAGTCTGGCCTGCAAACTTTCCTTTGGAGTCCCCGACCAATAATACGGGAGCAAAAAAGATTGGACGTGTCACATGCTGCCGACCCAGCTAGTAACAAGACTTGAACTGTTGGGAGTACTGCTGCCAGAGTTCTACTTCTGAAAGCTTTAGGGCCTAGTTTCTCCGCAGGTTACCCTTTGCCACTTTCTCCTCCCACTTGGCGCTGATCACATGGTAGTTCCAGGAGATGGCTATATATCAGGGATGTCAAAGATAAGGCCCAGAACAGCCCATCCAGGGCTCTTAGGTGGCCCGCGAGCAACTGGTGCAAGGGAGGGGACAGAAGACGGGGAGGGGAGGGGTGGAGGCACTCCGATTGTGGCTTCAGCACAGCGGAACAACCTTGGTTGCACCAGTCAAGCAGCATGGGAGTGTGCCCAGTGCTGCACTGTTGGCTCTCCAGTCCGCCCATGTGGGTCTTCCTCTGCACCCTCCTTCTGGCCCATGGGGCCTTGCAGTGAGGATAGACCAAGTCGCAGCTTACCAGCTGCTGTCCTTTATACAGTTTGCATCTTCAGTACCTGGCTACTACTCCTCGTGCAGCTGTTGGTGTGAACTTGGGCCAGTTGCAAGTTCTTTCAGAGCTGTTCTCTCAGGGGCAGTTCTTTCAGAGTTCTCTCAGCCCCACCTACCTCACAGGCGTCTGTTGTGGGGAGGGGAAAGGAAAGGAGATTATAAGCCGCTCTGAGACTCCCGAGTGAAGGGCAGGGTATAAATCCAGTCTCCTCTTCTTATGGCATACATGGCCTGGCTGACAAAGTGACATTTATGTCAGATTTGGCCCTCGTAACAAATGAGTTCAACACCTCTGCTATATATAACGCTGGCTATAAAGTGTGTGTCTTGTGACTCTCTTCTGTTTCCTCCCCCCCCCCCCCCCCCAAAGATCTGGGTTCAGGAGATGAAAAAGTGAGGAAAGCGGACACTAAAAAATTTCTGACGCCAGGATATTCTACCTCGGGACACGTGGAACTGTACACTGTAAGTCTATACGTTTTTTTGGTTAAAATAATGAGAGATCCATGCTAAATCATGGCGGAAGGGTCTCAAATGGCTAAGTATGTTCTTGTTGTTGTGTGTTCCAGATAAGTGTGGAGAGGGGGATGTCCTGGGAAGAAGCAACTAAGATCTGGGCCGAGCAGACTGGACTGGAGGATGGGTTCTATTTATCGTTACAGGTGAGGCTGCATCTTCTGTGAAAACGTCCAGACCATTGTTCCTTTTACAGCAGAATTGTAGCCGCTCAAAAAGCCCCTTTTGTTGGCCATTAAGTGTATTCAGTTCAACACAAACCTGAAACCTGCTTGCTTTTCTGAACTAAGTCAAACTATTGAATATGTATTCCACTGTTAAAAGCAATTCACGCAGACTATCTGGAATTATCCCTGCAATAGCCCTGTGCTAGTACTCCTACGTTATAGATGGTTGACTGAGGAAGTGAAGCTGTCTTATACTGAGTCAGACCTTTGGTCCCTCAAAGTCAGTATTTACTCAGACTGGCAGTGGCTCTTCAGGCAGAGATCTATCACATCAGCTGCTTACCTGAGCCTTTTAACTGGAGGCGCCAGAATCGGAACCTGATACCTTCTGCATGCAAAGCAGAGGCTCTTCCCCTGAGCCACAGCCCTGTTTTGTTCAGTGTCGTGGTCAAGAGCAGTGGAATCTAATCTGGAGAATTGGGTTTGATTCCTACTCTTTCACATGAAGACAGCTGGATGACCTTGGGTCAGTCACAAGTTCTCTCAGAGCATTTCTGTCAAGAGCAGTCCTCGAAGGAGCGCTCTCAGCCCCACCTCCTTCACAGGATGTCTGTTGAGGAGAGGGGAAGGGGGAGGATATTGTAAGCTGCTCTGAGACGCCGAGTGAAGGGCAGGGCATAAATCCAATTTCGTCTTCTTGCATCAGAGACTTTCCCGTTCACATTCTGAGCTTCTTGACTTGTAGGTGGGACTTTGCTGTTTTTAAGGATGGGCTATTTTACAATCAACATGATGAGTATTGAGCCGAAATGGTATTGTTCAGTGGAGGGGCCATTCAATTCAGTTTTATTCCATTACGGTCCATGACCAGCTCCAGTTGACAAAAACAAGCATTGTTCGGGTGTACAAATATACAAGTTAAAAACTCCAGTTAAAATGTAGAAATAGAAAATTTAACATAGAACTGAATACAATTATATCAAAGAGAGAAATAGATTATAAAATGCATAACAAAGCATCACAGTTGACGATTTAAAAAATTTATACCAAGGAATTTAAGAGGAGCAAGAGCTGTATAACAGACCTCCTGAGGGAAACTAAACTGAAATTTACTGCGCACTTTAATCACCTGAATATCTCTTGAGTATGCGATCTTCTTCTGTCTCCTTCCAAGATCATGGATGGCATGGCATTACATCTGCCCATAGTGGAGGGGCTGTTTTATGAGTGGAGTGGGGATGGCAGCCAGGCCCCTAGGAAAACAAGTTGGTGGGGTTCAGGAGAGATGTCGACAGAGGTTGCTTGGCAGGACGGAAGAGGAGATTCCGCACAGAGGGTAGAAAGCTGGGACACGAATGCGATGGCATTGGAGGCTTCTTGCATGACGCTGGCAAGACAGTTTCGTGTTTCTGAACTGATTAAGCTGGGAGAACCTGAAGCACTTTCAGACAGTTGCCTTCAAATGCACATTCAAGCTTTGTGTGCTCTTCTCCATGCGTATCTTTGCCAACTGATCACTGCCATTCCAAGGATTACTGGACTTGCTTCTCCACTGGATAGATGGCCCCAGAAGGCTTTGCTGCCTGACTGCACGAATCCAACCACTTAACCTGAGGTGGTTCTCCTTGCTTAGCTTCTTCCCCACAGATCAGAATCGACACGACCATTTTCTAAGCAAGCTTATTCCCCTCTGTCAGCTGATTGGGCTGGGTCTCATGGATGCTGACGGTGGCACTCCCTCTGTTAGCAGCACAGGTCATTCAGTCTCAGGGGTTCGGTGGGGCCTCCAACTTAGTACTATTACTAAGTACTAAGAATTATTTTTCACTAAAGAAGGGTTCGGTGAATGCGCATATGAAACTGGTGGGGTTCGGTACCTCCAACAAGGTTAAGAACCACTGGTCTAACTTAAGTGGAGCCAACGGAGTTATACTTTTTTGTATTTTCTTTTTCAGATACGGAATAACAAGAAGACCGCCATCCTTGCGAAGGAGGTGAATCCCAAAAAGAAGCTTTTTCTAATATACAGACCAAATACTGGGAAACAGCTCAAATTGGAAACCTATGCAGAAATAAAGAAAAAATATAAAAAGGTTAGTTTTTAAAACCTTGGCTTTGTGTGTGTGTGTTAAGCGCCGTCAAGTCGCTTCCGACTCAGTCCTCCAAACTGTCCTGTTGTGTTAACAGCCTTGCTCCGGTCTTGCAAACGGAGAGGCGTGGCTTGCTCTATGGAGTTGCTCCTTCTCGTGTTGCATCTTCCTCTTTTCCCGCTGCCTTCAACTTTTCCCAGCGTTATTCCAGGGACTCTTTCTAGCAACTCAAAATGAGACCAAAGTACAATAGTCTCAGTTTAGTCATTTTGCCTTTATTTAAATGTGTGGTAACTTATAGTGTGAGGACTGAAGATATGACATATTACATTGTGCTTGTGCATCTTGTTCCCAAGGTGCGGTTGATGGATATCAGTGCTACTGAAACACCATTGCTTGTAGAATGGTTTCTGATATTATGCATTGCGCATGCATACAGTCCTCTTTCTAATCTAGGCTGTTTTCTTTCACACACTATACCAGCTATACCAGCTAGCTAGTTTTCTTGATTGAAGGCCTCTTTGTATCACCGTTTTTAAGGTGTGAACAGCAAGTATAGTCACCAAAACATGTAAAGTACAGATGTGTTGAATGCGATGAGGGATGCTTAAAAGAACCTAAAGGGAGCCCTCCTGGATCAGTGGTCCATCTAGTCCAGCATCCCGTCTCACACAGTGGCCAACCGGTTCCTCTGGAGAGCCAACAACAGGGATCAAAGGCTGAGGTCTTCCCCTGATGTTACCTCCTGGCACTGGTACACAGTATTCCAAATGAGGTCACACCACAGATCTATACAGGGACATTATAACACCAGCTATTTTGTTTTTAATCCCTTTCTTTATAATCTGTGACAAGAGAGTTTGCTTTTTTCACTGCCGCAGCACACTGGGCTGACACTTTCATCAAGCTGTTGACTAGGACCCCAAGATCTTTCTCCCTCTCAGCCGGTTCACACACTCCCACCCTTTTTCTCTTAGAACTCAAGAAACAGAGTCTGGCTGCATTCCTTCTGGAATGAATGATCTATGGTTATGGTAAACTGCTTACTGGTCATTAGATCTCCATAAACTGTAAAGGCTATGTCCTCATCTTGATGTTTCTCACTTAATCTTCATGAATTTTCTTTATCCTTAGGCACTATTCTTCACTAAATTGTTATATGTGACTCCTTGTTACAGGCACTTAATCCCTATACATCGCTACGTTTCGGTTGTTTGTATAATTCGTCTACTGTTTATGTATTGTGTGCAATTTAATAAAAGAAACGGGTCTGGCTGTAACAAATTGTGCTGTCCGTTTGTTATCCAGGTACCTTCTGAAGATGCCTTTCCCCACTGGCTAGAACAGCACACGTCCTCCGCGGACACTTGCACCCATGCTTACTGGTGAGTTCCCCCATACTGTAGTAGAGTCTTCCTGCGAGGCTACCAGACATAGTCTGTGTGGGGTACATTCCAAAGTGTCTCTTTAGGGACAGAATACAGCGGAATGTTCCCTTGACAGCTTTACCGCAGCACAAGTATCATGAAGATTGTGCCGGTTTTTATCTCGATTTTGGGAAAGGATTTTCTGTTTTTCTTTTCCTGTCATGTTTAAATATTAGGAATTGAGGAAGGGGGGGGGGGGTAGCAAGGTCTTGATGTAGAATGGTGTATAGACAGAGTGGCACATGGACCTGCATTTTCCACTACAGAGAACGTCTTGAATTAAATTCCCACAAAGAATCCCAGTGCTCCTTCTGTTCTTCCCAGAGAATCATACTGAATTCAATCACTGTAGATCCATGTTTGCTGTTAGCAGCTATTCATGTTCAAAAGAAGCGGTTAATAGTAGCGGTGTTAAATTTTCTATGTAATGACTGACGAGATGGAATCTGGTTGTCAGATTGCTTCTGTTCCTGTGAGGAGGGAGTTCTGTGAGTTACACTTATGTAAAGCCGCTTCCTCTTCTGTAAAGGATAATTCACGATATGCTGAGTTGCCGCCTAGAAGGTCAGCAGCTTAGCAGTTCGAGACCTGAGTGCCGCCTGGCGGAGTGAGCCCCAGTACCTGCCAACCAAGCAGTTCAAAAGCAAGGAATTGCAAGTAGATAAATAGGTACCGCTTCGGTGGGAAGGTAACAGCATTCCGTGCATCTCGGCGTTTAGTCATGCCGGCCGCATGACCACGGAGAAGTCCTTAGACAACACTGGCTCTTCGGCTTGGAAATGGAGATGAGCACTGCCCCCTAGAGGCGGATTCGACTAGCTTTCGAGCAAGGGGAAACCTTTACCTTTACTGGTGGAAAATTAAGTTCTTACGTTCTTATAAGTACTTGATCACCCAAAGAGTAAATAACACATGCCGTTCACTGCCACCTGAAGCATAGATGTCTTCAAAAGGGGATTGGATAAAACTATGGAGCAGAGGTACACGAGTGGTTATAAGCCACAAAGTATATAGAGGGAGCACTCTGTCTTGGTGCTGGGGTGGGTAACAGTGGGAGGGCTTCTGGAGTCCTGGCCCCACCGGTGGGGCTCCTGATGGCACCAGGTTTTGGCCACTCTGTGACAGTGCTGGACTGAATGAGCCATTGATCCAGCTTGGCTTGTCATCTTAAAAGTTGGCTGAAGGGCTGTGCCTCGATTCCCCTTCTTCTTCCAGGAGAGGCAACTGCAAGAAAGCCAGCCTGGGCCTTGTCTGCGAAGTGGGCTTGCGTTGTCGGATGTATTACGTTCTCTGTGGTTCAGTCTTGAGTGTCTGGACAAAGGTGGAAGGAGTTCTAGCCTCTGTGAGCGGCACCAATGTCAAAATGCAGATTGTTCGGCTAAGGACGGAAGACGGACAGAGGATTGTAGGTGAGTGTGATTGCCGGTCATGCAAGACGCAAATTCCTTTGCCCCAAAATCAGGATGAATTCATTTCCCAGAGCAACCTGGATCTATCAGAATTCAGCATACCGAGTTGGTGGCAGGCAAGCCGCTTGAATGAAAATCAACCACCAGCCCCTCTCTCAGTCCCACAAGCTATAAAAGAAAAGGCACACAGGGAAAGGGGCGAGAGGCTAGAGGAGGGACATCTTTTGGATGGTGCCCAAACCAAGGGTTCAGTTAGGTATTTCCTTGCCTCTAAGGGCCAGGATACTAAGTCACACACATGAATCAGGACAAAGTTTGAATACAGCAGCACCTTTTAAGACCAGCAGAGTTTAATTCTGGGTATCAGCTTTTGTGTAGTATGCATAGGGTATGCATAGAATTAAATATTGTTGGTTCTTTGAAGTGTTGCCTGCACATGAAAGCTGATACCCAGAATTAGACTTCGTTGGTCTTAAAGATGCCACTGGACTCAAACTTCGTTCTGTTTAGCTAATTGACATGGTCAACGAACAACACAAGTCACAACACACAGTACGCCAAAACTATAACTAAATTTTTAAAATCTGTTTTATTTACATCCTCTGCCATCCGCCTTTCCCGTCCAAACTCAAGGCGGATCGAGAGGGCACAGTGTTGTTTTCTTACCCCTTAAACCAACCCCCCCACTCGTTCCTTGCAGGCTTGATCATTCCCGCCAGCTGCATGTCTCCCCTCGTCAACCTTCTGTCGACGTCGGACCAGTCTCAGCAGCTCGCGGTGCAGCAGCACCAGCTCTGGCAGCAGCACCACCCGCAGAGCCTCACCTACTTCAACAACGCGTGAGGAGGGGGAGGGCGCGTCGTCGGGAAACCCATCCGTTCGAGGCATATCATTCGCATTCGAAAGAAATATCAGGGACAGATTCCAAAGAAATAAACTTTTCAGTTCCATCATTTTCTCTTAGGACTGTGCAGAAACAAAGCGGCACCGTGAAGGGTGCTCAGACTGAAAAGCCTGGCATTGCTTTACAGTGGTCCATGTGTCTTCTTCTTTTTTTAATACCCCGTGCTCTCTGTAGTGCTTCCTGTTTGAGATGATTTTTTTTTACCTTTTGTGTGCGTGTGTGTGTCCTACTCAAGCTACCAGCCCACGGCTTTTGTTTTGGAAGAGGCTTGAAAGTTTCCGGCCAAGCTGTCCATCGTTCTCCTTGTCATCCAGCGCTCAGGGTTTAATGCGGTGCATCGGTGCCATTGCTGCGGAGGAGGTCCTCAGATGCATGTTCTTTTGAGTTTGTGTATAGAGACAGTGAATCTACAATGGCAGGGGAAAGTGTGCGTGCGTGCACGCGCACAGAGGTCTCAGCTTACAAAAAAAAAGTAAGTTTATTTTTTGCAAGAAGCTAAGCGTGGGAATCCAGAAGTTTGGCCAACCACACGTTGGTTAAGTTTCGTCCCCCATCTCCGTTTCAGCTGTGCATGTCTTCGGACCGGGATCTTGCTCTAAACGTCAGCTGGGAGAGAGAGAGACACACGTAAACAAGCTCGCTGTGGCGTTGAGGGACTGCGTTCTGATTCAAATAGCTTCTGCCCAGCTGTTGCATTTTTTTGCCTTTTCTCCTTGAGGTTATATATTTGAATCTGCAGCTTGTTTTATTTTTGTGCGTGAACAAACATCTTAATTTTTTAAAAGTCCATTTTTTAATGTATTGGTGGTGTTCCTATTGTGTGCTGCAAGGGTGGCTTTTAAAAAGCCTCATTTCTTTCTATTTTGTGTTTGTGGGTTTTTTCCCTTCTTTTCCCCTCCTTCTGAAATGTTTCCTTTTATCCAGTGAGGTTTCCAGAAACTTAAGTGCAAATTCACTTCCATTTCACACGACAGTCCTATTTTTATGTCTTTTTTTGTTACTGAAGACTTGAGCTGTAAATTAGACATGGGGGTGGGGGGATGGGGCACGCAAGGATTCCGATGTATGTACTTTTTTTTTCTGTTGCCCCGTAATTTGAATACTGTTTATGTTGTAAGACATTGTAGAGTTTATCCTGGAGCTGTTTAAAATTGTAAATGTACAAAATGTGAATAGTCACTTATCTATAATATGGGTAAGTTTTGTTTTGCCTATAATAGTAGATGTTTATAAGAAAGTGAAGGACAATGTTTGTCATTTCTTGCTTGCACAGGTTGCACTATTGAAAATTTGAGATTGTATAAACCTGTCCACAAAACCGCAAGATACCAAAAATCTTGTAGGTGTCAAATTAAAAAAAACAAAATCTATTGTTCTAACAAGCCGCAGAGTCATGTTTCGTCATTCAGATTAATGTGCAGTTGCAGTTCTGTTAACATTCTCATGTTTGAATCGTCGTGCAAGTTTGTGCCAAAAATTCTGAAATTACTTCCATTTCAAGTTGCATTTCAAGATCTTCATCGTGGTCTCTGTGCATCACACCCAGAGGTCAATTCGAGCAGGAATGCACAGGAACACCGTTCCGGGAGTAACGAACTCAGGAGCGGGCACATATGGTGATGCGCTGTGGAAAAAAGCAAAAGCATACTAACTTGATCTGTATTTTCATGCTTGATGTAGGGCAGCTTCCCTGCAAGAGCAAAGGAAACCTAAAGTGTCTTTAGTCAAAGTGTCAAGCTGGCTCGCCAGCTCTGAGTTGGGAAATACCTGGAGATTTTTGGGGTGGAGCCTGTGCAGTGGGTGTTGCCTTCTGACACACTTCTGGTGATGTCAGGGGGCGTGGCATATGTAAATAAATTATGCTAATGACTTCCTGCACCTCTCTTTCTATGAAATGACCCCTGAATTCACACCCATGGGAACTTGGTGCGCCTGCGCTGAGCCAATCGGTGATGTGCAAAGCTCAAAACAGGATTTCTGCGCCTCCACTCCCAACATGTGTGGGAACCCCAACCGATGCTTTTGAATTACGGTGCTGGAGAAGATTCTTGAGCGTCCCTTGGACTGCAAGGAGATCAAATCAGTCAATCCTAAAGGAAATCAACCCTGACTGTTCCCTGGAAGGACAGATAGTGAAGCTGGAGCTCAAATACTTTGGCCACCAAATGAGAAGGGAGCACTCCCTGGAGAAGACCCTGATGCTGGGAAAGACTGAAGGTCAAAGAAGGGGACGGCAGAGGATGAGATGGTTAAACAGTGTTATTGATGCAACAAACATGAAATTAAGCAAACTCTGGAGCACAATGGAACACAGAGGGCCTGACGTGATGTGGTCCATGGGGTCGCGAAGAGTCAGACTCGATGGTGCAACTGAACAACAACTACTTGAGAAGTAAGACCAGAACAAGAACTTGTATAGGAAACTGACAATTTGAGCTGAGGGCAGGCAGGATACTCTGAATGTAGACCATGGGTGGCTGCCTCCAATATCCAGGAACTATTTATTAAAACACTTATACCCCATCTTTTCTCATGGAATGTGCCATCATCGGGTTTTCAAGGCAAGAGGTTTCAGAGCTGGTTTGCCATTGCGTAGCATCCAAGGATTGACTTGGGGGGGGGGGGTTCTCCCATGCAGGGTACAGAATTTGCAGAACCAGTGTATACTGATGAACACCTGTTGTAAAAGGATAGAATGTGCTTGTAGAATAACACAGCTCTGGATGAGCAGTAAATGCCGAACTTTTCATTCCAGGAAGGGAGAAACAAATTTATGGTCAGTTTGTGAGCTGGCCAAAAGGAAACTGAATCCCAGCTGTGTGGTCTGTATGTCAGAGGTATCCAGAAGGATCTGGTTTTAATTTCCCTGCTTGGCATCTCCACTTCCATATCCAAACTTCTGAAGTGAAGTAGGCTTGGAGAGAGAACTTTCAACCCTGAATTATGACATTATATTCCTTCCAAATAAGAAGCATCCACTTGTTCAAAAAAATGAAGTAATTTTGAATTTGAATCTGTAGGGTTAACCATTAAAGAGATGTTCTCATAACCATAAGATCCCAAGTTTTAACTATCCACAATGTTAAAAGTGGATGTGCCAAAAATGCTAAACCTGGAATCCATTCCTCGGACAGGGGCCGTCTTGTGCATATATAGGGCTTGCTCCCAATGTATAGGTTTGTACGTTATACAGGGTTATACCGCTGTCTATGGTCTGCACCCGATAATCTGCTTTCTAAATTTACGTGGAGTTACTAATCTCATTTAATTTTATTCACTATCTTTTTGAACTAACGGTGTACAATCTCACCTGTGAAGGTAAATTCAGGTGGGTAGCCATGTTGGTCTGAAGTGGCAGAACAAAGTTCGAGTCCAGTGGAAACTTGGAAAATCAACAAAAGTTTTATTCAAGGTTTTGTGTGCACGCACACTTCAGGTACATTGAAGTGGAAGTTGCCAGTCCATGCATATAGATAGAGGGTGAGCAGCAAATTAGTGTATAGCACAATGAAGATGGTGAACAAATTCAAGGGCCAAACAGGAACAAGCTTGGTTTATATGGTTATATAGCTAATCAACTAAGCTTGTTGTTCCTGTCTGGTCCTTGAATCTGTTAAATATCTTCATTATTCTGTATGCTAATTCACTGCTCACCATTTCAGTGTATCTGGAGAAGTGTGTTTGCACACGAAGGCTCATACCTTGAATAAAACTTCGTTGGTCTTAAAAGTGCCACTGGACTCGAACTTTGTTCCGCTATCTCACCTGTGTCAGCCGATCTGTTTTACACTGACCAAGTGCTTTAGTGCAGATAGATCCAAGTTTTGGGGGGGGGGGGGGGGGAGGCCGTAGATCTGTTTTTCTCTCTCGGTTTTGTAAAAAAAAAAAAAAGGGCTGTGGGGCTTATAAAAGTGTCCTGAAGGCAGACAATTTGGTCCAACGCGTGACTCCACACACCCCAGGGTAATGCTACCACCAGTCCCTTTAACTACCCCATCAACCAGAGTCCAAGGGACTAAGTCTCTAGCCTTCCCTGGACTAAGATCAAGAAGTCAGCCCTGGGAGCTAGGACTCTTATAAAATGAGTTCCAGAAAACAGTGATTCTTGTAGCTGTAGCTAATATGAGGTAAAGTGAAGCCCCCAAACTCAAGAACACCTCAAAACATAGTTATTAAAAGAACGTGCAGGAAGATACCACATAGGAGCAGGGAGCAGTGAGGATAAAATCATTTAAGCTATATCCTAAGCACATTTACAAGCATTGGTTTTAAATCCAGATGTTACCCAGCAGGACTGAGTTTAACAGAATGTCAGAGCCCAAAACAGGTGCTCCGGCCAACCTAGCCCACCCAGAATCATAAAGTGTTCCAAAGTTAGATGTAATCCAGACAAAGAGGTGAAACCAGAATGAAGGATCTTTTAAGAACATAAGAGAAGCCATGTTGCCTCAGGCCAATGGCCCATCCAGCCCAGCACTGTGTCACACAGTGGCCAAAACCCAGGTGCCATCAGGAGGTCCTCCAACAGGACTTTGTTACCCAAGGACCTGCACTGGCATAATTCTAGCTGACCACTCAAATGGCCAATTATGTAACCTGACCCATCAGGTATGTTGCTGTCCAACCAACCAGGTGAATTGTCGTTATGAGGCTGGGCACTCCACAGCTATGCTAAGCCTAATTAAGCAAAAAACCTTCTCCCACCTGAGAATCCTTGCACTAAGGAGCCGAAATGTACAGGCCAAACTCCCAGGGGATTCTTCTGGCCTTGAAGCCAGTAGGCCTAATGGTCCGACCAGCACCTGTGACTGCCTCCCAGCTTTCTTATCGCACTCGTTGAAGCTACAGTCAGCTCGACCTCAGGTTCTCAGCGAGAGAAGCTGCCATAATTTCTGCTTGGCCCGCATCTGAACCAATATCTCTCAACCGACAAGGGAGTACTAGGCAGACAAGTCTCTTGACAGGCCAGGCTCAAAGGAATTCCTTTTTGGGGTGGCCCCTTCTACTGGGGTAAGGGACTGGGTTTGATTCCCCACTCCTCTGCATGCAGCTGCTGGAGTGACTGTAGGTCAGTCATAAGTTCTTTCAGAGCTGTTATTGCAGGAACAGTTCTTGAAAGGGCTCTCTCAGCCCCACTTACCTCACAGGGTGTCTGTTGTGGGGAGGGGAAGGGAAGGGAAAGGAGTTTGTAAGCTGCTCTGATACTCTTTTGGGTAGTGAAGGGCAGGGTATAAATCAAATCTCTGCGCTGCTTAAAAGACAACAAAGAGAGCCCCAGTGTGGTGTCGTGGTTAAGAGCATCAGACTAATATCTGGGAGACCCAGGTTTGAACCTGACTTGTGCCATGGAAGCTTGCTGAGTGTCCTTGGTCCAGTCACACTCTCACCATAACCTACTTCACAGGGTAGCTGTGAGGATGAAAATGGAGGAGAGGAGAATGATATAAGCCACACTGGGTCCACATTGGGGATAAAAGTGGGGTGGCAGTCAACCGTTGTAAAAGAAGTGTATGCCCAAAGGCCGTTACAGTCAGTCACACAGATGCAAACTGAGCACATACAACATGGGTCGTAAATAGCATTGTCAAAATAAACCAACCTAAAAGTGCTTATTGATAATTTTTTAAAAATTTCCACATGGACTGAATCGAGACCTAGGCTTCCTGCCTCATTACCAATGCTGATTTCTCCATGCCTACTACCTCCCTGCATATCACACCTAATCCAGTCACACGTGTTGTTGTCATTTGCCTGCTAATGTCATTTGGCATCTGGAATCACTCCACTTCCCAAAATATAGAACAGATGGACTCCCGTTCTAGCTGTATCCAAAGTGTGCAGTGACTCACGGAAGCCTACCACAGATTTTGTTAGTCTTTAAGGTGCTACTGAACTCTTGCTCTTTTCTACTGGTGAAAGCAATCTTGGGCTATAAATTCCTTCCACAAAGTATTCCCTTCTGAGGCCCCTACACCCACCCCAAAAAACCCACTCCAAGATCAGGAACAGGTTTGATTGTGAAATGCATTAATGTAAACAGTTGCATATTTGCCCAACATATTTCTGACAAGATTTAAGGCAGTGATTGTGAATGCTTGATAAGTCTCACCTTTTTCGGGCTGGGTAGGAACCCATGAGACGTTACACAATGCAACCTTTGATCACACCAGCAACTTGGTTTGCGGGAATGCCAAGAAACTGGGATTTCAGGGAAGAATTTGTGCAACTAAAAGACTCTCTTGATCAAAGGAGAATCTGGGCAAATATGCAAGGAATTGTCCTTCCAAAATAAGTTCCAAGGATGAGTTAGTTGCAGTGGTCAGCCTCAGATGATGTTATGGAATATGGTTATGGCTGCCACTGCAACATCTTGCAAGTAGATGAAAATTCAAGCTTCAGATCGTGAATTAGTGAGGCTCATTTTTAATCAGTGGCAGCGAAATTTAATTAACGGGATTGCACTTTATCTAAGGACACACTTGTTCTGTTTTGGAAGCTATTTTGGGTCAGATATCTTTGTGACATTTAATTGCATGTTTCAAAAGTAAGTAATGAGAAAATATTAAAAATGGCTTTTCTTTCTGATTATGGGTAACTGAGAATTGGATGGGAAATGTGCACTTCAGGAGGTCCAGCAGTGGGGCCAGGACTCCAGAAGCCCGCCCACTCACCAGAACCCTGTGAGGTAGGTTAGGCTGAGAGCATGTGAGCTTCCATGGCCCAAGTGGGGATTTGAACTTGTCTCCCGGATACAAGTCCGACACTCTTCACCACTACAGCACACTGGCTCTTGATTTGCTCTAGAAAGTAACTATAAATTGAAACTGCAGCAATTGACTCTGGAGAGTAAAATTCTATTTTTCTAAGCGCAGTTTTTAGACTTTCATAGCCTGGATACGCACAGTACATTAGAAACTGGGGTGCAGGCCAGCATACTGCATGCTTACTCAGAAGGAAATCCCACGGAGTTCAAGGCGGCTTAATTGCGAACAACTGCAATTTACTGGAAGAGCTAATAGCAAGCTACAAAAATTGCTTAAAATTGTTTTAAAGAATTATAATTACATGAATTACTTTCTATGTTAATTTCCAACATTTGGTTGAACAACAGACAGCAAAATGTGCCAAAATACAAATGGGGGGGGGGGGGGAAGTGTCTGAATGTTGAGAAAAATGGTTCAAAAGGTCACTATTTGCTATCCACCAGGGAAGTGCCAGATCGTCCATTTACCTCATGAATTTTTCTGTTGCTTTACTGATACCCTCTTCTGGAAAACTGCAAATTTGGCCTCCACTGATTCTGCTTTTAATTCCAGCCACTTCTTTGAGCATCCCCTTTTTTTTGCAGGGAGGGGGGGGGACCCACTCGAAATCCCCCTTTCTCCCATCTCTTCCCAAGCAAGTCTATCAGCTTCTTTGAAACTTTCACTTTTTGGAGGGGGGTGGAGAAAATTCTTCGCAGTCCGCCTTTCTCACGCGGACTCCAGGAGGAGAGCACAATTTCCCCAAATCCTCTCTCACTAGAAAAGTCCCAGGGAGACCACTCCCCCAAACTTCGGGACCTTGACATTTTTAACACGAAACACCTTTTTTGGAAAACTTTCTTTAGGAGTTGCACCTCTCTCTAGCCCGCTGGATTAATTCTGCAGAAGGGGTGGGGATGGGTGTGTGTGGCAATGCCAGTTTTATTCTTTTTTTAAGAAAAAAATGTCTATCCAGTCTTTCCGTCTCTTGCAAGCGTCCACTGGGCTTCCCGAGCGCGCTGCCACTTCCTCCCTCCCGCGCTGGAAGCCCCTCTCCGACGGCTCGCCGGGGGCGCCCTGGCCATCCCCGGGGCCGCCGCCTCTGCCTCTGCCTCGGCGGGCACCTCGACGGGGTGAGTGAGTGTGGCGGCGGCGGCGAGGGGGGGTGTGAGAGTGTGTGTGTGTGCGGGTGTGTGTGACGGCCATATTTGCCGAGCGCTCGCCTCCCGCGCGCAGTAAACAAGCCCAAAGTCTCGGGGAGCCACCGAGGCGCGCCACGGGCTCCTCTTCCCCTGGCTGGCTGGCTGGCTGGGCGCCGCGCTCCCCTCGCCTCCCCTCGCCGCCCGGCATGTCCTACAAGCCCAACTTGAACGCGCACCTCGTGGGGAGCCAAGGTAGGTCCGGGCGCCCCCGGGGCCGGGCGGGGGGCAACTTGGCGCGCCTCTCCTCCTCTGTCTCCCTCCTGCGCGCCGCGCCGGCCTCGCCACGCCACGCCGCCCGGCCGGCCGCGCTGATTCATCTCCTCCGCCATGACTCGCTGCTGCCCTCCCGCCTCCCTCGAGAGCCGGCCGGCCGGCCGGGGCCAAAGTTGGCCGCCTCCGGAGGAGCCCCCTGGCCGGCCACCGGGGCCGCTGGGCCCTCCAGGAGAGCCGGCGGGGGGGGGGGGGGAAGCCGGGGCTGGCCGGGTCCTGCCCCCCCCCCCCCCCCGGTCTCCTTCCCTAGAGCGGCTGATTGATTCGGATCAAGGCAGGAAGGAGCGCGGCGCGCCTCGCCGAGGACCGCTGCTGGCGGCTGCCTGCAAGTGCGCGCCGGACCCGGGCGGGGAGGGAGGGCGCGCGGCGCAGGACGCCCCCGCCCGCCTCCTTCCCTCCTTCCTGCCCTCTGCACGCTCTCAGAGGCACTCTCTCGCGGATCAGCTCGCCGGCTCCTCTTGGCCCAGGACTAGTTCCAACTCGCTCCGGGACTGCGAACTTTTTGGGAGTTCTGAATGTCGGACCAGCGCTGCTGGCTCTGACCCTGCTGGGCTGGCCTCCTCTTTCCAGTGGGGGCCGCCACGGAAAAGGCCGCAGGCTGAGAGCACCCATCCTTCTGAGAGCCCCCGGGGACCTGCAATCAACAGTCATGGCTAATAGCCAGCAAGAGATCTGGCCTCCCACAATCTGCCCCTCCTTTCGAAGCCATAGAAACCAGTGGTCCTTTATTGCCTCTGGTCCCACAAGCCCTCTGCTCAGGGGGTTAAGCAGAACTGACCTTTGTCCGCCATGACTGGACTGCTGATCCGTTTCAGAGAGTGAGCTGAGGGTTCAGAGAGTGACCTGAGGGTTGCCGGCTCAGGGATGGGAAATTCCTGGAGGTTTGGGAGTGGAGCCTGGAGAGGACAGATTTGGAGAGGAGAGGGAGGGACCTCAGTGAGGGATAGGGCCGCAGAGGCCGTTCTCCAAAAGAGCCATTTTCTCCTGGGAAACTAATCTTGGAAGAGCAGTCGTAATTCTGGGGGGTCTCCAAGTCTCACCTGGAAGTTGGCATCCCTATTACTATAAGGCTGGTCCTTGAACGTGTGAAGTATCAGCTTGGATGGGTGGTTGTGCGTTGTGGTTGATGCAAGGTGGCCGGGTTCACATTCCAGCATGCAGCGAGTCACTGATAGGGCGGCTGCCAAGGGATGAACTTCCATGTGTGAATAGGCCCAAAGGACCCATTCGTACATGCAAGTTTCACCGTTGGTGCTGAAGAAATGGCCGGCGTGTGCAAAGGAGTCATGGCCGATCCCTCGGCAGAGAAAGGACTTCCAGGGTGCTGGTCGTGGCTTAAACCAACTGGAGGCTCTTCAGAACTCTTAAGACCTCAAGTCTTGAGAAATGGGTGTGCAAGAGAGGAATGACATGACGTCTCTCTTTTGCTAGTTGTTTCCACTTACTGTTTTCTCAATGTTATCATTATCTCCCGCTTTCTACATTCCTCTTATTTTCTTTTGCTCGTTTTCCTGCTCTTCTTTCTTGCTTTATTTGTTGCGAAGTTTCTTTCCCCTCGTTTTGACGGATAGCCCGCCCTTTCTCTATGGAGTTTAGGGTGACGTGTTTTTATCCTCACAACAACCCTGAGAGAGAGGTTGGGCAGAAGGTTGAGAGGCTGGTGCAGCACCGTCTGAGGAAGCTTATCAAGCTGAGGAGGGATTCGAACCCAGCTCTCCCGGCCCTGAATCCAGGTTCCTTTTGGCTGATGTTGAACGCTTAGCATCTAGCAAAGCACTTCTTCACACACAAGTCCCAAGTCTTGTAAGCTTTGCAACAGGCCAGTATTATTCCTGGCAGAGAGAGAGTCCCTGACTCAAAGCCACCTGGGGGAGTTTCTAGCAGAGGAGGGCTTGGAAATAGGGACTTCCTGAATCTGTTACTAATTCTGTCAACTTTCACTGCTCCCCCAGCTTCCAACTCTGCCCTTTTCAGAAAAGAGCAATCGCTGGGTGTGTGTTTGTTTCTGTCCTGGCTCCTTCTGGGCATCGCCAAAGGAACCTTGTGTCCAGAGCTGCTACAGTCATTTATGATACATATTTTCCGGAGCGCATAACTATAAAGCTCCTCCTTTGTATTGAGTCAGACCCTTGGCCCATCAAGGTCAGTATTATTGCCTGCTCAGGCTGGCAGCCGCTCCCTGAAGCCCCAGCTGGAGCTCCTCCGGCCAGATCTTTTGCACTGGGGATGCTCAGGGTTCAACCTGGACCTTCTGCATGCACAGCTGTCCTCTCCTGCTGAGCCATAACCCCTCTCCTCCTCCTGCTTTGAGAGTTACCAATTTCCCTTTTTTTAATAACTGGCCCAACTCCTCTGCTTTTAGCTGCAGTCTACCAGGCTGTAATTAAGCCCATTAAAAATCCCCCCCAATCATTGTATTTCTATGCGGGGGGGGGGGGGGCATTCTGTTAAACCATTCTGTTTGTGTGTGTCAGGCCACTAATAATGGCGCAGGATCCGAGCCAGCAAAAAAAAAAAAGGCAAAGCAAAAAAACCACACCCGTTTGGCAGTCCTCTTTTGCGCCAGCCCTTGGAGAAAGCACCCCAGAGAGACACGGAGGGTTAGCTAGCTCTGGCTGTGTCATTGCTAAAGAGAGAGCTTCATGAGTCTGATTGCAAGAAGTGACTTTGTCTGTAACAAAGCAGGGCAAGAGCACAATCAGCTAGTAGACAGTTAAAGGGCTTCTTGAGGCTTGGTGTGATCAGCTTGCCTGCCCTGGGTGAGGAGATGGGTCCTTTTGTCGGAAGGAAATGCTTTCAGATGCAAAACCGGGTGAAGTGAATAAGAGAAGGCATATAAGAGAAGTGTATAAGAGAAGGAGTACAGATCTGGGAGCAGAGGAAGACCTTGCACTTAAGTGTTCGCCCTGTTAACAGCTGGCATTCTAGTTCAACCTGCCTCCTAGGAGTAGAATCGCTGTGTTCTATCACTGGTGGTGGCGGAAAGTTTGCGTCAATTTGCAGCTGACTTGCAGCTACCCCATAGAGTTTCCAAGGCAAGAGATGTTCAGAGGTGGTCTGCGGTTGCCTGCCTCTGTGTAGCACCGCTTGTCTTCCTTGGTGGTGGTCTCCCATACAAGTACTAACCCTGCTTCGCTTCCAAGATATGGTAAGGTCTGGCTAGCCTGGGCCATCCAGATCACGGTGTTTTATCATGACGACATCGCCACGAAGTGTGGTGTGCAGAGAGAAAATAACAGACCCAGTGTGTTTCATGGCTTAATGAGAGATTCGAGCCCAAGTCCCGTTTGCCCAACATTCTAGCCTCTACACTCTGGTTAAAATACTTGCCTTTTTAATAAGCCATACTTTGGCAGGCACTGGTGGAATTCGTTATTAGAAAACTTTGGGACTGCAGCTGCTAAAACTCGAATGGATGCTCAGCCGTTGTTCAAATGAATCCTGCTACTGAGATGCTTTTCGGAGTTGTTATTCCTTTCTTTTTTGCGGGGAACGTTGTAGAAGTTCCTTATTGTTAAGGCCTGTTGCTTAAATGATAAAGTCTGAGTGGTTTGAAAGTTACAGCATCAGACAAAGCCTGGGTTTTGCTTATGTTGTCCCAAGTAATAAAGCAGGGCATGAACACGCACATGAACACAGTGTTGTCTACTCAGGCTGGCAGTGGCTCTCCAGGGTCTCAGGTGGAGGTCTTTCACAACACCTGCTGCCTGCTGTTCTTTAAACTGGAGATGCCAGGGATTGAACCTGAGTCCTTCTGCATGCCAAGCAAATGCTCTGTCCCTGAGCCATGGTTCCTCCCTGATCTACCAACAAGTTTACCTGCAGGAGCATAATTGAGAATGAATAAGGGCTGCACAACAGATTTGGGGTCTTGTGCATCTCCCACTCTTTTCTCATCGGACCTGCAGGGAAACTTGCTGGTGGACTGGGCCCAAAGGTACCACAGGGCCGAAGTTCCAGCTACTCTTCTGGAATGTTTTGTGTGCAATTTTTGTTTTTGCATCCCTGGGATTTCCACATCTTTCTCCCTAAGGTACCCCAAAAAAGAAGTAGAAAAAGAGCAACAGTCCAGCAGCACCTGAAAGACTAACAAAAATTGTGGCCAGGTAGGAGCTTTCATGAGTCACTTCTTCAGATACAGCCAGAATATATCTGAAGACGTGAACAGTAACTCACGAAAGCTCCTACCCTGCCACAAATTTTGTTAGTCCTTAAAGTGCTACTGGACTCTTGCTCTTTTCGACTGCTACAGACAAACACGGCAACCCATCTTGATTCATCCCCCAAAGGAAACATCGCCTGCATTTCAGAATCCTCGGAATCCCCCGAAGCAAGCGGTTCCCTAATCTCGGATTTAACTGGAAAACCCTTTTTTCCCTCCTTCACAATGGCTCCGGATCCTGTGTAGGAATGTGTGTCTCCCGCCCCCGCCCCGACATTTCTGCCTTGCACTTTGGATTGAAGAACAATTGCGACATTTTGGGGCACGATCGAAGCAAACGCCACCTGCCACATCTAAGAGAAGAAGGAAACAATTGGATAAGTCCCCCCATTCCCCCAAATCCATTACGCTCTTTAACAATACCTGAGGAAAAGATTTAAAAACAGCAACCCAAAAGGGCCTTTCTTTGCAGTTTTCAAGGACGTTTCGGCTATCCCCGGTTAACCTGTTCTACTTCCTTTACATCACCCCTTCTGTAGAGAAACTCTTTAGGTTGGAAAAGAGGGGGGGGGGATCTCTCTCATCATTATCCAAAATGGTGTCTCTGCCTGCTTTGTATAGGAGCCCTCCCTTTCTCTCTCTCACACACACACTAATGCCAGCACCCTGGCTTAAGGCCAAGGGACTTAGACAAAGGCATCCTGGCAATTCAATATATCGGCTTTGCAGTGCTTTGACTGCAAATGCTCCTGCGCTGTGCGGAGCGTCGTGGGGTTTGTGCTGCTGGGCTCTTTTCCCCATCCACATTAAAACGCTCCCGCCCTCAATCCTCCCTGGCGTTCTGTTTAGCTTCTGACAGGAGATAAAAATTATGTCTTTTCTTTCATCTTTAAAAAAAAATTACACAGCAGAAGGCAGAAAACCAAGCTGTTCCTTTGCTCGTTTGTCTTCGCGGGAAAGATTGTGGGACTGCTTCCCCTGTTGGATTTCTTCCTGCTGTGCCACTGAAGGCTCAGGAGCCTTTCTGGAAAGTGGAAGGCGGCAACCTTGTCCCGCTCTTAAAATCCAGATGTGTAGGGTTATGGAAGTCCAAAAGGCTGTGTGTGTGATCCACAAGGAGCTCTGGAAAGTTTCAAAGGCCGTTGTGGGCTTGGAAATACATATTTTCCTTCCTTGCACTTAGCAGCCTGTTTCATTATGCATTCCAGGTGGCTAGAAAGAAAGGGAGGGGGGGAAGGGGGTTTTAAGGCCTTCTTGCTGCTGTTAATTACCCACTTAACTTTGATTGTCCCAGGCAATTAGCAGGGAGGGAGAAGACTCAGTTCTCCTCCTAGTAAATGCTGGAACATCGGGAATTGTTACAATATTTATGCACAGAACCTCTCACAAGAATGTCCCCAATCTGACCCAGATAATTAAAAAAAAAAAAAAGAAACTTGCCTTTTAAAATTCTTCCCAAATTTCCCCTCATAGCTCTGTCTAGGTTGCCAACTCTTTCACCTGCTTCTGTCCCTGTGCCTTTTGCCCAATACACAGCACATAAGCAGGTGAAGAGACAACAGGGGCAAGAAAGCAGGAACCTCTTTTTTAATTAAAAAAAAGTTGGCAGCAATTTTGGCTCTGTATTCCTGTTTTTCTGGGTTTGACTGCAACCGTGGCTGGCTTTTATTCTGGCACGGCTGCCAAGGTGGGCGAAGGGCTGAAGTTGCTGTGCCTCCAGGCTGAGTAGAAGCCTGTTGAATTTCTGGCTGCCAGAGTTGCCATTGATGGCACAGGAGCCCTACCTGAAAGGAAGTTGGCCACCCTTAGCTTGAGCCCAAAGTGGTGTCTGCCAAAACAGAACCAAAGGCTTAAAAAATGCAAGTTCTGTACTCTGGAAAACAAACCCTCTGAAATTTTGGGCGAGACGGTTTCCTTTCTTTCTGGGAAGTTGCTAAGTTGATCTCAGGCACTGGCAGACGACACCATTTGGATGTGTGGAAAACTTTACCTGCTGATTTCCTAGCTGAAGCCGCTGTCAGAAGTGCCAGAGCAGGTCTGGCTGGTTTCTGTCTGAGGCAGTGGCAACCCTTTTTGGATTCCCAACTCAAGAATTCTGGACAAACAAGACTCAAAATAGGGTTGTCGGGTTTTTCTTGAGCTGCTACTCCACGGCCTTGACTAGCTGCTTGTTCGGGCTCAGCTGAGCATAATATTGGGGTGGTGGTGGTGTCATAGCTGTGCAGAAACTTCTACCAAATGAATTTAGAAATGTTTCCCCTCTCCAGTTTAGGGATATAAGAAGAGCCCTGTCGGATCAGACCAGTGGTCCATCTAGTCCAGCCTCCTGCCTCACACAGTGGCCAACCAGTTCCTCCGAAGGGCCAAGAACAGGGCAGAGAGGCTGAGGCCTTCATAAGAACATCAGAAGAGCCCTGCTGGATGAGACCTGTGGGTCCATCTAGTCCAGCATCCTGTCTCACACAGTGGCCAACCAGTTCCCCTGGAGGGCCAGCAGCAGGGCACAGAGGCCGAGGACTTCTCCTGACATTGCCTCCTGGCTCTGGGATCCAGAGGATTAGTGTCTCTGACTGTGGATGCTCCCCTCAGATAGACTTCTCCATTCATCTATGATCCATTAATGGATAGACTTCTCCGTTCATCTATCTAATCCCCTTTCAAAACTGTCTAGTTCTGTAGCCATCTCTACATCCTCTGGCAGCAAATCCCACATTCTAATCACTCTCTGTGTAAAGTAGTATGTCCTTTTGTCCCTCCTGAACCTACTGCCCATCAGCGTCATGGGGTGCCTTCAAGTTCTGGTATTTTGGCAGAGGGAGAAAAAAATGCCCTTTGTCAACTCTCTCCACCCCATGCGTAATTTTTAAAATCTCTTATCATGTTCCTCCTTAGTCGTCTCTTTTCCAAACTGAAAAGTCCCTCATAGGGAAGGTGCCCCAACCCCCTCATCATCTTGGTTGCCCTCCTCTGTGCTTTTTCCAGCTCTGCAGTGTCCTTTTTAAGAAACAGAGGCCAGAACTGTACACAGTATTCCGAATGAGACCGCACCATAGATCTATACAGGGTAATATTGGCCGTTCACTGAGGAGAGCTCTCTAGGTGGTTTTCGGCATTAAGAATGCAAAAAAAATGAACATATTATTTAAAAAAACAGGAACAGGAGAGCAGCCACAATAAAACAGTGTCACAAAATGGTAACTGAGGAAATGCTTCTGAGGTAAAACTCGGCCCTTCAAGAAAATTTCAGCTTTTGCCCCTCAGACCCTCCTGCTAGAATAAAAAGTTCTCTGCTGTCTTCCTCAAACTTTGAACAGAAGCGGCCGAAGGGGCTTCTCTGAGGAAAGGAGTGCCACAATGCGGGAGCCACTACTGGAAAAGGCACTGCCCATCATGCCTGCTAATCTACCCTTGGGCAGAGATGACGTGTGGCGCAAGGCCTCACTGGATTATCTTAGCGATTGGGGCAGCATCCCCCAAGGTATCTGTCCCACGGTTCTGATCCCACCAGATTTGATTTGCGCCTTGGCTTTCTTGCTCGAGAGGTATTCTCTAGCCACCTGAAGGGCATTGCTGAAAAGGCTTGCTATACATGTTTTAATAATAATATTTGCTCTTGCAGGCCTCTCAGCGTGGTGAGTCTGGTCTCTGCTTGGGAGACCCTGTTGCCAGCATCAGAATTTTTTAGCACACCTGAGAAGGACCAGTAAAGAAGAACTTGCCCAAGGGTCTCCTGCTAGAGGATTAGGGCTGCCAACTCCTGGAAATTTTGAGTGTGGTGCTGGAGAGGGGTATGGTTTGTGGAGGGACTCCGGTGGGGTACAATGCCATAGTCCACCCTCCAAAGCAACCATTTCATCCAGGGGGACTGATCTTTGTCATATGGAGATCGGTTGTTTTTCCAGGAGATCTCCAGGCCCAGCCTAGAGATTGGCAATTCAGAGATGGCCCAGCTGTCAGTGGGCAGCTTTCCCCTGTTCTGTACCACTGTGGCCTTCAGTGGCCCTTGGCTAGAGGTCTCCCTGGTGCCCTGCCATCAGGGTAAGGAGGACTCCTTAAGAGCCCAGACTCTAATCTGGGAGATCCGGGTTTGATTCCCCACTCCTCCACTTGCAGCCGCTGGATGACCTTGGGCAAGCCACAAGTTGTATCAGAGCTGTTCTCTCAAGGACAGTTGTCTCAGAGCTCTCTCAGCCGCATCTACCTCACAGGGTGTCTGTTGTGGGGAGGGGAAGGGAAAGAAGTTTGTAAGCTGCTCCGAGACTCTGAGTGAAGGGTGGGGTATAAATCCAATCTCCTCCTCCTCCTCCTCCTCCTCCTCCTCCTCTTCTTCTACTACCTCTAAGCTGTGGAGGCTTGTGAGCAAAAATCCTACTTTGTGAGCTCCTGGCATTAAAGCTGTGAGTGAGCGATTCAGCTGCTGCATAAATTTAGTTTGCTCTGGAGCCCATCCTTCCTGAGCTAAGGCAAAAAATGTATGAGCCGGAGGCTAAAAAACTGTGAGCTAGCTCACACTAACTCAGCTTAGAGGGAACACTGCCCACTGCCCCCTGGAGCCATCTGACATCCAGAGGCCACCAGAAGGCTTGTCTCTCCTCCCCTGAAAGGGCTGGACTAGATGGCCTTTGGAGTCCCTGCCATGCTGTAGGGTTTGGGGGGGTTTTTTGACAGGGAAAGGGAAATCTGCTGCGTTTCCACTTCCCGTCTCCCACCCTCACCCTCCAGCTGGGCTTAGCTGGCACGGCTGCAGGCATGACCATCTGCATTGCGTGAAGGGCTGGCGCCGCGGCCAAGTCAGAAGGAGCCCTCCTTTTGTTCTCCGCTACTGCTGCTGTCGATTCGATAAGGCGCACGGCACATAGCTTCCCGCAATGTCTTATTACATTTTTGAGGCAGACGGCAAAGGAACAGGTAAAGTCCACCCCAGCCTCCCACTGGCCTGTCTTTCTCGGGTGTGTGTGTGTGGGGGGGGATTGCCTTAACTCAGTAGCGGCCTCTCGCGCTAGCTTTGGGGCACTGCGGGGATGGCGAACGTGGAGACGGTGCACGGTGCACAGGGGACCAATCAAATGCCGTTCCATTGGCGGTCATGCGCTTGGTTCCCTCTGGCAATGTGCGTACTGGCGCACCTCTCTTGTAATTCTCAAGTCATCATCCCCACCCCACCCCGGTCTTTTTTTGCATGCTGTCCCCAAGAGCATTGCTTGTTGTACCCGTTTTCAAAAAAATACATAGGCCGGAGACCACGGATCCCTGGGTAAACAGTGTTCCGCATGTGTCCCGCTGCGCACAAGAATTTATGCGCATGTGTCTGCTGAATGAACGGGTGGTGTGGTGGCCCATGAAAGCCACAAGCGGCTTATTCAGAGGGAAGAGGGAAGGGCCGGCTTGTTCAGAGGATGACTCCCGTACCACCAGCTCAGGAGATGGGATGTCAGCATCCGCTGACAGTCTCACGTTGCTATGGGGACAAATATAATCTTTTTCTCCCCACTCTGCGGCTCCTCCCAGTTTTCAGTAGCTCCGACACTGTATTCTCCTGTTGCCTTGGGCATGTCTGCTAACCTTGATTATCGCCCGGATTATTCGAACACCACTTTTTTTTGGGGGGGGGGGATCTGAACAGTGTCTCTGGCGTAGTTGGGGTTGTCAACTTCCAGGTGGTGGCTGGAGACCTCCCAGAATTACATCTCATCTCCAGGCTACAGAGATCAGTTTCTTTGGAGAAAACGGCAGCTTCGGAAAGTGAGTTCTAGGGCATCATACCCTCCTCAAACCCCACCTTCCCCTGGCTCCACTCCCAAACTCTCCAGATAGTTCCCAGCCCAGAGTTGACAACTCAAGGTGTAGTGATGGGTGTGTTAGACTACAGCTGGAAAGGCTCAGGTTCAAATCCCCATTATGCAAAGAAACTGTTTTATGGAATTTTTTAGGCTGCCCAGTGGTCATTTCATTAATTTTTGAATGCTCATGGCTTGTTTTTAATATTAAACATTTGTGCTGCTGTTTTTATGAGGGGATGGTCTTGTTTCCACACGGGAACTCAATCACGTCTCAGGAGAGGTGGCATATAAATCTTCTGAATAAATAAAGACCACTGAAGGTGACTCTCTCTCTCTCTGTATCTCTGTCTCTCTCTCTCTCTGTCTCTCTCTCTCCTCCTTCTTTGCATTTTGACATTTGTTTTACATTTAAAGGACCTCTTCCTTTCCTAGGACCAGGAGCAGCGGCTCTGCTCAGTGCCCCCACCCTTGAGAGGTAAAGTGGGCAGTCACAAGAGGCGGGGTCTTTTCTGTGGCTCCGCCTCCTCTGGGCCATTCCCTCCCCACAGCTGCCTGCCTGGTGCCTGGCTTGTCTGTTGAGGCGCCAGATAAAAACGCTTCTGTTTACCCAGGCTTTGGGGAGATTTGGGTTTGTGTGTGTGTGCGTTTTCTCCCTCTGACTTGTTACTTGTTTTCTCGCTGCCCTGATGGTGTTCAGGAGTTTTGTTGGCTTTTATCTAAATATTTTGGCTGCTCAATTAACTGTTGTGGTTTGTACCTTTACCTTTTTACCTCTGGCGGTTTCATGTGGTTTGATTTTTGTCTAACCATTGGGAACCACCTCGAGCGCCATTGACAGAGAATCTGCAGGGTATATGTTTCAAAGTTTCCTGTGGGAGGGAGTTCCAAAGTCTTTGGCCCACTTTCAGAAGCAAAAACAGGTAACCGCAAGGGAAAGGAATTTCCCCCTCTGTTGCTGTGCTAAGACTTTGGAACTCCCCTCCACAGTAATTCACCTGGCCCCAAATCTGCTGTCTTTAGGTGTTTGGGAAACGACTTTTTAATTTTGAGTCTATTTGCTTGGTTATATCTCTCCCTCCTTTTGCCAGTTTCTTTTACCACTTTTACTGCTAGTTCTCTGTTTGATCTGCCAGTTTTACTAACTTTATTGCTTTTTTAACGAAAGCACTGCCACTTTGGTCTACTGCTTTTCCGCCCTTGTTTGTGCACCTACATGAATTATCTTTGTTTATATTGATTTGAATGCTGCCATCTTTAGTCTAATTGTTTTTCTTTCATGGATGCTGTAATCCAGACATGTTTTTATTGGGAGAATGCAATGTGACATGTTTTAAGTAACTAAACAACAGTTAAAGACATTGTTCTGTAACCATCCTGGTTTTCTTTCCTCCCCAACTTTCATTCTGCAAAGGTGGGAACATCCACACTCCATCCACTAGCATGGCAGGGTCTGGGCAATATCGTCAGCTGATCAATGACTACGGACCTCCCTCTCTAGGCTACACGCAAAGTGTGCAGGTAAAACCCTCCTGTCTGCCTTTTAGTAATCTTTTTCGTTTGGGATTGTCAGGGGACTGCAGGCTTTTGTATGGAGAAGCTGCCCTCCAGTTCGTCAGGGGTTAATATAAATATGACCGAGATAAGTATTTGAAGAGCTGTCACTTGGAGGAGGGCAGAGAGCTGTTCCTGTTGGCAGCAGAGGAGAGGACTCACAATAATGGGTTTAATTTAAGGGCGGGAAAGTACCAGCTGGATCTTAGGGAAAAATTTCCACAGTATGAGTGGCGCAACAGTGGAATCAGCTGCCCAGGGAGATGGAGAGCTCCCCCTCCCTGGCAGTCTAAGCAGCGGCTGGACAAACACTGGTCAGGGATGCTCTAGGTCAGGGGTGGCCAAACGGGCTTAACGTAAGAGCCACATAGAATAAACACAGATGTTTGAGAGCTGCAAGACATGACCAAATATTGTCTGTTTTTTTTGAAAAATATGCAAATTTGCTTTTTATGAACATTAAAAGAGACTGCCAAAAATAATAACAAAAGCGGTAAAAGCAGGTATTGATAATGATATTAATTTGTCCAATGATATTTGTTTGCTAATGATATTTAGCTTCCCCAGCCGCCCTGCCGGAGCCACGTAATATATGTGAAAGAGCCGCATGTGGCTCCCGAGCCACAGTTTGCCCACCCCTGCTCTAGGCTGATCCTGCACTGAGCAGGGGGTTGGACTCGATGGCTTGCATGGCTCCTTCCAACTCTGTGATTCTATGATCCTCTTAAGTTGTGATATTTTAAAAGACTGGTTTTAAACTGGTTGCACGATCTAACTAATCAGTGTGGTTGGCACAGATGTGAAAGATGGGAGTGAGAGATGCTTTGTCACCCAGCCTTCTGTTTGCACTGGTAACTGGTTTGACCGCCCCACCCAAATATGCAGATTTATGAAACAATGCCTCTTCTTCCGAACACGATTTATGGCTGCTCTGCCCACTGCAGAAACCTAGTAGATGTACATACAGGGGTTTCCCTACCCCTGACCAGCTCTCCAACAGTTCTGGCACCCCTCCCTCCCACACCATTTCCCCGCCACCTTGTGCTTAAGGCACTTTGGCGCCTCTTCTTTTCGGTGATCCCACCTGGGGTTTGCAATAAATTTGTTAACAAAATTCGCACCCTGCCTTTCTGCCCGGTCAGGGCCATTGAGGTGGCTTACAGTTAAAGCAAGCGTTATAAAAGTACATCATAAATCACTTAAAGCCAAAATGAGAAGCCGTATTTAAAAGCCCCGTGTTTTAAAAACATAGGGCAGGAAGGAGGGATCCTTTGGAAGAAATGCCAGACGAAGCAAAAAAGTCTTCACCCGCTGGGCAAAGTTTGTGTGGTTTTGGTGCCACGGTGGTCTCGGCGGTCTCCCATCCAAGTACCAACCCTGCTTAGCTTCCAAGCTCTGCCGTGTCCCCTCCTAAAACCAGAGCAGATCAGCTCTGCAAGCAGCAGCCAGAGAGCCACTCGTCTGCTTGCCCACCCGTTCTGTGACATCACAGCAGCGCAGCCAATGTGTGGAAGGAGATATCGACACTACTGCCACAAATTCTCTTATAGTGCATTAATAATGGGGACAGCCCTAAAAGTCCAGGCCAGTTTGGCTGAAGTTCCTGGAGTGGGTTTTTTTCGGGGGGTTATCTTCTGGGTGTGGAACAGCGGTCGCTGGGGGTGGGGGGGGAGGTATTTATGAATTTCCCGCATTGTGCAGGGGTTGGACTAGATCAGGGATGGCCGAACTCGCTTAACGTAAGAGCCACACAGAATAAACGTCAGACGTTTGAGCGCCGCATGACATGAACAAATATTGCACACACGTTTTTATTGGAAAATAGGCACATTTGCTTTTTTAATTAACGTTAAACGAGGCTGTCAAAAATAAAAACAAAAGGAGTAAAAATAAATATTGATAATGATATTTATTCGTCCGATGATATTTTTAGGCTGGGGGAGGCAGCTTTGAGAACGCAGTTAAAGTTGTTTTCTTTCCCTCCTTCCCACTGCCTCAAGTCTGACCAGGGAGGGGAGCACTAACCGGGGAAGGGAAGACCAATCGGGGAGGCATCCCTTCGCTTCCCCAGCTGCCCTGCCGGGAGCCGCACAATATGTGTGAAAGAGCCGCGTGTGGCTCCTAAGCCACAGTGTGGCCACCCCTAGACTAGATGATGCTGGAGGTCCCTTCCAACTCTATGATTCTAGGTGACGGTGATTCTGGGGGTTGAGATAAGTAAAATCATCAGACCTTTTTATTTTTATTTTTGAAAATCCTTTCAAACACATTTTTTTATTTAGAATATTTCTGTGCCGCCTTTTCAGACTCCTGTCTTGAGGCAACATACCATGAAAAATGCAGTATAAAAAACAAGCTGGTAGATAAATGTACATTCAGAACTGCCGTCAAGTCGCCACTGACTTATGGCGACCCCAGCAAGGAACTTCCAAGGCAAGGGAGAAGCAGAGGTGGTTTGCCCTTGCCTTCCTCTGCAGAGTCTTCCCTGGTGGCCTCCCATCTGAGAACCAACCCTGCTTTTACAGCAACCCCAGCAAGGGGCTTCCAAGGCAAGGGAGAAGCAGAAGTGGTTGGCCATGGCCTTCCTCTGCAGAGTCTTTCTTGGTGGTCTCCCATGCAAGCACTGACTCTGCTTAGCTTCTGAGATGAGTTTGGCTACCATCCCCCTCCCACTAGACATAAGCAGCATAACAGCTGCCCCATAAAACAGAGCAGACCATTAAATAGCTGGTAAGATAAAACCCCTAATTAAAAGCCTGAGTAAAAAGATGTGTTTTTAGCCTGCTGCCTAAAAGAAAGTTCTGGAAAACACGGATTGTCAGACATTACCCATGGAGTCAAGCACCTTCCCCACACTATACAGTTCCGGTTAAAATGCACACTTTAAGCTGCAAGGCACGAATTGATTTGTCTGAGGCTGCTTCTAGGTTTGTTGGTGACTTGGACTGTTTGCCTAATCCGTAGCCGGTTTCCTTCCACTCCATCAGGGTACTAGCGGTACTCAAGTCCCACAGAGCAAGTATGCCGAACTTCTGGCCATCATAGAAGAATTAGGAAAAGAAATTAGGCCGACGTATGCTGGAAGCAAAAGTGCCATGGAGCGGCTAAAACGAGGTAATCAAGCTTGTTGGAGGTGGAAAAGAGATCTTTTCTAGGGCTCTTTAACTTAATGCAAAACTTGGAATAAAGTTTTTAACTTTGCAAGATGATGAGGAAAGCTCGTCTGCCTTTTCTCTCTCTCTGAACATAAGAACATAACAGAAGCCAATGTTGGATCAGGCCAATGGCCCATCCAGTCCAACACTCTGTCACACAGTAGCCAAAAATATCAGGTGCCATCAGGAGGTCCGGCAGTGGGGCCAGGACACTAGAAGCCCTCCCACTGTTGCCCCCCCAAAGCACCAAGAATACAGAGCATCACTTGCCCCAGACTGAGAGCTACTATCTAGACCTTGTGGCTAATAGCCACTGATAGACCTCTGCTCTATATGTTTATCTAATTCCCTCATGAAGCCGTCCATGCTTGTAGCTGCCACCACCTCCTGTGGCAGTGAATTCCATGTGTTAATCACTCTTTGGGTGAAGAAGTACTTCCTTTTATCCGTTCTCACCCAACTGCTCAGCAATTTCATGGAGTGCCCCCGAGTTCTTGTACTGTGAGAAAGGGAGAAAAGGACTTCTTTCTCTACCTGCTCTATCCCATGCATAATCTTATAAACCTCGATCATGTCACCCCTCAGCTGTCGTTTCTCCAAGCTAAAGAGCCCCAAGCGCTTTAACCTTTCTTCACAGGAAAAATGTTCCAACCCTATTATCATTCTAGTTGCCCTTTTCTGCACTTTTTCTAGTGCTATATCTTTTTTGAGGTGTGGCGACCAGAACTGTACACAGTACTCCAAATGAGGTCGCACCATCAGTTTATGTAGGGGCATTATGATACTGGCTGATTTGTTTTCAGTTCCCTTCCTAATAACCCCCAGCATAGCGTTGGCCTTTTTCACTGCAGTCGCACACTGTCTCGACATTTTCATTGAGTTACCTACTACGACTCCAAGATCTCTGTCTTGGTCAGTCTCCGCCAGTTCGGACCCCATCAACATGTATTTATAGTTAGGATTATTGGCCCCAATCTGCATCACTCTGCTTTTATTCTGACCTCCAAGATGCATCCCTTTTCCACTTTATTCTAACAATTCTGCGAGGTAGGTTAGGCTGAGGGACTAGCCCCGCTATGTCACCCAGAGAGCTTCATAGCCAAGTGGGGAGAGTCTGATCTGAATCGGGCACTGCACATGGGGCGCAAATGAAGGAAACCGGTGACTCTCTGTGTCTGTTGCGCAAGGTGAGGGACCCCAGATCCAACCGGTGTAGCCCGTAATGTGGGAATCAGCCCTAAGGACCTGAGATGGGATCAGAGAGCCAGTTTGGTGTCGTGGTCAGGAGCGCAGACTCTAATCTGGGAGAACTGGGTTTGATTCCCCACTCTTCTGCATGCAGCTGCTGGCGTGACCTTGGGTCAGTCACAATTTCTCTCGGAGCTGTTCTCTCAAGAGCAGTCCTCGAGAGAGCTCTCTCAGCCCCACCTACCTCACAGGGTGTCTGTTGTGGGGAGGGGAGGGGACAAGAGATTGTAAGTTGCTCTGAGACTCCTTTGGGTAGTGATGGGTGGGGTATAAATCCAATCTCTTCTCTTCTTCCTAAACATGAGATATTTTTAAAGCCAGTCCAAACCGATGGTCTGTTATCTGTTTCGCAGGCATCATTCATGCTAGAGGATTAGTTCGGGAGTGTCTGGCGGAGACCGAGCGGAACGCACGATCCTAGCTTTCCCTCTCGAGCAGCAAGAGTTTTCCATCTCTTCACGAACAAGACAGAGAATTCCTTTGGAGACAATGGGAACATTCAGACAAATCCCTTAATTGGACTATTCTCCCCTCCCTGCCTTCTAAGAATGTGGGCTGGGACCCAAAGAGCTACTTGAGATGCTCCCGGGAGCTTTGTGCGCCCAGTGGAATGTTCGGACCTTTTTGTGCTTTGAGTAACAGATCTCCCCTCACCCCCCCGTTTTTGAAACTCCACTTTGTTTCAGAAGCAGTTCGACGAAGAATGAGATCCCTCCTTCCTCCCTTCGGACACGGAGAACTGGCAACGTTTCTGTTCGGTTGGGCGCTCCCCGAATTCATTTGGAAGATAGATATATATATTTTAAATTGCACTCAATTTACTTTTCTTCCGGTCTCATTTTCTATTTCTTACTGCATTTGTTTACAAGCTGCATTCCAGGGGAGCCCCAAAGGTTCCTCAAGAGGGTGGTCAGAAAAAGCAATCTTCCCATGACGTTTTTAGCTGCAGAGGTGTTTGGTGGAAAAGCTGGGGCCATGTCCCATGATCCTTTGCAATGAATTGGGATTCCATGGCATGTGCTGGACCAATACGGAGTAGTTCCTTGAAGATGGTGTGGCAAACACTCCCCTAATGGCCTGTATGCTCACCTTCTAAGGATTTCATGCTAAGGACAGAGCTGTTCCCCGCCCCCCGCTGCCAATAAGTTTCCCGATTCAAATAGTCTGACACGTAAACCATAAACTCCATTTAACACCCCCTCCTTTTTCTCTCTCCACATGACTGTTCATATTTTAGAAGTGCATGAGACAGAACACAATCTGTCAAATCCTGAAAGGGGCCCCAATACTAACTTGGTGACTTTGCCAAATAAGGGGGGGGGGATTCAAATAAGTGACTGAAACTTATTTGCATCTTTGTATGTATTTATTACTTGATGTAATAAAGCTTATTTTCAGTAACGGTTTGTGTTATTAAAAAGTCTACGTAAGTATTGCGTTCTCTTGGGCGTTAGCAGTTCAGCAGATCCGAGATGCCAGCAGGGGGCAGCAGAGGCACAGAAATAGAGCTGCTGAATGAAAATTAGGGATATCACTGAACTGCTAGTTGTTGGAGGGCTGCCCCACTCCAAAGGCTCACCTCTTGGATTCCCCCCCCCCCCAGTTCCAAGCTGAGCCATGGCTTTCTTGGGATGACTCCCAATGTCTGTGTCTGAAGAAGTGTGCTTGTACACGAAAAGTTTATACCCAGAATTAAACTTGGTTGGTCTTAAAAAGCGCCACTGGACTCAAAACCTTATTCTGTCGCTTTGGACCAACACGGCTACTCACCTGAATCTCAATTTCTTCCAGTTTGTCAGCTGAAAGGAGGGATACAGCTGCAAGAAACAAAGGGGTATGTGTGTTGCTGCCATTAGTTCTAATTGTGACCCCCACCCCACCCCCCAAGATCCCTAAAAAGCCCTGAGCCACCCTGAAGAGAGGGGAGCGGTAGAAAGGGTGGGGCCACGCAGTGGAAATGCCAACTATAGTTCTGGCACAGCTGTCCTTGAAAAAGAGCAGTTTCTGTCAGAGCTCTCTCAGCTCCGCCTACCGCACAGGGTGTCTGCTGCAGGGAGGGGAAGAGAAAGGAGATTGTAAGCCGCTCTGAGACTCCCTTGGGTAATGACGGGCGGGGTATAAATCCAATCTCTTCTCTTCTTCTATATCGCCCTGGTACTATCACCTGCACTTTCACTCTTGGAACTGCAAGTTTATCCTCTGGCAACTGCAAATTCTTATTTCATCATCACCACACATACAAGTATACCCAGCCTGAAAGGATAGAACAGAGAGTTCTACCAACAGCATGCAAAAAGCACTTTTATTCTGGAGGGGGGGGTGGAAGTCAGGGACGAAAAACAGGCGCCCAAATTTGCCTTATTTGTCTTCCAATGCTTGCAGTTCTTTCAAAAGCCTCTTCCTTTCAAGGTTCTCCCTCGCCTGCTGCCTCTTGAGTTGCTTTTTCTTCTGCAGCTCCTTTCTCTCTTTAACAACCTCGCTGGCTTCACCTTTGTGGAAGACATCCACTTTCTCCTGCAGGATTTCTCTGGCTCTCTGGCGGTTCAGCTCTAATGATCGTGTTTGATGGCACTGGGGGGACGGAAAGGAGATTCATTTACTGAAGAGGCGGCGGCAGCCGGGCCTGGCTTGGAGGTCAGATATATTTCTGCAGTTCTGCCATGATTAGAAATATGAGGTTATGACTGGCAAGAAACTTAAGAACATAAGAGAAGCCAATGTTGGATCAGGCCAGTGGCCCATCCAGCCCAACACTCTGTCACAGAGTGGCCAAAAACACCAGGTGCCCTCAGGAGGTCCACCAGTGGGGCCAGGACACTAGAAGCCCTCCCACTGTTGCCCCCCCCCAAGCACCAAGAATACAGAGCATCACTTGCCCCAGACTGAGAGTTCCTATCTAGACCTTGTGGCTAATAGCCACTGATGGACCTCGGCTCCATATGTTTATCTAATTCCCTCTAGAAGCCGTCCATGATTGTAGCTGCTGCCACCTCCTGTGGCAGTGAATTCCACGTGTTGATCACTCTTTGGGTGAAGAAGTCCTCCCTTTTATCCATTCTAACCCGACTGCTCAGCAATTTCATGGAGTGCCCACGAGTTCTTGTCTTGTGAGAAAGGGAGAAAAGGACTTCTTTCTCTGTCTGCTCTATCCCATGCATCATCTTAAAAACCTTGATCATGTCATCCCTCAGCCATCGTTTCTCCAAGCTAAAGAGCCCCAAACTTCCCCAGCTACAGTCCTGGAGGAAAAGGACAGATAAGAAGATGCACACGGGGACTGCAGTAGTTAGAGAGACTACTTCTAGGAGCCAAGCAAATGGAGTAACAGAAGAAATCTTGTGGATATATGGAGGAAAGGGGATACAGGTAGAGCACACCTGCTTTCCATCACTATCCTAACTCTGGTTTCTTTGGGGGAATGAAGTCATTAAGCAAGCCAGGGGGTGCAGCAATAGCTAGATGAAGAAGAAGAGATTAATTTATACCCCGCCCTTCACTACCCAAGGGAGTCTCAGACCGGCTTACAATCTACTGTCCCTTCCCCTCCCCACAACAAACACCCTGTGAGGTAGGTGGGGCTGAGAAAGCTCTGAGACAATTGTCCTTGAGAGAACAGCTGGTACAGAGCTATGGCTTGCCCAAGGTCATCCAGCCAGGTGCAAGTGGAGGAGTGGTTAATCAAACCTGGTTCTCCCAGATTAGAGTCCGCGCACTTAACCACTACACCAAACTGGCGGGGTAGAGCCTCTGACTGGCAGGCCCAAGGACCTGGGCTCTCCAGTAAGGACCAGGTTACAGGTGACGCGAAAGACCTCATCTTGAGACCCTGGGGAGCCGCTGCCAGTCTAGGTAGACAATATGGGCTCTGATGGACCAAGGGTCTGATTTGGTATAGGGCAGCTTCATGTGTTCCTGGAGAGCCGTACACTGTGAAATCACTTCCTCTGAAGTATGGCAGTACTGTTGCACTCCATTAACTGCATAACTGTTCAGTCTTTGGCTGCTGAAATATTTCTGTCACCTGTTGACAGGCACGTGGCAGCCTCATAAAGACTCTGGGGTGAAAGAGGCAGCTCAGTTAAAGGCGAGCTGGTCACAGAATCATAGAGTTGGAAGGGACCTCCAGAGTCATCTAGTGCAACCCTGGTCCCTAGTCCAACACAATGCAGGGAATTCACAAATACCCCCTCACACCCCCCCAAGGGACCCTTGCTCTATGGCCAGAAGAGGTTAAAAAAAAATACAAAAAACCTCCTCCGGGATCCCTGACCAAATCGGCCTGGGGAACAATGGCTTCCTGACCCCAAAGTGGCGATCAGCATTTCCCTGGGTGTGTAAGAAAGGGCCAACTGAAGTCGATGTGAAAGTCACTCACTAAAACATTCAGCAACTGGATGAACACAGAGGTCAATTTTACTAGCCCCGATGCCCACAGGCAGTGATCCCTCTCAGCTGAGTTAGTGTGAGCTAGCTCACAGTTTTTTAGCCTGCAGCTCACAGATTTTTGCCTTAGCTCAGGAAGGATGTGGCTCCAGAGCAAACTAATTGATGCAGTAGCCAAATGGCTCGCTCACAACTTTAATGCCAGTAACTCCGAAAATAGAATCTTTGCTCACAAGACTCCACAGCTTGGAGGGAGCATTGCCCACAAGTATTTGTGTCAATTAATATTTGCGGCACCAAAGCTTCTCGTCTGCTTTCCTGGAATGTAATTATTATTCTGCTGGCGATTGGGGGGCTACATACAAACAGGCATTGCACTCAGTATCGGATCATGTGCAGTGACGTACAACCCTGCAAAAAGCAATAGTGATGACAGCGCAAGTCACGGAATGTCAACAGTGTCACCTTGACTACAATCCCGGAAGGAATATGCTTCAGGACCACGCAGTTGCTGGTTTTATTTGTCGCCTGGCCTCCGGGCCCCGATCCCCGCACAAACTGCTCTTCCAAGTCTGCTTCATTCAGAGGCAGAAGGTCTTCGGAGCTCTTCTTCTTGGCCACGAGGAATAAAGGGCCGGACGTCTGGGGCAACAGGAAATGGTGCTTTCCCCAGAGCCTCGGGGCCTGAGGGACACCGCTGAGTTTAATCAAGGAATGTGAGAAGTGCAGGAAGCTCGAAGGGGGCATCGGAAACTGGAGACTAGGACTCAGCCCTGGAAAAGAAAGAAGGCCTTGAAGACGCTGGTTACCATAAAACCAGACTGAGGGGAACCTTCACATTAAGAGGCAGTAATCCTCTGAATCCCAGACCCAGGAGGCAACATCAGGGGAAGGCCTCGGCTTCTCTGCCTTGCTGTTGGCTGGCCAGAGGAACTGACTGGCCGTTGTGTGAGACAGAATGCTGGACAGAATGGACTACTGCTCTGATCCAGCAGGGCTCTTCTCATGTTCTTATGAAGGCCTCGGCCTCTCTGCCCTGTTGTTGGCCCTCCAGAGGAACTGGTTGGCTGCTGTGTGAGACAGGATGGACCCTCACTGGTCTGATCCAGCAGGGCTCTTCTTATGTTCTTATGAAGGCCTCAGCCTCTCTGCTCTGTTGTTGGCCCTCCAAAGGAACTGGATAGTCACTACGTGAGACAGGATGCTGGACTAGATGGACGGCTGATCTGATCTAGCAGGGCTCTTATCATGTCCTCCAGGTTGTCTTTTCCAATGATGCTTTTCAGGATTGAGGTCCATTTCTAATATTAGTATAGACTGTTAAGTGAAATATCCACATAACAGCAAAACAAGCTTTAAGCACTGACTTCTTTTTAAAGAGATGTTCTCACATGCCTGTTCTTTGCTTATCTTGGCCCACCCCCTGATTCATTCCGCAGTGAAGTCACAATCCACTGCTTGCAATATCAGTTGCCAGGGTAATAAGTGAAGCGGGGAGAGAAACTGCATCATGACTTCCACTGCAGGGCCTGCCAAGAAGAGCTTTGCACTGCAACCAAGCAGCAGATTAAATACCGTCTGGCAACTATTCATCATGGTAAGAAACATCAGTTCTATTCCTCCCGCAAAGGGTTAGCCAACTGGGATACAGGTCCTTACAAGAAAGTACAGGCAGATGTAAGGGGAGAAAAAGATCCACCGAGCTATCTGTCAACTATCTGTAATCTCTCTGTCATTATATATAACCTGAGTGAATGCATCTTCCGTTGCATATAACTCAGTTCCCATAGCTGAACAATGGTGGCTATCTATTAGCCCATCTTCTGTCTGAAGCCAGAAAGCAAACAGAACTCCCTGGGTTCTGTACTTGGCTATGAGCATGGAATAGAAAGAGTTATTTTGAATTTCATCTCTGACTCTGTATGCCTGAGGGAGAAGTCGCCTGGCCAGATGTTCATGGGTGCAGCAGGACACATTCTGCACCTACTGGGGGCTAGGAACCAGGAATCAAGGAAGCAATTCTGCATCCATATTTTGGAGAGAAGAGGTGCAGGATTCTTGGACTCTTTCCCTGGCCCATCCTAATGTTAACTGACAAAAAAAGGAACAAAGTTAGAGTCAAATGGCACCTTTAAAACCAAAAAAGTTTTGTTGAAGGTGTGAGCTTTCGTGTGCATGCACACTTCATCAGATGATGAAATGATGTGACAAAAAAGGGGACAAACTTGTAATACCATTACTCCCACTGTCTGACCAACACCCCCCAATTACATACTGTTGAAAGCTCTACCCTGTGCCATATTCAGTGACTCCGTAACGGCCTCTCTGACGGCTTAAAAACCGAGGGCGTTTGTTCTTGCAGTTACAGACATTTATTTCCTTTGTATTCTACCTTCCCATTAGTATGTGCTAAGAGGCTGTGTTTGGACAAATTACTAAATCAATATAAAAAAGAAAACTAAAGGCGGGGACGTCTCTCTATTGCACACAATGGATAAGCGGTTTGCAGAAAGGGACTCTTGATCCAGAAAAAGAAAAAGACTGTCTGGCGATATATTATCACCACTCAAAAACACGTTGCAACAGCTGCAATGCACGGAGTGGCCTGCTGTTCACATTTAGAGGGCC
Organism: Lepidodactylus listeri; assembly: GCA_029233225.1. Lineage (NCBI taxonomy): Eukaryota > Metazoa > Chordata > Lepidosauria > Squamata > Gekkonidae > Lepidodactylus > Lepidodactylus listeri. Next base: position 6,919,811 of record JARCFY010000013.1, on the reverse strand, counting down.
TTAGTATTCATTCTCAAAAAAATGCATGTGAGCTGGGCCATTAGGAATGAGCAGTCTCTGAATAACTCACACTGACAGCTTGCCACAAATCCTCTAAAGGTGGGCAAATTTTTTTTTTACCAGCGACAAAAAAATAGATGCAATCTGATAAATTTGAGCAATTGGGTCATATGCTGTAAACACCTACGGCAGTGGGGCTGGTTTTAAAGAGGAAAGGGGGGGGGGGGAGCAGCACTGCCCAAGTTGCCAACTCCAGGGTGGGAAATTCCTGGGGATTTGGGGCAGAAGTGAGGTGGAACCTCAGTGGGGTACAATACTACACAGCCTACTTTGCAAAAGAGCCCTTTCCTCCAGGGAGACCGATCTCTGTCGGCTGGAGCGGAGTTGGCATTCCAGGAACAGGGGCCGGCCACCTGCGGGGGGAGGCTTTCCTTACCTCCTAGAAGGACACGTCGAAACACCCAGGATAGAACCAGGCCTTGCCGGCCACCGTATTTGCGCATGCGCCCGCCTGTTTACACTAACCAAAGCACGAGCGCGCCCTGACTCCAAAACGAGGGAGAGAAACCCGCCCACCAACCAATCGCAGGGCAACAGCCCCTTACGCAACGGCCCTTCTCTCCTATCCCCGCCCAGGGTGTCGAACGCCGCGCGCCCGAACGGGCCAATGCCCCGGCAGCCTTCCCCCCCGCCCCGTCTAGCCAATCATGTCACAAGGCTGCCCTCGCTGCGCGGCCCCTCAGCAGCCAATCGGCCGCGGGGGTGAAGCCGAGCCGCGCGCTCTGCCAGAAGCCGTTCGAATCTCAACCGCCAATCCGGAGGGGGAGGGGGGAGGAAGATGGAGCCCGCGTCGCTCGAGTCTGTGGACAGTTTATCGGCCGGCTGGAGCAAAGGAAAGGCGAGGGAGGGAGAATAATAATAAAAACTGGTAACCCCCCCGCCGCCGCCTCAACTTGGACACCCCCCTCCAGTCGAAATGCAGGTAAGGGCCCGGAAGTGCGGCCGCCGGCGTGTCGAAAAGGGGGGGGGGGGGGTTCCGCTGAGGCTCGTCGCTTTCGCTCGCGCCCCTCAAACAGGCGAGTGACGTCTCCCCCAGCCAATCGCCTTCCGGCTATGTTGTCAACATTTCAAAAATGACGTGAAGGGCGGTCCAATGAGGAGCGAGAGGAGGGTGGGGCTTGGGAACTGGAGGGAACGGGCAAGGGGGGGGGGGGGACGGGGAGACCCCTAAAGTGGGGCTTGGACAATAAGAGGAATAAAGTTGGCTCATTTAAAAGGCAGGGGGGCATTTAGCTGAGGAGAGCCGAAGACTTGCAAAACCCACGAAGGAGAAGGAACGCCCCCCTCCCCCCCCCCCTTGTCGCCATCGCCTGAGGGGTCCCTCAGACAGGAGGAACTGCCTAAGTACAAGCCACCCTTCAAAACCCAAAAAAGGAGAATTGATTTAAGAGGAAATGATGAGGCTTCCTATTTGGTTAGTGTTTTCAGTATCCAGAATGATCCTGTTGCAGACGTTATCAGTGTAATTTTACAACAGCAGCCCTGTAAGGTAGACCAGTACTGCTGTTCGCCATATTACAGAGGAGGGGGGATGGCTTCCCTGAGGCCAGTGAAGTGAGCTTATGGCAAAGGAGAGATTTGGGCTTGGGCATCATGTGTTCCGGCTCTAAAAGATGAGGGAAGGCTTGCCGGGGGGGGGGGGGGGGGGGATGTTGAATTTTTTTCCCGGGGTCTTCACATGTATCCTACAACAATTCTGTAGGTAGGTCAGGATCTTCATTCCCAGTGTTGTAGATGGGGGTAGGGTTATCTATTGGCTTGACTTATTTATTTGTTTACTTCATTTATGTCCTGCCTTTCTTCCCCAGTGAGGATCCAAAGTGGTTTACATTGTTCTCCTCTCCTCTGGTTTATCCGCACAACAAGGGTAAGAAAGAAGCCTGATAAAGGCCAGTATTAAAAACCTAGTGTGCACTTGTTATATACAAAAATATATGTATTTATTAGAAAGACAGTTAAAAACATATAAGGGCCCAGCGAAAGCCTAGTTAGAAAGTGCAAAGGACCTGAACACAAGAGCCAAAATATATGTTGATTCCAGGTATTGGGTCAAGTTTGTTTTCTCCTCCCTGTGTCTTATTATCCTCACAACAACCCTGTGAGGTAGGTTAGGCTGAGAGTGTGAGTGGCCTGAGGTCACCCAGCAAGCTTCCAGGGCAGAGTGGGAATTTGACCCTGGTCTCCTGAATACTAGTTTGAGCTGTCTTAAGGCTGCATAGTTAGTTCACAGCTGAGATGAGGTTTGGTCATTGTAGTTCTCAAAATGTACTGTCATTTTATGCCTCTGCTTGGAAATAAGCCCAACTGAGTTTGGTGGGATTTGCATCTTGTTAACTAGAGGTATTGCAGCCTCAGTCTCTTTGCAGCTTTGTTATGCTAACTTAGAAGACTTTCTTTTTTAACAGACCCTGCCCCTTTCGCAGGCAGTAATTAAGCAGGTGAAGCTTTCCCCTCCCTTTTGTCAGTGTGTCAGGAAACAAATGGTTCCAGCTGTTTTTGTATCAGGCTGTTGCTGAAGGTGCTGAAAGAAGACCAGTAAAACAGTGACCATTCTAATGTAAGAGGGTTAGCCCCTGCTTAAGGAACAAGTTAGATTTTCGCCCCCTTTTTCATCACAGGGATGATAAACGATATTAGGAATGTCTTGGATAACCATTTTAAGAGAGATTTCTATGAAATGTCACTGCAGTGTCTTGCATACATGTTTTGTTTTGGTCGTTGTCTTAGTCTGTTTCAGATTATGCTTATTTTAGAATCTTACCTAAAGCCCTGTCTGTGTTGCAGCCTATTGACTGTCATATAATGGACATGTTCTCCTAGCTTCTCTGTCCCATAATGACTTGGTGATTTATTATCTGTCTCGTACAGCTTCGCTATGGGCCTGTGTGTCTTTGGAAGTACAGTTTCAAAAGCCTTTGCAGTGAAAGGAAGTAGCAAAACATAGGTATCTTTCCTTTGCTGTAGTTAAATTATCTTGAAGGATTTTCCTGTTTCTTGTTTCATTCCTTGCTCCTTTCCTTTGGGTGGGGGAGGGGTAACATGTGCTTTATATTTCAATTCCTTCAAAGGCCTATATTTTTAGGTACATGTGGCTGGGAAAGCACATGCGATAGATATTTCTGCTGGGAACTGCTATGTTCAAAGTAGGTTGAGAATAACTTGCAGACGTAGTACAAATAATTAATGTGCAGGAAATTGTGGAAGGGGAAAAGTAGGTCAGGCATAATGCACTGGAAAATTTGTAACTCTGGCTTTTTTAAGGGTCTCTCGTCGATTATTACGTGGAGCGGGGAAGGATCTGTAAATCACATGTAAAAGTAGCAAAGGGTTTCTGCTTCAGTCTCTGTTATCTCCAGGGTTTGGTTTAGCAGTCTGAAGTGACAAGTGTGGGGAAAGTTTCTGTGTGAGAGAGTGCTTGCCAGACAGAGGAGAAAACACTGACCTAGATGGGCCAATAGTTTTGACATGGTATGAAGCAGCTTCACATGTTCGTGTGGAGTTTGGATGTAAAACACCAGCAGTGGAACCAGAAATGGCCAGTATGTTTCAGATATTGACATACTCTGGTAGTCGAATTTGGGAGCCGTTGTAACATGTTTTATTTGGGACTGCTTTGGAAGGCTGCTCAGAGAACATAGGAAAGAAGAGAAACCATACTGCCTCAGGCCAATGGCCCATCCAGTCCAACTTCTGTGTCACACAACAGCCAAAACCCAGGTGTCACCAGGAGGCCCACCAGTGGGGCCAGACTTAATTTAATCCAAAATCTGTTTATTGTCAGGGCTGACCACCGTGATTGTATTGCACCAGTTTTCATTCAGCTTCATTGGCTGCCAGTTTGTCTCTGGGAACGATTTAAATTGCTGGTTTAGCAATAAATGTTTAGGGATCATAGTTCCTGCCCTCTGCAACAAAAGCCTACCTGGACACTTGTGTTGTCTGATGGGGCATCACTTCGGGTTCCACCATAGTTGGAAGTTCAGCAGGCAGTAACATACAACAGGGCCTTTACAGTGGTGGCATTAAGGCTACAGAACGGCCTCTCCTATGAAACAAAGCTGACACTTTCCTTTGTGATCTTTCAGAGTACAGTAAAGACCTGGTTTCCCCACAGGCTTTCAGGTTAGCTTAAGGTTGTGTCTTCCTGGAGTATACAGGTGTAGATTTTTAAAAATGTTGGTTGAGGCTTTTTTGATAAAATATAGGGGTCATGTAGGGTTACCAACCTCCAGGAGGGGCCTGGAGAACTTCCACTATTTGATCTCCAGGCAAAAGAGATCAGTTCCCCTGGAGGAAATGGCTGCTCTGGAGGGTGGCATTGTATTCTGTTGACATCCCTACCCAAACCCCACCCTCCCCATGCTCTACTCCCAAAATCTCCAGGTATTTCCCAACCCAGAGCTGGCAACCCTATGTAATCCCTTACTCCCAAACTGTTGCTTTGTGTATTGTTTCTCTCTGTTATTTTTCCTGTGATGCTGTATTTTTGTTGTGATTGTTATGTTTTTTCCAAACTTTTTGGGAGTGGTTATGCTAAAAACTGGGATAATTAAAAAATTAAAATACCTTTTTGAAGCTTCAGTACAGAAATTGCCCTTAGATGATGAAGCAGAATGGTTAATCAGATCTTATTTCAAATAGTTATCGATGTGAAATTTGTATGTGTCTTTTTTTTTTCTTTTTTAAGAATAACCACATGTTTTGCAAGCATGAGATATGGAAAATTTGGACTTGGTGAAAACTGAGCAAGATACCTCTGTGGATACCAGTATCAGAAATGCTCACAACTCTGTGGGCTATGACTTGAGTAATAACAGGTAAACACTGATGTGCCACACAGGCTGGGTTTTTTTAATGAATAGAAAGGCCAGTTCTCTTGGCTAAGCCAGTGCAGAAACATTTTGTGTTTTTCCACAGCGTAACTTTTCAAGACAGCGAGATTACGATTGTGCTCAAGAAAAAAATGCTTTTTTAAAAAATTGATTATAGCAGCTAATGCTTTGAAAAAGTGTCTGGTATACCTTTTTTTGGTGGTTGTGTATTCTTTAAATTGGAACTGTAAGAGCCTTCTGATTGTACTAATAGGTCGCAGTATGTTTCAGAGGCAAGTGTAGCTTTTCACCCAAAGTGAATGTATTAAATTATAAAAGCGTTATATGATAGCTTAATTTCCAACACCTGTTCAGTCTGGGAAATGTGAATATCTGTGAATTCTGCCCTCCTTCCTCATTTTTGGCAGAAAAGGTAAAAGGGGGAAGAACAAAAAGCAAGATATACAAAGAGTCCTGAAGTGCAATGCTAAGCAGTTATACCCTTCTAAGTGCATTAAAGTCAATGGGCTTAAAAAGGAATAACCCCGTTTAGGATAGCACTGCTAGTTGACTAGGCAGTAGGGATGTTTTATTTTGCCTCCATAAGTTGAATATGAAAGGAAAACTGCAACTTGTGGACAATCTGTAGACTCAACTTTCCCTGATACTTGAACCTTTAGAGATTGGCTATTAAGGACATCATGTCACTTACCGGCTACTTCCCTTTTCAAAAAAGGACCTCAGTACTAATGGATATTAGTAGCACTGCAACAATTGTTCATATTGGATGCTATTCCTCATTCCCGTAAGCAAGGCAGTTATTGTTTGCTGAGTTTGCACTTTTAAGGTTTGGTTAATCCTTTAACCTCTTGATGGGCTATGACACATGTGTCCTATTCTCCTTTCAGTGCAAAGAAGTTCAGAAACAAAGAATAAAATGCCAAAGATGTTTCCGTTTCTTACAAAGCACTTCCCTGTTTGGTTCAGCAGCTGGCTCAATAAATAATTCATGTCCTTTCCCCCTCCTTGAACAGAAGCAGTCCCTCGCCCAGCCCAAATGGCGTCTCCAGTTTCTCCGGGAAAGCCAGTCCTGCTGTAATACCTGGTGAGGTTGATCTGCTGCCCTCCTTTATGCGAGATACTCAAAGAAGTGGTGACCCTGAAATATTGGAGGACTGTGAGGTATGTCATCTTTTTTTCAAATCAAAATTTACTATAATAACCTCATGAGGGCCTTATTTTATTAAAAACTATGCAGTTTTCTACATAGGCACCTGTGGGATGGGAGCTTGTCCAAATATTGCCATTACCACACCCCCCCAAACACGTGAATATTACATTCAGATCAACATGGGGAATTAGCTTACGTGGTTGTGCAGGGTGCAGAAAACCGGGATCTTTTACCTAAAGTGGTGGCTGTGAGTAGCAAGTTTTCAGTAGGAAAAGGATGACAGAGACCTGATTTTAAAAGGAATACAGAGTTTATTCAGGGAGTTGGCACAATAGTGTATGTGTGATGGAGCTAACCCTAAGCAAATACTAGCAGTACTAAATCAAACCACAGACAAATTTGTGATCCTAATTAATACAGCAACAGCAACAGCCAAATACTCAGCAGAGCTACTCCAAACTGGAGCAGGAGTTACTCCTCAAGCTAAAGGTTTGGGAAATGACGGGAGGAATGGATCAAGAGGGAGAGTAAAGGTTACCGTCCTATTCTGCAAAGAAATCAGATGGATGAAGGAGGGATCCAGTGTGTATACTGGGAGGTTGTTGCAGTTCCCTTGGTATCCAGGATCAGACTCCAGCTGCTGGCTCTAAAACCAGGCCAGTTGTAGTATTTTTGGCCCATAGCATAAAATGGGTTTGTAATTTCAAGTTTTGCTGTATGTGTTTCTTTAAATGTTTAGTGTGACTGCAGTAATGTAAGGAGAATGATAGAGGGAGACAAGTGTGATGTGATTGGCTGATGACTGAGAGCGTGGGAGAAGAGATGTCTCTGAAGATTCAGTGTTTTTTGAAGAGACGAGTGTGGAGAGTTGTGGAAGAGTTTAGCCTGTGCAGCTATATGAGAGAGCCTAGCCTGTGTGGCTAAGAGAGACAAACAGTTCAGCCTGAGTGGCTGTATATGAGAGACACACACAGAGAGAGAAGCCTGTCAGAGCTGAGTTTTGGTGTTTAAGAGACTGCGTGTGACACCAAGCTTTGTCAGTTATATTTTCTTTCTTCAACAACAGAATACCCAGAAACCTATTTCGTTCTTGGTTAAATAAATCATTTATTTGTTTAAACTTAATCCAGCAATGAGAACAGTCCTTCCTCAAGGCCGCACAGTCCTCTGAAGCGCCCAGACACTGGGCCATTCTCCCAAAATAGAGAGAGTTGGAATTTTTAATTCCTGGTGGCAGCAGAAATCTAATAAGTTCATGTACGCAGAGTGTGTTTTAAAGGAGAAACAGTCTCCCCAATAAGCGAGGACCTCACAGGGTTCTTTTCAAGAAACAAAAGATTATGACAGAAGATAACGGAATACTTGAGAGTTGGGCAGCTTGATCAGGAGAAAACTATAGAACTGACTAAAGGGCAACAGGAAGGGAAGTTCTTGATTGAATTAGAATTCAGGATTATAAAACTGGAGACATAAAACTGAGTCACAAATTCGGTGGGAGCTTTGGGAAGAACGGGAATATCTGAATCAGAGGCTCCTGGCTCTCACAGGGGAGTTAACATTCGAATTGTGTTAACGGTCAGTGACTGTACGTCATGTCAAAGACAATGCAGGAAGAGGGGGTCTTTGTCTTCTAGCCTGGCATGGCTGAATTGCTGTCGTCCTGTTGGCACTTCCTGATTATACCCAGAGGAGGCATTGCTGTGGTCGTCCCAAGATCCTCTGCTGTGTTCACCGCTGCAAGGCTGTCTGAGACACAAGACATGGCAGTTGCTCCCCGTGTTCTTGTGTGCCTCGTAGGACTTGCTCCCGGCTGCACCTGCGGTACATACAATCAGGCTGGGAGGAAGGGGTATGCAGCTGGCAGCACAGATGTGACGCGATAAATCCACGCAGCTGCATGAAGCTGCCTTATACTAATCAGAACATTGGCCCATGTAGTCCAGTACTGTCTCCTCTGATGGGCAGTGGGTTTGAGGCAGATTGTTTCCTCCGCCCTGATTACCAGAGATTCAAGAAGTGAACTTGGGACTTTTCTGAGTTTTAGCACAGGCCACCAAGTTCCAGCAGGTCCACGGAGGGTTGCAGTCCAGCATACCGTGTAGCTCAGCCATCTGGCACCACCTGCCCCAGCTTAGGTAGAAATTACAGGCCGTACTGACAATATGTGGCGGAGCTTATGTTTGGTCAGAGCTGCTGCTGCCACTCAGGTGATTGTAGCAGTGTTGCTGGTTATTTCATGACCCATTCTTGGGTGCAACTGCCTCTCCTGGGATCACAGGTGTGATCAGCATAACTAGGGCTGTCAGCGTCCAGGTGGGGCCTTGCTGGGGTCTCCCAGAATAAGTTATCTCCAGCTACAGAGATGAGTTCCCCTGGCGGAAATGGCTGTTTTTAGGGGTGGACTCTGTGGCATTGTGCCCTGCTGAAGTCACTTCCCTCTACAAACCCTGCCCTCTCCAGGCTCCACCCCCAAAATCTCTAGGTTGGTAACCACTGGAGATTACCAACTCCAGCCCAGAGTTGGTAACCCTAAGCATAACAAAATTGGAGTGGTGGGTTATGCTGTGTACCCAGCCAGAAATCTGAATATGTGAAGACTTTGAATACGTGAAGCTGCCTTATACTGAGTCTGGCAAGGTTAGTACTGACGACACTGACTGGCAGCTGTGCTCCAGGGTCTGAAGGTCTCTCACATCCCCTGCTGCCTTTGAACTGGAAATGTGAGAGGATTAAACCTGGGACCGTCTGCATGGGAAGCAGATACTCTGCCCCTAAGCCCCAGCTCCACCATTTTGATGTGGCTTCTGTTGCAATGGCAAGTCATCGAAGCTTTTGCAATATGAAGACTTCAGTAGGAAAATTAAAAACCATGGGAGACTTGAAACAGCAATTTGCATTTGTTGCACCGTCATATTATACGGAGTCTTAGGCAATCAGTTGTCAGATGGGTCCATTGGACAGTGTGGCGTATTTGATTTCCCATAACTAAATGGAACTGTTCTATGTACAGATTTTGGGGAGGGTCGTTATCAAAATAACTTTGTTTTTAAATAGGCAAAGTGGTTACATTTCTTCAGACTGGTGGAAAAGCAATGCCAAGACCAGATAGTTGCCCAGCAGAAACACTTTTATCAGCAAATCCATGTAAGTATTTTGTTTTTTAATTGGTGCAGTGGTTTTAAAAGTGTAAGACAGACATGGGTGCCATTGTATTAATCCCAGGGACAGTACTTCAGTTCTGAGGTGCTAGGTTAAGATGTTTAGACACCAGTTTTTCCCCGAGCTTGCTGACATGTCTCAGATTCTTCCACGTAAACATCAGACTGTTTTGAAGCATGGGGTAGTTCCTATTCTTGTTGTGAACACAATAGTTCTGGCATGAGATATTTTTAGAACTTCAAATCCTCCTTATTTCCTAGTAAAACCCACAATATGAGTATTTTTGTATGTGAAAATATATATATTTGGTACGTTTGAAAATGGATTTGGTGCATTTAATGTTTTTATCCTTTTGGTTATCATTTTTCCCTTCCCTTTCTTGACTCTGCACTAATAGTAGCCAACAATTGCTGACAGTGAAACAAATGCTAAGAGGTACTTTTATTTTCTTCTCCCTACCACTTCCACCTGTTTTCTTATTACTATCTTTCTGTCTCACACTTCTCTCACCCATACTTTTCTTTGTGTGTAGACTTTGATGGTCATGTGTTGGTACGGAGAGGCTTAACTCATTGAGTGACACTTGCCAGAGTTGCACGTTTTCAGAATTAACACCACGGAAAGTCTACCATTGGCATTTGTCGTACAAGTTCATTATGGTTCTCATTCATAATCCTGAAATGTGCTGGTCACGTCTGATCGACACGTCTTGGGATCAGAGCCTGGTTCTGTATCAGCAGGTTTTTGGGAGTTAGAATATTTCTAATTATTGGCGGCCTTGTGGAAGAAAAAACTTTTAGGGAAGCAGTTAAATGGTGAGTGCTGTTTCCGTTGCCGTTGATTAAGCTGAAAATTACATGCTTGTGTTTGTTCTTTGGTAATTCGACTAAAGCTGGGTGGGTGATCATTTTTAGGCACGAGGCACTTGCAGGATATTGTAGGAAGGAAGAAAAAGGAGACTGCAGAATTTTCATATTGAAAGTAACTCCTTGGCTGCTGAAACAAATGGCTCATTTTTTAAAAAAAAATAATGCATCTATATTTCAAAGAGTTAACAAGAATGAAACCTTTTTCTGTATGTCCGAGACAGCAACCCTAAATGAATCTGCTAGGCTGTCAACCCCACTAATCTCTGTGGGATTCTGAGTAACCATATTTAAAGTTGGCGTGAACATATAACAATCAGTTTCTCATTATCAACAAAACCAGCTTGGTTTAAACCAGTGAATCCAACTGGAGGCTTTTATATCTTTGTGCCAACTCCTCTTCCAAGGTGGCCTGGGCATCAAGGTAGTGGAGGCAGCTGGTCAGGTAAAGGATGGAGAAAGGGATGTGAGTTGTGGAGCTGGCTTTCCCCAAGTTTATGTCTTGGTGGTGGTGGGGCTCTTAGGGCTCAGATCAAATCGGGATTGGTCCATGATTTTTGCATCCCCTCACACTTGTGGTCCATCCAGGGCTTTCTATCACATGGAAAAAGCTCTGCGGCTGTGACTTATAACAATTCTGTTAGGTCAGCTTTGTGAGGCAATTAGCCATTCTTTCTGGGCAAGTGGGATGCCTTGTTTCATTCACACATCTGAAGGCCTGAGCAGTGACTCACGAAAGTTCCTACCCTGCCACAACTTTTGTTAGTCTTTAAGGTGCTACTGGAGTCTTGCTCCTTTCTGTTGTTTCATTCACGTGAGTATGGCTGGGGGGGTTCAAGTGGATTCTGTGTCATGTGAGACATTTAGTATAGTTATGTTGAATGTGCACTCAAGCGACACTGAATGTGTACTCGTGTGTTTTAATGGCCAAAGTGGAGTAATTCTGGTATTCATTTGTCTCATAACACATTTTGCATGTTATGTCTGTCTGTCGAGAAGTCTTGCGTGCGTGACCGGCAAAAGTAGCCAGAGTTCACTATTCTCATGCAAATTCCGCAATGCTTCTGTTGTTGTTTTTTTTAACTTGCTGCCGCTTTGCTTTCTAGCACATACAGCATGAGATCAGACACTTGTTGAAACTGCAAAACCAGAATGCGTGTTCGTGTGCACAGCGAAGCTCTCCAGCCAAGTGTGCAAACACTTCTTTTTCACTAAAAAACCCAATGGGATTGCAGTCTGAAACCTTGGAAGAACATGAGCTCTTCGTCCGTCACCTTAAACCTAATGAAGCCGAGAGCCAGCCGGAAGCGTCAGCTTCACCCGTGCAGCAGGAGTGTCTCACGAACAGTATTTCAATGAGCAGCGGGTATGGAACCTGTTCCGCTGCAGAACTGAGTCCTGTCAAGCCTAAGGACATTCAGGCGTGCATGGAAAACACTAGGGAAAGCACCAACGGACAGGCTAGTGCAACTTCAGCGCAGAAGGCATTAGTTACAGCCAGTGTTCATAATAAAAAAGAGTTTACACACACCACTATAGAACGTGATTTACCATGGAAGGATGATATCGTTTTTCGTGCTGAGTCTGAGAATAGTATTAGCGAAGGTCAGTGTGGAAGAGCAGGCTGGTAAGTGACCAACTTTGGAGTCATTAAGGCTCATCTTCAAGTTAATAAGCTTGGTCTGTCGCACTGTTGCCTTTGTAATCTGAACGGGGTGGGGTAGGGAAGGCAATTTATTGTTAAGAGGGACGATACTTGCCGTGGTCTAGGTCAGGAGTCCCCACTACCCAACCTTTTTGAGCCCGTGGACAACTTTGGAGGAGAGGGGGTGGTGAGCACCAACCCCACTTGCCCGGTGCAGGAAGTGGAGCCAAGCACAGCACCTCTGCCCTTGCTTGGCAAGAGAATTGCATAAGGGGAATGAAAGGAAATGAATAAAAGCCTGGGGAAGGACAGGAGAAGGGATGGGGAGAAAGCATAGAATCATAGAGTTAGAAGGGACCTCCAGGATCATCTAGTTTAATCCCCTGCAGAATTCACAGATACCTCCCCCCCCCCACGCCCCCAGTGACCCCTGTTCCATGCTCAGAAAATGACAAAAAAAACCCTCCAGGATCCCCAGCCAAACTGGCCTGGAGAAAAATAGCTACCTGACTCCAAAGTGGCAATCAGCATTTCCCTGAGTGTGTAAGAAAGAGCCATGAGAACTAAATAAAGAGGAATGTAACCAGAAAACCCTTTCATTTGATTAAGGGCTGTCATTAACACATTCTTTCTTATGAAGTCCCTCCCCCACTTTCTGAAAAGCTCAGTGGGTGCCAGGGAAGTGCTGGCAGGCTCCATGTAGGAGAGCCCTGTTCTAGGTGGCTACACTTAGCAGCAAGTAGTCCTAGGCAGAGTAACTCTTCTCTAAGCCCATTGATTTCGCTGGGTTTTGGCAGGAGTAACTGTGCACAGGATTGCCCTGCTGATAGCTCTCTAGTGTATTGATGCTGAACAGTAGATCTGAGAGAAGGAGGTTGTGACCCATGCACTGGATGGGAACTGCTTAGCCCTCTTAGAGGGTTTGAAGTAAAAAGAGGAATGAAGATAAGCCGCAGAATCTCATGGAAAGTAGGCCTGCAAGTCAGGATCAGTAACTGTCACCTTGATCTCTGGAGGTGGTGTATCTCTGAATGCCAGATGCTGAGGAGCAGGCAGGTGGGGGTGGGGGAAGGGCAGTTGGCTTTATGGGCCTTCCTGGCAGTATATCTGCTAGAAACAGGAATACCGGATTAGGTAGTCTGATCCATCACAGCTGTTCTTTTGAAGCAGGAATACTCTGTATTTGTGCATCCGTCTCAGCTGATATTGACTGTTATTCACACTTTGCTCCCAAACTGATCTGGATCCAGTGTAACCTGGTCATCAGTCTAATGAATCGTCTTCTGTTGTTTTGGTCATTATCACCCACTGTAGTGTGGCTCACCACGATGTATGGCTAGTCCGTCATGCTAATGCTCAAGAGGTTTTGGTGCATCTTCTGGGTCTGCTGATCTTTTTCTTTTGATTCTTAGAGATGCTGCCCCCGTCTAGCCATGCCCTAGATTAATCACATGTTTTGAAAGAGATTTACTCGCTTGTGCGGAGGGCTGCTGTTCAAAAAATACAGGCTCAAAATCCTCTTGGAGATACTGAATTAGAAATATTTGGGGGGGTGGGGAGCCCAGCCATTATATTTTTGAGATCAGGTACTCAAGATTCTACAAATCTTGTACATCTTTGTGTACGAATAGTTAGTTGAAAAATTATGAAATCACCACAGCAGGGTTTGAAAAGCGAATAGTGAGTCAAACCTTCTCTGCATTTGGTACACAACTTATTTTAAACGAATATACCAGCTTATCTGCGTTAAGCTTGTGGGAGCAGTTCCATTCTTGCCAGCTTCCTTGCTGAAAATGACAGTGTGGAAAATCAATTTTATATCCAATGTTTTTTTCCTCTGAACAAAGAGTGTTCAATCTATATGGTAACTAGGAGGCCACAAATAAGGGGAAAACAGACCTCCAAAATAAATGGAACTTTGTATTGCTGTGGCGAAAACATTTCTCTGTGTGTCCTCTTTTCCCGCCATTCAGTAAATCTTTAACATCATGGGCTCAAAAGCTAAAACAAACCCAGCTGAAAAGAGCAAACATGGAAGAAGAAGACGTGCATTATGTGGATGGGAAGGAACAAACAAAGGCCTTAACGTTTGAGAATGTAAGTGATGTATTCTTACTCCTCAAGTTATTTCACAAGAAAATTCTGTGTCCAGCAGCTTGTGTGTGTACTGTGGTATCTTTGGAAGTTTCCTCCCTGTTGAACAACACAGGGAGGGGTTCCCGCATCCCACATGCCTTGTCACATACACATTGTGAGACTGTGTTTAGTTTCAAAGGTGGTTTGCCAGGCAGTGTAGGATGCTGCTGGTCTAGAAATGCAAGCCAGCTGCCAGTCCCCTCGGGCACCTCAAATAATTCACATGGCCTTGTGACTCCTGGCTGTCCATTCCATTCCTTGGCCAGTGGGATGGTAGATCATTTCTGTATGTGCCTGTGGGGAGGTGAAGCCTTCTAGTAGATGTAAAAAATATTCTGAAGTAGCCTCACTTGGCTTATAGGGTTGCCAGGTCCCTCAAAGTCCCCAGCGGGGGACTTTGGGGGGCGTTACTGGAGGGGGTGGGGAGTCCCTAGCATGATGACATCACTCAGAATTGATGTCATCACATTGGGAAGTGAAGGCCCCTGACTCTCCCCAGCAGCATTTAAAGGGTCTTTTTAAACCCTGATGAAAAGAGGCGCGGGGTGGGGGCATGTATGCCTGCTCGCCAAGCCCCGAATTTAGGGCCCAGAGTGCAGGCGTGTGGCCCCCACCTCTCCCCAGCAGCATTTAAAGACTTCCTTTAGACGCTGCTGGGGGGGGGGAGACTGCGCTCACCTGCAGTCCGAGCCCTGAATTCGGGGCTCAGAGTGCAGGTGCGCAACCCCCCCGCCTCTCCCCAGAGAGCCAGTTTGGTGTAGTGGTTAAGTGCGCAGACTCTAATCTGGGAGAACCGGGTTTGATTCCCCACTCCTCCACTTGCACCTGGCTGGATGACCTTGGGCAAGCCATAGCTCTGTACCAGCTGTTCCCTCAAGGACAGCTTGGGAAAAAGCTCTCTTAGCCCCACCTACCTCACAGGGTGTCTGTTGTGGGGAGGGGAAGGGAAAAGGAGTTTGTAAGCCGCTCTGAGACTCCCTTGGGGAGTGGAGGGCGGGGTATAAATCCAATCTCTTCTTCTTCTTCTTCTTCCCCAGTGGATATCTTTAAATGCTGTTGAGAAGAGGTGGGGAGGAGGCCAAGTGGTTGCTCTTGGGGGCGGGGCTTCCCCCTGCCCACCAGTGGGTGGGCGGGAAGGAGCCCCTCCAAATCAGGCAACCCCCTCCAAACCAGGGGGTCTGGCAAGCCAATGCAAACACTTTGCCTGTATGTAATTTTATGTTCCTCGAATCCAGTAAAAATCTATTATTTTTACATATAATAAAGTGTATTGGTACAAACTCTAACTAAAAATAATGCGCTTGGTGGGTAATTGCAGAGATTTGGGACTCCTTACAGTGTGATCCTGCGCGTGTGTTCCTGGAAGTGAGTGTTTCTGTGTTCAGCAAGGCTTAATGCCAGCTAAATGTGTATGGGATTGCAGACTTAATTGTTTCTTACAGGCATGGTTTTCCTTAACCTGTTTTTCTTGCCTTGAAATATGCATTGTGTGCTTCCTTTTTTGTTTGTGCATTAAAGGGATAATCACGCTATGCCTTCAAAACCACTTAACTGTGGCTTTTATTGCCACTTCCTATTGAAATGGGAATCTGATGTTACTTTCTAAAATTAGCACATGTTTTCAGCACATGTGCATTTTATTGCTCCACTGGTCGCTTTAGAAAACTCCTAAGGCCAATGTGATTTTTAAGCTTAAGTGTCATATGGCTGTCCCCATTTTCCTAAGTTAATACACGTACAGGGACTTCTATCTGAATGGCAGTACCTTTCATGTAGGTAGAAGCAATGCTGAGATTGAGTAAACCTGCTTTTATAAAGCACCGCATGGCTTTTATTCTGCTTTAATATTTTTTTTGGTTCTTTGGAAAGGTAGACTGCCCTCAGCCTTGCTTCTTTACCACAAGCTAGCTAGAATGAGACATACCAGATGCTGTTGATGACATACGGTGTGATGGTTTATTTTGTGCCAGAGGGCTTGTTGTGTTGGGTACAGCAGCAGTTCAAGGCAATATATTCAAATATCTAGAACACTGTTTAGCATTTTATGCTTTGCAAAAAGGATACCCACAAGGATGGGGGGGGGGCATCTCATCTTCTTCTCCCCCACTGTTTTCTCTTTCTGTTCTGTGAAAGCCCCCAGAGCCTCGCCCTTTTTTCCTGCTTCATTTTTTCTTTTGGAACCACCTTTATCTGCTCACTTGTCTTCAGCTATCCCTCCTTTCCTTCCCATGACAGCCTCTACCTGGGCAAACTATGGCCTAGTTGTGCAGTACTAGCTGCTGGGAAAGGCCCAGTTGTACGGTGGGGAACCAGTGAGGACTGGCAGTGGCCACCTCATTTTTCCCTGTGTCCCCTTCCCCACACTATTTCTTCTTTCCCTCCTCCTGACAAACCCCATGTCCTCACCTTTCCCTGTTCCTTCTCTCCTTCCCACCCATCAATCAACTAACTTTTTCTCCACCTCTACATCTTTGGCTCTATTTATTATTTATTCATTTATACACCCACCTTTCTTCACAATGAGGACCACAAGCGGGTTAGATTGTTCTCCTCTCCTCTATTTTATTCTCACAATGACCCTGTGAGGTAGGCTAGGCTAAGAATGTGTGACTGTCCCAAGGTCACCCAGCAAGCTTTCATGACAGTGAGGATTTGAACCTCGGTCTTCCAGATCCTAATCTGGAACTCTAACCACTACACAACACTGGCTCTCATGTGGTAGCTGTTGTTGAATAGTAGCAGGCAGCTAGGCTTGGGTGAGTCAAGCAAGTATCTCATGGTATCAAGTTATTGGGTGGTTGCTTCCAGGCTTGGCCCTAATGAGTCCTCTCCCAAAGGCCAAAACAGCCCTGGAAAGGGCCCTGCCCCCTCCCCATGCCCTTTACTGACAGAAACCAAGGCTTGAAGGATGGCAATACTATGTGGTTGTCTAGCAACAGCCACTGAGGGCATTAGTTTCTTAAGGCTATAGATGCTGGTTGTATTGTTTTGAAGAGGTTTAACCCCCCCCCTTTTAAATTTTTTAAAGATTTCAGTTTCTTCTTCAAATATGGGAAGTTTTTCAGGTTTGTAGAAAGATCTGTATTTTCTGTTCATGACTCTAATCTCTGAATTTCAGTCTTCTCAGATTGGCCATGTTGAGAATAAGAGATATTGGTTACTAATTTTGATTAAAGATTTTTAAAGGTACTGGTAATAGTATGGTTTCCAATGGAGGAACCTCTTCATTGCTGTGAATGGTTCACACTGATTTTTTTTTAAATCAAAATGATTAGCTGTTTTCAGCTTCCCACCTTTGAAGTTAAGCATTATCCATACAGCAGAAGGAAAGTAAAGAGAGGGTTTGGAATAAGTTGAGCCGGTCAGAAGAAAATGGCCGGTGAAAGGCCTTGACTTAGTTCTCTGTCCTTTGTCTTGTCTGGCAAGTTAATCTGCTGCCTTGGGACAGAAATGAAGTGGCAAGCATCAGGCTAGACCCAGGTTCAAATCACCACTTGGCCATGACAGATCACTGGGGCCAGTCATTCTCTGTGGTGTAGCGGTTAAGTGCGCGGACTCTAATCTGGGAGAACCGGGTTTGATTCCCAACTCTTGCACTCGCAGCTGCTGGGTGACCTTGGGCAAGCCATAGTTCTGGCACAGCTGTTCTCTCAAGGACAGCTCTGGAAAGAGCTCTCTCAGCCCCACCTACCTCCCAGGGTGTCTGTCGTGGGGAGGGGAAGGGAAAGGAGTTTGTAAGCCGCTCTGAGACTCTTGAGTGAAGGGTGGGGGATAAATCCAATCTTCCTCCTCCTCCCGCCTCTCCTATAACCTACTTTGCAAGATTCTTGTGGGGAGAAATGAAAACGCCTCTGATCTCCTTTTAGGAAGGGTAGGATAAAAAGATGACAGGTAAGGTTAGACAGAAGCAGGGAAGAATGGGGTGGCATGGCCATAGGGAGTTAAGGAAGTGGAGATTGCACGGCAGTGGTTTGGTTTCATAAAATTTGAAAAGCTGTATATTAATCTCTATGTAATGTGGCTTCAAAACACATAAGCCGGTTTGTTTAACCTTGTGGCTGGTATTGACAGTTGACTATTGTAATTGACTAGTTAATTGCTATTTCAAAATTATAATATGTCTCAGTATGATTTTTGAAGTAGCTGCACACTTGTTCTTTCTGCTATTAGTCATTCGACTTTAATTTATTTGCTGAGCTATACAACTTTTCCTCCCTTTTGTGGAATTCTAGACTAGTTCGTCTGCCGCTGTCCCACCGTCTTCGACTTTTTACCTCAATCGACCAAATGGAAGCCAAAATTCTTTAGTGTCTGACATTTCAGGTATAGTTAAGTGTTGTTGTTTTTTTGCTTTCTAAGTTTTGAAGAGTTACGTGCCAAAATAAAAATGTGTGGTGATGGCCATTGTGTGCATATTCTTCTTGTCTGCAGTGATGACTTTTGCATATTTTGATAGCTTTTGCCATGTCAGATCCAGAGTCTCTCTGCACTTGGGTGGGGTGGTGGTGGTTTGGTATTCAGTAAAGGCAAAGGTTTCCCTTGCTCGAAAACCAGTTGAATCTGACTCTAGGGGGGCAGTGCTCATCTCCGTTTCCAAGCCGAAGAGCCAGTGCTGTCCGAAGACGTCTCCGGGGCCACGGGGCCGGCCTGACTAGACGCTGAGGTGCACGGAACGCTGTTACCTTCCCACCAAAGCGGTACCTATTTCTCTACTTGCAATTTCTTGCTTTCAAACTGCCAGGTTGGCAGGAGCAGGGGCCAGAGATGGGAGCTCACTCTGTCATACGGTACTCAGGTCTTGAACTGCAGAGCTACCGACCTTCCGGTCTGCAGCTCAACATCTTAACCTCTGAGCCACCGTGGCCCCTGGTTTGGTATTTAGGTGCTTTCAAATCCTGCTGATTTCAGGGGGATCTACAGCTCAGGTCTATGCATGCTTACTAGGAAGTAAATCCTGCAGATTCAGTGGGATTTCAGGGGTCTACAAATCTTTGCAAAGCTTGGTAGGCAACTGTAGTATATAGTAGCCAGCAGATCTTGGGTTTCTTGCTTCTGCCCTCCAAAAGAGGACAGTAAATAATGTTCCTTTTGTACCTCCTGCTCAGCAAGAGTTTTGCTCCTCTGCCACTCAAGCCATCTCTCCTCTAATACTTACCAGCAGCATAGGCTATATTTACAGCACGACATAGGCTGGACTTGCTGGGAAAGACAATAATGCTAGGAAAACTTGAAGGCAGCAGGAGAAGAGGAAGACCCAACGTGAGATGGGTTGACTCAATAAAGGAGCTGGCTCTTCGGCTTGGAAACGGAGATGAGCACCGCATCCCTAGAGTCATATTCGGCTGACTTTTCGAGCAAGGGAAACCTTTACCTTTACCTGTATCTATGTTGATAGATGGTTAAGTACCAATATTCTTATTACATTCTTGACTCTGGTTTCCCCAGAGTTCTCTGCAATATTAATACGTTTTCTTAAGCGCTACTTCATGTCAAACCCTGTTGCTGTATTAGCTCAGAAGCCTAATATTTCAGACATGAGGATTTCATAAGCTTCTGAATTTATGCTCGCTATGTGGAAATCTGAATTTATACTTGCAATTTTGAAAATCGGGGGCGGGGGGGATCATCACATAAGCTTCACATCTCCTTTTAAAACAGAAATAACTTTGAAAAGTCTTTCTTCTTCCAGGATTGACGTACTGGAAACTAGATGAAAAGGAGATGTACCTCTCTTTGCCTGAGAACCTCGGGAATGAATTTAATATAATTCCAGCAGCGGCGTCCTCAGAGCAGGTAACTTTTTGTTTAGTCTCGTTGGCTGATAGAAACTGCTTAGCCGCTCTTGGGTTAATTATGCTGTTCACATCAGTTGCAGCTCTTTTGCTTTGGAGCAGCAATTTCATTTAGAGGGTCTGAGGACCAGGGCTCCTTCCTCTGAAGTATTCTGTGTGTCGTCGTTCCCCCCCCCCCCCCCCCCCCCATGATTCTGTGTGTATGCTTTGGGCATCTAAAGACACCGACTGCTAGATTTTGACTGTTCTGTTAACAATGATTATTAAGGCATCTTCCTTTTAAAGTGTCTTTTTCAGGATGAAAGGTGGGATATCCTAACTTGGTCTCCTAACAGTATTGGAATCACCAGCTAATAAAGGCCCAATTGTCCAGAATATTGTTCTTAGCAAGAACAATCGTTATTGTTGTTTTCCATGCTGAGCATTTATCTAGTGTTGTCGATTGCTAAGTATCAGACAGAAAGAAGTGATAGCCTCTGCTTAGAAGAATAGAAACCGGCTGGGACAACAGTTAAGGGACAGGTCCAGACTGGGTGAAATGGCGGCAGAGATCAGACAAGGCTTTGTCTAAGATGAGAATTATGGCTTTAAAGGGGTTCATGGAAGTGACTTCGATGGAGTGGGGGGGCTGTTCCAGTTGTGAGAGCCAGAGGTGTAAGAATGAAAACACAGAGCTGAAATAAGTTATGCTTTCACGGAGAGGATTGGGCGGAGGGAGAAGGAAAATGAGAATGCTAGAAGTGGTTGATGAAAGTGGCAGCGAGTTGCCCAGAGCTGAGATGCAAGATCACCTCCTTTTGTCATGACGTACATTTCTGAGAATGTCGTGGTTCATTTTAACTGAATATCTTTACCCGCTAAAGCTCTTGTGCCACCATTTTGTAGACAAAGCTTTGATTCCACGTTGTTGGCTGCTGCAAATTGTTCCTGTTGACGGGAGGGCTGGGTGTTCGCTGGAGAGGTTCTGTTTTATACAACTTAGCTGCATCTTTCTGCAGACTGAAGCCAGCGATATAAAAACAGGGGGAAAGATTCCTTCAGATAATTGCATTCTAGCTTCAGACAATAAATCAGAAAGAGAGAGAGTGCTGAATCCCTCTATCACGTCTGTGATTTACAATATCATTACGTTTACCTAGCTAGTCGGATGAGCTTCAGTGCCTGAAAAGACAAGGCAAAGAGAAAATTATGATTTACTCTTTTTTTAAAAAAACCAGAGCAGTTGTGTTTTGGAGAATCCATTTTCTCTTGGAGTGTTATATTTCTGTCAGTCTAGTTCTGCCAGTCCCGTTTCTCCTTGAATGACAGTACAGTCCCGTGTTCCATTCTGTAGTTTTTTTGTGCATTGTGTGCTGACGACATCATAGGCTGCCAGCAGGAATGTCAGCGGTAAGACTGAAGAACCATTCACCTCTCTTCTGCCGTGTGCTTGAGAGTGGCTTCTGCCTCTCTTCCCTGGCTTTGCCAGGGCTTGTTTCGTAGCAGGAGCTCCTTTGCATATTAGGCCACACACCCCCAATGTAGCCAATCCTTCAAGAGCTTACAGAACTCTTCTTACAGGGCTACTGTAAGCTCTTGGAGGATTGGCTACATCAGGGGTGTGTGGCCTAATATGCAAAGGAGCTCCTGCTACAAAATGAGCCCTGAGCAGCACAAACACCTGTGTTGCAGAGCTCCATTCTCCAGGGTGACTTTTCAGCGGAATTTGATGGGGACATCTGGTGGATGCTGTCACTTGTCCTTTACTTTTTATAACACTTTCAGAAGGAATGAGGGAAAGTTACTGCTATTCAGGCTGTATAGAGTCAGCCCTGTCAAGGGATTCTCGACGCAATCAAGTGCTCTGATTGACACACAACGTGAGAACTGAGGAAAGGTGTTAAGATATGAGTTCTGGAAGGGGGGTTGTCATAAATCCATATGGAACAGCAGAGAGATTTAAGCACATTAACCTAAAGACAGGTATCTTAATTTATTACATTGTGAACACACAAAGCTGCCATACTGAATCAGGCCACTGGTCCTTCACGGTGAGTACTGTCTACTCAGACTGGCAGCGGCTCTCCAGGGTCTCACACGGAGCTCTTTCCCATCACCTCCTGCCTGGTCCTTTTAACTGGAGATGCTGGGGATTGAACCTGGGACCTTCTGCATGCCAAGCAGATACTCTGCCACTGAGCCACGGCCCCTCCCAATTTTAATACAGTTTGCATGTGATAAAATTCTTCAAGCACCTATGTCCCTGTTGAGTACCACCAGTGAGACCATAAGAAAGTGGACATCAAGGAACCAGCTATCCCCTGAACTGTGCCTGTCTTCAGTCTCAGTGGAGGATTCCATTATCCAGAGAACACTGGAGAATGTCACTTGTATCTGTTTGTCACTTGTATCTGTATGTACTTGCGATTGCTGTAAACTATGGCGGGGGGGGGGGGTGCATGGCACTATGGCTTGATGGCAGAGCATCTGCTTTACATACCAAAGATCTCAGGTTCAAATCCCCGGCCTCTCCAGTTAAAAGGATCAGGTAGGAGGTAATGTGAAAGACCTCAGCCTGATACCCTGAGTAGACAAGACTGGCCTGGATAAACTAATGGTCTGACTCGGCAGAAGACAGCTTCCTTGGGAGCCAATTTTAGCTGGAATGTGAGATTAAAAAGGTGCCTTTGAGATTAAAAACGGGCAGGAATAAGTTTCCTGTTAAGCATCAGGGTTGAACACCGCCTGCATGTTGTTTGTCGTATCTCCATAAATGACGAAGGGACAGAACCGAAGCTGTCTTTTTCCATTAAGTTGAATATCCTGGGGAAAGGGCCTGGGATATTTCTGAGGCAGCCAGGCGCCCCCCTGCCGCCCTCCGGTAAACTATGGCTTTGTGGAACTTCCTTGTGCCCAGACTTTTCTGTACACTTCAGTGGCTGGAAAAGCTCTGCACAAGCACCTCCTTATGTATTCAGAAGTGTCACGGTTGTTGAAGTCCTTTTAAATACACAGGTTTAGCTTAGAGGAGTCCTCCTCCCCCCCCCCCCCCCTGGAATAATGGGAGCTGCCTAGCATCTTTGCAATGATATTGAGCTTCTGTTCTACGTAATGCTGTTTTGAGTGTCGTTTTTGTTTTTGCTTTAAGTCCTCTTCTGGTGACGAAGTGCAGCCATGTTCCTTAAAGGAAATATATCACAGGAAACAAAGGGAAAGCAAGCAGCTTGTAGACTGGAGCTTTTCCCCCTCTCAATCTACCCACCCTCCTGAGGTAAGGATTGGTGCTTGGAAGCCCTCGCTGCTTCATCGTACTTTGGACCGGTAGTCCCAATTCCAGATTCCCAAACAGAGTTAGTTCCTCCCTGGACTCAGCCTGAGCAGCGGCTCTTTACAGCCAACTAAATTATGTTGAACGCTGTGCTGGTGGCGGTGGTATCTGATTGTCCTCTGGTCTCCCTTTTCTTGATAAGATCCAGAACACAAGGCAAACAATGTTTATTTCATGTATCTTGTGAATTCCATCCTTGCTGCTGCCATCAGCCGCTTTATACATCACCACTGTTTGCTAGGTAAAAAGACAAATGGCTTTCCCCCCAAAACAGTAGCCTAGAAGCCCGTAGGCTTAAGAAACTAGCCTGGGTCGGCCTCTGCTCCTGTTACAAATTATAGCTGTGTCCTTCCTCCCAATAATCTCTGATATTAGAATAAAAATTTATTCTGTAAATAGCTGGGTCTTAATTTTGGTTCCAGTCAGCAACGTTTGTTTTGCAGATCCTGACGCTCGACCCAACGTTGCACATGAAACCAGGCCAGCAGAATCCCGGACTTCCCTCCCACAGCTTTTACATGACCCCAGAAAAGGTTCCTTTTTCTCCAGACTCTATGGCAGAGCCTACTTTTTTAATGCATTCTGACACAGATTCGTTTTCACGCACAAGTACCGTAACATCGCCTCAGTCCGCCGGGTCTCCGAAATACACTTCTAATTCCGCTGCTTTGCAAGTGGATCCCTGGAACAGTTGTGCATTCCAGATCGAAGCTGAGGACACCAGCAGTTCTTATCCGGCGGCATTTTCTCACCCAAGTCATGAGATCTCAAACACAGAAGATGAAGACAATTTAACTCTAACTCCGTCTTCAGTTGCCCGGATTCCATTTGGTGGCAATAGTCTGGCAGGTTATAGTGTACCACTGACACATTTGGAAGACCCTCTGATCCTGTCCAAGTAAGACCATCATCCGTAGCTTTTCAAATAAGGATTGCGGTATTAAATAGTGCTCCTTAAAAAGGCCAGTTTTCTGTCCTTTCTTGAAGGCTGTTTGCTGAGTAATTTATGAAGACATTTATTACGACCTCGTAAACAGCTGTTTCTGGCTTTTAGGAATAAGAATTGCCTCCAAATGACCAGACAGCAAAGCTTTAATGTGAGTTAATTAGGGTTTCCCCCTTTGTTTAGGCCACAAATAACTAGCCAAAAGTAAGTGTGGGCAAATGGCCTGGCAAAAATGTTTGTGGTCCACCAGGCGCATAGCTACAGTGAGGCATTTCGGGGCCATGCCCCCTCACCTGTTAACCATGCCCCGCTGTGCTTTCATTGTCACCAGCCGCTCCAGCACCTCGCATCCCCTGCCACCTTGCCCATCCTCTGCGCCACAAACGGCCGCCCACAGGGCAGCCAGTGGGCTGGAGACAGGGAGGGAGGAGAGGCGCTGGCTGTGAACATCGAAGAGGGGCCAGGGTAGGTCTTCTTCAGCTGCAGAAGCAGGAAGAAAACCCAGCGAGCCCATGCCTCTTTGACAGTCAGAGAAGTGTGGGGGGAGGTCTTCCTCTCTCCCCTCGCCCTTCCCCCTCGCCTCCCTGGGTTTCCCAAAGCCTCACCACCTAAAATTTTCTGGTTATGCCCCTGTGGGCCAGTAAGTTGGGGAGAGATATTTTCAAGGCTGCCTTATCTCCATGTAACAAAATGAAAATAATTTAGACATCGCCTAGCTTCTGAGGCCACAATGGCCGATACCAGTGTGAGGGCCAAAGTATTTAACTATCTGTAGCGAAGTCCCAACCTAATTTTGAAGAAGAAATACCTTAGGGAGACTATGATGCTGAGTGCAGGAGCAAAAAGCGTTTAACCCCCCCCCCCCCCACTGGCCGCTTCTTTGTTTGGAATCGCTTCCTAGAGAGCCAGTCTGGTGTAGTGGTTAAGTGCGCGGACTCTAATCTGGGAGAACCCGGTTTGATTCCCCACTCCTCCACTTGCACCTGGCTGGATGACCTTGGGCAAGCCATAGCTCTGTACCGGCTGTTCTCTCAAGGACAGCTTGGGAAAGAGTTCTCTCAGCCCCACCTACCTCACAGGGTGTCTGTTGTGGGGAGGGGAAGGGAAAGGAGTTTGTAAGCCGCTCTGAGACTCTTAAGTGAGTGAAGGGTGGGATATAAATCCAATCTCTTCTCTTCTTCTTCTTCTTCCTCCTGGCTGCTCCCCCCCCCCCCCATGGGATTCCACGTAGAATGTCAAATCCCCCAGGGATTCTTTGGGTTTGGATTTCAGTGCATGAGTGTGTGTGTAGTGCATTGCTCTTCCAAGCCCTTGACTTCAAGGACGACGCAGTTGAATCCCCTGTAGCTGGCAGAATGTTTAAATTTGTTTAAATTTTTTGCTGCCTGGAGAAGGACGTAGCCATGTTGTACAATAGGAAGTAAATCCTGTTCTTGCTGCTGTGATTTTCTGTCTGTCCTGTTCCTGGGTATACGTAGAAGACCCTAATTAGAGGTCTTGCAAATGTTTGTACTGTTGGTGTCTTATATTTCCCACATGTAACAATACATAGGAAAGAAATAGGTGCTTGACTTGTGAGCAAACATTTTCATGTGAAGACACCCAGACAGAAAGACTTGGGGAAGAGGAACTGTAGAAATTCCTTATGCTCTATATCGTCAGTGGGTTATACTGGGATCACCTTCAAGGTGCCTGCTTCAAAGAACTGCATTGGAGCATCCAAAAGCTTGAATATTTGCTGTGGATTTTGACTTCCTTTGAGCAGAAGACCCTCCCCACCACATCCAGATACCGACACATAAACTGCCATCGAAACACTTATCCCCGGCATCTCCAGTTAGAAGGACCAGGCAATGGGTGGTGTGAAAGACCTTTGCCTGTGACCCTGGAGAGCCGCTACCAGTCTGAGAAGACAGTACTGACCTTGAGGGACCAAAGGTCTGATTCAGTAGAAGGCCGCTTCGTATGTGTTCAGGTGCAGCTCAGTGATAGAACATCAGTTCGGTTGTGAACTCAGGCAGTTCATGAGAGGGAGGGTAGGACGGGTTGTCTCAGTGCTTAGTTCTTGTGGCCCTTTCTTCCACGCCCAGGGAAATGCCAGTTGCCACTCTGGGGTCAGGAAGCAGTTTTTCTCCAGGCCAATTTGGCCAGGGATCCTGGAGGTTTTTTGTCACCTGGGCATGGAACACTGAGGGTGTGTGTGGGGGGAGGTATTTGTGAAGCTCCTTCATTGTGCAGGGGGGTTGGACTAGGTGACCCTGGAGGTCCCTTCCAACTCTCGCTGCTTGGCATGCAGAAGGTCCCAGGTTCAATCCCCGGCATCTCCAGTTAGAAAGGACCAGGCTGTAGTTGATGGGAAAGACCTCTGCCTGAGACCCTGGAGAGCCACTGCCAGTCTGAATAGACAGCCCTGACCTTGATGGGACCATCCGTCTGATTCATTACAAGGCAGCTTCACTTTTCAGTTTCCCTTGAGATGTGCCACGCTGCCTGAGGGAGCCGCTGTTCAAGAAGTCCCAGCCCACCTGCCCAGTTGGGCATGCAGAACTTTCTCATGCAGTTCTTTGGATCCCGACCCCCTTGTACATAAAATGCCATGGGAACAACCTTAGACCTCCAGGTCAGTCGTCAGATCTTCACAGAGGCCCCTCACAGTCGGTGTAGAAACAGATGCCAGCTTGGTCGTGTTCTGCCTCACAACCACGGCCATCCGTCAGAGCGCCACGGTAGTATGACGTGTTTTTAATTTCCAAAACAGGATCAAGCAGAATCTGAGGGAAAAACATGCCCGCCACGTTGCTGATCTACGAGCTTATTATGACTCAGAAATCCAAAGCTTAAAGCAGCAGCTGGAGGCAAGCCATAAACTTCCTTCTGAAGACTTGAAGGAAATTAATCAAAATCTCGCTGACAGGTAATACTGGAGGAGTTTGGAACACTATGCCATCTCTCTTGTTTTCCCATCTCATTTCTTTTTTTAAGCTGTAGATTTGAAACCACCCTTATTATAGATCACTTGCTTCAGGTTTTGAAGAAGATGGATGCATATTGATGGCTACATGAAAATGTTGCAGACCCTTGCTGGGGAAACCATGGAACTCCAGTTAGGGGAGGGAAGGGTTTTCCATTTAAAATTTGTAGGCTGGGCTATTCCCCCCCCCCCCCCAAGAGCAGAGTTTCTTACATATGCACCAACACACACACAAAAAAGTGCTGTATCTTATATGTATTTTCAGCTTTGCTTTAGCTCTGGGAGCTTTCTGTGTTTGTTATGCTGTCCTGAGACAACCATTCTCCCTCACCTCCTGTCAGGATATAAATTAGATGGATAGTTGTGTTAGTCTGTCTGTAGCAGTAAAAAAGAGCAAGAGTCCAGGAGCACCTTAAAGACTGAAGCAATCTGTGGCAGGGCAGGAGCTTTTGTGAGTCACATCTCACGAAAGCTCCTCCCCTGCCACAAATTTTGTTAGTCTTTAAGGGGCTCCTGGACTCTTGCTCTTTTCTAGTCCTTCGAGGGCAGAAGCAATGGACCTTTGGTAACCAGCATCTAAGTCTGGGTTCCAGTTCCTCCGACCAGTTTTTCTCTTGTTTGTGTTCATCCAAGAATTTTTGTTAAAGCTGTCCTGGGAACTTTCCGTTATAATCGTGGCCTCTCTCTGGTTACCTTGGTTGGGGCAAATTAAATAACTCAGCAAGTTATTCCAAAACCAACTTCATAGTTTTTTAATGCTTTTTATGGCTTCTTTTTTTAGATGTGACCAATTACAGGTGACATTGAATGACGCTAACAACCGCATGCAAGCCCTTGAAAATAAGAACAACGCTTTGGAGACAGAAGTGGTAGGTGCACAGCGAGCGCTTCAGTACAGAGAACGGTTTTCTAGCGAAGAGGCGCAAGTCTGATCCGTCCAGAGCCAGTTTGGTGTAGTGGTTAAGTGCGCGGACTCTAATCTGGGAGAACCGGGTTTGATTCCCCACTCTTCCACTTGCACCTGGCTGGATGACCTTGGGCAAGCCATAGCTCTGGACCAGCTGTTCTCTCAAGGACAGTTGTCTCAGAGCTCTCTCAGCCCCACCCACCTCACGGGGTGTCTGTTGTGGGGAGGGGAAGGGAAAGGAGTTTGTAAGCCGCTCTGAGACTCCCTTGGGGAGTGGAGGGCGGGGTATAAATCCAATCTCTTCTTCTTCTTCTTCTTCTTCTTCTTCTTCTTCTTCTTCTTCTTCTTCTTCTGAGCTGTATGTTGATGCCGATATGTGGAGTTGTGATTTGGCCTGGATCAAGAGCAGATGTTATTTGCCATACTCTCTTTGTTTCTCTGAGCACTGCTTGGTTTCCCCCACCAAAAGACCAGTTGTAGGTGGTTTGGTTCTTGTCCCCCCGCCTCCCCTTTTAAATACTTAATCTTCCAAGCAAGAATAAACATGGGAAATGTTTTGGCAATTGGGTTTTCTTGAGAGCATTACGTTGCTTATGGTGCTCCCTGTAAATTCTGCTCCCAGTTACGCTTTCCAAGTGAGCATCCATTCGGTACGTGCTCGTACGACCCTCGGCCTCCTTGTGTTTCAGACAGACTGGAAGGAGCGCTTCTCCGCCGTCAGCAGCACAACCAAAGCCTTGCAAGAGCAGATTGAAGATGTGCGGGCCAGCAGCAAAGAGAAAGACAACACCGTCAGCCGTCTGAAGAGGAGGCTCAAGGACCTGGAAGAAGCGTTTGAGAAAGCCTACAAGCTGTCAGATAACAAAGACGCCAGGCTGAGGGAAGAAAAGAAAATGTTTCAGAACGTAAGTCCAGAAAGCACAGGATCTTGCTGAATGCCAGCAGGAGTTCTGAATGAGTCTGGCGGATAAGAGAATGCTCTCTTTGCACCGTAGAGGTGGAGGCCGCTGTCGCCTGGCTGCTGCACAGAGATGATCTTCCCAGCAGCTTGGCAAGAGGGCCTTTTTACGGCCATCGGCAGCCCTGGCGCTTGCAATACAGTTTTCCATGCTAAAACAGAAGCACCTTTGTAGGAGGCAGTCTTTGAAGAAAGAGAAGTATTGACTCTTGGAGGCGTTCTGGGGAGAGGATTGTTCTGTTCTGTTGAAGTCCAGATGGCTAGGTGTTGGTTTTCAGCAGGGGGAGACAATCCTCTGGTGTCCCTGCCTACTCAGTTTACGTCCTGTTCCCATCAATTAGATTGATGTGGTGTCTTGGCGCCCCCTCAAGATTTCAGCTTGGGTGACACTTGCCTAAACTAATTCTAGGCTGCTTTCTCGTTGAGGTGTTTCTGTTTGGGAAAGCCTCCATCCGTAGTAGAAATGTTGAAACAGCCGCCTCTCATCCAACAGGAGTGCTCTAAAGCAGACGGAAAACACTGAAAATATCAAACAGGAAGTTGCCTGGGAAAACAAAGGGTTCTAACAGTGCCTAAAAGTGTTGCTGACCACCAGCAAGTGTTTCTGGGAAGGGGGTCCCAGAGATGGGGTGCCACCATACTTCCTCTCCATCTGTTCACGCATGAAGCTGCCTTGTACGGATCCAGACCATCAGTCCATCAGTGTCAGCACTGTCTACTCAGACCAGCAGCAGTGTGAACTGAGGCAGAGCATGAGAAGGGAGGGCAGGAAGGGTGCCCTCAGTGCTTAGTTCCTGTGGCCCTTTCTTACATGTCCAGGGAAATGCTGATGGCCCCTTGGGGTCAGGCAGCAATTTTTCTCCAGGCCAGTTTGGCTGGGGATCCTGGAGGTTTTTTGTCATCTGGGCACGGAGCAGGGGTCACTGGGGTTGGGGGGGGGGGCGGGTATTTGTGAATGTCCTGCATTGTGCAGGGGGTTGGAGTAGATGACCCTGGAGGTCCCTTCCAACCCTATGATCCAATGATCTCCAGGGTCACAGGCTGAGGTCTTTCACATCACCTACAAACTGATCCTTTTAACTGAAGGTGCCAGGGATTGAACCTGGGACCTTCTGCATGCCAAGCAGTTGTTCTTCTGCTGAGCCACAGCCCCTCCCCAAAGATCGTAGAATCTGCTGTAATTTGGAAGGGGAGTTGCAAAATCTCAGCCTGTTTGAATGCTTGCCAATGATTCTGGGAGGGTGAGGATTTTGTCCAAATACCTGATCCTGTCCACTTATAAGTTGTATCCTTTTGCACTATACCTTTCTAATGGAAATGTATAGCCAGTCATTTTGTGAACCAGGTGTGGGGGCATGGTTTAATGATCGTTGGCCTTAAAGCCAGTACTACTGATATGGAGGAGGAGTCCCCAGCGTGGTGCCCGTGGGTGCTGTGGCGCCCGACAAAACTTTTCCTGGCGCCATCCCAGTGTTTTTAGAAAGTGGGCGGGGTCATGTGGGGGCTTCTGCAGATTAAAAGGCACCCTGTCAAACAGAGCTTCTGCCTTAAAAGCTGAAGAGTTACTATGAGAGTTATGCGTCACCTCGATCCTTGACCCTTTGGGGTCGGCTCCACCTCCAGTGGCAGCCATTTTTGTCCACCACCCTGCGTCAGAATTCCCAAGGTGCCTGCAGGCTCAAAAAGGTTGGGATGGGGACCCCCTCCCTGCATCAGTGACTTGTATCTAGGACAGGCAATATGGTCTGAGCTAGAACTGTGATAGCCTCTTGTAGACTTTGCCTGTGGGGCTTGAAATGTTGATGAAACGTGTCCACGCAGGCATGCAACTTGTTCAGTCCATGCTAACATTTTATTGCAAATGGACTTTTATGTCATTAATGTTAAGAATTACTTCAAAATTGACTACAAACTGATTTTCTTTCGTTGTAGCTTTTAGGGGAATACGAGTCCCTTGGGAAGGAACATGAAAGAGTTAAGGTAAGAGGACAAAGACATACACGGGGTGCTAAAATGGGGTATTGAGAGACATTAGAACAGGGCAGACCAGAAATAGAGGACATCTTGGACGGTCAGAATCCTGTGCTTCTGAGATGGGCAGTGTTTGTAGTGTGCAGTTAACAGAAACTGGTGTGAAGTTGGGAGACGAAGTGTATAATTTGTTAATTTCTCAAAAATAAACCGTTGTTGTCTGGATAACCTTCTGGTTCAGGAGATCTGGATCAGGAGTGCTGATACCCTGAAGTCACTAATCTAGCACTTTATAGTGAAATTTTGTCGCATGCTGGCCTAGATCATGTGAATTTTAGTGTCTTGCATGCAAAAGACCAGAAGCCCACAGGGCATGCGCTCCACCAGAGCTCTCCAGAAGCAGGGAATCCTTGTTTAAATAGGTACCTCAAGCAAGTGAGTGAAGCTGCATGTGGCAGGGGTGGAGAAAAAGGCTGAGGCTGCCAGCCAGCTGGGTATAGAGAAATCCTTCTTGATTCATTATTGGTCACTGGAGGATCTTTAACCCTCAAAAGCTCATACTCTAAGTCTCTTGTGGGTCTCTAAGGTGTTACTGGACTCGAATCTAGCTCTGCGACGGCAGACAGACACCACTGCCCTCTGAACCTATTGATGACGTAAAACCCATCAACTGAATTTTCACTAGTAGCAGACCCATTGGCTCGATATCCAGCTAAATGGAGGATCCTCCCTGTAATCTTTCAGGAGTACAAGGGCGCCCAGTTCTGTGTCTATTTAACACTTACTGTGAACTTAATGTCCTTTTTTTCCCTTCCCCCAGGACACGTTAAATCTAACCGAGAATAAATTGCTCGATGCACACGTTCAGATCTCTGATTTGAAAAGGTAAATGTGACATTTAACTCTTGGCAGGAAAAATATTGCCACGTGAGAGTGCTTTGAGATTTCAGAGAGCATAAAACGGCTATTTTATGCAGCTTTGCAAAGATACCCGTAAAGATTACTAACTTCCAGTGCCCGGAGCAGGTGGTGGCTCACCATGGGTGGGGAAGCAAGGGACTCTGTACAGTTTCCTGCTGTTTGATTGGTAGGAACATGAATCCCACACAGACAAACCGCTTTGCATAAACTGGTTTGATTTATAAAAGTTCCCCCCGAGGTTTTGAGTTTCCTGTTGGGGAAGAAATTGTGATATAGCAGGACGATAGAACGAGAGCTGGGCGTTAACAGCAGCCCAGCGCTGAGTCAGACCTCAATGGAGGACTGAAAGCTGACCGGCAAAGTGGTTGGGTCAAACTTTTGTCCTCCGTGGGAAGCTTTCTTCCAGTAATTACACTTCTGAACCATGCCATCGGCATATTCGCGTAGCAGATAAATGACATCCCAGTAGACCAGTGTTTTCCTGATCTTGCATGGCCCAGGCTATCCCAGTCTCATTGGATTTTGGAAACAAAACCGGGTCGGCCCTGGTTAGTATTTGGATGGGAGACCACCAAGGAAGCCCAGGGTCGTAACGCAGAGGCAGGCAGTGGCAGACCACCTCTGTTTGTCTCTTCCCTTGAAAACCCTACGGGGTTGCCAGAGGTCAGCTGTGGTTCGACGGCACTTTCCACCACCAGGCCAATATTGTCATATATGAGGGCCGAGAACGGAACTCGTAGCATTCTTTATTGCCCTCTCTGCAGGGATCCCAGACAGAGGTTCTTACCAGGCATGCTTAGGAGTATCAAGGTGGGCAGCCGTGTTGGTCTGAAGCAACAGAACAAAGTCAGAGTCTAGTGGGCACCTTGAAGACCAACAAAGTTTTATTCAAGGTGTGAGCTTTTGTGTGCTTGAATAAAACTTCGCAGGTCTTAAACGTGCCACTGGACTCTGACCTTGTTCTGTTGCCTAGGAGTATGTTTCGGCTGCTAGATTTTGAAAAGTTTTATCAACTTTCTGATTCAGGAGAAAAATGATACCGACAAGACCATACTTCTTGCAGTAGCAGCTAGGAATATCAGAAGCTTTTGCTGTTTTATCACTCAAACGTGCTGTAACAAGCTTGATCTATATATTTTTAGAGGCTCCGTGACCATGGTGGTCTGTAAATGTAATGCTCCAAAATAGCTAATTTGGGGCATATTGTGTGAACATGGAACACTTTGCACCTGCTTATAAGGAATGTTGTCCTGTGGTGACCTCTGGTTTTAAGCAACCCTCTCAGGCTTGTTAGATTTTAAATAGTTTCTCTAATACCATCTCTCTCTCTCTCTCTCTCTCTGCTTTAGAACAGTCTCGAAACTGGAAGCTCAGATCAAGCAGCTGGAACACGAGAACCTGCAAAAATTTCGGCATCTTGCAGAAAGCCACTTGAAAGCACCTTCTGCCAAGTAAGCAAATACATGACCCCTTGAAGCTAGTGTGACTTTAAAAGGTGAGTCTGCTAATCAGCACTGTTGTAGGCAGAAGAGACACTGCTGTGTTCGGAAACAAGCAACGGCTTTCTCTGTGCTTCTGGAAGAAGAATCAAAGTTCTTGTTGATTTCCATTGTGTAGAGTGAAGCCTGCTTTGGGTGGTGTGTGTGAATTGCTCCAGGTGCCGAAGTTATGCTGTAACTTGATGGCAGGACATCTCAACTCTGTGTGTGCGTTTTGGGATTTATTTGGTTGTCACTGATTTCATTATTAGTCTAATGCTAACCTGTACGTTCCAGAAGCAAAGTGTGAGGTTTTCACCAATGCCATGTTTTCTGTCCCATTAGCAAACATGCGAGCTCTGATGTCAGCAGAAGGAAATGGCTGATACCTGGTGCAGAATATTCCATCTTCACCGGCCAGCCTTTAGACGCTGATGAGAGCCCCAAAGATAACAGGCTAGAAGATGCCTATGCCACTTACAGGTACGCAGGGTTGAATGCATCCCCTTCCCAAAGGGGAAAAGGACTGCTGCCCTCCTCCCGGTGCTGCAGGGACCACAGGCCTTTCACCAGTCCTGCCCCTGCTGCTGGGGGATCGTATCATCAAAGATCACAGAATAAGCCCAGTTGCAATGGTCTTTTTCATGGGCTGAGCTTGAATCTGGGAGGAGAGTTCCCCTGGCTTATGTTTACCATACTTTAGATGCATTTCCGCATGACAATGCTATCTTGTGGCTGCACTTTAAAGACTTGTAGATTTGTTGTGGCTGCCACTCGCTTTGTTTTGGCTGTGATGCACTAACCTGGCTTCCCTTGGGGGATTTCTCCTTGAGTGCAACTCTTCTGACTTTTCTTAAGGCAGTTATGGCCATGCGGAATGTGTATAATCCCTCAAGCGTTTTGTTTGTTTAAGGCACCATTCTCCTCCCGAAAAGGACTTCTCTCCAGACCCTTCGCTTACGAATGAAATGGAAAAAAAAGAAAGGGAAGTGCCGGAAGCACCCATCTTAAAAGCCGTTAAAGAGCTCGAAGAGAGGAAGGCGTTGAAAAGTTGGGGCACTCAGACCGAGAAAGAAGGGGCAGCTCCCACGAGTAAGCCTCCATGGATTTCTCTGGGCATCCTGAGCTGAGCTCGTTGGTTCTGCTGACGCCTCTTTCCTCCTGCCCATTAGAACTGGGAACAAACGACTGGTCACGTCAGAGATCCACAACCGAATCTGCTACTTTTGTTTTCTTTAAGGCCAAAAAGCAGCTGTGGAGGGAGGACTACCTGGGTGAGAGGTGCTTTAACCCTAGTCTGCATTTGCCTCTCCAGTAGAAATGGTTTGCATGCACATCATGCTCCCACACACAAACACAGAGAGCTAGTAACGGTTATCGTCATATTTTTGCCCCCTCCCCCGAGCCTGGTAGGTATTTAGGGGGTTAATTTTGATGGGGGAAAGAAGGATTAAAAAAAGAATTATCATTGGATTTATATCCCACCCTCCCCACAAGTGGGTTCAGGGCAGGTCACAACAGTCAGTCAATCAGTCAGTCAGTCAGTCAAATGTTTAATACAGTCAAAGACCCATCAAATAACCACCAAATCCATAAAACAGACAGGGTATACAGTTCAGCCAAACACCCCATATAAAATCTTAAACATAAAATTAAGCTAGGCATTTCCATCTAAAAATTGTTGATGGTATCTTACGGCCTTCACAGCAAACGTTGCCACCATTAAAGTAATTCCAGTTGGCGAAAAGCTTGTCTAAATAAAATCTAAAATTTCTCCCCGGGAATTGGAGACAAACTGGTTCTAAATAAACAGAACGAAAGTTCTGGTAAAGTTCAGATTCAAAACGAACATGCACAAATGAATACAGTTCATAACAAATTAAAATTTTAAAATCGACACAGGACAACAACACTATTTTTGGGGCCCACCCCTGCCTCCTCCTTCAGTGCCCTGGCCCCAACTCATGTCCGTCTCTCAACACAAGGCTGTTTTCTGGTTTTTAAAGAAAATCTCGGGAGAGCTGATCACGGATCTTAGGCTGGTTCATCTTTAGAGAAGGGAGGGCCTCATGCAACAGGCGTCCTCTGCAGAGCGAATCAGGTTTGTGAGGCTTGTTTTCTCTGCAAAGGGCTCCACTTCTGTGTGCGGGCTCTAAAAATCGGTATAAACTGCCTGAATGTTAACAAAGTGTGTTACGTTAGAAACAATCCTTGTAGCTGCAGAACAGAGAAAAATCCCTCGCTGTCCAAGGACTGGCCTTTGACTGCTGCCCATAAATATCTGCCGGCCTTTTCCAGACTCGCCATCCTTCCTTTTGTATTTTTTTCAAAGTTCTTAAAAAAAAAATAATTAAACTTTGTTTTGTTTCCTTCATTATGAGTGAGGGTAAGAAACGGGGAGAGAAGCTTTGAAATAGGATGGAGAAGCAGCCAGACTTGGTTTCAGCAGAAAGGAACAGGGCAGTCCAAGTTAAGAAGGTGGCTGAATGAAAGGGGCGCAATGCCACACATTTGCCAGGGCTCTTGAAAGGCCCCGATGAGGGAAGAGAAGGCAGCAGAACCCCCGGGAAGCAGACTGGCTCTCCAGGCCACTGGGACAAACTTTGGGTGCAAAATCCCCAGGACACAAGGGGCAAGGGGCCAGAGCCTCATCTTGGGCGGGACCCCCTCCCCCTGGGGGTCTGTTTTTCATCAACAGTTCTTGGCTGTTCATGAGCACCTGCCCACGTGAGACAAGCTGCACGCTGAAGAAGGAGCAAGCCGCAACCTTGGGCTGGGGCTTTCTCTGGGAGCCGCCGGTGGCTCGTGTGTACATCCACGATCTTGTGTGCTACTGCTTGTTGCAGAGTCAGCTGGCCGACGTCTGATGGTTGGATTTGACGAAACCACGCTCAGTGCCACACGGTCTCCGGAGAAAAGCAAAGACCAGCACAGGCACAAAAGATACAGCTCGCCTTGCGGCCAGAGGTCCTCATCTCTGCCCCCTTCCAACAGGAAGTCACACACTCCGAACACGCCAAGTAAGAATTGCAGGATGTCCTGTTTCCTGGCAGACTCTTTGCTTGTGATGCTGGTTCTGGGGGAGAGGGAGTGAGCCCACAGGTTTGCTGTGTGGATGGATGCCCCCCCCCTCCAGCAGTGGTCTACCCAGCAAGTTCTACTGGAGGGCTGTTTCAGGTGGGGTGAGATAGGGAGCCCCTGCTAGGAAGTCTGTTTCCACAGCTGCCCCTTCCTCTGGATGCTGATTCTTGCAGGTTGCAGAGGGGGGAGAGCTCATACTACCCTGGGGGGCTGCCTTTGGACCACGGGCTTCCTCTTACTGACCGCTAAGCAATGTCCCTGTGACAGAGTGCATTTAACCCAGGAAAGGTTGGAGTGCCCATGGTAGAACCGTACTTTAACAAGCCAGTCTGGTGTCGTGGTTAAGTGCGCGGACTCTAATCTGGGAGAACCGGATTTGATTCCCCACTCCTCCACTTGCACCTGGCTGGATGACCTTGGGCAAGCCATAGCTCTGGCACAGCTGTTCTCTCAAGGACAGCTTGGGAAAGAGCTCTCTCAGCCCCACCTACCTCACAGGGTGTCTGTTGTGGGGAGGGGAAGGAGTTTGTAAGCCGCTCTGAGACTCTTAAGTGAGTGAAGGGCGGGATATAAATCCAATCTCTTCTTCTTCTTCTAAAACCGTACTTTAACAAGCCCTTTTTGTCATCAGCCAGGAGAGAGATCATGCTGGCCCCAGTCGCTGTGACGTACAGCCCGAAACGATCTCCAAAAGAGAACCTCTCTCCAGGATTTAGTCACTTGCTCCGCCAAAATGAGAACACCATGACAAGGTAACGGTCCTGCCCAATACTCACCGGTTGGGGGCCCTTGCCTTCGTTTTGCACAGCCAAAGCAAACTGGGATGCAGGGAAGCAGCAGCAGCAGAAGGCCGTTCGCCCCATTTTGGGAGAGCTTGAGGGCAGCCTGCTGCGGGGGGGGGGGGGGGGGGGCACTGGTGTAATCTCTGTTCCCTGCTCAGGAGAAACACAGTCTATGTAATGCTCACAGTCCTTACATGCCGCGTTTGGTGGGTTAGTGCCAGTCACTCTCTCCTACCTGAGCACAGATGTTTTGTAAGGTGACATTAGATCTGCGAAGTTTTAGCTGAGTATCGAATTGTGTTGTTAAATCCAGCTGAGCAATTACAGTACAGTCCTTCCATCTAGCAGTTCCCTGTGCTGGCAAAAGGGTTAATCTGTTCCAAGACAGGAGAAGGAAAAGCTTTTGACAATAACATCCCCCCCCCCCCCCCCGCCCCCAATCACTAGGTTCGATGTCCTCCTTGACGAGCTGGAAAAGGCTCCGAGGCCTGCACCACAGCACAGCAGCCCGAGGAAGAAGCTCCAGTTCCTTTCCGTAGGTGACCCAGAAGGTAAATTTTCACCGTAGGCAGGTTCTGGTTTTTGTTTCGTAAAACAAGTCAATAAATAAAAACGGCTGTCGATTGGCCACCTCCGAACACTTTGCATCAACAAGGATGAGGGAAACAGAACAACGTTTGAGTCCTGTGGCGCCTTTTTAAGACCAACATGGTTTAATTCTGCATATAAGCTTTTGTGTGCCTGCACACTCCTTCCGATGAGGGCGGGTGTCTTCAAAAGCCCTGCTCACAGGGGAGGGAGGGCTAAAAACCAGGTCAACTAAACTAACGTGCCCATTTCATGGAGCTCCAAAAAGCCATTCAGGCTTATGCGTTCGTTCTAAAAATCCGCCCCTCCCCACATCTGAATTCTTTGCACTGTAATCAGTGGATGCTGTTTTGAAGTACTGAAATTGTTATATGCTCGCTCTTAGCGTGCGTGGAATCAAATATGCTGTGGAGTAATGTAATTGAATACTAGACAAATTGGTTTCTAACTGCAGTTGGGATAAGCCAGTATGAAATCCTGCCGCTTGGGAGATGGCAAACTCCTGGTATACAACATGGCAGTGCGCAAATTAGAGACTGTGAGTGTAATGATTTCATGTTTTGTGTGTGGGGGGGGTGTTCCTTTAAACGTTGTGCGTGACTGCAGTACTGTGGGGGGGTGATAGGGGGAGGCAGGTGTGAAGTATGAAGCGTATGCATCGTCTGCATGACTAAGAGATTTGTGAGAGTCTATAAGGCAGGGGTGGCCAACCTTGCTTAACGTAAGAGCCACATAGAATAAACGTAAGAGCCACATAGAGATGTCTGAGAGCTGCAAGACAGGAACAAATATCACACACACATTTTTATTTTTAAAAATATGCAAATTTGCTTTTTATTAACGTTAAATGGGACTGCCAAAAATAAAAACAAACGAGGAAAACCAGTTATAAGAAAGAGAGAGAGAGAAACTAGGAAAGCAAGTAGATGGGAGGGAGGAGGGAAGGAAGGAAGGAAGGAAGGGAGAAAGAGAGAAAAAGCATGCCTCCCCTTTGCTTCCCCAGCCGCCCTGCCAGGAGCCGCACAATATGTGTGAAAGAGCCACATGTGGCTCCCGAGCCACAGGTTGGCCACCCCTGCTATAAGGCAAAGAAACAAGTTGTGTCTAAACTGTGTGGTTAGACAAATGTTTTATCTTGTGGCTAAAGACAAAGAGTTTAGCCTGTGTGGCTACTTATATGAGAGAGGGAGAAAAAAATAAGCCTGTCAGACTGGAGTTTGGCATTTGGGAGGCTGAGTTTGTAGCACCAAGCATTGCCAGTTACAGTTACAAGTTCCTGTCTTCAGCAACTGTTCAGAATAACCAGAAACTTATTTTGTTCTTTATTCAATCAATCAATCAATTTTTGTTTAAACTTGCCCCAGAAATCAGGACAGTCCTTCCTCAGGGCCACATAGACCTCTGAAGTGCCCAGACCCTAGGTCATACTCCCAAAAGAGAGAGAGATTTGGAATTTTAAATCCCTGGAGGCAGCAAGAAATGACCAAGTTTATATACCCAGAGAGGGTTTAAAAGTAAAACCATTTTCCCCAATAGCAAGAACATCACAGTGACTGCCTCAGGGCCAGAATGGTTCTGCTCTGTGAAATGAAATGCATTTTGATGACAAGATGTAAATAGTAGGGCTCTCCGCCTGGGTTCAGGTCCTGCTCAGCCCTGATGTTTATCTGGTGACTTTAAACCCGTCTCAGACACTCATCCTGCACCACCCACGCATGTTTGCTCTCAGGCCAAAATGCGATAGCCGCCCCCGTCCCGCCCCCGTGTGTATTGTCCTCTCTTCCTAGAGGGAAGGGCATACATGTGAGTGATGCCTTTAATACATCCCATGCTAAAAATGTGCGCAGATACAGTTTTTCACTATGAACAACCACTGTAATTCTCCAAGCATCAAAGCAGAGATCAGCAACTAACTTGTGTTTTAATATTATGCCAATTAATCTTTCTGGATAACCATTACCTGCTGTAAACAGTCAGTATACTATTTTGCTACGCAGTATGCCCTCGCAATTTGCCGTTCCTGAGCGATTAAATAAGATCACGTATAAGTTGAACAAGCTAGCTGCATTGCTGATATCCACAGCCAAATGCTTTTCCCCAGCTACGGGTACCAGCTCACTGATCACTGAGCCTGTTTCGAAGAATACTTCTGTGCTACACAAGAGGAGGACATACAGGCAGGGGTTATGCCTACCAATTCAGGGCCAGAGAATACTCTAGTGCTATATAAAAACCAGATGGCACTAGTGATAGCCAAGATCCCAATCAGTTTTGAAAGATGGTTTAACAGAAGAGAAGTTATGTATGCTCTGGGTCAGTTGCTGGGGTTGCCGTCACGTGAAATTTACTTGAAACCGATAGAGAGACCGCCTGATATTAAAGAGTGTAGGAGGCTAACGTTTTCGTTCTCTGGTTCCACCATTCCTAGTTTGCTGCTCAAGCCTTCCTCCCCTTCCCTCGTTTGTAGTGAGCTAATTAGCTACCTCTCGTATTTAGCAGACCATGGTTTGTGCATGCCTTGCAGTCTGAAATAGCAAGCTACAGTTTGTCCTGTTTGCAATCCTGGTTCGCAAGAGCAAGTTGCAGTGTTCTGTCGGTTTGGATGGCAGGGCAAACTGTGGCTTGTTGGAAACCAGGCTGTAGTTAACTCACGCAGCCCATGGTAATTGTCCCTGTATCATTCCAATACAGAGAAGCAAGCTTCGGCGGCACATAGACTAAAATCAGGACGGTACAGAGGCGATTACCGTGGCCCACGCTCTAAGATGGCACGCAGATCTGTGAAATGTTAATTAGCATGTGGAATAAGGGTGGAGGAAGAACATAACAGAAGAACACAAGACAAGCCAGTGTTGGATCAGGCCAATGGCCCCTCCAGTCCAACCCTTTGGGTCACACAGTGGCCGAAAACACCAGGGGCCATCAGGATCCTCCTGAGCTTGTACGTACATCTGAACCAAGCCAACCAAGGGACTTTGTTGCTGTTGTTGTTATTTGAAAATCTGAAAGTCACTCCAAGGCCTCCTTTCCAGAGCTCATTAGCTTCAAACTTGTCAAAGTCTATCTCGAAGGCTTCTGTCAGTGTTACAAAAGGAGCATTTCATAACCAAGATATTTCCGGTACTGTTCACTGTTCCACAGAGAGCTTAAAGTCCTGTGTTTTCTTGTTCTGCTGCTGTCTAGAAATGCACAGCCCAGGCAAAGACAGCCATTCCAAGTATTCCCCTGGTTCGGATCCTTTGCGTGGAGGAGGCGCGAGAGGCATGACGGGACCAGTGCGGGGAGAAGAGACCCCCGCACACGCAAGCGAACCCAGCCCGCCTTCAGCAGCATCCGCTTACGAGGCAGATTTCAAATACATTTCAAGGCTCAAGACGCTGGCTGAGACGGAGAGGCTCTTCGATGAGCTCACGCATGAAAAGCAACAGGTAGAAGCCGAGAGCGTTGGTGGCCTCTTTTTTCCCCTGCTCTCTGTCATTCAAGCTACGTGGTGTTGGCAAAATGCCCACTTCCGCAGTGTCTCTGTGACACTCTGTGGATTAGCAGCACCTCCATCTCTGTGGGCTGCGTCACACACCCCACTGAGCAAAATGGTGGGAGTGGCAGGCAGGTTAACACCCTGCTCCCCCCCCCCCCCGAGAGGCAGGCAGCAAGCGTGCTAAACCTCATCACAGATGCTATTAGCCAGGTAGGCAGGTTCATGCATTTGATATGATGTCACTTGAATTCTGCTATCCCCTAACCTCTCTCCTCATTTTCTCCCCCCGGCCCCACTGTGGAATCTCCTTATTTATTTATTAATTATTTTAGTTATGCCCCGCCCTCCCCGCGAACGGGCTCCTTCAGAACTCTTTAACGGGAAATAAAGCTTCCAATAGATGATAAAAAGAGATCTTTTGATAGGGGCAGGTCTATGAACATGAGACAGGATGGTACTATCCTAGCTGGGAAGTGGTTCCCGGCTGTCTCACAGGCACCATCGCGCTTAAGTTGGTTCTGATTCTTGAATGCTTCCTACTTGTGTTGCTTAGATTGAGGCCCAGTTGAGCCGGATACCTTGTACGGGTGGGAGAACGACTCTGCAAGCAAAGTTAAATCAGGTAGACATCCCCGTTTTGTGACCCTTTTGAGGGCGGTGTCCGTGTCTCGGTCTTGCAGCTGAACCCGACGTGAGATGGGGAAGGAACCCAGCTTGGAGAAAACGGGTGACAGGCTTTGTGCAGTG
This sequence comes from Lepidodactylus listeri, assembly GCA_029233225.1. NCBI lineage: Eukaryota > Metazoa > Chordata > Lepidosauria > Squamata > Gekkonidae > Lepidodactylus > Lepidodactylus listeri. The sequence goes on along the minus strand of JARCFY010000013.1, from coordinate 6,878,036 downwards.
CAGCTATCCCATTTTAGAAGGATCAAGTCTTCCCTTTTTCAGCCCCAAAAGCATCATGTTCTCTTCTCCTCTTTAGGAAGCCTTGGAAGATCGCTTGGAAAGGATCAATCGAGAACTGGGATCCATCCGCATGATCCTGAAGAGGTTCCACGTTTTGCGTACCTCTGCCAATACCTGAGATGTCTCTATTTTAATCCCAGATGTCCTTCTGTTTGCACTAAAGCATAATAATTATGCACTCTGGAAATGCAGCCGGTTTTGTATTTTTGTAAAACGCCCCCCGCCCCCAGCCGTTATGCAATCATGTTCCTCTTTAACACACAGCAATATTTTGTACTGAGCCACATATATTTTAAAACCTATTTTTGTTACACCTGAAGGAATCAATCTGTCAATTCTGTATTTTGCTACTTTTGAAGAAGTGTTGATAGGGTTTTTTCCCTTTCTTTCTGAAAATGAGGTACATGAATTCTTTCTAAGAACAGAGAAACAAAGAGGCAGCTTGTATTCAAAGGATGATCATGTTGAAATAGTTTTTCGGCAGTGCCCTCTGCTCGTAATTTTTATAGAGCAGGAAGCCTGTCTTGTAAAGTAAGATATGATGAAGTGTTGCGTTTTTTATTCCCACTGAATATGACACACAGCTTCTTGTTGTGACGTGAGCTCCGGTGTGACATTCACATACTTTACACATATTGTGTGTTATTTCACAAACATCTGTTTTCCATGTTGGTATTTCCGATTTTGAGTATTGTACAAATGCACAACCAGGAGTTAAAATGAAGCAAATTAATACTATGTTCTCTTCTTTCTTTTTGAAAAGTATTTTTCTTTTGCATGTTTGTTGCAGAAGCATTTCATTAAAACTTCTTTGACTAAAACGAGAAAGTCTGAGTTGTTTTTCAAGCCTGCAGCGAACTCGGAGAGTGGATTCTACCTCTAGCTTCATGATGTAGCCCAGAAACTATGATGTCATTTTGCGTGCCGTTTTTCTGCAAAAAGTTGCCATGTTAATCTAATGCAGCCAAAACACACACAAAAATCATGTGGCACCATAAAAACAAAGATGTGTATTTTAGCACAAATCTTTGTAAAGCTGTCAAAAGAAGACATGAACCATGTGGGGGAGGGGCTGTGGCCCAGTGGAAGAGCCTCAGCTTTTGTATGCAAGAAATCCCAGGTTCAACCCCAGACACACCCATCTAAAAGGACAAGGGGGCAGGTGGTGTGAAAGACCTCCGCCGGAGACCCTGGAGAGCCACTGACCTTGATGGACTGATGTTCTGACTCAGTCTGAGGCAGCTTCATGTGTGTTCATGTTGACAGATGCACAGAAGTGTTTGTTGCAGCATATTTGTGAGTCTTTTGAGGTATCCTAGGTCCTTTAGCAGTTTTCCTCTCACTGTCCATAGAAAAAGAAAGCTCCACGTGCACGCTGTTCTCCTAAGCAACAACAGGAAATGCTGTGTTTGTGCTGGGCCAGTTCAAGACACCCGGATCCAGGCTGTTTGGTCTCAACAGCCAACTTAGCACCACCCGGACCGTCCTCTGAGCCATCTGAAACACTTTGACCATGAAATTGCCGTCTCTTTCCTCCACAAATCCAGGCACCCGCTCCGGCAAGGCTGTCTCTCCTCCATAATTCGGGCCCTGCCAGGTGTAGAAAGGAGGAGAAGGTGGCTTTTCCAGCCCCGTTGCAGTCAGAGAGGAAAGCTCCGTTGCTTCCTTGGGAGCTTCCGATGATGGTTTTCCTCCTTAAGTCTGCTGGAAGATAAGTCCTTGGTGTGTGTTTGCCTTCATATTTCCTAATTAAGGACTCCACCAGGGCTAATTCAGAAATAACTATCCTAGTAATCATTTGTTTTGGGCGGGGGGAATCCCACAATCCACGCTTTCCTTGGTGAAAGTGTTCCGCTCTAGCAGGTGGCACCTAATATCTGCATTTGTCTTCATAAAACTTAATTAAGTGCACCCCCAAGTACGCTAATATTCTCTCTGCCCCATCCTTTTTAACAACATTTCAGATGTGGAATTAATCGCTCAGGCAGTAGTCCTGTACACGCTAATCTGTGGGACTTTCTCGAGAGTAAACCTACATGAGCGGGCTGTCCGTTTCCCTCTGCAGTTTAGGTGCTGCCTCTTAACTGACCAGGGATGGTAACCTGGCCGTTTGCCATGGAGAGCTCCTCTGCTCTTCCCGTGGGTTTCTCAAGAGGTCCCAGAATGCACTGGGCACTTGAGCGATGCCAGAAGAGAGATTGTGGGCCCAGTTCTTCCTTCTGAGTTCTTAGCAGGCTCAAATGAGATAGCGGTTTTCATGACTTAGTTATGGGGAGCAGGGAGACATACCACGTCCCTGTGCTGTTGTTGAGAACACACTCCGCCCCGCTAAAGGTGTAGCACAGAGCTGCCCCTTTGCTCAGTGACTCCAGCACTGAGCTGAGGCTTTTATGTGAAGGACCATCCCAAGTCAAAAAGCGAGATCTTCCCTCGTATGACTGGGCAGGCAGTTACTCCCAGTGGAGTCTGTTCCCCACCTTCTGCTGAACCAAAAAAAACACACCACCACAGAGAGGGACAGAACAGTGGATATGGACCCAGTGATGCCAACATTGGACAATACTACAGAAGGGAAAGGACAAAGTTCTTTCCTGTCCTGCTCATGAGGCAGCATGGTGGCTAAAAAGGCTCCGTGGCTCTAAAAAGGCAAAGGTTTCCCTTGCTCGAAAGCCAGTCGAAGCTGACTCTACGGGGCGGTGCTCATCTCCGTTTCCAAGCCGAAGAGCCAGCGCTGTCCAAAGACGTTTCCGTGGTCGTGTGGCCGGCATGAATAGACGCCGAGGCGCATGGAATGCTGTTACCTTCCCACCTAAGCGGTACCTATTTATCTACTTGCAGTTTCTTGCTTTCGAACGGCTAGGTTGGCAGGAGCTGGGGCCAGAGATGGGAGCTTACTCCGGCACATGGCACTCGGGTCTCGAACTGCTGAGCTACCAATCTTCTGGTCTGCAGCTCAGTGTCTTAATGTCTGAGCCACCACGGCCCCAGGGTAGAGAAAAGCAGGGCATAAAAACCTACTCTTCTTCTACTAGTAGTTGTTTCTTTGATTCACAAGGCCTGGAAGTGGAACATTGGTCCCCAAGTCCCTCTAGGCATCCAGGTACCACTGCAGCAAAAGTCCACTCACACTTTGCTAATGAAGGACAAGTTGCTTAAGGATGAAGCATCAATTAGGTGCGTTCACAGTTTGGAGCTGGGTGCTGCAGCATCGAGAAGCCACAAGTCTTGGCTTGTCTCTGTTCCCAGGAGAGTGCCTATTTCCGTGCACAAAAAACACATTTTATGTACATTGTAATTTGTTTCTTCCCCATGGGAAAGTTTATCACAAATCAAATCTTTGTAGAAAATGCAACAGTATTTTTTTTATTCCACTGCTGATGAATTGCCTCTTGCCAAGTGGTTTGAGGACCATTCACAAACTGTTTTGTCAGAACCTAACTTCCTTTTAAGCCGCTTCTCTCCTCTTCCGGGACTGCTGGAATATCCAATATAGGGATAGGGCACTTGTAAACTGTGTGGGACCACTCTGGTCAACTGTGTCTGCAGGTTCCGGAAGCGATAGCGCAAAGTTCCTGATGTGGTGCTGAAGCCTTAGAATCAACTTTCCTCAACCATTTTTGGGGCGGTGGAAGAGGAGAACGAGGAACAGGTCAGGCAGGCACTGACCAAATGCTTTGCTTTCACTGGAATTAATTGCTGCAGGAATTGGTGGGGTCTAAAAGCATAGACAAGGGGCTGCGGTGGCTCAGACGTTAAGACGCTGAGCTGCAGACCAGTTCGAGACCTGAGTGCTGCATGACGGAGTGAGCTCCCGTCTCTGGTCCCAGCTCCTGCCAACCTAGCAATCCGAAAGCAAGAAATTGCAAGGAGATAACTTCCCACCACAGTGGTACCTATTTAACAGTGTTCCATGTGCCTCGGCGTCTAGTCATGCCGGCCACACGACCACGGAAATGTCTTTGGACAGCACTGGCTCTTTGGCTTGGAAACAGAGATGAGCACTGCATCCCTAGATTCGTGTTTGATGGGTTTCAAGCAAGGGAAACCTTTAACTCTACCTAGAAGCATAGACAGCTTCAAGAGGGGATTGGATAAATGTACGGAGCGGAGATCCATTGGGCTATTAGCCACAAGGTATAGATGGAACACTCTGTCTGGAGCAGTGATGCTCTGTATTCTTGGTGCTTGGGGGGGGCAATAGGGGGAGGTCTTCTGGAGTTCTGGCCCCACTGGTGGACCTCCTGAGGGCACCTGGATTTTGGCCACTGTGTTTGACACAGCGTGATGGACTTGACAGTACTCCATTATTCCATGGACATGTATATAGCCTCTTCCATGCATAACAGTCATTTCCTCAGTCCATACTCCAAACCATTTTAGTAAACTGTCAGCAAAATTTCCTATAATCTTGAAGGCTAAGCCATTGCTGTAAACATTCCCAGAAGATTGTAATTTTAAAGATTTAATGATTTTGATTGGTCCTAATGTTCAGAGGAAGGATTTTTGAAACGGAACCTTATTCCGGAAATTTTCCTCAACTACATCAAGCTATCATCTAGCACAGCTTATAAATAGGACCTTGAATTGTATCATTTTTGTACTGTTTGTAAATCACTGATACTGACTTTATTATAAGTATATTTATGTGCACTACACAGTTTTTGGTTTGAATTCATTTCTGTTCTAGGCTGTGATTCTCTTGCCAAGAACAAAGCCAGCAAGCGGAATTTGGATGTCCTCCATAATCTTCCTCCCTCCCTTCAGGGAGTTCGGGGTTATGTACATCATTCTCCTTTTCCCGTTTTATCACTCTTTGCATGCCACACTGAAATTGGAGACCTCCTGGTCTGGACCAAGCTGCAGTTTGGTACCACACTACAGCCAGACACCCAGACTTGGTATCGTATATAATTTTTAACGGTGCCTACATTTGATTAGTCTCTAACCTAGCCTAGCTCGATCTTGTCAGATCTCAGAAGCTAAGGAGGGTCAGCTCTGGCTAGTATTTGGATGGGAAACCTCCAACGAATACCAGGGCCGTGACGCAGAGGCAGACAATGGCAAACCACCTCTGAACGTCTCTTGCCTTGAAAACCGTACGGAGTTGTCATAAATCAACTGTGGCTTGATGGCATTTTTCACCAAGCTCTGGAGTCTTGAGAGCAAAAATTCTGCTTTGTGAGCTGCTGGCATTAAAGTTGGGAGCGAGCAATTTGGCTATTGCATAAATTAGTTTGCTTTGGAGCCATCCTTCCTGAGCTAAGACAGAAATGTGTGAGCCGGAGGCTAAAAAAATGTGAGCCAGCTGATACTCACTCCGCTTGGAGGGAACACTGCTTTCCACCATCACATTGGACTAGAGTAATTGTATCAACGGCCATAGCAGGCACTAGCTGTCTAGAACACACGCTACGGTCAGTCAACTGGCGAAATTCACGGTGGAGTTTCACCGACAACTCTTAACCATGATAGTTTGATTTGTCCATGGGACAAATGGGCTTCCAGACTCCAGCTGATGGGGGCAGACCTGTAAAGGAGACCAGTAGACTTTGTGGCACAAGGACCCAAGAGAACTCCATTTTTAGTCTCCGGTTAAAGACAAGAAATAGTGGCTCAGTAAGAAAAGTCAACAGCTTGCTTATTTGTAGAATAGTAAAGGAAAATTCCATGGTATGGTATGTAAGACAACAAGCTCCACACTAGGTACCATAATTTAGACAGGTCACGTAATGGTCAAAGATAACATTCCATTCTCCGTTGCCAATTAGAGATACCGGGAGCTCTAGGGAGTTACCTGCATGGTCAAGTATTGACAGAAAGCAGAAGACACTAATGAAAGTACGGATACATAGTTGGAGTAAATGTAATGGTTCAGGAATGTCAGAGATAAACCATAGATGGAAAGTTGAAAAGGTGAAGTGGAAAACAGGCAAAGAATACGTGGCCATAGTCATGTATGAGATGGAGAAGTGCGTGATCTTAATGTAAAGGTGTGGGCATCCGTGCGTGTCCAAAAGTTGTTTGCGCATTGTTATAAAATACTTGTAGCTTTACTTAGCCTTTGGAATTCAGGCTTTTTGAGGCTCGGCTTCGCCTTTGTCCAAATAAAGTTTTCCTGCTCACTTCAGAAGCCTCACTGGTTGTGTTTCTGATGGGGACAAACACACAGTGGCCGATTCAGCTAACATCTTCATGCCCCGTTTATGGGCTTCCCAGAGGCCTCTGATTGGCCATTGGGAGAAACAAGCTGCTGGATCAGAGAAAGCCTTGGTCTAGCTCAGGCTTTCTAATTTCTGCAGTTCATGGTAAGGAGCCAGCATATGGCTGGTGTAGTGGTTTGACTAGCCCTGTTCACATGTCATGTGAATGCATGTACACCCTGCCTGAACATGCATCCGTCTGTTGGTAAGAGAGAGCCCACACTCGTTCACTTTGTAATCTCCACATGCCTTTGGACTCAGCCTCTCCAGTTCTCATGTTCTGAAACCAGAGATGCCAGGGCTGAAACCTCCGTGACAGTCATCTTCTCTAACCTCCGGTGTCTGAGGGATTGTTCCAACAGCTCGTTGGTGCAGCAAAGACCTATACATGCTCAAGGACACTCTTCTAATTACACTCAGTGTTCTGAACCTGGGTGTGTGCCAGATCAGACTGAAGTCCTGCTCACTTTCTGAATGGTCCCTGGGATGATCACATGATCTGCCACCCCAGAAGGCTTTGCTTCCGGCACACACTGTCACCACCCAGGAAAGTCATGAAGAAGAGCTACTGTCTTTTAATTTTGCAAACTCAACAAAGTAAACAAACAGCGGAACTTGCCTAGGCAAGACTTTGCCACTCATCAAGTTCTCCAGATAGGAGGCATTTTTATCCCTTCTGCGCTGCCCTTTTGGGTGGCCTCTAATTTGCTACATTATCCCTCGACAAATCCAGTTGGACGTGTTGATTAGCTGGGCCCACCTTCTGGGCGGCTCCTCTTTTCACCCACTGAATCTCCATGGGCCGCCTGGATTGGGGGGGGGGGGCTTTGAGGGACCCTCTGGGTCTTCAGTCCCTTTGGAGCAATTGCTGGACTGCTGGAAGGAAGCCAAGGAAGCAGGGCTGCCAGCCTCCAGGTGGAGGCTGGAGATCTCCTAGGATTACAACTGATCTCCAGGCAACAGAGATCAGTTCCCCCTGGAGAGAACAGCTGCTTTGGAGAGTGGACTCTGGCGTTATGCCCCATTGAGGTCCTTCCCCTCCCCAAATCCTACCCTTTTGAAAGGAGGTCTTTGATTTGTCCCACGAACTGGAGCTACTTGGAAAAGATTTCCCTGATGAGAAACCTCATCGTATGAAAAGGATGGCTGAAAGGACGGCCTAGCATGGTCACACTAGCCATTCACCCCTCAGGGTCACCTCAGCTCATACAGACAGCCCCGGAAAGGACTCCTTTAAAACCAGCACACTTCTTCAGATACCTTGAAACAAGACTTCCTCAACCATTATGTATGGGTAAAGAGAGGGTGTGGAAGGGGTTTAGTTGCCAGGAAGGGCTAAGAGTCGACATGCATAAGTGAGTGAGTGATAAATACAGCTAAAATTGGATTAAAGCAGTCGGTAAGCTGTGAATAGCAGCAAATTAGCATACAGATAATAAAGGAGTTAACATACAGAAGTGAGAAGTAAGTTTGAGTCTAGCAGCACCTTTAAGACCAACAAAGTTTAATTCTGGGTATAAGCGAGAACTGAGTGACGCAGCATGTGTAGTGAGATAAGAACCCAATATCTCTGTTAAGCCCTGGGGGTTCCATTGTCCTGAATGTTGTAATAACTTGTAATTCAGCAATCTCGTGTTCCAGCTTGTTTCTGAAACTCCTTTGCAATGAAACAGCTACTTTGAGGTCCCCCAGTGAGTGCACTGGGAGGCTGAAATGTTCTCCTACATGTTTCTCAATTTTGTGATTATTATTTTTTTGGTGGTTTTGCTGTGTGTGCGTGTGTGTGCACGTGCGCCTGGAAGTCATGCCGACCTCTGAAGATTCCTACTGGGGCATGGACGATATTCAGAGAAGTGGCTTGATAACCTGCCTCTGCCTCCCAGTCCCTGGTATTCTTTGGAGGTCTCCCATCCAAATACTTGCCATGGTCAGCCCTGCTTAGCTTCTGAGATCCAGATCAAGCTTGGCTGGGCTATCCGGCTGAGGGCAATTTTGTGATTATCAATATCGGATTTGTGTCCATTGATCCTTTGGCGCAGGGTTCAACCCGTTTGCCCTGTGTAAAGAACTGAAGGGCATTGTTGCCACTTTGCTGGTCTTAAAAGTGCCCCTGGACTCAAACTTTGCTCTGTTGCTTCAGACCAACACAGCTACCCACATGAACCTACCTCCCAGGGTTGTTGTGAGGGTAAAACGGAGTTAGTGTGAGCTAGCTCACAGTTTTTCAGCCTCTGGCTCACACATTTTTGTCTTAGCTCAGGAAAGCTGGCTCCAGAGCAAACTGATTAATGCAGCACTCAAATCACTCGCTCACAACTTTAATGCCAGTAGCTCACCAAGTAGAATTCTTGCTCACTAGACTCCACAGCTTAGAGGGAACATTAGGAGAACCATGAAAGCCACTGTGGGTCCGGGCCAACGCTCCCTCTAAGCGGTGGAGTCTGGTGAGCAAAAATTCTAACTTTGTGAGTTACCGACATTAAAGTTGTGAGCAAGTGATTTGGCTGATGCATGAATCAGTTTGCTCTGGAGCCCATCCTTCCTGAGCTGAGAGAAAAATGTGTGAGCCAGAGGCTAAAAAACTGAGCTAGCTCACACTGACTCAGCTTAGAGGGAACACTGGTCCCCATTGGAGAGAGAAAAAAGGTAAAGGTAACGGTTTCCCTTGCTCGAAAGCCGGTCGAATCCGACTGTAGGGACGCGGTGCTCATCTCCGTTTCCAAGCCGAAGAGCCAGCGCTGTCCGAAGACTTTTCCGCGGTCATGTGGCCGGCATGACTAGATGCCGAGGCGCAGGGAATGCTGTTACCTTCCCACCGAAGCGGTGCCTATTTATCTCCTTGCAGTTTCTTGCTTTCGCACTAATATAGAGGGGCGGTTGGGGGGGCGGGGTCGGCATCTGGATTCTCCTTAATTCCCGACTCGGTCGCATCTCCCAGGGCGGCCAGCAGGGGGCGACAAGAGGCCGGCGGGCGGACTCGGCGGCGCTGCTGCCTCCAGTGGGGGGGGGGGGGGGATGCGCGCAGAGGAGAAGGAAGTCGGCGCTGTTGCTGCTGCTGCTGCCGCTGCTGCTACTGGCGGAGTCCCGACCGGGGAGGCCGCGCGGCAGCTGTCAAGCCGGGCGTAGAGCGGCACGGGGGCGCCCGCCCGGCATTGCGTTGCATTGCATTGCGTTAGCACTGCATTGCATGGCATAGAGCGTTAGCATTGCATTGCAAGCCCGCCTCTTTCCCCTCCTCCGCCGGCTGCCCGTGTTGCATGGAGCGGGGCCGGGCAGGGAGCCCCCTCGTTGCCGCCGCCGCCGCCGCCGCCCTCGCCTGGCCCGGGGCTCGAGTCGGCAGCAGCAGCAGCCGCGCCAGCTTGCAGAGGGCGCTCGCCTCGGCCGGGGACGAGGAAGGCTCCGCCGCCACCGGCCCGCCGGGGCCGCAGGGAGGAGGCGGGCATGCCCCCGCGCTAAGGTGAGCCTCGGCCAGGGATCGGGCCTGGGAGGCGGCGGGGGGCGTCCTGCGGTCGGGGTTGGTTGGAGCCTGACCCGGGGAGGCGTTTCCTCACGTTACGCGGCCGAATACGCGCGTCTTCCGGCGCCGGCGAGCCCAGCCGGCTCATTGGGGCGCCGGCACGCAAGTGTGCTTCCTACCTTTCCTTGCGGGGCCGGCTCGGGCCATGGGGAGGCGTCAAGAGGGTCTTCCCCGCAGCCTTTGCAGGGTCTTCGGGGGGGGGGGTGTCTGAGAACTGGCCCCTCCCCAGCTCAGGGTCCTGGGTTGGTTTCCTGACTGATAGTGCTCCTTAGCCGTCAAAGTGCGGCACGCATGTGTATTAGTCCACGACAGCCCTGCGAGGTAGGCTGGTGGTGAGGCAGAGAGGGGCTTGCCTGAGGGCGTCACGTGGCAGGAAGGAGACTCGAACTGAGGACCTGCTCCCTTCCCCCCCCCCTCAGCCCTCGTTCCGTGCCAACTTGTGCCACAGCATCTGTCCAGCGTGACATTGCAGAGGGCTCTTGCCTTGGAAGTGAGGTGTGCCTCGGCTGTGCCGGGGAGACTCTGAGACTTGCGTCCCACCGACCCCTGCCATGGGTCAGCCACTGTGGGACTGGCTTGGATCTGGCTCTGCTTTGGAGCCTGTGAAGAGATTGTCCTGTAAGGTAGGCAGTTCCTGGTCATGGCCGGGCGCATCACGAGGAGCGGTATGCCCCTCTGCTGTGGCACGCTTGGACTGCCCAAGGTGACAGCTCGGCGTCTGTGCCTAGCAGGATGCCCGCTCCTAGTCCTAGCGATGGCTCAGTAGGGAATCTCTTTCCCTACAGGGTGTGCGTCCTCCCTTCCCCTTCGGAGCGGGATCACACATGTCTCAGAGGGGCATGTGTGATCCTGCTCTGAAGCAGAAGGGAAGAAGCCGTGCCCTGTAGAAACAGGCTTGTGTGACGTATGCAGATCCGTCCGTATTGTAAGCTCCTTGGGGTGAGAGGCCTGCGCATCATCCAGCCGCCCCCTGCAGTGCTCCCTCTAAGCTGTGGAGTCTTGTGAGCAAAAATTCTACTTAGCAAGCTACTGGCATTAAAGTGTTGAGCGAGCGATTTGGCTACTGCATGAATCAGTTTGCTCTGGAGCCATCCTTCCTGAGCTGAGACAAAAAGGTGTGAGCTGGAGGCTAAAGAACTGAGCTAGCTCACACTAACTCAGTTTAGAGGGAACGCCGGCCACCTATCTTAAGCGCATTGTGTAAGCACTCTATTGTTATACCTTCCCTCACCCCTGGTTCTCTTCATATTGCGCAACCTTTGTGTTTGCACGTTTGGCAGTGAGTCATCAGGTACTCGAGAGATGCGCATGAGCTAAGGGTTCTGTTTCGTTCACTCGTAGGTGCAAACCTTTGGATTTCCCTGCGTTTTTCTTGGCAACTGGATGCATGCCAGCCATTGCATTTATGTTGCATTTAGTTATTTACATCCCGCTCCTTCCCCCCAAGTTGGGACTCAAAGCAGCTTAGAACATTGTTCCGCCCTCGTCCATTCTGTCCCAACAACAGCCCTGTGAGGTAGGCCGGGCCGAGAGTTTGTGATGTTCCCAGTGTCACCCTCTGAGCTTCCACTGTAGAAGTGGGGATTCGAACACATGTTGCCCAGGATCTTTGCCTGCCACTCTTTCTTCTACTGCTGACGGGGTCAAACTCAGTGGTCAATAATGCATATTATTTCAAAAAAACTACATGATTCAGAAGTAAATAGATATGAATCCAGACGAGGTGTTGCTTTCTCATATGTCGTGTGGTTGATGAAAGTTTATCTTCAGTGATATAACCTTCTGGTGTCAAATTTCCAGTATCTCTGGACGAGGAGGGGTCATCAGCCAAGAGTTACTATAAAGTCGGGAGATGGGCAGCTTTCCTGACATTCCGGCTCTCGCAAACGTGTGTGTTCCACCCGTCAGCCAGCTAGCATTGAGATTCTGGAGCTATAGAACAGGGGTGGGCAAATTGCGGCCCACGGGCCACATGCGGCCCGCCACAGAGTTTTTTGCAGCCCGCCAAGACAGTCGGCCAGATCAACAAGAGTAAATATAGATGCTCTTTGACAGACATTAACTTGCAGGCTGTGATGAGAATCTCAACAAGCAATCTCACTCCTGATTTCAAAAAAATTGTAGAAAAGTGTGATAGGGTACATTTGTCTCATTAAACTGATTCGAAAATTAAATGTGCTTGCAGCTATAGATGGTATGAAATTAGCACAATAAATAAATTGAATAAAACGACCACTATTTTATTTAATTTATATGTATTGATTTTTATGATACAATTTATACCTTTTCTGAAATGCAGAGTTAACTAATGAACGCAATCATTTTAAAAGGTGCGGCCCTCCGCTAACCTCCGCTCCCACAGAGTGGCCCCCGAGCCAAAACAATTGCCCACCCCTGCTATAGAATATTCTTAGCCAAAGATCTGTTTACGTAGGGATGAACTGGATAGGTCTGTGGGACACTTGTATGCCACAGCTGACTTGCATCAAACCCCGTCCCCAACCCAACGGGGCAGGTGGGGGGGGGCTGTTTTAGGATTGGGTGGCAAGAAAGGGACAGGAAGAAAGCAGGCAGGTCAGGGGTTCAGTTCCCCCGTGTTCTGCCTACCCATGTTAGGCTCTACTTTCCCCTCCCTTTTAAAGGGACTTGGCACAACCTGGATGACGCAGGCGAACCTGATCTTGTCTGATCTCGGAAGCTAAGCAGGGTCAGCCGCCACAAAGCTAGTTGCACCCTGAGAGACCCCAGCAGAGATCTTCTGTTTGCAGAAGCCACCTTGGGTTAAAGGGAGAAGTGCCCTCGGCGAGCAGGGAAGTGAGAAGTCCTGGCAGGTGGCCTTTCATGTCTTTGCAGTCAGAGCTTTTCATGAAACGTCCTCCCGGTCAATCATCTTTGCATCTGAAGAAGCGAGCAGTGGCTCAGGAAAGCCACAGATCTTGTTAGTCTTTAAGGCGCTCCTGGACTTTCCTGTTTTTTTCTGCTGCTATGGACCGACGAACATGGCTGCCCATCTTGATCTGCCTTTGCCCCGATCCTGTAAGGTAGACCAGTTTATTATACTTGCATTACAGATGCAGGCCTGAGGGTGTCGTGACGTTTCCTGAGGCAGCCTTGCCAAGGGCTTCTTGCACCAAAGGCCACGTTGTACATTACCTTTTTGAAACAAGGTATGCAATTGGCTACGGTGGCTCAGAGGTTAGGTCGCTGAACTGCAGACCGGAACTTCGGTAGCTCGGCAGTTCGAGACCCAAGCGCTGCGTGATGGAGTCAGCTCCCATCTCTGGCCCCAGCTCCTGCCAACCTAGCAGTTTGAAAGCAAGAAATCACAAGTAGATAAATAGGGAGGTGGGAAAGTCACAGCGTTCCGTGCGCCTCTGCGTCTAGTCATGCCGGCCACATGACTACGGAAAAAGTCTTTGGACGGCGCTGCCTCTTTGGCTTGGAAACGGAGATGAGCACTGCCACCCTAGAGCCAGATTCGACTGCCTTTAGAGCAAGGGAAACCTTTGCCTTTATTTATGCCATTCGTATGCTAATTTGCTGCTGATTCACTGGCAGCACCAATTAATTGCCTTAATCCAACCTCAGCCATACTTATCGCCCAGTTATTTATGCATCTTGACTTTAACTAGCCCTTCCTGGCAACTGACCCCCCCCCCTCTATATGTAAGGCTTGAGGAAGTCTGTTTCACTGTATCTGAAGAAGTGTGCTTGCACACGACAGCGTATACCCAGAATTAAACTTCGTTGGTCTTAAAGGTGGTACTGGACTCAAACTTTGTTCTAAACAAATCTCTGCTTATTAACTGATTAAATCTGCATTACTGTGCCTGTGAGAATACAGTGGGGCTAAAGAGTTTAAATGCTTTTAGAATAATGCATGGCGGTGTTGTAGCTGGAGACGTTGTAGGTGTCCCCCCCCCCCCCCCGGGGAATACCTCTTCTGAGATGGATGTGCCCAGGGGTCCTTTCGTAGAAAAAGAGCTGCAGGAGCTCATTAGCATAACTCATTAGCATATGCCATGTCCCTTGACATCACTGGAAGTGTGTCAGAAAGGGAATGTCAGTTTCAGCCCCATTATACCCTATGGGCCATTGAAATCAATGGCAAAAACTCATAGGGTATATGAGGGGCTGGAGGAAAGGGGGTTTGAGGGAGAGGCTCCAAACTTGCAGGGTAGCTGCTGGATCCTCTCCTTGAAATACCCACCAAGTTTCAAGAAGATTGGACCACGGGGTCCAATTCTATGGGCCCCCAAATAGGTTGTCCCATCCCCTCCATTGTTCTCTATGGTGGGAAAAAATGTTACCTTTTTTCCTCCCATAGAGAACAATGGAGGGAATGGGGGCAACCTGTTTGGGGGCCCGTAGAATTGGACCCCCTGGTCCAATCTTCTTGAAACTTGGTGGGTATTTGGGGGAGAGGTCCCAGCTGCTACCCTGCAAGTTTGGAGCCTCTCCTTCAAACCTCCTCCCCTCCAGTCGCTTTTAAAGTTGCCGCCGAATTGCGGCAGCAATTCGGCAGCAGATCAGATAATCTGATTCGGCCCATGGCTGCCCTAGTGGCCACTCCTGAGCTGGCGGAGCTTTGCTCCGCCTCGCTACGGCCCCAACTGACCCCTGGATGTGCCCCTTGTGGGTTTTCAGTTTCCCACCTTGTGGAACAGCTTGTCTGAGTTGGTCCAGAGGCTCCCAGGCTTCGGTCATTCTGCAGAATGTAGAGAGCTCTAATGTTCAAGAGGGTGTTTTCTACAAAAGGGATTAGAATTGTAGTAGAACAAGCAGCCGAGGAGGGCACTGTTATGGTAGAACAAGATCAGAGTGCCCTGGCTTGGATGGTCGAGGCTAACCCAATCTCGTCCAGATCTCAGAAGCAAAGCAGTGTTGGCCCTGATCCGTATTTGGATGGGAGACCTCCAAGGAATGCCAGGGTCATGACGTGGAAGCAGGCAATAGCAAACCACCTCTGGACGGCTCTTGCCCTGAAAACTGTATGGGAGTCACCGTAAGTCAGTTGCGGTCCTTTCCGCATTTGCCTGCCAGTGTTCCCTCTAAGCTGAGTTAGTGTGAGCTAGCTCACAGTTTTTGAGTCTCCGGCTCACACACGTTTGCCTTAGCTCGGGAAGGATGGCTCCAGAGCAAATTAATGTCTACAGCAGCCAAATCGCTTGCTCACAACTTTAATGCCAGTAGCTCACAAAGCAGAATTTTTGCTCACAAGACTCCACAGATTAGAGGGAGTATTTGCCTGCCACTCCGGATTTTCTCAGTGTTCGAGTCGAGGTGATTGAAGTCCAGAGCAAAACAACATCCAAATAACCCGGGGCAACAGCAGGCTGAAACTGGGTCGACCACTGAAGGGAGATAATGTAATACAGAATTTGGGGGGGGGGGACAAATAAGGGAAGCCATGTTGGATCAGGGCAGTGGCTCATCCAGTCCAACACTCTGTGTCACACAGTGGACAAAACCCAGGTGCCGTCAGGAGGTCCACCAGTGGGGCCAGAACCCCAGAAGCCCTCCCACTGTTGCGCCCCAAGCACCAAGAATCCAGAGCATCACTGCTCCAGACAGAGTGTTCCATCTATACCTTGTGGCTAATAGCCACAGATGGACCTCTGCGCCATATGTTTATCCGATCCCCTCTTGAAGCTGTCTATGCAGTTTTTGCTTTGAGGCAGTTAATCCATAAGAACATAAGAGAAGTCATGTTGGATCAGGCCAGTGCGCCATCCAGTCCAACACTCTGTCTCACACAGTAGCCAAGACCTAGGTGCTGTCAGGAGGTCTACCAGTGGGGCCAGAACTCCAGAAGACCTCTCACTGCTGCCCCCCCCCCCAAGCGCTAAGAACATACAGCATCACTGCCCCAGACAGAGTGTTCTATCTTTACCTTGTGGCTAACAGCACTGGTGGACCTCTGCTCCATAGGTTTATTCAATCTCCGCTTGATGCTCTCCATGCTTGTAGCCGCCACCACCTCCTGCAGCATTGAATTCCATGCATTAATTACCCGAAATCGAGTGTGTGCCTTTCCCTCTCTTTGCCTTTTTCTCTTGCGGTACATGCTGCTCCATCCAAAAGTTCTAATTTTTTTTTTTTGCCAAGTTTAGAATTCTTAACCTTTTTTCACCCTTGGGAGGAGTGAGAGAATCAGTGATCCGCTGCCCCTCTGCTTCTTTTTGTTCCGAGACTCGCTCTTAGCTTTGCCGCCTTCCTTAATTATTAACAAGATGGAAACGGGGCCGGCTGGGGAAACCAGCCGGGCGTGTCGCTAAGAGATGCTGTCTTTGGGGAAAATGGGCGCCGCATCTTGTGTGAATGGTTGTTTTGTGGGCCCACTTGACTGCTGCCTCGGAGGACAAAGGCTTGCCTTTCAGAGCCGTAGACGGCTGCTTGGAAATTTACTCGATGCCTGGATTTGCCCTGCTGAGAGAGAGAAAAGGTTTGGTCTCCTGTTATGGCCGACAGCCGAGTTTCGTTCCGGGATGTTTCCAGCTTAGAATTGTAGAGCCAGAATGGCATTGAAAAAACTGGATGATGGAGTGGTTAGGGCGACAGATGAGGATTGGGGCCTGGCTTGAACCCCCTCTTAGCTGTACAAGCTCTTTGGGTAATCTCGGGCTTCTTGTAATCTCTCAACAAAGCCTGCCTCACAGGGTTGTTGTGATTATCATTGCTGCTTTTGTAAGGAAATGTTCTTTTGTTGGGGGCCATGTGCAGCTCTCCTTTGATACGGACTGATTTGAGTTCAGTGGTACTTTAGAGACCCTCAAGATTTCTAGGGTCTCACGCTTCCAAGACTCAACGCTTCCTTTGTTGGATACCTGTCACAGGCTGGCTCCGCTCCTCAGATACCTCCAAAGAGACCGTGTGGAGTGGAGGCCGTCTTCATATGTGATCGGGGTTGGATTTCCCCTCTGCTTGTGGGAGGACTGGAATGGGAACCTTTAGCTTCAAGGTCCAGAGACAAGGGAAGGTCACTTTTGCATGTGCTTGTGAGTCGGTCAGTGATAAGTACATATGCAGACAGGCTCTGTTGGAAAGCGTTCAGTCCAGTGGCACCTTTAAGACCAACCAAGTTGGTCCAAGGCAGCCATTTTCTCCTGGGGAACTGACCTCTGTCACCCAAAGGTCAGTTATAATCAACGCTCCCCCTAAGCTGTGGAGTCTGGTGAGCAAAAATTCTACTTGGTGAGCAACTGGGATTAAAGCTGTGAGCCAGCGATTTGGCTGCTGCATGACGTCCTTCCCGAACTAAGACAAAAGTGTGTGAGCCGGAGGCTACAAAACTGTGCGCTAGCTCACACTAACTCAGCTTAGAGGGAACACTGGTTCTAACCCAAGGAGATCTACAGCTCCTACCTGGAGGATGGGAAGTCTAGGTGGAAGTGATGGCTCACCTTGCTTCCTTGGCCCATGCCACTCGCAGCTGGGTACAAGCTTGGTCCTTGGGACAAAATACTCCCCTTGAGCTCCAGCATCCCTTCTTTAGGAGCAAGCCACTGCGTTCGACGTGAGCCCTTTCCACCTCTGAGGAACAGTGTGCGGCAGGCAACCCTCGAGTTGGGAAAGAAAGAAAGGGCAGGGAAGGCAACCAACGGAGCCCCGAGGGCTGGCACGTCGCTCGCCCGCAGGCCTCCCCCGCGCAAGATCGAAGCGGCGTCCCGTTAGTTTTCATGAATCATCTTTCAGATTCCGTAACTTTTTAATTAAATGCCTGATCGATGCTGCTCTGATGAACGTGTGTGTGCGAAGGGCTGTCTCTGGGAATAAAAATGTGTTTTGATTCTGGCACGATTCCTTTTACGACCCGTCTTTGCTTCTTGCGGCCGCTCCAAGAAACATTCAGTAGCAGCTGTTTGGTTGGATGACTTTTTTTTGAGGGGGGGGTAATTGTAACTCATCTCCCCCCCACACACACACACCCCGCTTCATCTGGGTATGAGAATTAAGAATGGTGCTGTCAACAGCTCCCGCTGCAAAGAGGCAAATGAGAGGCACGTGCCGTTGAAAGAAGGATATGTTTACAGGAAACGCTGTGGGCTGCTTACCTTGAGACCGGGCATCTCGGAGGTGGCAATTTTAAAAGTCTGTGGAGGTGCTGAAGGAAGCTTTTATCTGAATTAGTCACTAGCGAGGGTGGCTCAGAGGCGAATTTATGCGCCTTTTGCTGCTGCCTGTGTACAGAAAGAAGTGATTGGTTGACTGCTGTGGTCAGGGAGTTTTTGATTCATACTTGGGGGTGATTAATATTTGTCACGTGAAGCTGTCTTATTCTGAATTGGACCTCTGGTCCATCAAAGTCAGTATTGTCTGCTCAGACTGGCAGCGGTTCTCCAGGGTCTCAGGCTGAGGTCTGTCACATCACTTAACAACCTCTGACTGGAGATGCTGGGGATTGAACCTGGGACCTTCTGCATGCCAAGCAGATGCTCTACCACGGAGCCACAACTCCTACCCCTTGCATGCTTCAATGCTGCATATTTGCTTTCTCAAGGACCGATTTCCCATGAGGTGCTGCTCCAGCGTCGTTCTTCCCTTTGCCCCAATTGCGTGCTTGAATTTCCCACTATTTGCCCTGCACCACATTTTGACCCGCGGCTTCACCCAAATTCCCCCACGGCTTCAGTGATCCTCAAAAAAACAGGATCACTGAAGCCGCGGGGGAATTCGGGCAAAGCTGTGGGTCAAAATGCAGTGCAGGGCAAATAGTGGGAAATTCAAGCACGCAATCGGGGCAAAGGGAAGAACGGCGCCGGAGCAGCGCCTCGTGGGAAATCGGTCAAGGATTTTTGGAATGTTGTCGCAAAGCCCCAAGGAGCGTCCTGTCTATGATACTTCAGATGTAGGGCCCCCCAACTTTGTTGTGGCTGTGGGCACCTTTGGAATTCTGGCACTGTGATTTCCTTGCAATGCCAAACAAAGGTAGCTAAATGGTAGTCGGTTCTAACCTACCTGGCAGAAAACAACATTGTTCCAGCTAACTCCATATATGAGCAAATGGCTATATTCTAAATAATAGAGATAGCTGTAGAATTTACAGTAACCCTTTTCTTTTTTTATAATAAGATTTTTATTTCTGACAGACAGACAAACAAGACATACATACACAAAAATTATATAAAATGTATGGAGGACAAAGTATCTAAGAAAAAATTTAACAATGTTAGTTAACGTTTCAATTCACAAATAGATAAGAATGTAGTAAGTCGACCTAAGAAAGAAAAATGTAATTCAAGTAATCTACAGTCTTTGCTTATATAGTAGAATGGCTCTGCAGTACCCCTTTTCAATTTAAGGTTTAGAGAACTATAGACTTATTATAAACTGTGAATGGATATTTGCTTTTGTTATGAGCTGATTGTACGATGCTCTTTATGGTCACTCAGCTGTTGCTTGTTTATAGTTGTATATGTGCTTAAATGCAAAAACTTGGTTGTTATGACCTGTTATGACCTGATTGATCAATGCCTTTTGTGGTTACTCAGTTATTGCTAGTTCGTGTTTGCACACGCTGTTAACTGCAAAAACTTCAATTAAAAAGGAAAAAAAGGAATTCTGCCACCGGGTGGTGGGTGCAGCCACAAAATGGCTGCCATACAATGGCTGCCAGCCAGAGGAGGTGGAACCGGCCACAAAATGGCTGCTGAACTCAGGACATGGAACTAGCCACAAAATGGCTGCCGCAGCTTACCTTCAGTCACACAGAAGTTCCCGTTCTTGTGGTAGCTACTGCCGAAACAATGTTTTTAAAAACCTGCACAGGCAGTCCGATCTCCAGCGGCCTTGCTGGGCAAAAGTCCCACCTGGCCCACTCACTTCTAGAAGAAGGATAAGAAGATGAAGAAGAGGGGATTGGATTTATACCCTGCCCTTCGCTACCCGAAGGAGTCTCAGAATGGCTTATAATCTCCTTTCCCCTCCCCTCCCCACAGCAGACACCCTGTGAGGCAGGTGGGGCTGAGAGAGCTCTGAGAGAACTGCCCTTGAGATAATAGCTCTGAGAGAACGTGTGACTGACCCAAGGTCACCCCAGCAGCTGCATGTGGAGGAGTGGGGAATCAAACCCGGTTCTCCCAGATTAGAGTCCGCACTCCTAACCACTGCACCAAACTTGGTGAGTGCCAGGAAAGGTGTCTGTGGGTACCATGCTCCCACGGCCACCACATCGGGGACCCTGCTTTAGGTTCCACAGGGGTCTTCTTTCATTTTTGGTGCAGTAGATCCACATAAGCTGTCCAGCTGTTACTGCAGAATCCTCCAAGATTCTGGTGGTTGGTAGTGAGAGGAGACGCATATTTTTTCCCCTGAACTAAAATTGGGGAACCGCTTTGCTTCAGCACCTCAAAACGGTTTGCTTTTGCAGCATGCAAGAAGGAGGGCTGCAGCTGCTCAGGCAGGCCTCTCTCCTTGCGTGTCTGCGTGAGTCACTGTTCCCTCTCTGAGAAATCTGCTGCCTTTCGGCATCAGGAATTACCCAGTGATTGAATCACATCTGATAGAGACAGTCACATTACTTGCTCCCAAAGGAAGCAGACGAGAAGGAAAGTCTGTGGCAGAAATCATGCAGAGTTGCGAGAGCCAGACTCTTTCAGCACGCCACACTGGGATAACAGGAGGCTATAATTTTAGAGTCTAGGGCAGGGGTGGCCAAACTGTGGCTTGGGAGCCACATGCAGCTCTTTCACACATGTTGTGCGGCTCCCGGCAGGGCAGCTGGGGAAGTGAAGGGGAGGCATACTTTTTCTCCCTCCCTCCCTCCCTCTCTTCCTTCCTTTCTTCCCCCTCCCTCCCATCTATTTGCTTTTTTTGTTTCTCTCTCTCTTTCCACCTTTTTCATTCTTTCTTTCCATGGCTCTCTCTTAGACAAATAAATATCATTAGCAAACAAATAAATATAATTGAACAGATAAATATCATTATCAATATCTGTTTTTACTCCTTTTATTTTTGGCAGTCTCATTTAATGTTAATAAAAAGGAATTTTGCATATTTAAAAATTAAAACATGTAATGTTTGTTCATGTCTTGTGGCTCTCAAACATCTGACGTTTATTCTCTCTTGTGGGTCTTAAGTTGAGCAAGTTTGGCCACCCCTGATCTAGGGTGACTTCTGCTGAACGTGTCCCAGATTTCGGGGTTCTAGCTGGTCGGGAGTACCTGGACCTGTTTCTATCGCCCCAAGAGTCTGTACTGTGCAATATATATTGACTTGCAGAAAACAAAGGCAGTCTATACAAAGTCCTCTAGTCTGTTTCTTTTTCTTTTCCAAGATGGAAGTCTTTGAGCAGAGACACCTTTTGGCTGGAACCATTTTTCCCCCTCACACCATTTCAAATGTATTTTGGGTTCCGCTCCTCACAGCATGTTTTCATGTGTTCACTAGGGCTGTGCATCTAACAGCCCAAACGTTTACAGTGCCTTCTTGCCATCTGGTATGTGGGTGTTCTCATTCGCTTCCTAATTTTAGCCAATAGCAACTGCCTTAGCAGGGAGGGAGGGAGGGAGGGAGAGATTTGGTATTCAACTATTAAGAAGTTTGCTGGGGTGGGGTGGGGGAGTTAGTGGCAAGCAGAAAGTGGCCTGCGGTTCATGGGCTAGTGTACCGATTCATCCTCTTTCCTGTTGGCAGAGCAATCCCGAAGGACTGAGCGCCGAAAGTTCTAAGCTAAGGGAACAGAGAAATGCTATTTGCAGAATCCTTTATGTGCAATTAATTGGTTAGAAAAAAAAGCAGGTGCGGTCAGGTCCAGCGCACTGGCTTAGAGTGACTGAGGAATTAAGCATACCCCTGGTGGGATATTTGGTTAATATAGCAGAGTTTGCCCAGTCATACATGCATGATTCTGAGTGCAGAAAATAAATCTCCCAAGAAGTATACTGCAAAAAAGATAAACTTAAATTTATTCAAGCAGATCCATTTTATATTCAGGTTGCTGTCAAAAGAAGAGAAAGTAGCCTAATCGGAAGAGTACTTTCCCTGTCACAAACGGTAAACTGGTCCAGCATCTTGTGTGTGTGGGAGTATGAGGGCACTGTCTCTACAGGAGAGACCTGCACCGACGTGGAAGGACATTGCGGAGAGAGCGAGAGGAGGGGTCAGAGGGCAAATCCCGTCCTTCACTTGGAGTCTCAGAGCTGCTTACAAACTCCTTTCCCTTCCCCTCCCCACAACAGGCACCCTGTGAGGTAGGTGGGGCTGAGAGAGCTCTTTCCAGAACTTAGCTCTTGTCAGAACTAAGGCTTGCCCAAGGTCACCCAGCAGGTGCAAGTGGAGGAGTGGGGGATCAAACCCGAGTCTACCAGATTAGAGTCCGCGCACTTAACCACAACACCAAACTGACAAAAGAGAGGCATCCCATTCAAGGAGATAACACCTGTACACCCTTAGAGTGAATGTAGCGCCCTCTGATGGCCGGGCATGCTGTTTCACTCCCTCCAACAATCCCCTCCGCGTTTCACAGGTAAACAAATCAGGACATGCTGGTGTGCTTCCAGTTTTCATACCCCAAATCACTGCCTCACCTTTGTGTGTGTTATTGCCCACCTGCTGTGCTCTTCATTGCTTTACATTGCACTCGTTCGCTCTCCCCTGATTTAAAATCCTAAGGTGTTTGACAACAAAGCATTCTTCCTTTACCTGAAAGAACAGTTGTCAAACAGTTCAGGCCTTAGAAGCAACAGTATATGAAATGGTGTGTTGTGTATTCGGTGCCGTCAGATCACTCCCAACTTGCGGCAGCCCTGTGAATTAATGTCCTCCAGAAGGTCTAATTGTTAACAGGTCTTGCAAACCGAGGGCCTTTGTGGCTTCCTTGATTGAGTCAATCTGTCTCATGTTGGGTTTTCCTGTTCTCCTGCTGCCTTCAGGTAGGCAGTACTATCTGTGGGCCTTAGTTCGAGGTGGGCATTCGAGTTGGTCTTAAGAAATAGAACAAAGTTAAGAGTCCGGTGGCACCTTACAGGTGCCACTGGACTCATAACTTCGTGGGCCTTAGTGTTCATCCGCATGCATGCGTGACTGAGATGAGATGAACGCCACCCCATTCTTGAGATTTAAGTTTAGGAGACCAAGGGAAGGGTATCGCATTTCTAGCAATTCACACCGAGAACATTTGGACAGCACATCCCCGTAAGCTTGAAATGGCATCAGTGGCTTAGCACAGACAGAGATCAGAAAACGGCAGTTGTGCATGGCTGGAGCTCATGCATAAGATTGTGGGGGTTTCAAATAATTGGGGGGGGGACTGTGTTCTCAGAGTGCTGTCATGTGGGTGGAGGCGGTGCTGAATTTAAATTGCTGAGGCGCTGGGACAAAAGACTGTATGGGAGCCCCTCCATCTTCATTCTACATATGTGGGGGCAAATGCAAGTTGAACCGGCTCGCTGGCGAGGCGGGATATAAATCGAAATAAATAAATAAATAATAAATAAACACATGAAGTTGCCTTATACCGAACCAGACCCTTGGTCCATCAAGGTCAGTATTGTCTACTCAGACCGCCAGCCGCTCTCCAGGGTCTAGGCTGAAGTCTTCCACATCACCTGCTGCCTGGTCTTTTGAACTGGAGATGCCAGGGATTGAACGCGGGACTTTCTGCACGCCAAGCAGATGCTCTGCCACAGGTCCACAGCCCCTCCCCATTGCTCAGTGCTGACGGAAAGGCACTCTGTATGTAGCCAGAGGCACCTTTCATGCCATCCATTACTTCATGGCTTTACTAAAGGGTGTGGCCACAGAAACGGAAAAGGTGATTGGGAACAGGGTCTAAGACAGCAGGCGTGGGGGCTACAAAGTCAAAATTTATAGTAACCAGGGGTCCGTTGGAGCGGGAGCGCACAGGAGCGCAGCTCTGGGAGTGAGGGGCCCAGGGGGCGGGCACATGACCAAGCCCCACCCCCTCCTCAGCTTCCCCGAGCAGTGCAGAGGCGCAGTGCCCCGGGGAAAGCCCTGCTAGGGTCTTTATTGTTTTTAATGTTTTGTTTTAATATTGATAATTTTATCATTGTTCCTTTTATGACTGTGTGCTGCTTTTCCAGAGACTTGCTCAAGGTGGCATATGCATTTTCTAAGTATACCATTTTTTATCTGGGCACATGGCACATAAGTACTGGAGAAATTTCACCAACCCTTCAGCAGCTTCCACCTTATCAGTTTGGTGTAGTGGTCAGGAGTTGGACTCTAATCTGGGAGAACCGGGTTTGATTCCCCACTCCTCCATATGCAGCTGCCGGTGTGACCTTGGGCCAGTCACAAGTTCTCTCAGAGCTGTTCTCTCATGAGCAGTTCTCAAAAGACCTCTCTCAGCCCCACCTACCTCACAGGGTGTCTTGTTGTGGGGAGGGGAAGGGGAAGGGATGGGTGGTGCACATGTCCTGGGTATCTCAAGTCTACTTGAAACCTGGAAGAGAATGAGGGTGTGTTCTTTACGCTTATTTTTATTGCACAAAGTATTGGATGGAGAAGGGAAGGGAGGAAGAGCAGGTCAGTTTCACTCACCTGTGGAGTGGAGCCTGAAGGGTGGGTGTTGCCTTCTGACACACTTCCGGTATGTTAGGGGGTGTGGCATATGCCAGTGAGTTATGCTAATGAGCTCCTGCACCTCTTTTTCTACGAAATGACCCCTGATAGTAACTGTAAGAGGTTTTTAAAAAAAATGTCCACCTCTAGCTCTGACCTGGATGACTCAGGCTAGCCCGAACTTGGGAGGTAAGTATAGTTGGCCCTGGTTCCTATTCGGATGGGAGACCACCAAGGAAGTCCAGGGCCATTCTGCAGAGGCAGGCAATGGTAAACCACCGCTGTTCGTCTTTTGCCTTGAAAACCCTACAGGGGTCACCATGAGTCGGCCGTGACTTTTAAAAATTATTATTAACAATTTTTTCACATATACAATTAGGAAGAATTACATAACGCCCTTTTTTAACTATATTTTTTCCCCAGATATACATCTCTGAAATAGTGTCTTTAAATCTTATAAACATGAATACAATTCAAAAATAAATAATCTTCTCCTACTGAGGATTATCTGGGATGATTTCTTTTTCCAGCGTAAATCTTATAACCGGGTAACATATAGCAACAACTTTTTTATCGTATTTCTCTGGTGATGAGTTAGTCAAATTAAATGTGAAAAATAAAATGTTCCCAAATCTTATTATACCACTGTGTAAGTGTTGGGGGGGGGGGGGGATTCCTTATCTATCCACCTGTATGCAATAAGAATACCGGCAATTGGGCCGTGACTTGATGGCACTTGCCACTTCCATACAATGAAAACTTTAAAGAATTTTTAAAATATCCTATAATGTGCAGAAAATCTGGTGCCCGCTGATGGGAATATTTGAATTTAACTACTTTTAGGTAACCATCAAAGTTTGGTGCAGTGGTTAGGAGCGTGGACTCTAATCTGGGAGAACCGGGTTTGATTCCCCACTCCTCCACTTGCAGCTGCTGGCGTGACCTTGGGTCAGTCACAAGTTCTCTCAGAGCTGTTCTCTCAAAGGCAGTTCTCGGGAGATCTCTCTCAGCCCCACCTACCTCACAGGGTGCCTGTTGTCGGGAGGGGAGGAGAAAGGAGATTGTAAGCCACTCTGAGACTCCTTCAGGTAGGGAAGGGCGGGGTATAAACCCAATCTCTTCTCTATGTCATTATTCTCTCCCCCCCCCCCTTTTCTGGCCCTTGCGTTGGCTTTTCTCTGGAGGAATGCTGTTGCTATCAGGGAAAGAATATCCCTCCCCTCCCCGTTCCTCTTGGTGTGGCACACATGCCCCCGTGTCCCTTCTGGTAAGCCAGCGGCATCGCTCCGTGTGACAGCTCCAAGCTGCGTCGTGCTTCATGCCTGCTGTTGTCTTTGGGGCTCCAGTAGGATTTTTATCATTCTTCTTGAGTTCCTTCCTGGTAATTATTTTGTACTGGAAGCAATGCAGCTCCCTACAAAAAGGCTCTGAAGAAGCCCTTGCTTTGTGTTCACCACCCTTCTCTTTGCAGAGAGTAAAGGCCGGCCAGGGGGACGGGACGACGACATATTTTAATTCTCCCTGCTGGGAAAATCTGGAAACTTTTCCCATTCAGAAATCTCCCTAGCTTTCCTGCCTTTTCATCGGCTTTCATAACTGCGGCGTTTTCCTCAGCAACCATCTACTCTTGCGTCGTGTGCTAGTGTGGCACGAGTTATGACCCACTGAGCCAAATGTAGCTCAGCAGTCGGCCCGGGGGCTCGACCAGCCTGTTTTTGCTGCCTGCTAAACTGGAAGGCTTGCCAAGCGCTCGGTCAAACAGAAAAATGGAAACTCTCTTATATCTAATAGTCAAGTGTGCGCCAATCCGCGGATACCTAAACCTGCAGATCGGGGCCTTTTGCACAGAAGTAAGATTTTTCTAGGAGCCGTGGTGGTTCAGAGGTTAAGACGCTGAGCTGCAGACTGGAAGGTGATGGAGTGAGCTCCCGTCTCTGGTCCCAGCTTCTGCCAGCCTAGCAGTTCAAAAGCAAGAAATTGCAAGTATTTATTTATTTATTTATTTGTAGATAATTAGGTACCACTTCGGTGGGAAGGGAACAGCGTTCCGTGCACCTCGGCATTTAGTCATGCCAGCCATGTGACCACAGAGAAGTCTTCAGACAGCGCTGGCTCTTCAGCCTGGAAACAGAGATGAGCACTGCCCCCTAGAGTCAGATTCGACTGGCTTTCGAGCAAGGGAAGCCTTTACCTTTGCGATTTTTCTACAGACTTGGGGGAAACCCCCCCCCCTGCTTGCAGAAAATTCTTTAAAACTTTTAAAAATAGAGGGTGATTTAAATCCTCCCCCCTCCAGTAGAAGATCGTTGACTGCATAAGCACAGACAAAGCTCCACTCCCCCTGGTGGGCAAGGGATCTGCCTCCGTCATCGTCGAAAAGACAAATAGGTGAGCAAGTGGGCGAGTCTCTGCCTCTCCTGCTCATGTCTTCCATGCTTTTCCCTTCAGGGCAAAAGCAGATGGCTGATTTGTTGGGCTGATGGACCACCAGACGTATGGGGCCGACCCTTTCACTGCCGGGTCTAGCTGCCGTTCTCCAGTTGGTGGCATTTTGGCTTATTACATGTCATCATAAAGACGTATGAGACACCAGAGAAACATCCCAAGTGGCCCAAAATCCTGTGTGTAACATCTTCCCTGTGCAAACCTCACTTTGGGCAGTAAATTAATTGAGTAGCTGTAGGCAGGTCCTTAGTGGGCTGCAGTGGATCAAGTGGTTGAGATGCTGAGCTGCAGACTGGAAGGTGTTCAGCAGTTCAAGACCTGAGTGCTGCATGACGGAGTGAGCTCCCGTCTCTGGCCCCAGCTCCTGCCAACCTAGCAGTTCGAAAGCAAGAAATTGCGTGTAGATAAATAGGTACCACGTTGGTGGGAAGGTAACAGCATTCCGTGCGCCTCAGCATGTAGTCATGCCGGCCACATTACCACGGAAACATCTTTGGACAGCGCTGGCTCTTCGGCTTCGAAACGGAGATGAACACTGCATCCCTAGAGTCGTATTCGACTGGCTTTCGAGCAAGGGAAACCTTTACCTAGGCTTGTCCTTGCTCCCTGAGCTTCAGGGCTCCTCCCATCTCTAACATTCGGAGACAAAAGTCTAATGTAGAGAATGGCTGCAAGGATTTCTGATGAGATAATGCACGAGTCTTTTCTGTTGCACAAAACTAGGATCGAACCAGATCAAAACTAAACCATGAAATCCAGCAAATAAAATAAACAGCATTTAAATTGTTTAAGGGGGCAGTTAAATAACAGTTAATTAAATTAATCTGAATGTCTGTACTTAGAGGGGGAGGCTCCAAGTCTGTTTCTAGCCCTTCCTTTCAAGGGACAGGGCAGCCACCACGCCAGTTCCTAGGAAAAAACAGCTCAGAGGGCATTTAAATGCCTTTTGAGTTCCCTTCCACAGGGCAAGAAAGCTTAGAAGGGCACTCAAGAGTGGCACCTTCATTACATCTCCAACAGTCCCCCTTTCTGCTAGCCCAGTCCTGCTGTATACCACCTAGGTCATGGTGAGTCTTTCAAAACCATCCCCATGAGCCTTTGGGAAGGATGCAAATTAATTTGTGGGACGGGGCTTTTAGTTAAGGGGGCGGGGCCCAAAAATGCCCCACGGTAGCTACAGGCCTGAATTCATCCCACACCAGACCCTTCAGTTTAACTTACCCTGTGAGGAAGACGGTTGTGGATAAAAGGGAAGGACCTCTGCCTAGTGCCGCCATCTTAGAAGAAAAACAAGGTATGAACGCCACCATATTTATTTATTTACATTATCTATAGTCCGCCTTTCTGAGTGTGACTCAAGGCGGATTACGGAGAGAGCGAGAGTCAATGCAATCAACAGAATGAGACATTCAGTAAATAACAAAATAGGATTTGGGCTGTAGAACCGGCCAGAAATCTAAAAAACAGAATGGAAGCACTTCATCAGTGTTAACATGACACATAAAACGCCACAAGAGTACACGGTAGGATCCAATTTACAGCAAACTATGCACAGTAGTACAGACCGTAGCCCCAAGAAATCTGTCCAAGTAACATTGTGAATCGTTTTATACAGTACTGTCATATTGCCTGCATAGAAGAGTCCTCTTGAATAATTGAGTTTTGCATAGATGCCGTGTTGGTCAGAAGCTGTAGAATCAAGTCTGAGTCTAGTGGCACCTTTAAGACCAACAAAGTTTTATTCTGGGTGTGAGCTCTTGTGTATTGGAGGAAGTGTGCGTGTGTGTGAGTTTTGCATAGTTTGCGGAAATAACACTGCTTCTGATTTGCAATAGAACATTCTCTCTCCGGCAGGAGATCAGACGCTGCGGTAACCAGTTCGGAGTGCTTAGCTTTTGTGCTGTCCTTCGGGATGGGATTGTCCGGTGTCAGAAATGCGTAACCTTTATTCTGGTTGTGTAACACCAGCAGGCGCCGTTACTAAAATAGCGCCACGGGGAATGCTGTTGACTTAGGTCAGGTAAAGAGGTGGCATCTGCCTTTGTGGTTTTTTTGTACAGCTTTATTGCTAGCTAACGGACACTGGCAGGTCTAAAGTTAGCTACTGGACCTGCCCCACGGCCTCGGATGGCTGATGGCCACGACGTCCTGGACGCCCACACTTTGCCGGCTTTGGCTGGGGGCGGCAGAGGGAAAATTTGGCAGTTGGAACATCGCCAGCAAAGGAAGCAGAAGTCTGGGCTTGGCCAAGGGCTTGGCCAAGAAGCCACTTTAGGAGGTGGGCTGATGATGCATGCCCTCTCCTTTGGTGGTGGTGGTGGGGGGAACCGGCAGAGTTGAATAGAACAGCATTGCTGCCCGTATAAAACTGAGAATGCAACAGTGCAGTTAAGGTTTACTCTCTCCCCACAAGTTAATAAATCCTGTAGAAAGACGGCCACTGGACCCTTCTTTTGCTTAGCAAAGTGGGGGGCTTTGACGTATTTTGGTTGCCAATTCCGGGTTGGGAAATTCCTGGCGTTTTGGGAGGGGTTGGGAGGGGAGGGAGCTCGCTGGGGTACAAAGCCATAGAATCCAACTTCCAGAGCAGCCGTTTTCTCCAGGGAAACTGATCTCTACATCTGGAGATCAGTTGTGGTTCCAGAGGATCTACTTGGAAGGTGGCAACTGCAGTTCATATGGTGTCGGGGGATCCTTGGCTATCCTTTGAGTAAAAAGGTGGGGCATAAATTGCCCTAAAACATAACTCCTCTAGACTTGTAGACTTTACCGCCCTGAGATCAAATTGAGCATTTTGGTTGCTGGGTAGCTCTGAGTTAACCTTTTATACCCCTTCTTAATTTTATCTTGTGTAATATTTAGACAGCTGGGCTTGGAACTTGCTAGGGTGTCTCTGGAAGAGTTGGAATCACAGAATTATGAGTGGGAAGGGGCCCTCCGGGCTGTCTAGCTTGATGCAGGATCAGCCTAGAGCATCCCTGACAAAGGTTTGCCCAGCCGCTGCTTAAAGACAGCCACCTCCCTAGGTAGCTGATTCCACTGTTGAACAACTCACTCTGTAAAGAAGTTTTTCCTAAGATCCAGCCGGAACCTTCCCGCTCTTAATTTAAACCCACTATTGCGAGTCCTGTTCAGTGTTCCCTCTAAGCTGTGGAGTCTTATGAGCAAAAATTCTACCTGGTGAGCTACTGGCATTAAAGTTGTGAGCGAGTGATTTGGCTGCTGCATAGATTAGTTTGGTCTGGAGCCACCCTTCCTGAGCTAAGACAAAAATCTGTGAGCCGGAGGCCGAAAAATGGTGAACTAGCTCACACTAACTCAGCTTAGAGGGAACGCTGCCCACAAGAACAGCTCCCCGCCCTCCTCTAAGTGACAGCCCTTCAGATCCTTCAAGAGAGCCATCATGTCCCCCCTCCACCAGACTGGACATTCCATGCCCCTCACCCTTTCCTTGTAGGGCTTGGTCATGTCAACAGAGAGAGAACGGAAGCGCATCCTATCACTGGTGGTGTCTTTGGAAACCACAGGTTATTTTTTCTCTAGGATCACACAGTGTGTTTACCGTGGGAAGGCAAATGCCGACTCTGAGAACCGCATGCGCTGTAGTAGCATCCCTGTTCTCCTAACTAAGAGCCCCACTAACGTTGTCTCTGGGCTTTGAGCAGAAGCGTGTGGGTGCTTTTTCAGACATCGGGTCCTTTCTGGGAGGGGTGGGGGATTCAAATGGGAGAGAGCGAACAGAGGCCTGTGATTTGGCAGCAAAGGCCACCGAAACCCATGAACGGAAGCCAATTTTGAAGACGCCTTCTGCCTAGCCAATGGGCTGTTCTCAAAGCTTGTCAGCAGCGATTCTCATCCTGGTTTGTGTCAGTTAGGAGGAGAGGGAAATTCATACAGACATGTTGCTTGCTCCCCTTGTGTTGCCTAAAGGATCAGGCCCGTAGCCAAGATTTTTTTTTTGTTCAGGGGGCATTTAAATTTTTAAGAGGGCAGTTAGATTACAGTTAATTAAATTAGTCTGAATGCCTGTCTTTAAAGGGGAAGGCTCTGAGCCCGTTTCTAGGCCTTCCTTTCAAGGGACAGGACAGCGAGCGTGTCAGTTCCTAGGGGAAAACAGCTCAGAGGGCGTTTAAATGCCTTCAGAAGGCATTTAAATGCCTTTTTGAGTCTCCTTCCCCAGGACAAGACAGCTCAGAAGGGCACTGGAGGGTGGTCCCTTCAGTACATCTTATGTTCTTATGTTCCCCGCACACCCGTATAGATAGAGAATCTGGATCTTGTCTGAGCATAGCCTGCTTTTGCATCGGACTTAGCCAGTTTACTATTAGAACATAAGAACATAAGAGAAGCCAATGTTGGATCAGGCCAGTGGCCCATCCAGTCCAACACTCTGTCAGACAGTGGCCAAAAATACTAGGTGCCACCAGGAGGTCCAGCAGTGGGGCCAGGACACTAGAAGCCCTCTCGCTGTCACCCCCCTCTATTGGATTTATAGAGGGGTGCGGAATAAGATAAATTATGTCAGTTTACCCAGTTGGCCTGATTTCTGCAGGCTGCAGAATCTTTCTGTCTCTGGAACAGGAAACTGGATTACAAAGGCACAGAATTTTTTCTTCAGTGTGGATTTCTGCACAGCCGTAGTCAGAAATCTAATTAAATTATAGTTGCTTGTGAAGAGGAAGGGAGAGAGGGTCTTTGACCTCCCCCCCCCCCCCATTGCTGTAAATTGGCTCTACCAGTTGGCTACCCATATACTGGGGAGGGGGGTGGCTGCCCAGTTAATTCAACATGGCTCAAATCTGAATAAAGGTGATTTCTTTAGAAGTGAACTTGGCTGGCAGTGGGGGAGCAGGATGTTGTACGTAAGCTGCTCTTGGGCAGGCTGCGCTACCGTCGGCCACCTGGGCGCTTGCAAATTGCCCCGCCCTTTCTGTGCCCCTCACTGACCTTCCCGTGGCGTAATCCGGGGAGCGGGAGGGCATTACGAAGGCCTTTAGGAGACCTTTAAACCTCGCCGTGTGTCACCAGGGCTTTAATCCCGTTACGAGCCGTAACAAAGAGTAATGGGAGAATGGTTTTTTTTAGGGTTTTAAAAAATATATATCGCGTCCCCATCAAAGCCACGGGTCGGTTTACAGGCGCGTGCCTTTTGGAGCGGTTAGTCATCGCTGGAAAATCTGGTTTTCGGGGCTTGCTGGTGAGTCACGCTCGCCTGATGATTTATGTTGATGCTGATGAGGGATGACTGTAGCGTCAGTTTGCCTAGCAGTGCTAACCGTGGCATCGTCTGGAGCCAGGGCTTAGAAGGGATCAGCTGCCAGAATCTCTTCTCTCTACCAACAGGTGAAGTTACCTTCCTGTTCAGGGTGTCTGCCGTGAGTCCCCAACCTCTGCGTGAGGTCACGTTAGCGTGCAGCGAGAAATTGAATTGAAGTCTTATGTAAGCCCAAAGTTCCCACCCCGCGGAAGAGGGTGCTATTGTAACTCTGGATGTCTCAGCGCCGTGGTCGTTCTCCTTCCAGTCTTCAAGTGCTGGAGGCATGTAAAGCTGTCTTGTCTCAGCATCCAACGCGGTTGCAACATTGAATCACTCCCAGTGCAAAGATATGGCAGAATGATTTCCCTTCAGAGGTGTTAAATCTCTGCATGAGTCACTGCTCTTGGTTTGTGTCATCTGAGGACTCATATTTCTGCCTCATTTCGATCTTGGGTATGGTTGGATCAAGTAGGTTTTCAGAACTGCTTTTGTATCATTCGGTTGCTCCCGATGCAGAGACGCAGCAGAATTCACCTGCCTTTGGGGGAGGCGTGCCCAGAGACGCAGAAGCTGGGTTCTGATAGACAGAAATCCTGTCTTTGGTTGTGTCTCCCCAGCCCAATTTGAGAAAACACATGGCACAATCCTGTAGAAGAGAAAGTATCAAGGACTTTATTAATAAAAGGGGGAAGGACGGGTGTAACAAAGCTTTGGACCCTCAAATACCCACTGGCTGTCCCAAAGTTACAAAGGGGGACATAGGATTTTATACTCAATATGATATCACTCAAACAAGGCAAAGCTATTGGTTCCATCAAACTTTGTCAAACTTTCGTCATAACTTTCTGATTGGGCTCAGAACTGAGGATTGGGCTTTCTCAAGGAAAGATGTTTCTTTTTTTAGCTAAACAATGGGCCTTCTTTTCCCCAGGCTATGAAGCTCTAAAGAGTATCTGTTGTAGCTAACATAGGTACAGAGTGCTGAAGTCCTTCATTTAACTAAGCTAACTGACATCAGAAACATGCACAGTTGTAGCAGGTCTTGGCTGAATAGCTGCTTGGTCAGTGTTTAGCCATTTCCCAGAATGCATTTAAGCCATGCACCAAAGTTTACTTCTGAATCTGTATTCATGACTGATTTCTGTTTCTGTGCTTAGGATCATCAACAGCACTTAGCATATGTATGCCTATCTATGCCTGAAAGTTGCTAAGTGTGCTCACCAAGGTTCGTCATGTCAAGTCAGTGGCAAAGTACAGAGTGTATAACAGTGTTTCATGAGCTGTGTGTGCCACAAATGTGAAACCTCCTTGTAAAGTTCCATCATTGACAGTTGGCTGTCGGTTAATGGTGCCCTGAAATCTTCTACCTGAGGCGGGATGCCCCTCCCAGCTTAATGGTAAGGCCGCCTCTAGAAAAGCTGCTCTGAAGTCAAGTT
Source organism: Lepidodactylus listeri (assembly GCA_029233225.1). NCBI lineage: Eukaryota > Metazoa > Chordata > Lepidosauria > Squamata > Gekkonidae > Lepidodactylus > Lepidodactylus listeri. The sequence continues at coordinate 6,844,598 of JARCFY010000013.1, read as the reverse complement.
AGACGTCAGAGCTGAGTTTCAGGTTCAACCAAGGAAATATGCCTGCGCACGTCATGCCCTCTGGCATTGAAATGGGAGTTCCGCTTTCCTTGTATGCTGGAAGTTTTGTTATAAACAAGAGCGATCCGCCCTCAGAGGAGCTGCCCTGAGCATTTTGACTCTTATTTGAAGGCAGCTGAGAACTGCGACTCAGTCAGAGACCCAAGGGGCAGCCTCCTCTAAAGGGTGGGGCTACCTCTGTGGGATTTGCATTGGGAGCAACCGATTGGCTGCCTGAGCGTCGTCTTTCTGAGTCAGACCATTGGGATGTCAAGTTCTATAGCATCTCCTCTGATTGGCGGTAGTTTTAGAGGGCAGAGCAGACTTTTATATCAACTGCAGGCTGCAAGTAGAGATCCCTTCCCTAGAGAGAGTGGGAATTGAGCCTGGGGTGGTAGTAACCCTACTGTTGAGGTACTGCCTCACTTACCCCGATGATCTGTGGCTATATTCCATTTTCTTCTGACATGCCTAACAGCTGTGAAATGGGTAGACGTTCCCCAGTAAAGGGAGTGTAGCTGCTGGCTGCTGGTGAAACCCTGCAGTTGCATTTTCTCATTTAATGTAGCTGTCAAAGGCTGTGAACACATGAAGCTGCCTTTTTCTGAATCAGACCATTGGTCCATCAAGGTCAGTATTGCCTACTCGGACTGGCAGCAGCTCTCAGGGTCTTAGGTGGAGGTCTTTTATATCACCTGCTGCCTGCCCCTTCTTTGACATCTGGCATTGATTGCTGGGGGCCGCGGTGGCTCAGAGGTTAAGATGCTGAGCTGCAGACCGGAAGGTCGGTAGCACAGCAGTTCGAGACCCGAATGCTGCGAAACGGAGTGAACTCCTGACTCTGGCCCCAGCTCCTGCCGACCTAGCAGTTCGAAAGCAAGAAATTGCAAGTAGTGGGAAGGGAACAGACTTCCGTGCGCCTTGGCGTTTAGTCGTGCCGGCCACATGACCACGGAAACGTCTTTGGACAGCGCTGGCTCTTTGGCTTGGAAACGGAGATGAGCACCACCCCCTAGAGCTGGATTCGACTGGCTTTCGAGCAAGGGAAACCTTTACTGATTGCTGAAATGAAAGATCTGAAAATCCTAGAGGTAGATCTCTTTCCCTTCCCCCAACGCAGCCTTTACATTGTTCAGGGCAGTTTTTAGTATCCTGCTTTCAGAAGGAACTGACACAACATGGAATTGGCGTCTGTGTGTGGGTGGCTTACTTATCTTAATGTAATTTTTTTCGTCTCATCTCTCCCCTCCCCTGTATAAATAGATGTGGCTTCGTGTTTATGGCAGATGAAATTTGAAATCCAAATATTTTCTATCTTTGGGCTGCCTCCCTGGCTTACAATTGATGGTAGGCGTCTTAGAAAGGGCTTTTGAGCAGTGGTGGTGTTGGCGCTCTGTTTTTCAAACTTCGCAGGGAGGCCGGCCGGCTGCAAAAAATGTAGGGGCTCCGGGCTGTGCCTTCGAGTGTTGCACAGAAGAGATTTGGCAGGGGTTGCATGCAATGCTCCCTCTAAGCTGCGGAGTCTTGTGAGCAAAAATTCTACTTTGTGAGCTACTGGCATTAAAGCTGTGAGCGAGCGATTTGGCTGCTGCATAAATCGGTTTGCTCTGGAGCCATCCTTCCTGAGCTAAGACGAAAATGTGTGAGCTGGAGGCTAAAAAACTGTGAGCTAGCTCACACTAACTCAGCTTAGAGGGAACACTGGCCACGTGTCCTGTCGCAGAGGCAGAGAAATGGCAGCTGCCGAAGGCCCTTGTTCTGTTCAGCTGCTCAGGATGGAGTTGATTTGTAGACTGTCATCTGCGTACATGGCCCGTTTGGGCAGCATAAGTTCATATCAACGGGCCCTGGGCCCAAGGAGCTAACAGTCTCAGTGACAGAAAGAAAGAAAGGTGTGATCTTACCAGCTTCTTAACGGTCGCCTTCTGTTTTCTGGGTACTTTTTATGCTGTTTGTGACCCATGGCTTATTTTTAATATTGTGACGTTGTTTTAATTGTCAGTCACCTTGAGCAGGACCCTGAGGAGGTGACATGGAAGTATCCTAAATAAATATAAAAAGATGAAATTTGTGTGCGCTAATTTATCTTAATACAAGAAACAGGAACCCGCAGTACTCGTGGGGGAGGAGAGTATTTCCCAGGGCTCCCCCACTGAAGCAGCAGGAGCTCCACATGGAGGCGAGGGAAGTAGCCGCAGGTGAGCCCAGCAGGCGGGGCCACCTGCCTGCCAAACCTTCACCCCCCACCCCACCCCGGCACCGGTGGCAAGGCCTGAGCGGCTCCCAACCACCGGGCCCGCTAAGCCTTCTCCTCCACCCCACCGGCGAGGTACAGTTTCCAGTGCGTTCTCTGTGCATGCGCAGGGGACGCTCTTTTACTTTTGGGGAGATTTAAATATCCCCCGTATCGTTTTTTCAACATTTCAGATTTTTCTGCACACCTGGAGAGTGCCCCAAGTGTGCAGAAAACCTCTCTGCCCCCTGTGTGCCCCTGATGTGCAGATTTAGATATCCGCACAGAGGGGGCATCTTGGCTATTAGATATACAGATATGCAGATTTACACAATTATTTCAATTTAAGTAGAAACATAGCTCTCCTTAGGGCCAAATATCTTCTGTCTAGATGTTGTGATGGGGGATTTTTCATGGCCTCTCCTGTTCACCATTCTTCAGGGCTCATCCTCTTTAATTTGCTCCGGAAAGCTTGGTTAGCATTTGGAGCCCTTCTTCAACTGCAAATAGCTGTGGGTACCCTTATAGCTGCTCAAGAGTCTAGCTTCCATGGCCACATCAGGTGGTTCTACTGGGCCGGAGCAGACCCCAGAAGCTTCAGAAGATGAGTCTCAGAAAAAAGGATTGTTCTCTGGGCAAGAGGACATAAGAAGAGCTCTGTTGGATCAGACCAATGGCCCATCTAGTCCAGGCTCCTGTTTCATCGAGCCAGTTGGTGTGGATTGGCCATTCCCCTGATGTTGTCTCCCGGCACCGGTATTCCAAGCTTTTTTTTGGCTGTGAAGTTGGAGTCACCATAAGTTGGTTTTTCAAGGCAAGAGTTATTCAGAAGTAGTTTGCCGTTGCCTGCCTCTGCCTTAGCAACCTTTGGTATTCCTTGGTGGCCTCCCACCCAAGTACTAACCAGGACTGACCCTGGGCTATCCCGAGCTTTACTGCCTCCGAATATGGAGGCTCCCAGAAATAAAATGTACATTTTGTAAAAGTACGCCGTGCCTTTTGCATTTCACAGCCACTCCACGCTGCACAAGCAGCTCTTAAAAATAGCAGCATCGCCACAGTCTCTTTCTAGCGCGACACATGCAGTCTGTTTTTAAACGTGGCTGCTGCTTGGTTCCTGAATACCACGTTGTCCTGCTGTGTGCCTGAATAACTCTTTTTTTGCACGGCTTTTTAAAGGCTCTGTTTTCAAAAAGTGCAACATTCAGCTAGCAAACATTTTTTGTCGACCAAATTGCCAGTGGATTTGTTTTGCAAATACATTACGTGCTTTGTGTGAGTGAATATTTACTCTCAAGGGTAAAGGCAGATATAGTTTTGCTTTTTTGTGTGTAAAAGTCAAGTATCTAGTCCTTATAGTCACAAAGATGTGTGTCAGGCAGGGGTGAAGGTGAGCCAGTATGGGCTGGTACTCAGGTTGCCAGCTCTGGGTTAGGAAATACCTGGGGATTTTGGGGGGTTAGAATCTGGGGAGAGCGGGGTTTGTGGGGAGACTTCAGTGGGGTATAAGAAGAGAAGAAGAAGAGATTGGATTTATACCCTGCCCTTCACTACCCAAAGGAGTTTCAGAGCGGCTTACAATCTCCTTCCCCTCCGCACAACAGACACCCTGTGAGGTAGGTGGGGCTGAGAGAACTCTGATAGAAACTGCTCTTTTTCAACAACAGCTGTGCCACAACTGTGGCTTGCCCAAGGTCATCCAGCAGGTGCAAGTGGAAGAGTGGGGACTCAAACCCAGTTCTCCCAGATTACAGTCTGCGCACTTAACCACTACACCAAACTGGTTCTCCATAAAGCCACAGAGGCCACCTTCCAAAGCAGCCATTTTCTCTCGGTCACCTGGAGATCAGTTGTAGTCCCAGAAATCTCCAGCCACCACCTGGAGGTTGACAAACCTAGCTGGTACCAAGTACCGGTAAGAAAGTGGCTGAAATGGTTCCCCCCGTCTTGTATTCAGAGCCCTCTGAGATAGACAGTAGTGGGAAGAAATGTAACTGGCTTCCACCCCTTATCTGGGGCAATATCTACTGGAATCTCATAACCTGAAGAGGTGGCTGCAATTTCCATGGCATAAGGGAGAGATTTCTGAACCTCATGGGCATAACGCATTGCTTCTTTCCACGACAACTGAATCCGGAATAAATTATGCAAAATAGTAAAAGCTGCAAAAATAAGTTGTGCAGAATACACAAAAGAGAGAGTTTCCTGCCTAATGTATGCCAGTTGCAGAATTCAGGTTTTTCTCATTGCCATTTGGATTAGCTGGGTGCAGGATTTTAATCTGTCTGCATTCTTGCAGCTCTGATCGTAACCTTGTTCCACGCTGCGTTTCTTCTCAGGGGAGCGCAAACTGGCCACGGTCCGAAAGGGCCCACTGAGCTGGAGAGGCCGCGGTTCCTTTGACTCCCACGCAAGGAACAGTGGGTGACTTGGCTTGTGCTGTGTGGAACTCAGATAAGATTTTTCAGAATTTTCCACTTAACATAATGTGTGACTGCCTGGATCTGGCTTATATTGTGATGGACATTAATGCATTTGGCAGACATGGTGAATGCAGTGGGTCTCAAGACCAAGTTTGTTGCTAACTGCTGGCTGTACCAGAAGGGGGTGGGGCCAGCAAGGGGTGGTAAAAAAAGGGGGAAATTTCTTTTATAATCCTCCCCCCCAACTTTCTTGGCAAGCAGCCATGCCATTTTCATCACTATTGCTCATCAGATTTCATCGGCACTTCACTGCTAAAGAGAAGCGATATTATGTAATGATTACACAACACAGGGTTTGAACTAAGATCAAATCCTGACTCTGCATTACCTTTCATTCTTTCAGCCTAATCTGCATTACAGGGCTGTTGTGGAGATAAAGTAGAGGCAGGAAAATAGGGTATGCTGCTTAGAGGAAGGGTGAGATAAAAATGTCATAGTCAGGGGTCATTTCATAGAAAAAGAGGTGCAGGAGCTCATTAGCATAACTCATTAGCATAACTTATTTGCATATGCCACACCCCCTGACATCACCAGAAGTATGTCAGAAGGCAAGAAAGAAAGAAGAGAGAGAGAGAGAGAAAGAAAGAAAGAAAGAGAGAAAGAGAGGGGACAGCTACTAATCCAAGCCTCAGAAATACCACTATTCTGGGAGGATAGCTTCAGTGGTGGCTGAAGCCTTCAGAAGGCTGGTCGGAGGAACAAGGACCTTTCCAGGGGTCGGGGTCATTTTGCTGCAGCCATGACACAAGCAGGCATTCCCCCGTGTGGGGGGGGCTGGCACCAACTCCCAGAGCTGCGCTCCCCCGAGCTCCTGCTCGAAAGGACCCCTGGTCATAGTAATTATTATATCTTTTGCTGTCAAGTCACAGTTGACTTATGGTGACCCTATAGCAGGGGTGGCCAAACTTGCTTAACGTAAGGGCTACACAGAGTAAACGTCAGATGTTTAAGAGCCACCAGACGAACAAATATTACACACAAGTTTTATTGGAAAAGATGCAAATTTGTTTTTTTATTGACATTAAACGAGAGCACCAAAAATAAAAACAAAAGGGGGAAAAACAGATATTGTTAATGACAGAGGCGTTGACTTTTAAAATCCGGGGGGGGGGCTCTTGTGCACACGCGCAAAGCGCCCGCGCTGGGACCATGCCCCTGCCGCCCCCCCCCCGGACTGGCCTAGCCTGGCCACTCCTGCCTCCGTGGGGCCAGCTGGGCAACTGCCCAGCGTGCCAGGCCAGTCCCGGGGTGGGGGGGAGGCGGCGGCAGCAGCCGGCGGGCGGGCAAACGAGGCGGCAGTCCGCGCCCGTTGGCACAAGTTCCATATCCCCGCCGCCTCCCCCCCCACCTGCTCCTGCCTCCTTTCCTCCGTCCAGCACGCTGGGCATTTGCCCAGCTGGTTCCTGGACAGAGGGAGGGAGGAACGGAGCAGGGGGAGAGGCAGTGGCGGCGGCAGCCCCCCCCGGCTGAGCCCCCCCCAGGAAATTTTGAGGGTGGCTCGAGCCCTCGGGCTCCCCCATAGTTTACGCCTATGGTTAATGATATTTGTTTGTCCAATGATATTTATTTTTTGCTAATGATTTTTATGTGTCTAAGAGAGTGAGAGGTGGAAAGAAAGAATAAAAAAGGTAGAAAGAAAGAGAGAAAGAGAAACGAAGAAAGCAAATAGATGGGGAAGGGATGAAGGAAGAGAGACAGAAAGTAAGAGAGAGAGCGCAAATAGGTGGGGAGCCTCCTGAGAGCCACACAATATGTGTGAAAGAGCCGCACGTGGCTCCCAAGCCACAGTTTGGCCACTCCTGCCCTATAGGCTTTTCAAGGCAAGAGGCAGTTTGCCATTGCCTGCCTCTGTGTAAACAACCCTGGACTTCCCATGGTGGTCTCCCATCCAAGTACTAACCAGGGCCGAACCTGCTTAGCTTCTGAGATATGATGAGATCAGGCTAGCCTGGGCTATCCAGGTCAGGGCAGTAATTATTATAGCAACCCTGGAGGGCAGGTCACAATGACCCCATATTGCAAAATGAAGTTTGAGGCTAAGAGAGTCATGGCTTCATTCACTAAGGAATTTGTGGGGGAGTGAGATTTGAATGGGAGAACTTCATGGCTGACGACTGTTTGCCATGTGCTGCGCTTCACTGGTATAGAAGAATACTGGCTTAAAAGGCCAGGCTACCAGTGTGAATCCACCCCAGCTGTTGAATTAAAATTGTATGTTCTTGGTGGCCACAGGGAAGGGTGTGGAGGAGACGCTACCCTAATGACACTAATCCATGTACTGGGTATTACAGGCTGTAACGCACCACAGGGCACTTTCTCGTGGTATTCCTGTGGCAACGGTAACGTGTGTTTCGACTCTTGGTGTTGTAGCAGCCTGGTTGGATGGCAATAATCATAGTATTTAGCATTTGTGTTTCAATGTTCACAGTGCTTAGCTTACATTTTCACTGTGACTGAGAGTGGCAGGCCTGCTCTTGGCTGTCTGTATCCTGTTAACGTGGTTTCCTCAGGGGAGCAAATCGAGTGGAGGTGTGTTTCTTCTGGTTTGAGTCTCTTATCACGAGGGAGTTTTGGACTTGTTGGCCCTGGGTGGATTTCTAATGCAGATTCTTTTACTTGTCTAATACAGTCAGACAACCTGGTCCAAATGTTGGCAAGCGGGGATTTTCCCCCCTGGGGGAATGCACCAGAACAGAGTTCCGGAACTTCTTCGACAAAATTCTTTTAAAATTCTTTAAAAGTTGATGCGTTTTCAGTATACCGATTGGAAACTTCATTTCCCTCTTGAGAGTTCCGGCACCTGGAGAGGTAGAAGGAGCTGGGTATGTTTAGCCTGGAGAGGAGACGACTGAGAGGTGATACGATAACTATCTTCAAGTACTTGAAGGGCTGTCATATAGAGAATGGTACAGAGTTATTTTCTGTTGCCCCAGAAGGTCGGGCCAGAACCAACGGGTTGAAATTAAGTCAGAACTGTTTTCGGCTAAACATTAGGAAGAACTTCTGGACAGTTAGAGCGGTTCCTCATGGAACAGGCTTCCTCGGGAGGTGGTGGGCCTTCTTCTCTGAGGTTTTCAAACAGAGGCGGCCATCTGACGGCAATGAGGATTCTGTGAACTTAGGTAGATCATGAGAGGGAGGGCAGGAAGGGTTGCCTCAGTGCTTAGTTCTTGTGGCCCTTTCTTGCATGTCCAGGGAAATGCTGATCACCACTTTGGAGTCAGCAAGCAATTTTTCTCCAGGCTAGCTTGGCCCGGGATCCTGGAGGTTTTTTGTCATCTTCTGGGCATGGAGCAGCAGTCACTCTGGGTGTGGAGGGGGAGGGGGAGGTATTTGTGAATGTCCTGCATTGTGCAGGGAGTTGGACTAGATGACCCTGGAGGTTCCTTCCAACTCTATGATTCTATTACTGTTATTATTCTTTTCCCTCCACCCCCCCCCCTTGTAAAAGCCCTGCTGGCAAGCCTTAGCCCAAACTGTACAGTTGTGCGTGCACATGAAAGCTCACACCTTGAATAAAACTTTTTTGGTCTTAAAGGTGCCACTGGACTTAGACTTTGTTCAGGTGTCGGACACGTGGGCTGTGGAGAAAGAAATTGGGAGGTACAGAGCAGTGGCTTCCCCTCAGCTGCTAGGATGAGGCAGTGCAACAGATTGTGGAGATGGATGTGGGCTTTGGATTCAAGGATCACTCTGTGAAGATAGTTTCAAAGGTTAGCTGTTTTGGTCTGCTGTAGAAGAACTAGACCCACGAGATTTTCAAGGTGTGACCTTTCCTGGATCCAAGCTCTCTTTGTTATCTGACAAAGGGAGTTTTGGCTGTCGAAAGCTCATGGCCTGAAGACCTTGTGGGCCGCTACTGGACTTGAATCTATAAGGATTACTCTGTTCGCAAGAAGACCAAAAACAGTTGGGGACAATGAGTGTCCATGTATGGTTCCTTCCTCTTACTAGTGCTGCTGGGAGCGAGCCACAGAAATCTTTGTTTAGGTCTTTTTGCAAGTTTGGTGTAGTGGTTAGTAGAGCAGACTCTGATCTGGGAGAACTGGGTTTGATTCCCCATTCCTCCACATGCAGCTGCTGGTGTGACCTTGGGTCAGTCACGAGTTCTCTCAGAGCTGTTCTCTCATGAGCAGTCCTCTAAAGAGCTCTCTCAGCCCCACCTACCTCACAGGGTGTCTGTTGTGGGGAAGGGAAGGGAAAGGAGATAGTAAACCGCTCTGAGACTCCCTTGAGTAGAGAAGGGTGGGGTATAAATCCAATCTCTTCTTCTTGCTTCCTGACAAATGCTGATGTGGATCTCGGCGCTCTCAGTGTGTGCAAGGAAGCCCCTTGTAAAACATCATGATGTTCCCTGAAGTGCTAAAAAATGAACAGCCGTCTGGAACCTGAAGGACAAGTTCCCTTTCAAGTCATAATTGCTGAATAATGGCAGTGCTGGGGCTTGTTGCTAGCTATAAAATAGTGGGTAGGAAAATGTTTGTCCCAAGAGGTGTGGACTGCTGGGGTCCCAGCTTGCTGTCTTTGGGTAGAAATATACATTACCTTGCTAAAAGTAGGTTCCCGTGGCAACACAAATATGCATGTGGTGTTTGTGTGCATATATAGGGGACAAAAAAAGGGTGTGCATAACCTTTTCCGGGTTAGCGAGTTCTCCCCCGCTATTCCCCCCCCCTCCAATGGGCTTATTACCAGCCCACCCACCCCCAGTGGAAAATAAGGGTCCTAAACAGCTGGGAGAGAAAAATGGATTAAAATGGTTTGGGGAAAGCGGAGAGCTAAGCTACCCGTTCCCCACTTGCTGCAAATATCCATCTCCACATTTGTCTCTTAATATTTTCTTTCTTTCGTACCCTGCCTTTCTCCCCAATGGAGACCCAAAGTGGCTCACATCATTCTCCTCTCTTCTTTATCCTCACAACAACCCTGTGAGGTATGTTAGGCAGAGAAAACATGACTAGCCCAAGGTCACCCAGCGAGCTTCCGTGGCACAAGTGGCTATTCGAATCCCAGTCTCCTGGATAGTCTAGTCCGACACTCTTAACCGCTACAACATGCTGTCTGTTGTTAATATGCAGCTGTGTATCATGGCGTTACTCAGTTATTCTGTCTCTGACATTTGTTTTGCGTCCTTCAGCCATGGAATTTAACACAGCGCGCGCGCTGTTTCCCCTTTTCCTGTTTTACCCTCACAACAACCGTGTGAGGAAGGTAAGGCTGAAAGAGAGTGACTGGCCCAAAGTAACTGACTGAGTTTCATGGCAGAATAGAGATTTGAACCCAGGACTTCCAGATCCTAGTCTTGTACTCTAACCACAAACCTACAGTGTCTCCAGAACACTTCGTGGCACTTTACCAAATACAAATCTGTTCTCTGAAGAGCTTACAATCTAATATTTGTGATAAGGAGAGAGGAGGAGAACTGAGCTGAGGAAAATTGTGCTTAGCTGCCATCCGAGGCTATCTTTGTTCTATTTGATGAGTCCTCCTGATAGTGTGGAAGCTGAGAAAGTCCTGTCTGTGGCAATTCCTAAAACATTTGCTTTGTGCTATTTACTGCAATCCAAATATGTTACTCTCATTTGAAGGACTTGTTCGCCGATGTTGTTTGAGGTAAACCTTAAACAAAAATTGTTTCAATATCTTTTATCAGGACCAAGCAAAATGATCACCAAGCAAGGTAGTGGTATTATTCACTTAAAGAGTGAAACCTCTGTGTTCAGAATCAGTATTCCTCTGAATGCCACAGCTGAGGGGGCAACAAGAGTTGGGAGTCTTTGGCCTTCCAGGGATATCTGGTTGGCAAGAGTGTGAAACAGGATATTGAACTAATTGGACCACTGGCTTGATCCACCTTAACAGCTCTTAGGTTTCTCGGATACTCTGGGCCTTCTGTTGGACTTCCTGATGGCACCTGGGTTTTGACCACTGCGGGATGCACAGTGTTGGACTGGATGGGCCATTGGTCTGATCCAACATGGCTTCTCTTATGTTTTTATGTCTGGGGCAGTGACACTCTGTATTGTTCATGCTTGGGGGCAACAGTGGGAGGGCTTCTGTAGTTCTGGCCCCACTGGTGGACTTCCTGATGGCCCCTGGGTTTTGGCCACTGTGTGACCTGGAGTGTTGGGCTGGATGGGCCCCTGGCCTGATCCAGCATGGCTTCTCTTATGTTTTTACATCTGGGGCATCTTACATCTTGGTGGAGGGGGGGCAACAGTGGGAGGGCTTCTGGAGTTCTGGCCCCATTGATGGACCTCCTGGTGGCACCTGGGTTTTGGGCACTGTGTGGCACAGAGTGTGGGGCTGGATGGGCCATTGGCCTGATCCAACATGGCTTCTCTTATGTTCTTATGGGTATTATGTGACTTTTGTTTCTGGAACTTTCCTGTGGACTAATGAGGTTACTTCAAGCTTTGGTCTTATTTTAAATAAAACCTTGCAGCCTGAAGTAAAGTTTGTGGTTCTGAGCCCCTGAGCCCCAATCCGCCTTGCAGAGGTGTTTGTGGTTCTGTCCCCTCCAGGCTTTTAATGTGGATGTTGTGGGGAAGCAGTTAGACACCACCTGGTGTGTACTCAGTATGTGTGTGAACTCTGTGCGATGTGTGAACAGAGTCCCACAGGGAAACCTGAAGCACTTCTACAGAGAGAAATAGAGTCCACATGAGGTAACATGTTCAAGATGTCTGCCAACACTTATGAGGCTACAGAACAAATCAAAGCAGGATCGTGCGCAAATGCCATTTTTCTGTCTCCTGACATCAGGCAGCAAGGGGTTCATTTTTGAAAATCAGAAAATGTAGACTGTGCCATGCTTCACCAGCAGAGATGGCGTTTATCATGTCTTGGAGGAGATTAATTAGAGCCATCTTTAGCTGTCTTCTGAAGGCCTGTCTGTTCAAGGGATACCTTGTGCTTCGTTTTTATTTGAACCTGTCCCGTGGAAGTATCAAAAGTGTCACCACTGAAGGATTTCTAATCTGACACAGGATGTGTGTGTGTGCAGGGAGGGACCTTTCCCACAGCATCTTGGCTGCTAAGGATCCCTTGCATGTCTTCCGTTGAAGAGGATTCTGTTACCTGCATACTTTGAAGGCCAGATGGGACAATACGGAGTCCCTGAGTCTGCCATGGGACACGGAGGAATTTTATAGCCTTTTTTAACTTTTAAAATTGCACTAGGGGTCCAACCCTGCTAGAGTATGAGAGTCCTACAGAATCAGTTTGCAACAAGTGTCCTTAAACTAGAAAGCTTTATTGAGAAAGGTCTGCTATGGTCATCTGCACTTCTTGTGCTATTAATGGCTGACACAGCCACAAGCAGGACAATTATACAAAATTCAAAACGGGGTCTGTTAGTACATCATAACCAATCATCTGAGCAAAGAAAAGGCGCTTAAAATACTGGTTTCCAGTTCCCAAGGAAAAAGCGGGAAGCATAAGAGGTAGACAAAAGAAAGATACATTGGCAGGCACTACCAGGCTCCCACGGTTGGAGCAGCTTCAGAGCAGCAATAAGCATGCCATGAGAAGTATAACACAACATTCCATAGTACTGATATCAAGGGTGCACTCATCCCACCTCCCGGGCAGGAGATGGCAGCATTAGCTGACATAGAGATCATAGTACAATTGAGGGACTCCCCCACCTCATTTTCCAGAGCCGTGTGGCTGTTTCGGCTGCTGAAAATGGCCTTCCGAAGACCAAGCAGGTACTCTGCTACTGGGCCACCCCATATCCTCTCCGTTAGAAAATAGTTTCAGAGTGTAGCCGTGCTGGTCTCCAGTTGAACAGTTAGATTCCAGTCCAGTAGCAGCTTAGAGAACAACAAGATTTCCAGGTTATCAGCTTTGGAGAGTCAAGGCTCCCTTCATCAGATACAAGTTGGAATGGAAATCTCTGAGTCTTTATATCTCAGGCTGTGATCACACAAACTAAATAATCCACTTTCCAACTGGATTTTACTGTTGTGTGAACTGGGAAAATCAAATTTGAAAGCGCATTGAAAATGGATTGAAAGTGGATTATTTAGTGTGTGTGATCACAGCCTTAGAAGGTAGGAAGGGTGTTGTAAAGAAGGAACTCAGGATGGCAAGGTACAGTGCATATTGTAATCACCTTGATTAGAGCAGAGGGGCGGAACATTAGCGTCTGTAAGCGAGATGACAGTCCTATGTCCCTATTCAGCCCTGGGGAGTCCATTGGTTTGAACTTGTTCTGAACCTCCCATCTTCGAACTGGGGTATAAAGACTCAGATCCCCATTCCTACTTGGATCTGACAAAGGGAGATTTGACTCTCAAAAGCTGATACCCCCAAACTCTTGGTCTCTAAGGTGCTACTGGACTCGACTCTAGCTGTCCCTTTAGAAAAGCTTCACTTCCCACTCTTAACTTGCTCCTGGTAACCAATCGTTATTTACGAGTTTGCTTTAGCTCTGTAGTATTCGGCTCTAATTAGTTAAAATTCATGCGAGAACTTCATTCTTTTGGAGTAACATGAAGTGGGGGGGGGGGGGCGAACACATTCTCTTCCTTTTCCCCCAAAAGACCAGGAGGCAGAACATGTTGGGAAGCAGGTGGAGTTTATCACAAATGAGATAAAATTGGCACATTAACGCAGAAATAATCAGAGGTGCAAATAAAAGGTCTTCGACGGGAAGATGGGGATAGATTGGAATTTGGGGTTGGTTTTTTTACAGTAGTGCTTCATTTCACTGTTTCTGTGATGCAGAGAAATGTGCTCGTTTTTATCTGTCATGCTCAGACAATAATGATTTCTGTTGCAGAGCTGTGGAGGAAAAGAGGCTATTAAAATTTTCAGAACCAAAAGGCTTGTTCTGGGCATCTTGAGTTTTACGAAGCGTGGATGTTGTGAAGCAGAGTTTTATTCTGTCCTTCGGGGCACTCCGTTTTGGCGTTTGGCCTTCTACCCAGCTCAATGGGTCGGCATCTCACGAAGCAGTTTAGTCATAACTTTGGCCAGGACTTGGCATGTTTGGTTGTGTGTTTCTGCTTAAATGCACAGGCCCAGTTTATTTTAAATGTCCTGTTTCCTGGCCCTGCCTAGAAAGCCACTAGCGGCAGCATGGTATAGTGGTTAAAGTTGCAGACTAGGAATATTTAAAGAAATATTTAAAGAAAATTAGCTGAGGATTTGGAACACCTAATCATGCCATATTTTGGTCTGAAGGTACTGCAAAAGTTTAGACTGTGTTTTAATTCTGTGTAAACGCCCTGCAATTGTAAATGTACCTTTCAAAAATTGGGGGGGGGATTAAAAAAACCCTTTGCAAATAAGTAGCAGCCACAGGAGATGAAAGAAGCTGGCGTTTGCTAGCTGAAATCCATAGGGAAAAGATCACTGGAGGACTGTTTTTCCAATTCTGAAGTGGGGGGTCCCAGTCTTCTTAGTCCTGTGGGCACCTTTGGAATTCTGACACAGGATGGATAGGGTTGCCAGCCTCCAGGTGGGGCTTGGAGATCTCCTGCTTTTACAACTGATCTCCAGCTGACAGAGATCAGTTCCCCTGGAGAAAAATGGCCACTTTGAAGGGTGGACTCTATGGCATTGTACCCTGTTGAGGCCCCTCCCCTCCCCAAAACCCACCCTCTCCTAGAACCACCCCCCGAAGTCTCCAGGTATTTTCCAACCCAGGCCTGGCAACCCTAAGGATGGAGGAGCCAAGCACAACATGGCTGCTGCAGGAGGCAGAGCCAGTCTCAAAATGGCTGCCGCAGGAGGTGGGGATACATACAGAGGAAGCCCAAAAGTAGAGAAGAGGGGTCATATTAAAAATGTACTGGGAAAGAGATTGAGCATAAAAGCAACACTGGGGCGGCATCTGCCACTGGAACAATGTTTTTCGAATTTGTGCAGCCGGTTGGCTCTCCGTTGGCCAATCAGAAACCATGCTGGGCAAGAGCCCCACCCACTTTCTGAAAACACTTGCTGGGCACCAGGAAAGGTGTTGGCAGGTGCCGTAGCACACCCCCCCCCCCCCCCCCGTTACCATCTTGGGGGATCCCTACTCTAGAGTACGCCATCTGTTTTACTTTTAAAGCTCTTGGAAAAAAATATCGGCCAGTTATGCTTCTTAACAATCATATGTCTCCCTCAGCCTCCCATCTGCTATCTGGAGATAATTATGTTGCCCCGCATAAGTCTTGCGAGGTAATATGTCTGTGCAGTGCCTTGAAAATTCTTAAACAGCGGTGTAAATGCCATTGTTGTTATAACAGCAAACAGAAGTTCCAGCTTTTCAGACTGTGTCCTGTGTTCTGTCTTTCCTCCTGTGTAGGTTGGTTTGAAAATGTACACAAGAGATGTTCCTTTTAATTTGCCCTGGACGGAGGCACGCAGCATCTTTAGCAAAAGAGGCCCGATCTGGAGGCTTCACCTTAGAGGAATACCTTGCCCTAGATTGTAGAATGTTTTATTGTTAACTTCACGATGCAATCTTTAAGAGCAGGAAAAATGAGAGGAACACAGACACGCTTAGACACTCGTGCCTGGTTTGAGGCCTTCGTATTGACTAGTTTCTTACAGCCCTCCAGGAAGAAAGATGCGTTTGACAGCCAAGTAGGACAAGGAGCTTCTCTTCCCCCACACACACTTTCATCCAGAGCAAAAAGTATCTGTCAGATTCTTCTTTGTTCGATTGGATTTGTATGGAGTAGGACATCATTGGAATGAGAGTTCTCGCAGTCTATAGATCCTGCATTGTTTTGTTATGGATCTTTCTGGGATGCTCTTCAGCTGAAATACCCTGTGTCGAGTCCCTCTAGGTCTCTTTACTGCTAGATTTGAGCCAAGCAGCACCTTAGAAACCAAAAGGATTTTCGGAGTATGAGTATTCAAGAACCGAAGCTCCCCTTTTCAGAATCTAACCAACAGGATTTTGGGGATATAAGCTTTTGAGAGTCAAAGCTTCCTTCCTCAGGAACTGACAAAGTACTCTTGAAAGTTTATACGCTGACAATCTTGCGGGTCTTTAAGGTGCTACTGGACGGAAATTGAGCTGTTCTACTGAACACCAACACGGCTACCCTCTTTGCTACATCTGGCAGTGCCTCTCCAGGGTCTTAGACAAAGAAACATCTTTCTATATATACAATTTAAAACATTTCTGTGCCACTTTCCCACCCAGGTCATGATCCTCAAGGCAGTGAACATTAAAACATTTCGAACACTGAACATGTTTAAAATGCAAATATGTATAAAATGGTTAAAACAAATGTTTAAAACACACAAACTCAGGAAACCTACAGATAGGGAGGAGAGCTGATAAGAGTTAGGTAAGTGAGGGAGTACTGTACAAAATATTTAAAAAATCTTCACCTGCTGGCAGAAGACAACAATAGAGGAGAAGAAGAAGAGTTGGATTTATACCCCGCCCTTCACTTGGAGTCTCAGAATGGCTTACAGTTTCCTTTCTTTCCTCTCTACCCACAACAGAAACCCTGAGAGGTAGGTGGGGCTGAGAGAGCTCTGAGGAAACTGCCCTTGAGAGAACAGCTCTGAGAGAACTGTGACTGACACAAGATCGCCCAGCTGGCTGCATGTGGAGGAGGGGG
Source organism: Lepidodactylus listeri (assembly GCA_029233225.1). Taxonomy (NCBI): domain Eukaryota; kingdom Metazoa; phylum Chordata; class Lepidosauria; order Squamata; family Gekkonidae; genus Lepidodactylus; species Lepidodactylus listeri. The sequence goes on along the minus strand of JARCFY010000013.1, from coordinate 6,828,267 downwards.
GAATCAAACCCAGATCTCCAGATTAGAGTCCACCACTCTTAACCACAACACCAAACTGGCAGAGGGTGGGAGGGAAACAGGAAGGGCCTTCTCAGTTGTGGTGCTGAAACTTTGGAACTCTCTCCCCAAGGAGATTCATAAGTTTCGGCACCACGACTGAGAAGGCCCTTCTTCGGGTTGTCCTCTGCTATTATTATAGAATGACAAGTTGCGCATGCGCAGGGAACGCTTTTACTTTGCTGGGGATTTAAATATCCCCCCAAAAGTTTTTTTTTAACTTTTAGGATTTTTGTGCACACCTGGGAGTCCCCCAAGTGTGCAGAAAAATCTCCCTGCCCCCCATGTCCCCCCCACACAAGGGTTTAGATATCCGCACACAGGGGGCCACTTGGGAATTAGATACATAGATTAAGTGAGAGTGCTGTAGACTGAACCTGTGAACTTGCACATGTGAAAGATATGCTCGACCACTGTGCCAAACCTCAGGAGAGAAGGAGTGTCCAAGTTCAGAGGTGGTGGTTTACATAAAGCTTGAAGGTATATGAAAGTATAAAGTTGCCTTATCCGATTCCTCATCCCAACTGTTGTCTGGCAGCAGCTCCTTAGAGCAGGGGTGTCGAACTCATTTGTTACGAGGACCGGATCTGACATAGAAGATCAAGAAGAAGAGATTGGATTTATATCCCGCCCTTTACTCACTTGGAGTCTCAGAGCAGCTTACAAACTCCTTTCCCTCCCCTCCCCACAACAGACACCCTGTGAGGTAGGTGGGGCTGAGAGAACTCTGATAGAAACTGCTCTTTTTCAAGAACAGCTGTGCCACAACGGTGGCTTGCCCAAGGTCATCCAGCAGGTGCAAATGGAGGAGTGGGGAATCAAACCCGGTTCTCCCAGATTAGAGTCCGCACACTTAACCACTGCACCAAACTGGCTCTTAGCGGGACAGTATTTCATATAACTATGTGCTCAATTTTATTTACTCTGGCTGAATGGCTTATGGTAATGCTGATAATTAGACTTTTATCTCTACCTGAGGGTGTAGTGTAGTCGATTATGTTTTAGTTTCCTTAAATCTTTATTCCTCCATATGCTATTTTTCTATTCAGGAACAGCTTTATAGCGACCACTTGCCCTTAGTTCTTGCGCTCAAGTTAGATAATAACACATGTTTGCAACCTATGATTCAAGAACCTGATTTACCAGCTCATCCCTTTCAATAATTTTGAATCCGTCTTCTACCTTGGACTGTAAAGATAGATTAAGAGAGTCCATTGACCACCTTTAAGATGAATCCAATTATGAGATCCTCTTGGCTCTTATAAATGTGTCACTAAAACACAAATATCAGAGCACCAAACCAAATCCATTTGATCAGTCTGCTAAGAGCTCCTGGTTTGATAAATAATGTAGAGAACTGAAATCACATCTATGCTTCGTTTATCGCAAATTCTGTAATTCTTCACTCTCTCATCTCCCAGAAGAATATCAAACATACAAAAATTACTTAAATATCAGGATGGGGCTTGACTGCACCCCCAGTTCAGTGGTGGATCCAAATGCTCTTGACCAGATTTCAAGCCAGCCTTATGGTGTTAAAAGGGAGGGGGGGGGGGACTCTTCACATTTAAAAACTGTTGGGTTTGGCAAATGTCATCCCTTCAGCTATGGAAGGGTTGAGCGGAAGTTCCTGTGAACTAGTAACCAAGTTTAGCAGAGGGCCAATTAGGTGTCAAGTGGAATCTTCCCACCAGAAAGGGGGAGGTTTGATTCTTAATGAGGTGACCTTGAGATTAACTATTGCCTAATCAATGTATTGGAGATTACACATGCTGTTCTGCTTTGGGGGGGTCCATCCCTTTGTTCTTAGGGGAAGAAAAGGAGGAGGAGGAGAAGGAGGAAGAGGAAGAAGAGTGTGAGAAAAAAACAAGATGGAACAAGAAAGATGTCCATGTCCCCTTCCAGTGCCCTGCTGCTTTAGATAATATTACTTGGGCACTGGAGCTTTTTATTCACCTGATACGAGGCATAGGTCCTTTCTGTTATTGTTTATTGGGCCATCTGTTGTTTTATTGGTTTTATTGGTTTTATTTTTTTAATGAATCTTATGTTTTAAGCTGCCCTGAGCCCACTCGTGGGATAGGGCGGGGTATTAATATAATAATAATGGTGATGATGATTTAGTCAGTCAGTGCTTAAATTCTCGTGGCCCTTGCTTACACGCCCGGGGAAATGCTGATTGCCACTTTGGGGTCAGGAAGCAATTTTTCTCCAGGCCAGTTTGGCCAGGGATCCTGGAGGGTTTTTGTCATCTTCTGGGCGTGGAATAGGGGTCACTGGGGGTGTGGAGGGGGAGGTATTTGTGAATTTCCTGCACTGTGCAGCGGGTTGGACTAGGTGACCCTGGAGGTCCCTTCCATCTCTGTGATTCTAGGTTGTTGTTGTTTTTCCTTCTCATGTTACCCTTTCCCAGTTTTTCCTAGTAAACCTTTTCTTAGAAGCGAAACGCACGCGCGTCTGCGATGCTCATTCCACCGTGCTTCATTCACCCTGCTAAATATCCAATGAAAATGAACAGGATTCTGGGTTTACCGTAGCTGACGTTTTCGTGGACTAGAGCCCATTTGCATCTGTTGCGCGTGTTTAAAATTGTCCTGTGGATTGAGTTGGAAGGGCTTTGTGTGTGGATGGGGAGACTGGAGAACTCGATCAGAGGCAGGGAGCATGTGACGGTGGTCAGCACACTGCTATTCCCTGTCCCCCCCCCCCCCCGCCCCACTTAAATTTCCACGAGTTAGAGATGTGGATGACTCACAGCTTGAAGCCAGTCGAAATCCCTAAGGTGCTCCCTCTGACCGCCTCCTGTCCCATATTGCATTTCCAGCATACCGTTGGGATGTCGGCAGAATTTCTTGGATGATGTGCGGTTCTAAAACCTCGGAGACGTTAGCATGGTGCGTGTCACCAGAAAGTGGATTCTTCACTGCCTGCTCTCTGTTCTCCTTTCTTAAGCCTGTGTCTCTTGATCTTCCTCTAGGATATCAAGAGTCTGGCGCTGATACCCTCCCTTTGGCAATGCTGTGTTGATTCCCTCCAACACCTGCGGAAGTTTCAGGCGATTGTCTTGTGCCCCCAAGGTAAGTTCCGAGCACGTCTCAATAGAGATGTTGCAGCTATCAAAATGTTGATTCCACCCATTGATTGACTCTTTAAAAAATCAGAAAGGTTGTATAGACAGGGTATTTAGAACAGAGATCTAAGAAAAGGATTCCGGAGCCTGCGTGCACCATACAAATGTGCCTTATTTATACTTTTTTTTTGCTGTTTGTGCCAAGAGGCAGAAGGGCTGCAGTGGCTTAAGTGATTAAGACACTGAACTGCAGATCGGTAGTTCAGCAGTTCGAGACCCGAGTGCTGCATGACGAAGTGAGCTCCCGTCTCTGGCCCCAGCTCCTGCCAACCTAGCAGTTCAAAAGGAAGAAATTGCAAGTAGAGAAATAGGTACTGCTTCGGTGGGAAGAAAACAGTGTTCTGTGTACCTCGGTGTCTAGTCATGCTGGCCACATGACCACGGAAACGTCTTTGGACAGCGTTGGCTCTTCGGCTTGGAAACGGAGATGAGCACCGCATCCCTCGAGTTGTATTTGACTGGCTTTCGAGCAAGGGAAACCTTGACCTTTACCAAAAGACAAAGAGTTAGGCAAGGGCATTTAAAGCTTGGTCTTCTGACTGTGGGAAGTTAGATTCAGATGGGGTAGCCGTGTTGTTCTGAAGCTGCAGAACAGAATGCCACCGGACTCAAACTTTGACCGTGGGAAGTGTTACTCACTTGCCTAACTGACTTCTAAAATTTCACCACTTTTAAGTGTATCTTCATAGTTGTCATAAGGCCCTAGACGCTTATGTATGTGTGCACATTCTCTTTTAAATTTTAAGCCGAAATTCTCCAGGAAATGGAACTCTAGGTGAAAGAAGTGCTATTGTTGTTTGTGCATTCTATCCAGGGCTCTGTGTGAACTCTCCAATTAAAATCTATATACATTTTGCTCCAACAAAAGTGGAATTATGTTTCCTACTGAGCCAATTTGGTGTAGTGGTTAAGTGCGCGGATACTAATCTGGGAGAACCGGGTTTGATTCCCCACTCCTCCACTTGCAGCTGCTGGATGACCTTGGGCAAACCATAGTTCTATCAGAGCTGTTCTCTCAAGGACAGTTCTAGAAAGAGCTCTCTCAGCCCCACCTACCTCACAGGGTGTCTGTTGTGGGGAGGGAAAGGGAAAGGAGTTTGTAAGCCACTCTGAGACAGGTGGGGTATAAATCCAATTTCCTCCCCCTCCTCTTCCCCCTCCTCCTCTTCTTTTTCTCCTCCTCCTTCTCTGTCTACCCTCTGCCAGTTAGGACCTTCCTCAAAAGCTTTCTTGCCTTCAGAGGTGAGGGGGATGGCGATCAGAGACGGAGCCTTTTAGGTGGTGGCACTAAGCCTGTGGTACCTCTCCTCTTTTAGGAGCCAGCCTAAGATGTCTCTTTTTACCCAGGTGCTTAATTAAGGGGTTGCTCTTTTTGCAGTGTTTTTAGTCTGTTGCTAGCCCGAGAATTGTTCTATAAGACTAGTTTTAAGCTGCTAATTGCTGTGCACTGTTTTAATGCTTGGGATGATATTTTAATTGTTATGGCTTTCATGGTGTTCCGTGGTCTTATTATATTCGACTATGTAACTTGCCTTAGGGAAGGTGGCATGCGATAGCCCAATCTCGTGAGGTCTGGGAATCTAAGCAGGCTTGGTACTTGGAAGGGAGACCCCCATGAATGCAGGGGAAGGCCATGGCAAACCATTTCTGCTTCTCGCTTGCCTTGAGAACCCCTTGCTGGGGTCACCATGAATCCACTTCACACACACACACACGCACACACACACACACACACACACACACACACACACACACACACAGGCCCACGCTGCCTTAAGCAGGATCCCTGGAGAGTTGGCATAGAATTTCTTTAAACAAATACATTTTGTGGTAATTATGCAAATTAGGTGCTTTAAAAAAAATATTTTTTGCATATCTTGCAGACTGTACTTCTGCCAGTTATGACAAAAAAGGAAAATGTGCCAAGCGCAAGCTCCACTCCCTTACTGTCTAGAAACCCTCCATGTCCCCACCCCTTCCCTCCTGGGCTTCTGAGGCATCGCTGGGAGTTAGAGGGGAGCAGGTTGGAAGGTTCTGGAAGGTTGCCGTTGCTGGCTGTTTACACACCGTTAAAGGCACCGTGGTCATACCTCCCCAGACCAGCCTGTGAGCTGTCCTGTATCTTTCCTGCAGCATCTGAGAACAGGAACTGTGTGGCTGGACTGGGAGCCTGGTTCCTCGCCCACATCAGTATTGCCCTTTTCCGAAGGGCAGGGCCGGCATTGGTATGCCCTGAGGTGGGGCGACTTCCAGGGCCTAGGGATTCTGGCAGGGCTGCTGCCAGGAAGGGGTCATGCAGGGGGACAGGGGGATGTACATTGGTGGCCTTTCCAGTGGGTAGTGTTCCCATCGGTGCAGACGAAGAAGAGGAGACTGGATTTATACCCCACCCTTCACCACCCGAAGGAGTCTCAGAGCAGCTTACAATCTCCTTTCCCTTCTCCTCCCCACAACAGACACCCTGTGAGGTAGGTGGGGGTGGGAGAGCTCTCTCGAGGACTGCTCTTGAGAGAACAGCTCCAAGAGAACTTGTGACTGACCCAAGGTCACACCGGCAGCTGCATGTGGCGGAGTGGGGAATCAAACCCGGTTCTCCCAGATTAGAGTCCACGCTCTTTACCACTGCGCCAAACTGCACAACACCTGGCGCCATTGGAGAAACGACCCATGGGCAGTGGGGGAAGGCTCATGAACAGGAGGGGAAAGGAAAGGTGGGAATGTGGGGGAGATGGAAGGGAGGCATGGATTGGGGAAATAGCAGGAGAGAGGTCCCCTGGTCACTCTCTGCCTGCGGCCCTGAGACCAGCCCTGCCTAAAGGGGTCAGGAACACTGGCACAGAAAGGAACTTCACAGTGTGAGCTTTGCGGTTCCTCTTGATGGACTTCTTGAGAACCCCAAGCGAGGTCTCCTTGTGGAAGTGGTTTTCTCCCTTCCTTCAGCAATGTGTGAATTGAGCCTAAATATATATCTTGCAGCAAAGGGGCAGTTTGGGGCTGTTCTTTTCTCTGTCAGCTGTGAGTAGAAGCTCCGTGTATTGCTGAGGCACACACTGAAGACCTGGGAGGAAAGCGTGGGTGTCACTCGCGGGTGCCTAACCACGATGTCAACGGACTGCGCTTCCTGTTGCCAACAGCAGAGGAGCTTCTCTGGCAAACTTTGCTCCTTTGGCCTGTGGGCTTTCCGTTCGCCTTTCCTCTGAGGTTCTCTAATGCCTTCTCAAAATAGGCGTCTGGAATGTTTGTTGTGATGGGAGGGGGGGGGGGAGAGAGAGAGAGAGACAGAGAGAGCTACAGGCCTAATTATATAGCTGATAAACTTTTTTAAAAGTATCTCGCTTGCTTTGAAATGAAGTGCGAAGGCTCCGTTCTTAACTGCAATGGATCTCGCTCTCTTTTTTTTTTTTTTTTTTTAAAGCCTTACAGCTTCCATTTTGTAATCAGAACTGCAGATGCTGAAAAGTCCTGCTGATTTTCCTGGAATGTTCCGGCAGCTTTTTGGTGGTGGTGAAAAGTTCCATCAAGTCACAGCTGACTTATGGCAGCCCTGTCAGGTTTTCCAAGCAAGAGACGTTTAGAGGTGGTTTGCCATTGCCTGCCTCCATGTTATGACCCTGGTATTCCTTGGAGTTCTCCCATCCAAATACTGTCCAGGGCCGACTGGGCTTAACTTCTGAGATCTGACGAGATCAGGCTGGCCTGGGTTATCCAGGCCAGGGCGGTGTAGCCTTTTAGGGTGAAGGAAGTGCAGTGTTTGATAGAACTCTTGATCTCGTTCTGTAGTTAGTTGGGGATGCATTTCCTAGGTGGTGGTAACTGGGAAAGCATTTTAGTCTCCTTTACAGTGCATAGCCACAGTTTGCTTGCGTGGCCTACCCAGATCTGTTTCATCATAACTATCCCTAAACACACCATGTCTGATTGGGAAAGCACTTTGCAATCTTATGGTGCAATACCATGCAGTTCAGTGCAGTCTATGGGCTTAAATGGGGGTATTTTTGTATCGGATTGCCCAGTCAGCCTACCTGCCAAGCTGATAACCGTTGCAGCCGTATCACAGATGGGGGAACTGAGGCTGAGAGGCAGTGACCTACCTGAGCAATATGGTGAGACATGAGGATGTCATGGGAGGGGAGGGGCCACGGCTTCGTGGTAGAACATCTGCTCGACATGTAGAAGGTCCGAGGTTCAGTTTTCCAGCATCTCCAGTTAAAAAGCATCTGGTAGTAAGTGATGTGAAGGACCTCTGTGTGAGACCCTGGAGAGCAGCTGCCAGTCTGAGTAGAGTAGACAGTTCTGACGTAGATGGGGCCTGGAGACCAAGAAGCCCTGCGCGGACAGGCTGAGGGGCTTGGGAACGCTCAGTCTGGAGGAGGTTGAGGGGGGGACGTGATTGCTCTCTTGAAGTACTGGAAAGGCTGTCCCTTAGAGGAGGGCAGGGAGCCGTTCCTATTGGCAGCAGAGGAGAGGACTCACAAGAATGGGTTGAAATGAAGGGCGGGAAGGTAGCGGCTGGATCTTAGGAAAAACTTTTTTGGGCAGTCAGAGTTGTTCAACAGTGGAATGGGCTGTCTGGGGAGGTGGTGAGCTCCCCCTCACTGGCAGTCCTTAAGCAGCAGCTGGACAAACCCTTGTCAGGGATGCTCTAGGCCAGGGGTGGGCAAATTGCGGCCCAGGGGCCACATGCGGCCTGCCACAGAGTTTTTTGCGGCCCGCCAAGACAGTCGGCCACGAGGTTTCTTAACAAGCAATCTCCTGATTTCAAAAAAATTGTAGAAAAGTGTGATAGGGTACATTTCTCTCATTAAACTGATTCTAAAATTAAATGTGCTTGCAGCTATAGACGATATGAAATTAGCACAATAAATAAATTGAATAAAACTACCACTATTTTATTTAATTTATATTTATTGATTTTTATGATACAATTTATACCTTTTCTGAAATGCAAAGTTAACTAATGAATGCAATCATTTTAAAAGGTGTGGCCCTCCGCTAACCTCCGCTCCCACAGAGTGGCCCCCGAGCCAAAACAATTGCCCACCCCCGCTCTAGGCTGGTCCTGCACTGAGCGGGGGGCTGGACTAGATGGCCTGTAGGCCCCCTTCCAACTCTGTGATTCCGTTATTCTATTCTACGATTCTATGGTGGACGGATAGTCTGGATCAGTATAAGGCAGCTTAATGTGTATGTTCAATAGGTCTGTTGGATCAGCAGCAGACATCATTCCCAGTGCTGGCCATAATGAAAGGCATCTCCTTATTAGGAAATGGAGATTGAGGTCAGCAGGGGCATACTTTCGCTTCTGTCTGCATCTCCCAGAGGGCAGAAACTCCTCTTAGCTCTGCCTCTCAGTTTGAAGCTGGGGTCTCTCTTGCATGCGAAACGGGTGCTTTACAACGGAGTCCCAGACCTTCCGTCGGATGGTTCATAGGGGTTTCACTTCTCTTTATGATGCCGCACTGGTTGCCACTGGTTCAGATGGGCTTTGCAGGTTTTTGAGGCCATGCAAAACAAGTCGCCGGAGGCGCAAGCGAGGTGGGTGCACGCATCATGACCAGCAGTGGCTCTTTCGAGTGGCCCGGGGCTCTCTGAAAGCACATGGACCAATGGCTGACTTGGTTAGCTGAGGCTTGCTTCCTTTGGGAGCGTTTGGAAGCTTGCTCACTGTCGCTGGCGTGAAAACAGCCGTGCTACATATAAAAGATGAGATGGATTGACTCCACGGAGGAAGCCATGGCCCTCAGTTTGCAAGACCTGAGCAAGGCAGTTAATGAGAGGACATTTTGGAGATCCGTAATTAATTAATTAATTTTTGGCACCGTCAGGTCACAGCCCACTTATGGCAACCCCGCAGGGTTTTCAAGGCAAGAGACGTTCAGAGGCGGTTTGTCGTTGTCTGCCCCTGCGTCACGGCCCTGGTATTCCTTGGAGGTCTCCCATCCAAATACCGCCCAGGGCCGGCCCTGCTTAGCTTCCGATCTCGGGCTAGGCCGCGCAATCCAGGTCAGGACCGTTCATTCTGAGGGTCGCCATAAGGTGGAAGCAACTTCACAGCACTTAATGCAGGGGTGTCTAACATAAGGCCCGGGGGCCGGATCCGGCCCTTCCAGGGCTCTCATGCAGCCCGCAAGCAACTGTTGCAAGGGAGGGAACTGGAGGCTGCTGGGGGGAGTGGGCGGGGGTACTACAATTGTGGCTTCAGAATGGCAGAACAAGCTTGTCTGTAGCAGCCAAATAGCATGGGAGCACCTGCCCAGTGCTGTACCGGTGGCTGTCCAGTCCGCCCATGTGGGTTTTCCTCTGCATTCCCTCCCCCCATCCCATGGGGCCTTGCGGTGAGGATACACCAACTCAGAGCTTTACCAGCTGCTGTCCTTTATAAAGTTTATATTCCCAGTACCTAGCATTTGTTTTATGGCACACGTGGCCGGCCCGACAAAGTGACATTTATGTTATATTCGGCCCTCGTAACAAATGAGTTCAACATCTCTGACTTAACGCTCACAAAAATACGAAAGCAAACTGTGAAGGTGACATAACTGGCGAGATGAGGGCCTTGGAATCCGGCGACGCAACAGACTCCCCCTCCTTCCCCAGCTGTGTGTAAAATGCCACGGCCCCTGGAGAGAAGCGCTTGTTCCCTTCTTCTGTCCCTAAGCCAGCCGGGAATCTCAGTCAGCTGCTTTCCTTGCGGTCTGCTGTGTTGTGACATGAAACCTCTGCGGGGTCGCACGTCCTCCCGCTCTTGTGTTGTGGTGTCTCCAAGAAGGGCGAGGAATGTCAACAAAACAGTTTCAAGGAGCTGTGGGAAACAAACATCTCTTGATATTATGGGAAAAGTAACTGCAGCGGTTTGCTCTGCCTCCAGCGTTTTGTGGGGGTGTGTGTGTTAATTTCTTTTTTACAACATGTTTAAATTTATTACGAGAAGCATATTTTAACTAAGACTTTAGCTTACCAAGTTTCCCTTTGGATTTGATAGATCCGTTATAGCCACATTGCAGATAAGTTTAGAGACGTTAGTTGTCAGCAAAGCAGCAACCTGAAAATTTACAAAACAACACAGTCTTCCAATTTATCTGTTTATTTATACTCTGCCTTTCTCCTCAGTGGGGACTCAAAGCTGCCTCCATTGTTCCCCTCTTTTGCTTCATCCTCACAACAGCCCTGTGAGGGAGGTTAGGCTGAGAGTGCCTAACTGGCCTTAGGTCGCCCAGCCAAGTTCCGTGAGAGCCAGCTTGGTGTAGTGGTTAAGAGTGACGGACTCTAATCTGGGAGAACTGGGTTTGATTCCCCACTCCTCCATATGCAGCCAGCTGGGTGACCTTGGGCCAGTCACAGTTCTCTCAGAGCAGTACTCTCATGATCAGTTCTCTCAGGCCGGCCCTGCTTGGAAAGTGAGTCGCGGCCGAGTTACGGTGACCCTGTAGGGTTTTCAAGGCAAGAGATGTTCAGAGTGGTTAGCTGTCGCCTGCTTCTGCATAGTGACCCTTCACTTCCTTGGCAGTTTCCCATCCAGCTACAACCAGTGCCAACCCTGCTTAGTTTTTGAGATCAGACGACAGTAGGCTAGTCCAGACCATCCAGGACAGGGTGAGCCTCTAAGGCTTCTGTTTTCGGGGCGGGAGGGAAGGGAGCTATAAATATTTTTAGATAAAATAGCATTGTGAGGATCTCAACCCTTGTCTGACCAGAGCCCAAAGGAGGGATCGAAAAATGAGCAACGGGACATCCATGGCACCGTCTGTAACTCTGAAAAAGCAACTTTCTCTGCCTCCGCTCCAGGTTTGTTGTACGGCGTTTCTTTGGCGGCCTGGTGGCCCACAGCCCAGATCCGAACTGCAAAGGCAGTTTTCTCTGTTCCTCCTTGGGGCCCAAGCCAATTATAATCCTGGACACGTATTTTACCATGGGTGGCTGCAATCTCTGTCCTTACCAAACTAGAATCTAAACCTCCACAAAGTATGCTGACTGTGCTGGACTGGAGAATTTGAAACTTCAAAATTAAGAAATTAGAAACTGCCCGAATAGACTGCCCTTTCTAGAGATTGCCATGTCATCTGCTGAGGGGGTCCTTATCTTTGTTGGCATATGCCCAGTACCGGAGGGGCCTGTGGATACTAGAAACTGATGTCTCCTGCCATTTGTTGCTGTTTTTAGGAATTTTAACATTGTATGAATTTGCACTTGTATTTGGATTTATTACTATGTTTGTATTTTAACTGTTACGACCTGCCCTGAGTCCGTTTGCGAGGAGGGCGGAATAATAATAATAATAATAATAATAATAATAATAATAATAATAATAATAATAATAGCCAGCCCAAATGCCCTGACCCCGGATAGCCCAGGATTGTTCAATTTCATTGGATCCTGGAAGCTGAACAGGGTCAACCCTGGTTAGGGCTTGGATGGGAGTTCCCTAAGGAAGTCCAGGGTCAAAACGCAGAGGCAGGCAATGGCAAACCACCTGTGAACGTCCATTGCCTGGAAAACCCTATAGGGTTGCCAGAAGTCAGCTACAACTTGATGGCCCTTTCGGCCATGACCGCCACACATCCACAGTTGTACAAATCTAGACTTTTAGACTGGAAATTTCCAAACTGTATGCCACAAAACAGTAGTAAATAAAACAAAGGCGCCGGTGAGCCTATGCTGTGATTCCGCATCATTTTCTGTTCAGTCTGCCTATGCTGGCTGCAGCAGCATGACCCCCACCCCGAGGAGGCCACATGTTGTGCCTGAATTGTTGCTCTGGACTTGCTTTCTTCCTGGTAGGAAGGATTCTCAGGCTAGTAACTTGCGGGCAGATCATTTTTGAGCTTAATTGTCCTTCCTCCCTTCTTGTACATTATTCTTACTCTCTTAATTTATGTTGCTATAAATACAGTATTACAGACAATGGGGAACTCAGTGAAGATTCAAAACCTCACTTCAGGGCTTTTTGATCTGTCTGGATCCCTTGGATAAATAAATTTTTTTTTTTTTAAAGAGAAGGAAATGCAATATGCATTTTATCGTAACATAGACGAGCTCTGAGAAAAATTGATTTCCTGAATGAAGCATTTGGACCGTCTCTGTGGACTTTAGGATCCATGTAATTAAATTCCACTTGCTTTCATTAAAATCGTCTCCTTGTTTTTTTACTGTGGCACACAGTACAGATGCACTTAAAAGTTGGAACCACAAGTGTTTGGAGAAAGACATATAAAGACTTAGTAATGGGTTTTGAGAGACTTCTGACAACAGAAGCACATCTGATTCTTTGAAGTAACCTTTGAGAGAGAGAGAGAGAGAGAGAGAGAGAGATTGTTATGCCCCCCTCTGTCAACTGTAATATCTATATACTAATAGCCAAGTTGCCCCCTCTGTGCGGCTATCTAAATCTGCACTGGGGGGCATTTGGGGGGCAGAGAGATTTTTCTGCACACTTGGGGGATTCCCCAGATGTGCAGAAAAATCTAAAAAGTTTTAAAAACTATACGGGGATATTTAAATCCCCCCAAAAGTAAAAGCATTCCCTGCGCATGCGCAGGAAACGCTCTGGCCATTGGGGGGGAGGCTTGGCGGGCCTGGTGGCTGTGAACTGCTCAGGCCTTGCCATCGCTGGTGTGTGTGGGGGGCGGAGAAGGCTTGGTGGGGCTCGCCACCACCGCTGGTGGGGGGGGGGGGAGAAGGCTTGGCTTCTCTTATGTTCTTATTTTCTTATGGCCATCTAGCCTCTGTTTGAAAGCCTCCAAAGAAGGCGAGCCCACCACCTCCCGAGGAAGCCTGTTCCACTGAGGAACCGCTCTAACTGTCAGGAAGTTCTTCCTAATGTTTAGCTGAAAACTCTTCTGATTTAATTTCAACGCGTTGGTTCTGGCCCAACCTTCTGGGGCAACAGAAAACAACTCCACACCATCCTCTATATGATAGCCCTTCAAGCACTTGAAGATGGTTCTCATATCACCTCTCAGTTGTCTCCTCTCCAGGCTAAACATACCCAGCTCCTTCAACCTTTCCTTGTAAGATTTGGTCCATGCAGGCCTCCTCAGACTGTGGCCAAACTAAACCGGCAACCACTCGCAATGAGAGAGTGTATACAACCTTTTGTTTGAATATCTACTCATATCTTTACCCAGCGGGGCAATGAAGCGCTTTTTGCTAAACCGAGAAAGATCAAACTGCCTGTGAGCCTCTGTAGGATTAGACCAGCTTTTTGGCACTGAATATTCGAAATCAATTTCGTTTCTACCACATTAGATGAACAGCCCAAATCTTTGTGGGATTCTTGGTTTGCGTCAGCAAAATGTACCGGAGGTTCTTTTAGCATAAAAATAAACACAGACAGGGCATATAGGTTATTTTTTTCCCCCATATAAAGATGTCCTTGTGTATGTGTGCAATTAGTCAAAATGTGTTTTCTTTGCATTATTTATTGTCTGTGTTCTGGAAGCAACCGCTGTACTTCTGATCACATGCCAACTGAGAAGATAGGGCCGCCTCTTCAAATAAAAATTTTAATGACTAAACAATGTAATTTGCCTCCCACTGAAGTAAATGGCAAAACGACCATTAGTTGTAATGGGGCTAAATTATACCCTAAAGATAGTTAATGGATAAAAAAAGATTTACCCTGTTTCCCCAAGGGCTCGGGAAAAGTAGCAATATTTTAAAATGATAAATGCTGTATTATAAATGAAACGTTCAACCTTCATCTGAGTAGGCACAAATGTTGTGTGTGCCTCAAACCATTCTGGTTTACATATCTGTAGCTATGTATTTATTTCCTGACGCAGAGAATTTGCCTATAAGTTACATTCGGTAAGCAAATTTCTCATACAGTGTACCTTCACGGTGAGGGTAATCTCAGACAGTAGCAAATGCCATGGTAATCTGTAATAAAAGCTCGATTGTACTCCAGTAGCACCTTAGAGCCCAACAAGATTTCGGTCATATTTTCCCCCCAAGTTAATTTGTATTCATTTTTTCCATTTACAACAACATTGTACAGGATAAGTGTACTTTCCCCCCCAAGATTTCAGTCATATAAGCTTTCAAGAGTATGTGGTGCCTGACAAAAGGCAGAGGCAGGCAATGGCAAACTACCTCTGAAATGTCTCTTGTCTTAGGTCTAGCTCGCCACCTTGTGGTGCATCATACTAAAAGAGCTAGAACTTCTGGCTGCCAGACTATCTTAGGATCTCCAAGCTATATGACACACACTGCCATATGATAATTAATTAATTCCTGAGTCTGTGGAATTCATTCATATATATATGTATGTGTGTGCGTGCATGTGTGTGTGTGTGTTCACATCTATTTAAGGTTTTTATTTCCATCTTCTCAGGACAAATACTTCTGAGGCGGCTTCCAATATCAAAAAATAATAAAACGCTAACAACAGGAAAGAAGAAAACAAACAGTTCCCAAATTATAAAACCAGCCATCAATAAATCATCTTTCAACCATCTTTTCATCATAATATGTTATCTCTCCTTGCCTGTTGCTTCAGGCAATTCACAAAAGAAGTGGAAACAACACTACAATCCAGATGAATCTAAAACAATGGAGGCAGCAAACCCCCATCTAATTAATTCATTGTCAGCCAGAGACTGGGGGTTGACTGCTCAAAACGTAGCTACTTCATGAAGGTAAATAGCACCCCCCCCCCAGTAAAATTTAAGCTTCCTGTGTATGTCAATTTAAAGTTTGTTTGAAGTGCCAGGGGCCCAACCGGAATGAGTGAACCACCGCAAAATATTGTCTGTAACCTCTTCCCTGTTTCAAGCCTAAGTATATTTGGTGTGTTTATTTGGGGTTGCCTAAATGTTGGTTCGGTGAGTCCCCCTTTCTTTCTTCAAAACTGTCTTAGGTCCACATTTCCCCCTCAGGCGTAACCACTTTTCGTGCGGCTGCCTCTATAGAGCTCCCACGAGGATGCCAGCCACAAGGCCGAAGGAGGCAATAAAAGTCTTGTTGTGAAAGTCTAGCAATGAGAGAGCAATATTGGTTTTTATTTCAGTTCAGGGAGGGGAGGGGAGAGTTTGTTTCAGGGAAGGGGGGGGGCTACCTGTGCGTTTCCTTGCGCTTGGTTTTCGGGAGGCCTGCAGAACTCGCAACATATCCCAACTCAAGCAGTGGACCCCCCCCCCCCCCCCCCGTTCCCCAGAGCAGCAGATGGGCACCCTGGACACTACTGTGACTTAAGCACCTGGTAGGCATTGTGCACAATTTTGGGAAAAGATGAGTAGGCATGGTTTTTCTTTTTGCCATCCAATCACAGCTGACTGATTAGAGCCCCGTGGGGTTTTCAAGGCAAGAGACATTCAGAGGTGGTTTGGCCTTGCCTGCCTCTGTGCAGCGACTCTGGACTTCCTTGGTGGTCTCCCATCCAAACACCAGCCATGGCCAATTTTGCTGAGCTTCCCCTGATTAATATCCTGATAGTAGCAGCCAAGACTTTGATAGCGAGCAAATGGAAGGCAAACACTCTACCTTCGATACAACCGTGGTTGCATAAAGTATGGGATTTTTTTCTTACAAGAAAAAATCTTCCTCTGGGAAAACTCGGAGGATGTTGAAAGTCACCTTTTGAATTCCCCTGACAAATGGTATCCAATACTTGAGAAAATGAATTTAGACAAATTTGATTGGGAAAACATAAAAGATCTCAAATATAAGTTCTTAAGCTATGGTTAAATTTTGCATGCTAAAGTGCAAGTTATGTGTTCACTCTTTTGAATAAGATCTTGGCGGTTTTGCTGGTAGGGTATAATGCCATACAATCCACCTTCCAAAGCAGCCATTTGCTCCAGTAGAAGTGGAATCAATGTTTTAAATAAATCAGAAATAATAAAGTCAGTTTGGTGTAGTGGTTAAGAGTGGTGGACTCTGATCTGGGTGGACCGGGTTTGATTCCCCACTCCTCCACTTGCAGCCAGCTGGGTGACCTTGGGTCAGTCACAAGTTCTCTCAGAGCTGCCCTCTCAAGAGCAGTTCTCTCAGAGCTCTCTCAGCCCCACCTACCTCACAGGGTGTCTGTTGTGGGGTGAGGAAGGGAAGGAGATCATAAACTGCTCTGAGACTCTGAGTGAATGATGGGGTATAAATCCAACTCTTCTTCTGCTGCTGTTGCTGCTGTCTGGAGATAAGTTGTAATTCTGGGAGATTTCCAGCTCCCAACTGGAAGTTGGCAATCCTACCTGCAACTATCAAAGATCAGGTAGGCATGTTAGGCGCTTATATAACCAGGCATGGTGTCTAGAAACTATATAGAGAGAAATACTGACGAACAGTAGACTCAAGACAGAAATAGGGAGTACCCAGGGGTCTGTTGGAACGGGAGCACACAGGAGCGCAGCTCCGGGAGTGAGGAGTCCAGGGGGCGGGCACATGACCAAGCCCCGCCCCTCCTCGGCTTCCCTGAGCAGTGCAGAGGCGCAGCGCCCTGGGGAAAGCCCTGCTAGGGTCTTTATTGTTTTTAATGTTTTGTTTTAATATTGATAATTTTATCATTGTTCCTTTTATTACTGTGTGCTGCTTTTCCAGAGACTTGCTCAAGGTGGCATATAAATTTTCTAAGTATACCATTTTTTATCTGGGCAGATGGCACATAAGTACTGGAGAAATTTCACCAACCCTTCAGCAGCTTCCACCTTATCAGTTTGGTGTAGTGGTCAGGAGTTGGACTCTAATCTGGGAGAATCGGGTTTGATTCCCCACGCCTTCACATGCAGCTGCTGGTGTGACCTTGGGCAAGTCACAAGTTCTCTCAGAGCTGTTCTCTCATGAGCAGTTCTCAAAAGACCTCTCTCAGCCCCACCTACCTCACAGGGTGTCTTGTTGTGGGGAGGGGAAGGGGAAGGGATGGGTGGTGCACATGTCCTGGGTATCTCAAGTCTACTTGAAACCTGGTGATTTCAAGGGAGCAGGAAGAGAATGAGGGTGTGTTCTTTACACTTATTTTTATTGCACAAAGTATTGGATGGGGAAGGGAATGGAGGAAGAGCAGGTCAGTTTCACTCACCTGTGGAGTGGAGCCTGAGGGGTGGGTGCTGCCTTCTGACACACTGCAGGTATGTTAGGGGGTGTGGCATATGCAAATGAGTTATGCTAATGAGCTCCTGCACCTCTTTTTCTACAAAATGACCCCTGGGAGTACCCATTCACATAACTGACTTGTGGAACTCTATGCCAAAGGAGGTAGTAATGACCACTAGTTCTGTTGGCTTTAACAGGGGATTAGACAAATTCATGGATGAGATATCTATCAAGGGCTGTTTTCAGTGATGCTAAGTAGGCCCTCCTCCGAATGCCACTTGTTGGAGTGGGGTCCAGCAGTGTTTCCATTTGTGGACATCCTGGCTGGCCATTTTAAGAAAGAGGATGGACCAGTGGTCTCAGCCGGTGGGGCTCTTCTTGTGTTGACAGTTACAGATTCATCTTTGCAGCTAGAAAGATCAGAAACTTGTTTTTTTCCCCCCAAGTCAGGGCTGGAGAGTTGACCGCTAAAATTCTTTGGATGCTGAGTTCTCTGCTTGATACCAAACTCTGTGCGTCAGAGAGCTCACATCTGGCCCTGCCGAATAAGAAGCCCGGAGCTGATTGACAGCCAGCAGCCAGGAAAAATTCTGTTCCTTTCAAGCCTCCGTTTATCTGAGTTAAAAGGTCATGCTCCGTTTCTGGACGGCAGCCTGGAAAAGGCCTCTCTCGCTTTGTTTGCAAACAGTGGTTTCTGGAGCAAATCCAGACCAATTGCAGCGGGCCTCCTGACCCCCAGTGGCGCCTGCCACACTCGGTGAAGGGTTTATTGGGTTTTTTTTAGTAAAGCAGTTAATTGCCCTGCTTGCGCCCTCTGTTTAGCTATGACAACTCCTGTAACGTAAGCAGAAAACACACATTCTTAAACTGGACCAAGTTGGGTAGCAATGTTAGTCTGTCTGTAGCAGTAGAGACAAGGGACCGCGGTGGTTCAGTGATTAAGACGCTGAACTGCAGACCAGAAGATCGGTAGTTCGAGATCCAAATGCCGTGTGACAGAGTGAGCTCCTGTCTCTGGTCCCAGCTCCTGCCAACCTAGCAGTTTGAAAGCAAGAAATTTCAAGTAGAGAAATAGGTACCGCTTCAGTGGGAAGGTAACAGCGTTCCGCGCGCCTTGGCATTTAGTCATGCTGGCCACATGACCACGGAAAAAGTCTTCGGACAGCACTGGCTCTTTGGCTTGGAAATGGAGATGAGCACCGCCCCCTAGAGTCAGATTCAACTGGCTTTCGAGCAAGGGAAACCTTTACATTTACCTTTAGCAATAGAGAAGAGCAAGAGTCCAGGAGCACCTTAAAGACTAATAAAATGTATGGCAGGGTATGAGCTTTTGAGAGTCACTGCTCACTTCTTCAGAGTGGTGAGCAGTGACTCCAGAAAGCATGTACCCTGCCACAATTTTTGTTATTCTTTAAGGTGCTGCTGGACTCCTGTTCTTAAGCTGACCATCCTATCTCCTCCCTGGGCTGAGCGTGTTCTGGCATCAGACTTGCTTTCGGTCATGGGAGGGAATTAAAAATGGGCGGTGTTGGCTCTTCTGGTTGGCCGGCAGTATGAAGCCTCTGGATTGGCCGGGCCTGGTGAAAGTACTTGGTAAAACGGAGTTCTGCCCTTTGCTTTGTCAGCAGAACCAACCCTGCTCCTCCACGTCCTCTTGACTCCCGTCGAGTGCTCTTTTCTTTTCAGCTGAATGTCAAATGTTTGATTGGGAGCCGGGCCCTGCCTTTTTTGCGCTTACGCTGCAAGGAGCTGTCCACAGTGACGGCGCTCTGTACATAAATCTGAAAGGAGAAAATGAATAATTGAAAGGCAAGGTACAAAA
This sequence comes from Lepidodactylus listeri, assembly GCA_029233225.1. NCBI lineage: Eukaryota > Metazoa > Chordata > Lepidosauria > Squamata > Gekkonidae > Lepidodactylus > Lepidodactylus listeri. The sequence continues at coordinate 6,809,233 of JARCFY010000013.1, read as the reverse complement.
AAATCTAATGAAAGAACCTCACGCAGTACTTGAGAGTCTTTCCTTTATACTCCAGTTCTGCGACTCATTGCGTTTCCCCCCTTTTTACTTCTTTGCCCGTTCCTTTTCTTGAAACGTTTTTTATGACGCGAGAGAAGTCCTTAATTAAAAGAGTCATTGATATTCTGGTCCAATTCTGTATTATTAATAATGCATGTCCTGTTGAGACTTTATGATTGTACCTTGCCTTTTTTCATAATATACTCCACTCATTAAATTTTTTGGAGAGTTTGCAAATAGCATCAATAGAGCGGAAGGCTTGTTTTCCGTTGCAAGGATCCCGTTCAGTTGCAGTGCTGACGTGGCAAACCGCAGCTTGCAGCTGGAGAGCTGACCCAGGGGATCCACGTCCCCCCCCCTTTCCCCATCCCTCCTCCAACACAAATCCCCCACATTTCCTTTCTACCTTAATCATGGTGGTGTAGCTCCAGGTGCAACTGTGGTTAACACCAACCACAATACCCCTCTCTCTTGAGAAGTATTTGAAACCTGTTTCTTTGCGAGACCTTTTACAGAGGGGGAACGCTTTCATTCTGTTCATCTGGTTTTGCATTTACTTTCAGTGTTTATGTCTTGCTTTTCCTTTCACAAGGATCAACAAAGGGGCTTAACTGGGTATAAAACCAGATTAAAGGTAAAGGTTTCCCTTGCTCGAAAGCCAGTCGAATCCAACTCTAGGGGGTGGTGCTCATCTCCGTTTTCCAAGCCTAAGAGCCAGCGCTGTCTGAAGACTTTTTCCATGGTCATGTGGCTGGCATGACTAGAGACTGCCATGAAATTTGACAGTCAATAAAAGTGAAAGTGGCATGCAGTGTAGATGGGAATTTCTGTTCCAGTGTGGGTTTGGTAAAACAGCGGAGCAAATGCTGGATGCAGATTGGGCCAAAGTGACATTTATTTCAGATCCGGCCCTCGTAACAAATGAGTTTGCCTCTTCTGTCCTATAGCATGTTGTTGTGCTTCCCAGATATATTTTGCTGGCTGCTGTCGAAATCAGGGTGTTGAGCGAGTTGGACCCAAGAGCTGATCTGGCAGGGCTTTCTCAGTACATTTTATTACACTGGACCTGCATGTGGTATGGAGAAGGGGTAGCTGAATTTGGGAGCTACCCTGCCCTAGGATTTAATTTTTAAAAAGCAGATGCTGTGTTTTAAAAACAGGGGGTTGTATTTGCTTGTGCTGGTGAGAATTTTGGGATTCTGAGCTGTCGTTGCTGGAGGATGGAGAATACAGATTTAGCAGTGCCGCCGCATCTGATGTAGGTAGAGGAGGGGAAACCATCTGTGTGTGTTGATATATATTCCTCTTCAGTTAATTAATAGCATGTTTGGGCTGAAGATGTTCTGAACTATACAGGCTGCTGAAGATGTTATGGGGCCCTGCAGCCTGGTGAGCCCTAAACTTAGCTGCAGATGGCCTAGTCTGTGCCAAATGTTCACCCACTCGGCTTTGCACCTTCTGAAGGAATTGGCACGTCTGGAATTTCTTTCTCATGCACAAGCAAACGGCACTTGTCGCGCTACTGAACATCGCTGGTGGCACGATGTCAGAGAGTCCTGGAATAATATCTCGTGCTCCTCGGCAAATATTTAAACACAGGGCTGCCATTTTGGAAGACACTGCCACCATGTTGGATTAACTCCTAAACAATGTGATATGACCATTCCCAGCGCCAAAATTTTTCTCCCCTGAACTCTACCTTAAATGTTATGGAACAGCTTGCCAGTTAATTCCTTGTGTCCTTAAAGAAGAACAAATTTGTAAATAATTATTTTACCTCACGGGTCCCCAACATGATGCCGTGGGTGCCAAGGGACCTGCTGTCCCCTTTATGGGCACCCACCAAGTGTTTTCAGAAAGGCTGGGCCAGGCGGACCTTTTGTCCATCAAGGGTTCTGATTGGCCTCTGGGGATTGGATTGGCTGTGCAGATTGTTAACGCCATTGCTTTGGCATCCGCTGCCATGACAGCACAAGGACCTTCACTGAATGACTGAAGGTGAGCTGTTGCTGTGGTAAGCTGCTGCCTTCCGAGGCAGCCATTTTGTAGCGGCCATTTTGAGCCCACCACCCTGTGTCAGAATCCCAAAGGTGCCCACCAGGGGTCATTTTGAGCAGGAACGTGCAGAAACGCTGTTCCAGGAGTAACAAGCCCAGGAGCGGGCACATATGGTGATGCGCTGTGGAAAAAAGCAGAAGCATACTAACTTGATCTGTATTTTCATGCTTGTTGTAGGGCAGCTTCCCTGCAAGAGCAAAGGAAACCTAAAGTGTCTTTAGTCAAAGTGTCAAGCTGGCTCACCAGCTCTGAGTTGGGAAATACCTGGTGATTCTTGGGGTGGAGCCTGAGCGGTAGGTGTTGCCTTCTGACACACTTCCGGTGATGTAAGGGGGTGTGGCATATGCAAATAAGTTATGCTAATGAGCTCCTGCACCTCTCTTTCTACTAAATGACCCCTGGAGGCTCAAAAAGTTTGGGGACCCCTGCTTACCTGAACGTGTAAAATTGCCTTATGTGGAAATCAGATTATTGGTCTGTCTAGGGCAGTAGTAGTTCACGGGGAGGGCAGGGTATAAATACGAAAAATAAATAAATAAATAAACATATACTCTGATTGCCAGCAGTTCTCTAGGTTCTCAGGCAGAGATCTGGTCCCCTAAAATATTCTGGTTTGGAGACACAAGGGATTGAACCTGGAGCCTTCTGTACGCGAAGCTGATGCTGTTTCGCATGAGTCACAGCCCTTCAGAAACTGTTGACTGCGGTGAGCTAGAATTGCCTCCAGGCAAAGGGACATTTTTACAGTCCTTGGTTCTTGTATCTGCCTCTTTCTCCTTTAGGGCTCCAAACGGTTAGCCAGAAGTATCTGTGGCCAGGGGGACTGGTTACCTTAAGGAGTAAGCAAGGTTGTGTCTGAAGAAAGGCTTAGGAAAGTCACAAAACTGGAAGGGTGAAGCATTACCCTTGACTATAGGTGGGTTCTTCTTCCTGCACAGATCATAGGCCTTTGCAAGGCATCTTTGGACATGGCCGTTTGTGTAGCTGTTCCCCACATGGCCCTGTGGGGCGCCATTGTGCCTGCTGACACCTTTCCTGGTGCCCGCCAGGTGTTTTTCAAAAGCAGGTAGGGCCAGGTGGGGCTTTGGCCCAGTAAAGGTTCTGATTGGCCATTGGAGATTTGATTGACGATGCAGATACTTCCAAGCGTTGCTGTGGAAGCAGCTGCCATCACTGCACAGGAATCTTCAGTGTGACTGAAGGTAAGCTGAGGCAGCCATTTTGTGGCTGGCTCTGCCTCCTGTGGCAGCCATCACACTGTGTCTAAATTCCAAAGGCACCCTCAGGCTCAAAAAAGGTTGGGGACCTCTGGTGCAGGTTAACCGTGGTAAGGCACAACACCCACCGTAGTTTGACCAACTGCAGTTTGTTATGAGTCTGCACACTGGAATTGGAAACAGTGGGTTTTGCAAGCCCTGGTTTATACTAAGGGCCAGTCCAAATTACCAAACTCGTTGCCGGCGTTAACAAACATGGAATGACAGTGACTGAAAGGGTTATCTATTGCAGCAGAGAAGAGGGCTTTTGGTGTAGTGGTTAAGTGCGCGGACTCTAATCTGGGAGAACAAGGTTTGATTTCCCACTCCTCCACTTGACCTTGGGCAAGCCATAGTTCTGGCACAGCTGTTCTTGAAAAACAGCCATTTCTGTCAGCGCTCTCTCAGCCCCACCTCCCTCACAGGGTGTCTTTTGTGGGGAGGGAAAGGAGATTGTAAACCACTCTGTGACTCCCTTCGGTAGTGAAGGGCGGGGTATAAATCCAATCTCTTCTCCTCTTCTTCTTCTTCTTCTTCTTCTTCTTCTTCTTCTTCTTCTTCTTCGTGAAGAGTGACTGTGCAGAAGAAGGAATTTGGCTGGCTCACCTTCTCTCTTCCCCGCAGCACTGTGGCTGCCCTGTCTGTATATTGCATTCTGGTCGTCCTAGTGACTGTTCCCATCCAGTCGCTGTGAGACTGAATAAGATAGATTGTCGTGGACCGTGTATCTGGAAAAGTGCTGCCGTGTCTTATGAAATCAGCCACTGAAGCGATTGCTCAAATTTTGTTTTAATCCCAGAATGTCGAATCAAGGAAACTAGACCCGGTTGTCATCTGGCTTGTGTTTTTCGTCTTCTCGCCGTGAAGACAGCACACTTATCTGACTGCACAAATTGGTTTTTAAAAATTAAAACAGTTGGGCTGATGACTAGTCCTGTGAATGGGATCAACTGTAACTTATTTGGCAGAGCCCTGATCTGTTGTCAGCCTTCTAATTACTGGGAGAATATATAATCCAGATGTTTGGTCTCTGTTGCCTGTTTCTGTATGCGCGGTCGTGTTTTTTGTTAATATGTTTACTGTGGAGGGGAAAGAATAGTTTTTGCATGAAAGATATGGAATGTAAACAAATGGTTCACCAGGCTTTTGTGTACTTAAAACATTTTTTTCTTATTGTGTGACTGATAATGTCTGTTGGATATGTCTGAGTATTGTCTGTTCCGACTGGTAGTGGCTCTCCAGGGTCTCAGGCGGAGGTCTTCCGTATCACCTCGTACCTGATCTTTTTTTGTGTAAACTGGAGATGCTGGGGATTGAACCTAGGACCTTTTGCATCCCAAGCAGATGCTGTACCATTGAGCTATGGCCCTTCCCCAGTCCTGGTGACCTGACCCAAACACCTCTTTGGAGCATCTCTTACGATGTCATTTACCTCTGATACTGATAGGGTTGCCAGCTCTGGGTGAGAAATACCTGGATATTTTGGGGGTGGAGCCTGGAGGAGGGGAGGGGTTAGGGAGGGGAGGGGAGAGACCTCAACAGGATATAATGCCACAGAGTCCACTTCCCAGAGCAGCCATTTTGCCCAGGGGAACTGATCTCTGTCATCTGGAGATCAATTGTAGCAATGGAAGATTTCCAGACCCCACCTGGAGGCTGGCAATCGTAGATACTGGCTGTCTTCCTTCTTTTGAAGAAACCAGTATGTTAGAGGTACCAACGTCTAGTGGTTAATGTCAAGTGAATTGCTAATAAAATCGAAGTTTATTTTCCTGATTCTCCCCCCAAAGAATTCTGGGAATTGTCATTTGGTGAAGGTGTTAAGAGTTTTCTGTTAATGATACTCCAGTTGTACCCTCAGCAAAGTGGCGGTTCCCTGGAAAAAGAAAAGTGGCTATTAAACTAATTTAGAATGTCGGACTAGGATGAGGCTGGGGAGTTTAGATTAAAATTAGCATTTAGTGTTAGGCTGAGAGAGCACGGCTAGGCCGAGTCACCTCACAGGGTTGTTGTGAATATAAAATGGAGGCAAGGAGATGAGGGTTGCCAACCTCCAAGTGGGGCCTAGCGATCTCCTGGAATTACAGCTGATTTCCAGACAACAGAGGTCAGTTCCCCTGGAGTAAATGGCTGCTTTGGAGGATGGACTCTGTGGCATTATACCCCACTAAGCTGCCTCCCCTCTCCATACCCAGCCCTTTCTGGGCTCCTCACCCCAAGTCTCCAGGAATTTCCCAACCAAGACTTGACAACCCCAAAGGAGACTCATGTAAGGTGTCCTGAGTTCCTTAGAGGAAGGGTGGAATAAAAATGCCCTCCCCATTGAAATCTCTAGGACAGGAACGAATGTTTCAAGTTATATTTGAGTAATAAGGTATAAATGCTTTGCCTTAGGACGGGCCTGTAAAAACCTCCTTTCTTTTAGGACTATTAAAAAACTCCTATTCCATTACCCGTTAACTCTGGGGTGGCTTGTTTGATCTTAGGTTTTTGTCGATTTGGGGTGTTTTGGATTCTGTTGTGCGGAAAGATGCTGCTTCCTGGAGGGTACAGTTGATTGTGATTGATTCGAGGTTGGTTTTTTCATTTCCTCGGGTGGCTGAATTTTCAGTGTATTGATTTGTTTGCTTTGCTTGACATTTATTCATTCTTTTAAAAAATTTAAATTGTGTTTTGTCATTCGTGGAAACTGCTTTGTGAGACTGTGTCACGGTGAAAAGCAGGGGGTGGAGAAATGTTTGCTAGCAGATCGTTGTTCATCTGGTAAGTAAGAAGGGAGGCTGGACCAAATTTGGTCTCCCTGCATACTTTTTAGACCACCGGTGAGCCACATAGGCAGGCTAATAAAATTCTACAGTGGAATCAGCTGCCTAGGGAGGTGGTGAGCTCCCCCTCACTGGCAGTTTTTAAGCAGCGGCCGGATGAACACTGGTTAGTGATGCTCTAGGCCAGGGGTGGGCAAACTGAGGCTCGGGAGCTGTATGTGGCTCTTTCACATGTATTACGTGGCTCCCAGCAGGGCGGCTGGGGAAGCTAAATATCATTAGCAAACAAATATCATTGGACAAATTAATATCATTATTAATATCTGCTTTTACCCCTTTTGTTATTATTTTTGGCAGTCTCATTTAATGTTAATAAAAAGCAAATTTGCTTATTTTCCAATAAAAGCAGATAATATTTGTTCATATCTTGTGGCTCTCAAACATCTGATGTTTATTCTATGTGGCTCTTACGTTAAGCAAGTTTGGCCACCCCTGTTCTAGGTGGCTCTTATGCTGAGCAAGTTTGCCCACCCCTGCTCTAGGCTGATCCTGCATTGAGCAGGGGGTTAGACTACATGGCCGGTATGGCCCCTTCCAACTCTGTGATTCTGTGATTCTATGTTATATGGGTTTTCCAGTAACAGTTGGAGAACTGACTTGGAAAGTGAAGAAGTCTTTAAAAGCCTTGAACCGAATCGCCTTTTCTGATCAAGTACCTCCCTGCTGTTCTAGCTGAGTGTGTGTGTGTGTGTGTGTGTGTGTGTATGTGTTGGCTTTTCATATTTGAAAAGTTCCCAGCAGCTGGAAGGAAGTGAACATTCACTTCTGAGGTGTCTTTCATTTTCAGCCTTCAAGAGCTCTTTAAACATCAGATCCAACCACCCTCACGGCTGAGAAGGGAAGGCTGAGTGAGCCAGGGAGTGAAAAATGATAAATCTATTGCAAGACTGTCTGAGTCAGTTGTGTCAAAAGACTGATCTTCAACAGCAGGGTCCTGAGCAAAGGGTCTTTGCTGCTATGTTGTCTTTTGTTCAGGATTCCCACTCTGTCCCCCATCTTATACTGGATCTGCAGGAAAGAGGTATCGCAGCTGATTATGGCAATCTGGTAGGGTTTTCAAGACAAGAAATGTTCAGAGGTGGTTTGCCTTTGCCTGCCTCTAAGTAGTGACCCTGGACTTCCTTGGTGGTCTCCCAACCAAACACTGACCAGGTCTGACACTGCTTAACTTCTAAAATCTGTATTTTTTTTCATTTGTGCGTGTGTGAGTGTGTGAACACCTGGAAGTCATAGCAACCTCTAGTGACTGACCCCTACTGGGGGCCTGGAGGATATTCAGAGAGGTGGCTGAATAAAGCCTGCCCCTGCCTCCCGGCTCAGCCTTCCCTCCCCTCCCCTCCTAGGTGGCAGCCGTTTTGTGGCTGTGCCCACCGTAGTGTGTGTCAGAATTCCAAATGTGCCTGCGGGCTCAGAAATGTTGGGGACCCCTGCCCTAGAGTATACCCTAGAACAGAGGTGTCAAACTCATTTGCTACGAGGGCCAGTTCTGACCTAAATATCACTTTGGGCCGGGCCATGTGTGCCATAAAATGTAATACCAGGTACTGGAGATATACACTTTATACACAGGCAAACCCAATCAGCAATATTAATTTTAACTCAAAATACAAACAAAAAGCAGTTGATTCCTAGGAGTGAAAGCTATTGATTTACTGGGGGGCCCACAAAAGCCCCAATAAATGTATTTAATCACATGCAAGACTAGGTTTTTTCCACCTAGTACCTTACATTTCCATACATACCAGTTGCTTGTGGGTCGGGTAAGAGCCCTGTGTTTATGTTTGACACCCCTGCCCTAGAATCCTATGAATTCTGTGATGGTGTTCTTGGGTGTTCCTTAACAGTGCACCTGCTGTTCAGGGTGCTCCCTGAGTCAATTCAAAACCCACCGGTGAGTAAGTTCAAAAACCACAGCCCTGTCCTATGGAACTCACGTGCCCATCCTCCTAGGTAATCCCAGTCTGTCAGTAGGCCACTGACAAAGGAGGTAATTAAGGGGGCTGACACCCCAAGTTGCCTCCCGTGAAGTGGTGTGCCAGGAACTCTTAGTACTGAGGCTTCTGTTTCCCCCCATAACCATCTTTTGCTTCTCGGTTGGCAACGGGGAAGACAAGACCAGATATTCAGGGGGCCTTTGGGCTTACTTAGGGTTGCCAGCTCTGGGTTGGGAAATTTCTGGAGATTTTTTGGGGGGGTGGGTGGAGGCCAGGGAGGGCAGGGTTTGGGGAGGGGTGAGACCTCAGCAGGGTATAATGCCACCGAGTCCACACTCCAAAGCAACCATTTTCTTCCAGGGGAGCTGATCTTGGTGGTCTGAAGACCAACTGTAATAGCAAGAGATCTCCAGGTGCCGCCCGGGGGTTGGCAACCCCAGGCTTATTCCTGAGCCGTAATGTGATCCAGGCCAGCACTGGGGAGAGATGCTCATGTCAGCAACTTGGACATCAGGTTTTTAGTTGTATGATCCAAAGAATGAACGACTCTTGGCTCTGGAAAACCCATTCGAAGGTAATTCCTGGGCTGCCTCAGCAGCGACTGGGGCTAGAACTGGGGGCCTCCTGACCCTCGTTCCGTGGCCCCTAGCACTGTATTATTCTCTGAGGTTCCAAAATAGTTCCATCCACCCCAGCAGCTGGTTGGTTCCCTCTGGCGGGCTGTAAATGAGTCCTGGCCATCAAAGTTCCATCTCCAAGTTGTGTCCCTGCAGCTTCTACGCTGTGGTCCCATTCCACTGAGCTTCCTGCCTCCAGCGCCCTGTTCTCTCAGCTGCCTATGTCCACAAGCTTGATGGGCTGAGACCATTTCAGTTTCCGATGGAAGTTTGTTGCCCATGTCTCAGTGGAGATAATGCCCTGAAATGTGGCATCTTCACAAGCGGCCCCAGCTGGTCCAACAGCAGGACCGATCGATCGATCCCGCTCTCTCCAGCAAGTACCTCTGTGCATTTTGTACATCTCCTGGTTTCTCCATGGCAACATAGCTGAGTGTTCCCTGCTGAGGAGAGAATCTGTGCTCTTTGTGTGTGTGTGTGTGTTTTCCCGCCCCTTCTGTTCAACGGGGCTTTTCTGTCCGAGAGACCATGGATGGGTTGCCGGGCTTTGTTGGTTTCCAAGGTGTGGAATGAAAGAACCCATGCTGGCAGCGGTTTGGGGAGATGGGGTGGGGGTGTTGACAGATGCTAAAGTGAAGGGACGCTTCAGGAGCCGGCAAGGACAAGAAACAAGATCGACCGACGCTCCTGGTGGATTGTTTTCAAAGGTAATTTGCAATCGGAGAATGATGACACGGCGGCTTTCGTCAGCTGTTCGGGGCATGGTTAGCCATGCCACCTTTTGTTTTCTTTTTCTGATCAGCTGCCGTAACAATCATAAATATGCACATAGCTGAGTTGGAAAGGGAACAGTACCAGGGGCTGTGTGGCTTTTTTAAGGAGAATCCTTCATGGGCTTGCATTGTTCATCGTGTCCGGTAGGTGAAGAATCGGGAACCGAGGAACTCTTGTATATTTCCGTTCTGACTTCAAATCGTGCGCCGTAATAAAGAATGTGCAGTATGAATAGTTAGTGCTAAAGTCTGTGAATCTGTTGCAACTGAGGGTGAAGATGCATGTTGCATTTAGAAGCTGCTGAAGTTCTTCAGGTAGCCCTGTAGATGCCCTCGATTTACATGTATTTTTTGTTGTCCTGGATGAGTGCAAGGAAAATATTAGCATTGCAAATTCCTGACATGAAGTTGGCTGTGATGGGTGCATATTGGCTAGTTTATCACAGGAACAGTTTTTGAGCAGGTTTGTGAATTGGGGGGGGGGGGGGGTTATAATGAGAAGGCTGAATGTTCAAATGTATGTAAATGAACCTCCCCAGTCATTGCAGTCTTTCAGAAAACTCTTCTCCAGATGCCCCACATTCTGGAGTGAGATGGATTATTTAGGTCTTTTCAGTGGTGGCCCCATATATGTGGAACTCTTCCTTGAGGTTTGCCTGGGACTTCCCCTGTATACATTCAAGAGGCAGGCAAAGCCTGTGTTCGTCCATTGTTGTTGTTGTTTTTAGTTTTTAATTCCCCCCCCCTCCGATGTTGTCATGTTCCCCTTTAGATTGTTGATTCCCTCGTACTGAGTTTTAAGTCTTAAATTGCAGCTGTATTTTTCTGTTAGTTCTTAACTGCTGCTGTTTTAATTTATATAAGTAGTTAATTAGTAGAACGGTTTTGTTCCGCCACTGATCAAGACAAGAGCATTTTCAGTTGCCGGTTCAGCTTTATGGAATTGCTTGGCCGAAGAAGTCACAGGACTCTTTCTAAAGTTCCAGAAGGGCGTGCAAGATGCAAGGTTTTTGTAGATCTTTCTTAAAACTGATCGTTGTGCTGTGGGTTATCTTCTTTGTCCGGATTTCTGGGTAGTCAACTGAGGTTATTCTTCTTAACTGGCATTCTCAGTAACCCAGATAGAACAGTTTCTTTCTATGCGATGTACTGTAATATTGCAGCGTCTTTTGCTCTGGCATAGCGTTGAGCTTTAAAGAAAAGGTGAGGCAAACATTCTTTTAATAAATAAGAATTTTAATCTGTTCGTGTGCTTGCTTTTGATCGCTAGAAAAGTGAGGTGTGAACATTTTAAATGAATACGCATGTGTCCTTAGAAGAATCGAACAGCCTGTTTGAACCACGAGAAGAAAAACTGGGCTGAGGTGGCTGCTAGACATGGAAAGGAAATTGCTGGTCCAGTATTTGGCCTGCTCTTGGATACTTCCGTAACATGTGGTGGGAAACCGTGGTCACACCATGGGAACTGCTGGGACTGCTTTTAGAACGCTACAAGTGAGGAAGGGAGGGGAACCCCCAATGTGCCTCTGTCCTGGCTCTCCCATGCCCTGCTGTCTACCCCCCCCCCTTCCTCACAGCCCTTGCCGGCACCCATCTCCCTCTCTGCTGCATTCGGCTTCACTTTTTCTCCCTTCCCTCCACCCTGCTGCCTCCCCTTCCTAGCTCAGTACCATCTGGCTCTGCTTCTTTCCCCTTTTGTTCCCCCTCCCCTCTCAACAGCTGCGGTCACCCCCTCCCCAGCTCACCTCCACACCCCCGCCTTCTCCTTGATCCCAACTTCTTTCCCCTCATCGCCTTCTGTTGGTGACAGTCCAATATCAGGCACCCTTTTGGGTAACCCAGACAGTACCCAGATTTTGAGTGGTGGGGGAAGGTGTGACTTCTCTGAACGTACCGATCTTCTTCTTACCATGTTGGGGATTTTTAGACCCCGTTTTTTAAAAGGGGGGACAGATTGTCTGGAAACTTGAAGATTCCCCATGATTTGGAGCAACCAATATCGGGTGGGTTTCATTTTGTGGATTTTTTTGTCCACAAGAGATTGGGACTATAAGCTATAAAGCTTCCTGCATAGGGGAAAAGGGAGGGTGAAGAACCTAGTAGATGCTTTATTTATTTTGGAAAATACGGTATTTTCAATTGTTGATGGACTTTGGAAGCACCGTTTTAAGGGTCTTTAAAATTTATATAGTGCTTGATTGTTCGTGGTCTCAACGACCAGAGCTCTGAGAGAAATCTCCTGGCCTGTCATCTAGCCGGTGATATATCTTGCCGTTTTTACTTGTAAGCCGTCTTGAGTAGGACTCTGGAGAGGCGACCCAATAATTGCCTAAAATAAATGAAATAAATAGATCTGAGAAAACAGTTGAGTTTGAAAAGTTGAAGTCTGGTGGTTAATGGAGTACAAGGCTTCCGTCTAAAATGTTCAACAAGGAAGACAAAGAAAAGAAGGAGGGCAGGATAAAGGGCAAGAATTTGTGTTCATTCCACTTGGGCTATAGCAGGGCTATAGCAGGGGTGGCCGAACTTGCTTAATGTAAGAGCCACACAGAATAAACATCAGATGTTTGAGAGCTACAAGATATGAACAAATATTACATCTTTTTATTGGAAAATGTGCAGATTTGCTTTTTAATAACATTAAATGAAACTGCCAAAAATAATAACGAAAGGGGTAAAAGCAGATATTGATAATGATATTTATTTGTCCAATGATATTTGTTTGCTAATGTTCTTTAGGTTCCCCAGCTGCCCTGCCGGGAGCCAAACAGTATGGGTGAAAGAGCCACATGTGGCTCCCGAGCCACAGATTGGCCACCCCTGGGTTATAGGAAGGATGAGATGTTATGGTACATTCTTAGAACCAGAAAGTTGGGCCATTGCATGGAACTGCAGAGCATTTCTTGTAAAATCCTGAATTTCCATTTCTCAATACATGTTTCTAGTTTGGTGTAGTGGTTAAGAGCACAGACTCTAAACTGGGAGAACCGGGTTTGATTCCCCACTCCTCCACATGCAGCTGCTGGTGTGACCTTGGGTCAGTCACAAGTTCTTTCGGAGCAGTTCTCTCAATAGCAGTCCTCGAGAGAGCTCTTTCAGTTCCACCTACCTTGCAGGGGGTCTGTTGTGGGGAGGGAAAGGGGAAGGAGATTGTAGACTCCATCAGGTAGTGGAGGGCAGGGTATAAATCCAATCTCTGCTACTTCTTCTCACTGCTGCAGACGATGCTGCTCCTCAAATGCAAGGTTGAATAGCCCAAACTACCACAGCCGGTATTCGCTATGTGTGGTTATAATCGTAGTTAGGGTTTGTCAACCTCCAGGTGGGGCCTGTAATTCTCCTGGAATTACAGACTCCTGGGGAGGTCAGTTCTCCTGGGGAAAATGGTAGCTTCAGAGGACAGACTGTATGGTAGACTATAAACTCTAGGTGAAATCCTTCCCCAGATTTCCCTCTCCACAGGCACCACCCCCAAGCCTCCAGGAATTTCCCAGGCTGGAGTTGGCAGCCCTAGTTGCAATGCAGGGAAACGTCACATCCCATCGGATGAACAAATGTCCCGTTTTGAAACTTTTCTAGTGCTCGACATGTTTTGGGCCTCATGATTGTCAAAACTCAGCTTTCTCTGTGGCCTGGAAGTACAGGAACGACTTTGGATTCCTTCCCTTGAGGAAGAAACGTCCCTGTACACTGCATTGGTGAAGCCACATCTGGAGTCCTGTATGTAGTTCTGGAGGCCTCACTTCAAAAGGGATGTGGAGAAAATGGAGCGGGTGCAGAGGAGGGCAACGAGGATGATCGGGGGCCTGGAGAGCCAGCCCTGCAAGGAAAGGCTGGGGGACTTGGGAATGTTCAGTCTGGAGAAGAGGAGGTTGAGGGGGGACAGGATGGCTCTCTTGAAGTATTTAAATGACTGTCACTTAGGGGAGGGCAGGGAGCTGTTCCTGTTGGCAGCAGAGGAGAGGGCTCGCAATAATGGGCTTAAATGAAGGGCGGGAGGGTACCGGCTGGATCTTAGGGGAAACTTTTTGACAGTCATTGTTGTTCAACAGTGGAATGGGCTGCCTGGGAAGCTGGTGAGCTCGCTGTCCCTGGCAGTCTTCAAGCAGTGGCTGGACAAACCCTTGTTAGGGATGCCCTTGGCTGATCCTGCATTAAGCTGGGGGTTGGACTAGATGGCCTGTATGATCCCTTCCAGCTCTAGGATTCTATGATTCAGTCCCCTGGTTTTCCATAAATTGGGGTATCTTAGACTGCATGCATGTCAAATTTCAATTTCCTAGCAATGTACCAATGTTCTCCTTTTTAAAAAAAAAAAAATATTTTCTAGAAGTCTGGGTGCCTTGGCATGTACCAAATTTTAAAGTTCTAGCTCAATGCTGTACCAATTTTGATATCCTCTAATAATTAATAAGTTCCAAGTGCCAAGGGCCACTGAGCACTTCCGTGGTGTACCACGGGGTCCCCAAGCTTTTAGAGCCCTCTGGTCACATTTGGAATTCTGAAACAGGTTAGTTGGGTGCAACTACAAAATGGCTGCCACACGAGGCAGAACTGACCACAAAATGTTAGTAAGTGAGGCCATGCCTAACTCTAACAATAATTTTTCAGCATTTCAGGCAGAAGCTCTGCTTAATAAGATGCCTTACAAAATGAACATATTATTTAAAAATATTTTTGTGCACATCAGCAGCTCATCTTCAGTCACACGGTGAAGACCCTTGTGCTGTGGTGGCAGCCAATGCTCCCTCTAAGCTGTGGAGTCTTGTGAGCAGAAATTCTACTTTGTGAGCAACTGGCATTAAAGTTAGGGTTGCCAAGTTTGGATTGGAAAATACCTGGAGACTTTGGGGGTGGATCCAGGAGAGGGTGGGGTTTGGGGAGAGGAGAGGCTTCAGCATGGTACAATGCCATAGAGTCCCCCCTCCAAAGCAGCCATTTTCTCCAGGGGAGCTGATCTTTGTCAGCTGGAGATGAGTTGTAAAAGGAGGAGATCCCCAGGGCCCACCTGGAGGCTGGCAACCCTAATTAAAGTTGTGAGCAAGTGATTTGGCTACTGCATAAATTAGTTTGCTCTGGAGCCACCCTTCCTGAGCTAAGGCAAAAAAATGTCTGAGCCGGAGGCTAAAAAACTGTGAGCTAGCTCACACTAACTCAGCTTAGAGGGAACACTGGTGGCAGCTCCATTTAAAAATCTGTACAGCCAGTCTGATTTCCATTGGCTAGTGAGAAACCCTGCTGGGCACCAGTCCCACCGGACCCACCCATTTTCTAAAAACGCTTGACAAGCACCAGGAATTTATTCATCTATTTGTTTGATTTATACCCCGCCCTCCCCGCAAAGCAGGCTCAGGATGGCTTACATGTTAGCAGGCGCCATCGTGCCCATGGGGTGCCGCGGTGGGGACCCCCTGGTGTACGGAACCTCTTTATGTTACTGGGCTTCAGAACAAACCTGTATCATGAACACGTTCGTTGGTTGAGACTGAGGCTAAAAGCACTTTGCACTGAGTTATACCTTGACTGGAATTAGACATTTGGTCTGAGAAAAATCACCGAAACCTTCAGGCTTCTCTGTCGTTCTCCTGCAAGTGGTATGAAGATGGAAGACTCCCTGGTTCCCCCCAAAAACACAATTTGTCATCTTTCCAAACTGAACAAAACAAACAGCCATGGCTTGTTCTCTGGTATAGTCTGGAATCAGCTTGCTGGAGTGATGTTTTTGGAAATCAGGAAGTCTTCAGTCTTCAAGCTGTGCCCAAAGACGAGAATAAGAAGAAAGGGAGCCCATGAACTCAAGGATTTTTGAGTTTTTTTCTTGGGCAAACTGTGGAGCCAGTTTTTCAATCCGCACCTCCTGGCTTTAACTCCAGCGGCCATTCATGTTTATCATGGGTTTAGCAGGGAACATAAGAACATAAGAAAAGCCATGTTGGATCAGGCCAATGGCCCATCCAGTCCAACACTGTGTCACACAGTGGCCAAAAACACCAGGTGCCACCAGGAGATCCACCAGTGGGGCCAGAACTCCAGAAGCCCTCCCACCGTTGCCCCCCCCCCAGCACCAAGAATACAGAGCATCTCTTGCCCCAGAACGAGAGTTTCTATCTATATCTTGTGGCTAATAGCCTCTGATGGACCTCTGCTCCATACATTTATCAAATCCCATCTTGAAGTAGTCTTTGCTTGTAACCGCCACCACTTCCTGTGGCAGTGAATTCCACATTAATTACTCCTTTAGTGAGTTGCCTTATAAAATGAACATCTTATTTAAAAATATTTTTGTGCACATAAACAGCTCTCAGATGTGCAATAAAGACCCTTGAAGAGTCAGGGCTTTCTTTGTGGTGGCCCTGCGCTGGTGGAATTCCATCCTTTCGGGTTGCTTGGGTGTTAACCCTTGGAGTGCTCTCATTTTTCACTTGCTCTTCTGCTGGCTGTGGCTTTAATCTGAATTTTGATTCGTTGAATAATCTTTTTAGTCACTGCTGTCCTATTTGGTTAACTAAATTTTTACTGTAATTATAGTCTAGATGTATTTTTGTGCTTTTTTTGTAAGCTGCCCTGAAATCTTTTTTAGGTTGTGAGATTAAAAATGAGAGAGAGAAATTAAGTGCATAAATGCATAATGTACATGGAGCAGAGGGGGGAACTATGTACCTACATACAGGACCTGCTTTAGGAAAGAAGCTGTAAGGGATGCTGGTTGTGTCAGACAGTAGTTACCTGGCTGTTCTGCAAGAAAGTAAGAAGGGATCGTTTTGTAATGGAAAAATATCAACTGTGTACTTCGTACATCCTTAAATGACTTGTTGCTGGGGAAAAGTAAATATAGCCAGTGGAGCAGATGGAGAGCTTCACGCTTGCAGCTTGACAGTCGAGGTTTGTTAACAGACATTTGTAACATGTTTTTACGGGTTTTTTTTTTTTTTTTTTTGCATTTTAAAATAATGATAAAGAAATGTTTTCTTCTCTGCATCTCTTTGCTCCCCCTTCCCTTTTTTTAAAAAAAACTTTCCTGTTTGATTGCATTGCCAGTGCTGTTTCTGTCTTTGGGCTGGATTTAGCTGGTACCCTTTTTCAAAATTTTGCAAAGATCACGTCCATTTGGTTTGCCCTTTTCTTCCATCAGCAAAACGTGGTTTCATGAAAGCAGGATTTTGAGCCGCCTCCCCTTTTTGTCAGACACTTTACTGATCTGATGCTGAGGTCAGATAGATCCCAGGTAGGGCAGAATTTTAATTTAAAAAGATTTGCTTGGCCGTAATTCTAGTTTGATGTAATACTAGCCGTGTACTAAGGATTGTTGCTTTTTTTAATGGAGCAGCTACTATGGAGGGGTGGAATGGGTTATTACAATCTTGAAAACATTCCAAATGGTTAAGAGCATCTTAATAGATACTTCAACCTAAAGTAGCAATTGTCTTTTTCACTGAGTTTTCACTTCATGGGTGTCACGACAGGGTTCATTTAGACCTCAAAACACCTTTGCCTGTGCAACCCCTGTCCTACCTTTAATTGGGGGTCTCACAGCCCATTCAATGAAACTTGATTTTTTTAAAAAGCAGCACAGTGGGGGTGTGTGTGTGTGTGTGGTTAAAACACTAAAAGGAAAAAAAAAACCAGCCCCTTTTTTGTAGGAGAATATATGGAGGAAGCACAGGTTGAGGGGAGGTTTTATTTTTAATATTCTTTTGTGGTCAGTTATTTGTAGGAGGGTTAAATAATCGTTTAGTCAGCAGAGTTTAAACTTTGCTGATTATTTCGAAGGAGATTGTGGGGGACAATTTCGTCTCTTCCTGAAAACCTTCCTTCCTTTCTTTCTTTCTTTCTTTCTTTCTTTCTTTCTTTCTTTCTTTCTTTCTTTCTTTCTTTCTTTCTTTCTTTCTTTCTTTCTTTCTTTCTTTCTTTCTTTCTTTCTTTCTTTCTCACTGATTGTTTTGCGTAAAAGGCAGTTTTAACAATCTGAAAAGCTCCCCCCTCCCCTTTTATTTTGTTTTGCAGAAAGGTTTAACAAATGAATGGAAAGTCTGACGAGATGGGTTTTTGAGAGGTCAGGTTTTTGGCTGTGGTTTTGCTCTTGTGATTCTTTTTGTACCCGCTTACCCAGTGGGACACAGTAGGATACAAGTACGCATTCTAATCTGCTTCCGTCCTGTCTGGATCTTGTAGTCCTGGGGTTTGTGTGTTTGTGTGTGTATGTTTGTGTATTATATACCAAAATATACCACACGTCAACATAGTCAGGCACATAGAACTTTACTGCAGGAAAAGAACAGGAATGCAGCAAGATGGGTAACCGTGTTAGTCTGTCTGTTTGGTTTAGTGATTAGGAGCACGGACTCTAATCTGGGAGAACCAGGTTTGATTCCCCACATCTCCACATGCAGCTGCTGGTGTGACCCTGGGTCAGTCATAAGTTCTCTCGGAGCTGTTCTCTCCGGAGCAGTTCATGAGAGCTCTCTCAGCCCCACCTACTTCACAGGGGAGAGGAAGGGAAAGGGATTGTAAGCCGCTCTGAGGTTTCTTCGGGTAGCGAAGGGCAGGGTATAAATCCAATCTCTTCTTCTTCTGTAGCAGTAGAAAAGAGCAAGAGTCCAGGAGCACCTTAAAGACTAACAAAATTTGTGGCGGGGTGTGAGCTTTCGTGAGTCACCGCTCACTTCTTTGGATATCTGAAGAAGGGATGCAGCAGAAAGTGACCCCGTTGGTTGCTAATTCTAAAGACTGTGGACAGTTTCCTTACTGTACAGCTGACTTCCTGAACCTGACCTCGGGAAAATCGTTTGCAGCTTTGTTAATCAGCCAAATGAGGAAGCAGATACGCGAGGCTTGAAGCAGATCTGAACTTCCTTTTCTGCGGCCGATGATTCCAAACAGCCACAATCCAAGCGCATGCCACCAGCACATTTGTGTTTAATATGTCTTGTTGCCAGCCAGCCAGCCGGTCCATCCTTTAAAGGATCCTTTAGAAGTATAATTAAAAAGAGAACCTCACAATATTAAAAACTGCAGTAGCAGAACAAGAATTAATAACAGGGAAAAAATTAGTTGAAAAGGTGACCCATTCATGAACTAAGTCAATCAGCAGCATAAAACCCAGACCAAATAAAATGGCAGTCAGCTGCCGTGTCAGAGACAGAAATGTATAACTCAAAAAGTCCTCCTGTTTTTAATTGTTGCTGGACCACAAGTGAACACATATCTCCCTTGGTCGATATTCCAAAGCAGTGATGCCACCCTTGAAAATACCATGGGAGAATGCAGAAAAAGACCTGAGATGATGAACTCATTAGCCAGAAAGGCCTAGATCAGGGGTGTCAAACATGTGGCCTGGGGGCCGGATCAGGCCCCCCAGAGGGTTTCTATCAAGCCCACGAGGGATTGGCTGTCTCCTGCTTCTTCCTCCAGTTCTGCTGCTGCTGCTGTGTCATAGCTTGCTTTCCCAGACTCTATCAGTTGCTCAGGAGAGATAGATAGGCAAGCTTCTGCTCCCTGCACTGGGCTGGGGCACCTCCCCCTCCCAGATTGCAACAGCACCGACGTTTTGATGCAGTAATTCAGAGCAAGAAGTGTCAGTTTTCAGAGACTGTTAAATAAACAAAATAGGGTTGCCAAGTCTCACTCACGTTTTAGCGGGGGGAGTCCTGGTCCTCTTTAGAAGTCTTCTGGTGCGTGCACACAGTGTGTGCACCGCAGTGACATCACCTGGAAATGACATCATCGTGTTCAGCATGTTGGGGGCAAGACCTCTATAATTCAAGGGAAAACCATAGAGTTTTCCCTCGAATGATAAAGCGCCCCCCCCCCCGAAACATGGCTGATGTGATGATGTCACTTCCAGGTGATGTCATCACGCCGGGCACGTCTCCGCAGCCCGGCAATTTGGAGGTGGGGTTCCCCCTGGTGGCCCAATCCGGGCTGGCGGGGAGCAGTTGAATTGAGTGGGGGTTTCCCCATCCCTCCAGGGGACTTGGCAACCCTAAAACAAAATATTGCAAGAATGCTAATGTTTCAAGCATGTTTTTATTTTAAGTAAAAATATATTTGTGTTTGTATCTTTCATAAAGTTTATATCTCTGCTACATGGCATTACATTTTATGACACACGTGGCCCAGCCTGACAAAATCTAATTTATGTCAAATCTGGCCGCTCCTAACAGATGAGTTTGACACCCCTGGCGTAGATGGTTCCTAATGTACCCTGGGCTTTTGGACTTTAAGGTCAATACCAGTGCTTGAGATGGATTCAGGTAGGTCGCCCGTCGTGTGGTCCAGTGGCACCTTTAAGACCAACAAAGTTTAATTTTGGCTGCTGGCTTTTAATTCTATGTATAAGCTTGCATGAAAGCTTATACCCAGAATTAAACTTTGCTGGTCTTAAAGGTGCCACTGGACTCGAACTTTGTTCTAGTGCTTGAGATGGACCTGGAAATTGTTATCAGCTAGTTCAGAAGATCTAAAACAAGAGAATCGTGCTTGCTCCTGGCAGCCTGCCCCCCCATCAACAATCTGACAGCTGCAGTCTGAACTGCTTGCAGATTTTCAGGCGGAGGCTTGTGAAGGGATGTAAGATTTAGAGGTGATGTTCCTCAGCTTATTCTGAGTCTCTGGGAAACAACATGAAATGAATGGATCGATTGTCATCTCAGGAAACCTAATTGCAGATTCTGTTGTCGGTCAAAGGGTACACTTCCACTACCGTTTAATGAAGCTGGTTTTATACCAGGTTTCATGTCTTTCTTTCAAAGAATCTTGGAAGTTCTAGTTTGGCTGATTTTTTTAAAAATTGGATTTGTGTCCCTGTATCCAGGCTCAGAGCTGATAACATCATGATAAAAAACATTCTAATACATAAATACAATAAATATAATAAAATACCTAATACTATATGATAAAATACATTATATCATAAACTAACGATGTAATAAACCCAGTTGGTCAGCCACACTGGTCTGAAACAGTAGAAAAGATTTAGGGTCCAATGGCACCTTTAAGACCAACAAATGTTTATTCAAGGTATGAGCTTTTGCCTTCTAATGTATTTGATAAAGTGTGCATGCGCACGGAAGCTCATACCTTGTGTCATAAAAGATGGCGTAAAACTCAAGGGTGAGTGGTATATGGTCTGTCTAGTTTAAAGAGGGAGAGAGGGGAGAAAGCGATAATAATTGACTGGTGGGCATTTTTAATGTGCACACACCTGAACTAATTCCTAGAATTCTTTGATGAGCAGACAAGTATGCAAATTATATATTTTTGTACCTCTTCAAAAACCAGGGGAGGGTCAGTCTGGAAGGATAATCATATGTGGTCCATTATGTGGGAGAAGGGAACATTTACATTGCCGCAGCCCTTCCCTAAAGTAGCACCCTGATTACATCTTTTATTGGACTAACTAATAGCTTAAATATTATACAAGCTTTTGATTAAAGTAGGACAGGCAGTGCGATCTTGTGTAGAGCTACTCCAGTCTAAACCCATTGATTTCATTAGGCTTAGACTGGTGTAACTCAGCACAGGACGGCAACTGTCAAATGCTCATTTCTGCCTACTTTTATTTCTTTATTAAGACGTTTGTATCCCACCTTTTCTTGTGGTCCAAAGCAGCTACTGTAGAGTTCTGCTGGGAAGCCTGCGTACTCTTTAAGCAAAAAGATACGACTTCGCCACCTCTACATCTTTGTTCTTGTAAAGGGCAGGGTTTACACAAAGAACAGCATGACAATATTAATGGGTATTTAATGGTGTTTGTATTGCCTCAGAGTCTGGCATATAAGTTTTATAACAGCTGCATCGCTGTGATCACAAGTATCTGGAAGGGGCTTCGCCACTGAAGGGGAGGTAAAAATATCTCTCGCAGCTCGAAGCGTATCTCTTGCTGATGACACATGCTGGTTATTTTCGGCTCCATGGGGCTATTTTTATTCCTGATGCTCCTCCGTTTTAGTTACTATGGAAACAATGTGATGGGTATGGGTGGAGAATAGTGACCCTGGCAGATGTTGAATAAACTAGAGGCACCCCCCCTTTCCTTATTTTGCCCCGCTGGCGTACTCTCTGGCTCATAAGAGGCTCAAACGAGCATCGTCTTGGACGGCTGTGGTGGGGGGAATGAGTCATTGCTGCATGCGTGAAGACGTTAATTTAATTTTTTTATAGCACCCATCACCATAGCAACAAAGTGTTTCAATTATCAGAATTAAAACCATGTAAGTTACCTGTGCCTCCGTCAGGCTTATTGTTACCTGTATTAATTATTTGAGGGATAATAATAGCAAGATATAATATGATTGTAGCCACAGTTTGTAGCTTTAGGATTTGGAAAATGGCAAGAATGAAGTGTCTTAGAAACTGTTCTAAATGCCCTTATCTAACGTTCGGTGTAGTGGTTGAGTGAGTAGTGGTACACCAGTTTGGTGTAGTGGTTAAGTGTGTGGACTCTAATCTGGGAGAACTGGGTTTGATTCCCCACTCCTCCGCTTAAAGCTGCTGGATGACCTTGGGCAAGCCATAGTTCTGTCAAGAGCTGTCCTTGAAAGAGCAGTTTCTGTCAGAGCTCTCTCAGCCCCACCTACCTCACAGGGTGTCTGTTGTGGGGAGGGGGAAGGGAAAGGAGTTTATAAACCGCTCTGAGACGCTGGGTGAAGGGCGGGGTATAAATCCAATCTCCTCTTCTCTAAAACCACTTTCAGAATGTTTGCCAGGGTCTGCGGTTTAGAAGGGTCAGTTTGGCTTTTGGGGTACTGTGTGGTTATTGCTGATGTTGACCCCAAAGGTTTGCAAAGTTCATCAGGTTGTTGGCCACGCCCAGGCCCATAGCTACAGTGGGGTGTTTTGGGGCCCCGCCCCACAAATAGCCATGCCAGAAACCTTATTTTTGAGGAGAGACACCCCTGCCCTGCTGCCTGCTGTTGGCAGCGTGTTTCTCAAAGGCTTATGGGAATGGTTTCGAAAGACTCGCCATGGCTTAGGTGGTCTACAGCAGGACTGGGCTAGCAGAAAAGGGGACTGTTGGAGATGTAATGAAGGTGCCACTCTTGAGTGCCCTTCTAAGCTTTCTTGCCCTGTGGAAGGGAACTCAAAAGGCATTTAAATGCCTTCTGAGCTGTCTTTTACTAGGAACTGATGCTGTCCTGTCCCTTGAAAGGAAGGCCTAGAAACAGGCTCGGAGCCTCCCCCTTTAAAGACAGGCATTCTGATTAATTTAATCAACTGTAATTTAACTGCCCCCTTAAAAATTTAAATGCCCCCCCCAGCATAACAAAAACAAAACCCTGCCTATGGACCTGGTCACGCCTCTTCCTCCGTGGTGAATCCTCCACGCCTTCAGCCTCTTGCTCCCTTTATACACGTCTTCCTGAAGATCTTCTGCCTTCCAGGGGCTTCCTTGCTGCCTCTCTGCCCCGTCTTCTCTCCGCTGCTGCTTATATACCCTTTCAGAAAGGTTCCATCCAATCAACCGCTGACACTCAGTCAAGCCCTGTTCTTAGTGGCTCCGGAGCCCAGACTTGAGGAGCGTTCCTTCTGATTGGAAAACTTATTCTGAATTTGAAAGCCCTTCTTCGGTGACGTTTTATCCTCCCCTTAGCAACTGTCACCTGCTTCGCCTTGGAACCAACTTCAGAGCCTCTGGCTATCTCCTTAGAGAGCCTCTAGGCCAGGGGTGGCCAACCTGTGGCTCGGGAGCCACTTGCGGCTCTTTCACACATATTGTGCGGCTCCTGGCAGGGCGGCTGGGGAAGCAAAGGGGAGGCATGCTTTTTCTCTCTTTCTCCCTTCCTTCCTTCCTTCCTTCCTTCCCTCCTCCCTCCCATCTATTTGCTTTCCTAGTTTCTCTCTCTCTTTCTTTCCACTTCTTTAATTCATTCTTTCCATCTCTCTCTCTCAATATCATTAGCAAACAAGTAATATCATTATCAATAACCGGTTTTCCTCGTTTGTTTTTATTTTTGGCAGTCCCATTTAACATTAATAAAAAGCAAATTTGCATATTTTTAAAAATAAAAACGTGTGTGTGATATTTGTTCCTGTCTTGCGGCTCTCAGACATCTCTATGTGGCTCTTATGTTTATTCTATGTGGCTCTTACGTTAAGCAAGGTTGGCCACCCCTGCTCTAGGCATAAACCAAACAAGAACAAGAACAACCTGTTCTAAAATCCTTACAAACATTATTTATAGGTTTGCCAAACTCCAAGTGGGCCTGGAGATCTGGAATTACAGCTGCCCTCCGGACTAGAGAGGTCAGTTCCCCTGGAGACAGTGGCCGCTTTGGAGGGTGGACTTTATGGCATTATACCATGCTGAGGATGCTCCCCAGGCTCCACCCCCAAAATCTCCAGCGTGGGCAACCCTAACAGACTCTGAGCATCTACAGGCCTATTTGAGGACAGGTTGCCAACCTCCAGGTATACCCCGCCCTATCCCACACGTTAGCTCGGGGCAGCTTACAACATGTAATAAAACTATAAAACCATAAAAGCAATAAAACAATTGATGGCACAATAAACAGTATCATCATACCCCATATTAGGTGAATATAGGTGCTCCAGTGCCCAATAATATTATCTGTTGGCAGGCACTGGGAGAAGGGCTGTAAACAGGGGAGGCCAGAATGGTTGAGCATCTGCCGCCTCCATCAAAAGCCTGGCAGCTCTGTTTTACAGGCCCTGCGGAACTGTAATAAGTCCCACTGGGCCCTGGTCTCAAGTGGGAGCCCTTACCCTGGTTGAGGCTAATCGGACGTCCCTTGGGCCGGGGATCACCAGGAGATGTTGATCAGAAGAGCAGAAAGCTCTCCAGGGCTCATAGAGGGAGAGGCAGTCCTGTAGATATGATGGTCCCAGGCCACGTAGAACAGATCTCCAGGTGACAGAGATCAGTTCCCTTGGAGAAGATGGCTGCCTTGGAGGGTGGACTCGATGGCACTGTGCCCTGCTGAGGCCCCTCCCCTCCCCAAACCCCACCCTCCCCAGGCTCCACCCCTGGAATTTTCTGGGATTTCCCAGCTCAGAGTTGGCAGTTCTAATTATTTGTTTTCTTGGTGGAGAACTCATGTCTCTACACGACTCTGCCCCCTCCCCCCCAACACCAGATGCTGGGAACAAGCAAGAATGATAGAATCATAGAGTTGGAAGGGACCTCCAGGGTCATCTAGACCAGGGGTGGCAAAACTTGGTTAATGTAAGTGCCTCATAGAATAAACATCAGATGTTGGAGAGCCGCAAGACATGGACAAACATTACATGGTTTTATTTGGAAAATATGCAAATTTGCTTTGTATTAATATTTAATGAGAGTACCAAAAATGATAGCAAAAAGGGGTAAAAGCAGCTGTTGATAATGATATTTGTCCAGTGGTATTTGTTTGCTAATGATATTTAGCTTTCCCAGCTGCCCTGCCAGGAGCCGCACAATATGTGTGAAAGAGCCGCATGCGGCTCCCAAGCCACAGTTTGGCCACCCCTGATCTAGACTAACCCCCTGCACAGTGCATGAAATCCACAAATACCTCCCCCCATCTCTGCTGCGCTCTTCTTGTGAGCACCCAGAAAGGCCGCTACTGTCCACTGAAACAGGATTTGCAGAGTATAATTCCCAAGGGACTGTAGACTTTTACCTTGCTGTCTGTACTAAGACAGCACTCCTTTGTTATGCAGTGTGGATTGCTGTGAACTGGGTCAATTTCCTGTGGGTTGGCATCAGGTTAAAGAAGACAGAAGTCAAAAACAAAAGCCACCTAATGCCTTTTATTAAGACCTAACGAAAGGACACAAAACAACAGGCAAGCTTTCAGGTCCTCCAGAACTCTCCCATCAGGAAGGAAGTTAAAAACAGGAGGGAGCATTTGAAGCCCTCCCCCCCCCCTTTGTTTTTCTTGGGACCAGTGCCTCTACCTGGAACCACAGGGATTCTGACAAATGCATGTTAATTTCTTTAATGACTGTAGATGCATCTTCAGCCTGGGCTGATTGTCAGGAGGTGACCTCCCGGTAATTCTCTCATTCTCTTGCTCAAGGACCTATCAGACCGTGGGAACCGTGTCACCCCCTCTTCCTGAGGGCAGGTGGGTGAATGGGTGTGTATGAAGAAAATAGTTTTTAGGTTTTGGAAGACACAGAGAAAGAAGCAGAAAGAGTTGGCTGAAAGGGAAGTACCTTGGGATTTCAGGGTCTTTCTCTCTCTCTGGGTATCTGATGCGAAAAAGCAGATCTGCTCCCATGTAGGAGGCGCCTCTTTGCCTCCACCAGTGCTGTACCTGTCTATTTGTAAAAGAAGCAAATATTATTAAATGCCAGAAGTCTCCATTGCTCTCCCATCCAATGGGAGTCCAGGTAACACTGCCCCAGGCATTTGGGAAATGGGGACTACCTTTCACCTCTAAATACCGGATGCTGAATTTGTGCCATACTTGTGGTCTTCCAGAACCAACTAGCTAATCGATGTAATGCTGGGGTGGTTTGAGTCTTGGGCTGATCCAGTAGGACAGTTGCTTTCTAATGTAAGGATACAGGTCAGAAATGGGAATCCTAAACTGTACAAGAGAGCCTTCCTTTGTCCTTTGTTTCCCATGGCTTGATTTACTTTGGAGCCTTTTCAGTGTCAGCTCTTGCAATGCTCCCTCTAAGCTGTGTAGTCTTGTGAGCAAAAATTTTACTTGGTGAGCTACTGGCATTAAAGTTGTGAGCGAGCGATTTGGCTGCTGCATAAATTAGTTTGCTCTGGAGCCCGTCCTTCCTGAGCGAAGACGAAAATGGGTGAGCTGGAGGCTAAAAAACTGTGAGCCAGCTCACACTAACTCAGCATAGAGGGAACACTGGTGGTCAGAGCATCTTCTCAAAGTCTGATTGATCTGTAAAAGTCGAGTGGCTGTCACAGACCGTGGCTTGCTCTGGCAGAAACCAGGGCAGGGCTTGTTTTAGATATTTAGATAGACAATTACATGGGTGTGCTGGGCTAAGTGTTTTTTCATGTTCTGAGCAGCAGATGTGTTCATTCACCGTGCCAGATCCCCGTTAGCCTGGAACAGAGAGCTGGAACAGATGAATGGAAGTCCCGTGTGGCATGGGCCGTACCATTTCAAAGCTCAGGTTGGGGAGGGTTGATTTTTTTTCCCCTTCGGCATGCTCTCTATCCACCCTATATGCCCCCCTTTTGTGTTACAGAATCTTTTCTTATCAGGGAAAAAGCCAATCTTAGAATCCTTCCCTGTACATTTTTTTGTGTACACAGAGAACATTTTCTGCAAGGGGGCTTGCAGATGTTCAAATATTTGGCAGTGTGACATGACACAGGCCAGCCACCGGTCCCTTGCTTCTGTACATCCCGTCTCCCCTCACGCATTTCTGTCCTCTAGCTTATATTGGACAGCACATTGGGAGGACTCTACATACGTAACAATTTGACCATTCTTCCATCCCAGCATTGCCGTTTGGAAGCAAAGATAGCCCCCCCTTCCCCCCCCCCCCCAGTCTTTTCATTCAAGCTGTTCTTCCGGGAATGGGGTCTATAGCCAGGGTCATTACGTAGTCTTTTTTTTGTTTCAGGATCCCCTGCAAGCAGCTTTACCCAGCCAAGATGTTTAAAAGATTCTCAAAAGCCTCCCAAATCCTGTTGAAATGCAGGGCCTGTGCCACTGGATCCCCTCGGGCGCTTTTGAAAACCTCAGCCTTTTTAATTGAGAGGAGGCAGAACTGGGTCAGCTTTTGTCCTGGGAAAGTTAGACCTAAAATAGGGTTTGGCCTCCCCCTACCCAAGGTGACTTAACCAACAACACTTCCTCCCTCCGATTATGTGTGTGTGCCTTAGGGTTACCAACTTCAAGGTGAGGCCTGGAGTTCGCCTGGAATTACAGGTGATCTCCAGGCTAGAGAGATCAGCTTCCCTGGCGGAGACAGCCGCTTTGGAGGGTGGACATTATAGCTTTGAGCTCCCTTCTCAGCCTCACCCCAATCTCTGGGGATTTCCCAAGCTGGAGTTGGCACCCCTAGTGTGTGGGTGCATGCATATGCGTGATGTCACTGCTTGTCCATAGCACAGCATACCTGCTTGCTTGTCCCTCTTGCCTTCCCAATTTTTTCCCCCTTGTCCAGGCTCGTACCCATCAAGAGCAGAATTTCACCTGGTCGGGAAGCTTTGCTGCCCAGATTCCTGTTTGTCACACTGCTGTGTGTGCACAGAAGCGGTTGCTGTGCAAAACAGGCAACATAAACAGCTGATAGGCCATAAATCTTTGTACAGAATCGTATCTGTCCTGTACGGTAAAGGAAACTTGCTTTCAGGCTGTCTCTGTTTGCTAAACCTATACGATACCTTGGGAGTGTACGTCAACATGCTTACTGCTAATGGGAGTTGGAACGGGTGGGACACGGCATGTTGACAGTCAGCACAGCTGCTCTGAGAGAAGAGGAAGGTCAGAAGAGTGGAGAGAGGGAGAGAAATCACATGCACCCTCCCTTAGAGACAGTGAATTTTCTGGGAGGAGAGGAGGGTTGGGTGTTACGGGGTCAGGAGCAGGAGGGAAAGCACCACTGTCTTAGAGACCAAAGGCGACCTGGGAGAGTTGAGGCTGGCTGAATTCCTTGCATCCCATCACAATGAGCCACTTAATCTTTGGCCGCAGGTCTCGAGTAAATCTGAAATGCTGAAAATGGGGGTGGCTTGTGGTGCTGACCTAAGTTTAGCCTTCCCATCTATCCTGGGCAAGGCTCATTTATCTCTGTCTGTTTCTGTATCTGTTACTGCCTCTCATGTTGGCTGGGAGAAATGCTGTATTGATGGCACCCCAACCCTTCCCAGACTGCTTCCATCAAGCTTTGAGACCTTTTACATGGATGTAATTAGGCCGGAGTAGCCTGAATAGACAGCTTGGGAGCTGAGCAGGGTAGGCCGTGGATAGTACTCGGATGGGAGACCTCCAAGGAAGACCAGGGCTGCTAGGCCGAGGCAGGCAATGGCAAACCACCTCTGCTCATCTCTTGCCTTTAAAACCCCACGAAGGGGTCATTGAAAATCAGTTGCAACTTGACAGCACTTGATCACTATTAAGTAGGCTGTGGAACATTGTTTCTTGGAACGCCCCTTTTTCTCAAATGTGACTGGGGGATAACTCCATCCGTAGGTGAGATGGTAGGTGTACCAGTGGGAGAAAACTTAGGGGGACTTCTGGCTTGAGGTGCATTTGGAGGTTACTTTGGCTGTTGCGAATCTTATTTCAGACATTACAGCAACTAGAAAATGATGTTAAATGTTTTTTTTTTAAAGTCTAGTTTACGCAGATTCTGTTGTGGCACTACTCAACATCTGCAGGCTAAATGAGTAGTGTCATTTAAGTTATAATATTCATTAGGCTAATGCCAGCTGTCCAGATACGTTCAGTGGATGGGAGAAATGAAGGCTAAAATGTTTGGGTAGTACACACCCTAAGAACTAAGCTATGTAAACATAGAATGGGGAACAAAGGTTGAGTCCAGTGGCACCTGAAAGACCAACGAAGTTTAATTATGGGTATAAGCTCTTGTGTGCATGAGCACTTTGAAGAACCAACGAAGTTCATGCCTTGAATGAAACTTTATTGGTGTTGACGGTGCCACTGGACTCCAGCTTTGTTTACCTGCTTCAGACCAACACAGCTGCCCATCTGGATACAGAATGGGAAGATCTGGTTTCAGATCTCCAATCAAGAGCAGGTAGAGAAAGAAGTACTTTTCTCCCTTTCTCCCAATGCAAGAACTCGTGGGCACTCCATGAAATTGCTGAGCAGTCAGGTTAGAACAGATAAAAGGAAGTACCCAAAGAGTGATTAACACGTGGAATTCACTGCCACAGGGGGTGGTGGTGGCTACAAGCATGGACGGCTTCAAGAGGGAATTGGGTAAACATATGGAGCTGAGGTCCATCAGTGGCTATTGGCCACAAGGTCTAGATAGGAACTCTCAGTCTGGGGCAAGTGATGCTCTGTATTTTTGGTGCTTGGGGGGGGCAACAGTGGGAGGGCTTCTAGTGTCCTGGCCCCACTGCTGCACCTCCTGAGGGCAGCTGGTGTTTTTGGCCACTGTGTGACAGAGTGTTGGACTGGATAGGCCACTGGCCTGATCCAACATTGGCTTCTCTTATGTTCTTATGTAACCTTGAAGATCCCTGGGTGCCCTTGGTCCAGTCT
Organism: Lepidodactylus listeri; assembly: GCA_029233225.1. NCBI lineage: Eukaryota > Metazoa > Chordata > Lepidosauria > Squamata > Gekkonidae > Lepidodactylus > Lepidodactylus listeri. Next base: position 6,779,569 of record JARCFY010000013.1, on the reverse strand, counting down.
CTCAATCTAACCTGCTTGGCAGGGTGATTGTGTGGCTACAGAGGATGTGGGGGAGAACCACATTTGTCATCCTGAACTCCTTGGGGGAAGGATGAGTTAGAAGTATGACACAGGGTAGATGTGATAAATTTGAGTGCAGCTAAGGAACATGACTCTTCCAGCAAAACCCTTTCATGGCCGTGGAGCCACAAACCTACAGGACTGCCTCTCCTGCTCTGCTCTTGTCTCGAAAGCATCACTCATCCGATCAGGGCCTTCTGATGGTGGCACCCTGCAGATGGGTTAGATCTAGGGTTGCCAGCCCCCCAGTGGGAGTGGGGGAACCCCCCACCCTTTCTCAGGCTCTTGCCTGCCACCAGCCAGCTGGCCAGTGGGGGGAAATCCTGCCCCCAGCTGACCTTTTAGGTCTTACTGCCAATTTCAGGCCTACTTCCAGTTGGAGTTATGCTCTAGTTTTGGGGCAAAACTCTATAGTTTGAAGCCGAATTTACCATAGAGTTTTGCCCAAAACCAGAGTGTCATCCTGACCGGAAGTAGGCCCGAAAAGCCCCGACATCACTTCCAGTCTCCCAGAAGGACGTTGGGAGACCCCTGCCGGCCAAGTAAGTCGACCTGGCAACCCGAGTTAGATCAGCAGCTGCCCATTCACACACGCTCTCTTCGTTAGCTCCCAGTTTGTAGAATGGCCTGCCTCAGGAGGTCAGGAAGGCTTCTGTGCTTCTGTCATTCTGCTGAACGTGCAAAACAGACATGTGCAGGAGGGCATTTTTATACAGGGATTGGAACTGTAGTGGAATGGAATGGGCAGGGCTCTTTTTGGGCAGGAACGCACAGGAACGGAGTCCCGGCTGGCTTCTGAGTTGGCCACGCCTACAGCCTCCCCCCCCCCCCTGGTTCCCCAGGTGCCTCGCAAGCTGCGGGGTGCCTAGGGAAGCCAAGCCAATCCAGGGAGGGAATGCAGTTTAAACTGCGGGGCACCTGATGAAGCCGAATCAGAAATTGTCTTCCTTCCTTCAGGTTCCCCATGCGCCCCGCAAACCACGGAGCACCTGGGGAAGCTGCGCTCTCAGGGGGGTGGCCTAATATGCTAATGCATTTCTGCTGTTGGGTGTGGCCTATTATGCTAATGAGTTCCTGCTGGGCTTTTTCTACAAAAAAAGCCCTGGGAATAGTCCCGGAGGATGCCTTTTATGTTGGAACAGTATCATAGTCACTGCATTGCGCCTTTGCCTGCACCTCTGTGGTTTGGATTGTCTACTAATTCTTTCAGTGGATAGCCGTGTGGGTCTGCAGATTCGAGGCGAGTGGCACTTTGGAGACCAGCAAGAGTTTCAGGGTATCAGTTTCCAGGAGTCAAACCTGGTATCTGACCAAGAGCTCTTTTGACTCTTGGAAGCTCATACCCTGAAAATCTCATTGCTCTCTAAGCTGATCTCCTGGACTCGAACCTAGTGGTTCTACCCGTTCTGTAATCCTCCTCCACCAGATGTTCTATGCTGTGTGCTTGCATTTTTAAAAAATTATATCATCCGCCTTGAGTCTCAGCCGCTTGCATTGGAGAATTTCTGTGGACTGTTTTATTATTTTCCCCTCAAATCTCCTTCTGTTATGCCCATAAAGGTTGTGTGTGTGTGTGTGTGTGGGAGTCTCAGCAAGGGAGGCGGACTATAAACAAACAAATAAATAAATCTGTAGGGAAGCAGGACCAGGACTAGTCAGGAACCTCAGGCCACAGATGTTGAGCTTTAGAACACGACACCGAAGAACCCCTCCTGGGTCACACTTTCAATATAGTTGCTTGGTTTACAGTCCACCTTTCTCAGATCGGTGGGCGCAAACACTGACAAGAAGACTGCAGCTAGGGGCTCAGGGTTAAAAAAGAAAGAAAGCAACAACTGCAGAAAAGTTTGTCACTGATAAGAAGTACGTTTCCTGAGAGCGATCCCAGCGGTGGAGCACAGAACGGGGACAGTCAGGAGTTTCCTAGTGCAAAACCCATCCGAACAGTTTGGGGAGGGAGGTATCTCAAAACAAGGTGAGCTCCGGGAAGTCTGTTTTATTTTACCTTCTTGTTTGTTTAAAAATCGATATATCCCACCTTGCCTATTTAGCTGTGTTGGGTAAGACCCAAGAGAGGCTTCCAGTGTTGTTGTTGGGGGCAGGTAGCAGGACAGTTGACTGTACCCCAAATCCATTCCTGGCGTGTTGGAGCTCCAGCCGAGGGTCTCTGAGTCCCGTTGCTGGACCTTGACATTTGAGCGATGGAGAAAACCGTCTGCTCTTCAGACCTAGCCTGAGCAGAAAACTAGGCCTGGACTTTATACTAGGCTTGACCAATCCAGTGGCTTCATGCAGCCAACCAATCAGAGGCACTGATGTTACGCCCCGCTGTCTCCTTTCTGTGCATGAAAGTGCTTCTGCAGACTCGGGCCCGTGTCGCTTCCAAAGCGCGTACACTCAGCTGTCTCCGTTGTAATGCTGCCACTTCAGGCGGATAATCCGAGCACAGATGGCATGAGGATCTTTGCGCCAGAGCTGCACGCTTGGGGTTTGAAAGAGACAACAGCCGTGTTTCATTTTTCCCCGACGTTCGGCTGTGATTTGAATGAATTAATTCTGCAGAGGGCTGGGATCGGCACAGTTCAATGAGTGCGTCGACGAGATAAGATGCTTTTGAAGTGCAAATACTAAAATATAGCCGAGACCTTCGCTGTAGTGTGCAAGTTGGAATACTTCAAAATCATTCGCAAGGGCCCTCTGAACAGGTGTGCTGGAGGGTGTCATCACTTGACTTGAATATCGTGATGTTCAGATCTTGATTGGTCTTTGGTCAGCGGGTCTCCATAGAGGAGCAGTGCTTTGGCCCAGGGAAGTCTCAGACAGTGATAGCCTAGTGTGCTGGGGTACTGGTTAACTGTGGCCCACAATTTCTTTTCACTTCTCAAAGCTGTGTTTTATGGATCTGAGCCCTCCAGCCAGAAACCTTCGGCCCCCGGCCTAGCTCCAGATGAAACACTTCATCCGTGCGGTCTGCTCCCCCATGCCCTTTGAGTAAGAGACTGAGGAAGGAAGACCACCAAACAGTGTCACAGGGGTGACATTGGAAGTCTATGTAGTATCTGCTTCTGGAAAGGATATTGCTCCTATCAGGATGAGATTTAAAAAAACAAATATTATTCTGTTGGCTAAGAAGATTCAGAGCAACTGTAAAAGCTGTGCGTGTTTGTGGTCCTGCGTAACGTGACAATTCGTTTCTGGCTTATGGTGACTATATGAATTAATGACCTCCAGAATTTCCTCTTGTTAATACCATTGCTCTGGACTTGCAAACTGGGGGCTGCAGCCTCATGTTGTGTCTAGTGTTCTCTCTTAAGCTGAGTCAGCGTGAGCTAGCTCACCGTTTTTTAGCCTCCGGCTCACACATTTTTGTCTTTAGCGCAGAAGGATGGCTCCAGAGCAAACTAATTTATGGAGTCGCCAAATCACTCGCTCACAACTTTAATGCCAGGAGCTCACAAAGTAGAATTTTTGCTCACAAGACCCCACAGCTTAGAGGGTGCGTTGGTTGGGTCTTCCTCGTTTCCTGCTGCCGTCAACTGTCCCTAGCATTATTGTCTTTTCCGGTGACTCTTGTCTTCTCATCATGTGACCAAGGTATGATAGCCTCACTTTGGTCATTTTAGCTTCTAGGGAGAGTTCAGGCTTGATTTGATCTAGAACCCACTGGTTTGTCTTTTTGGCGGTTCACAGTATCTGTAGAACTCTCCTTCCAACACCACCTTCCACGCTGGCACTCCTAATCATAGGCGTAAACTATGGGGGGGCTCGAGGGCTCGGGCCACGGGGGGGACTGAGCCCCCCTGGCGAAATGGAGCGCCTGCTGCCGCCTCTCCCCCCCGCCTCCCCGGGCCCTTTCTGGGCCCGCTGGCCAGCTGGCTGTCCGCTGCCGCCAGAGCCTCTTTCTTCCCCCCCCCCGGCTCCCCTGTACCCACTCCTCCCTCCCTCCCTCCTTCCCTCTCCCTCCCGGGGATCCGGGCAAATGCCCAACGTGACACGTTGGGCATTCGCCCGGAGCCCCGGGAGAGAGAGGGAAGGAGGGAAGAGTGGCCGGCAAGGGGGGGGGGGGGAGAGGCGGCGGCGGCATCGTTTCAGAGCGTGCGTGCGCTTTGCGCGTGCACGAGCCCCCCCCCCCCCCCCCCGGGGATTTCAAAACCTGACGCCCCTGCTCCTAATTAAAAGGGGGGGGGGGAATCCCATCAGCAACTGGCTGCAGAAATCAAAGCAACTGCATTTAGTAGTAGCAGCACCCTTTTTAAGGTGCAAAATTGTAGTATATACTGCTAAAAAAATTTTTTAAAAAAATACTGGGCTGTTGCTCTAGAGATTTTTGAATTTTGTGTTGTGCAATTAAGTTACAAAGTCAAACGAATGCCAGATTAACAACTTGCTCCTTCATGTTTATCCTCCTCTGGCCTTTTAAAAGTTGCATGTGTGTGCGCGCACGCTTCTCACACACAGCTATGACAGCTCTGAATTCTGGAACTCGACCGCTGGCAGCCCAGACACTTTGGAGAGACAAATTCTGTAATGCTGTAGACAGGAGACAGGGGCAGGAAGCCAATTTGGCAACTGGCGGAAGCTACTGGAAGGCTGTTCAGCAGGGAACAGAGAAACCGCCATCCTGGATGTGACTTGAGGCTCATCTAGCTTGAGCTGTAAGAACATCTAAAACCAGTGGAATTAACAAACGGGCCCTGGAGCTGTCCAGGATTGAGCCCCCGCCCCATGTTTATAGATTGGCCAGCATCGCCCTGTTCTAATTCTGAATTTAAAATCAGAAGGACTGTCTGGCAGGGTCTGATGGGGTCCATGTAGTCAATTTGAGCCTGACTGCCTGAGGGTACCTTTGGAATTTTGACACAGGGTGGCAGGCAATTCTCCCTCTAAGCTGTGGAGTCTTGTGAGCAAAAATTCTACTTGGTGAGCTACGGGCATTAAAATTGTGAGCAAGCGATTTTGGCTACTGCATAAATCAGTTTGCTCTGGAGCCATCCTTCCTGAGCTAGGGCAAAAACGTGTGAGCCGGAGGCTAAAAGACTGTGAGCTAGCTCACACTAACTCAGCTTAGAGGGAGCGCTGGTGGTGGGTGCTGCCACAAAATCTCCTGTTGCATCCACTATTACAGTTGCACTATTATTAAGTTAGCTCTAGCACCTCAGCACTTTAGGATGGCTCCGACTGTCATGATCAACTGTGATTTTTTAATTTTGTGTTGTTTTATGTGTTTTTAAAATGTTATATAAGCTGCCCTGAGCCTGCTTTGGTGAGGAGGGCGGGATATAAGTCGAATAAGTAAATAAATAAAATGGCTGCCACAGGAGGCGGAGCCAGCCACAAAATGGCTGCCGTGGCTTACCTCCAGTCACACAGTGAAGAGCCTTCTGCTGCGGAGTCAGCTGTCGCCAAAACTACATTTTCAAAAATCTGCACAACCAATCCAATGGCCAACAAAAAGTCCCACCCACTTTCTAAAAAGACTTGGCAGGCACCATGGCGTCCGTGGGCACCTTGCTGGGGATCCCTGATGTAGTCCATCCCTGTTTGCTCAGGGACATTGACAAAGAGGGTGATATATGCCCTGACATGGATAGCCCAGGCCAGTCCGATCTCACCAGATCTCGGAAGCTAAGCAGGGCCGGCCCCGGCAAGTACTTGGAAGGGAGACCTCCAAGGAATACCAGGCCTGGGACACAGAGGCAGGCAATACCAAGCTACCTCCTGAAATGTCCAAACCCCACTAGGGGTCACCAAAAATCGCCATGACTTTCAGGCATGCAAGCACACACCCGCAAAGATAACCACACCAAAAAAGAGAGAGTGTGTGTGGGGGGTGAGATATGATCCATCCTCCTATAGTACATTCTCAACAACTGGTCGGTATTTATATTGCCTCTGAACATGGAGGTTCCTTTCAGCTATCACAGACATGCCTGTCAACGTATGAGGCGGGTGGCGAAGGGCCACAGCTCAGTGACCGAGGACACGTTTTGCGTGTGAGGACTGGCATTCAATCTTCAGCATCTCCAGTTAAAAGATTTCTGCCAGGGGTCTTAGAGAACTGCCGCCAGCCGGAGTAGACATTCTTGTTCTGTACGCAGAAGCTCCCGGGTTCCATCCCCGCCGTCTCCAATTAAAGAACTGCAGGATCTGGGTGTTTGGAAATACCTTTCTCTGGCTGAGACCCCGTAGAGCAGCCGTCAGTCAAGACTGAACAACACGGGCCAGAGGTCTGACTTGGTACACGGCGCCTTCTTCCCTTCTTTTAATATTGCTCCACGTACTAGAAGTTATTCTCTTTGCACCAGTGATGCATGGTGGAAGTTCTCATAACACAGGCAGGAAGGAAATCCACAGTGTCGTAAGCGAACGTCCTCTGCTCCAGCAGTCTGGGTTTCGGCTCTCAGTGGTGATATTCCACAAGATAGCGATCGTGTTCTGACTCTGCATCTGGGAATATCTGCAAAGTTTCCCTTGAACTTAGACAAACAAAAAGTTGTCTTTCTGTGCCTGGAACATCATCATCATGCCAATCCTCAGACTTGAACAGATTTTGACATTATCTGAGCGTTGCATCTCCCGGGATCCTGCGTGCACTCAGGCTGCTGAACTGCCTTGGATTTATGGCAAAGAGAGAGAAGTAAATCCCATTATTTAATGACTCTACATGTTTCTTTGCCTGACTGCTTTTGGTCTTTTGGCCTCCCTGCCCTTTTCGCATCCTCTGCTTATGCCCAGAATATGTTGTTCTTGGCCCCGGCTGCAGCAGCTTCAGCGTCGAGGACTGGTGGCAGGTGGAAGCGCTGCCCAGGGTGGCGGCAGTCATGCAGCAAACGTTTTAGGAAGCTTGCACAGAATGCTCTGTGCTCTCTTGGAAGTGCTTCAGCTGCCAAATTCTGCAGGAGAGAAGGAGGCCGGTGGAGAAGTGACGGCGCCCGGGAATAGCAAAAGATATTTGCGAGCCCTTGGGCAGTGCTCCCTCTAAGCTGTGGAGTCTTGTGAGAAAAAATTATACTTTGTGAGTCACCGGCATTAAATCTGTGACTGAGTGACTTGGCTACGGCATAGATTAGTTTGCTCTGGAGCCATCCTCCCTGAGCGAAGACAAAAATGTGTGAGCCGGAGGCTAAGAAACTGTGAGCTAGCTCACACTAACTCAGCTTAGAGGGAACATTGCCCTTGGGTTAAGGATGCCCACAGGCCTCTGTTACATCTCCTCCCCCCCACACACACCACTTCACAGCTTCCTTCCTCCCACCTCCGCATCACTTTCCCACCAGAGAGGCTGAGATGCCCAGAGGGGACAGTAGAGTAGAAATAGAGTGACGGAAGAGGGGGAGGTGGAAATCCGGACGAAATCCTCCTTGAGCAGTTTACCCCAGGAGCCTGTCTTCTGATGCTTTTACAGCATCTCTGGAAACGCTGACTAGCTGCTGCGTTTCTCTCTGGGGGTTTCTCTCTGCCTCCATCTCGGCTTTACCACTGCCTGTAAAGGAAAGCCGCCGGAGCTAGACAGCTGCGCGTCCCAGATGTCAGGCCACGAGGGGTGAAAATGTAGACAGTTTGCAGCTCGCAAATTACAGAAGTTCTTGCTGATTTCCTCCCCTTTTTTTAAGCCGCCGGAATAACGTCTGGCAGATGGGAATGTGGGGAATGTTCCCTCCCCTCCCCTGGGTTTCTGTTACAGGCAGATTTGTAGCGTACCTTGGAAAATTGTTTGCTAGGGCGTATGTTCGCATCATCTCTTTGTCCCTTCCCGGAACATGGAACATTGTGAGGAAGTGATGTTGTCAACAGCTGGGTGCACGGTGCCATCCTGATGCTGCCAACGGCACAGGGGGTTGCTCCACTTTCCTGGCTCCTGGGCTGTTTTAACATCCCAGTCTTCCCTCGACTGGGAGCAAGCAAAAATACTGTGGCCCATTCACTCAGAACTCTTACATGGTGCTGTACAAAAACCTGAGACGAACCATCGTGGAGCAGAAGGCAACCAGCAGCAACGTAACGGGAGAAGCAGGTCTCAGGAAACAGGGCAGATCTCGTTGATGCAATTCAGGTGTTGCAGGACCCGGGAGAGCTCCCTGATGTCGCCGGAGCTGATTCCACGGAGGCCAAAGTCCAACTGAGTCCCTGCAGAAAGGCTGGCGATTATCAGACTGCCATCTGTTCTCTCCGAGATCCGTGCACATGGGCGGGTCTTGGAGTGAACAAACCAAGAATTCTCACACTGTGCCATTCTCAAGTGCGGGGGATGAAGCTGACCTTACTTCCTGTTGTGTGTGTGTGTGTGTGTGTGTATGTGTTAAGGGCTTCCTTAGTGGTCTCCCATCCGAGTACTAACCAAAACTGACCCTGCTTAGCTTCCAAGAGATGATGGCATTGGGCTAGCCTGGGCCATCCGGGTCAGGACTGGGTCAGAACTAGACGGACGTTATAGCCGACATATAGCTGGCACTGAAAGCGGCAGTCTGCATGTCCCCCAGTAACATTTAGAAATGCAAAACACATCATAAGATGTCACCGCATTGCTGGTTTCCTTGTTCCGGCAGGCAACAGCCGACAAAGCGGGGTTGCGGTAAAGTACTGAATGCGGTAATGTCATGCCACTTTTTTGCATTACGGAATTTTACAAGCAAGAGGCTGTTGCTTTTGGTCTTGACCCTAATTTGCCATTCCAGCCTTAAAGACCTGCACAGAACCCCTTGAGAATTCCACTGATCCCCAGAGTAGATGAAGGCTTTGGGGATCAACGTTAGTACACTGGAAAACTCGAGAAACAAAAGTAAGGTGATCTCTTTTCTTAGGCCCAGTGCGGTATCTCAGAACGTTAAGCGAGTTCTTCATCATGTCAGCTTGCTCGGGGTCAAAAAACAAGGGGTTGGGGGTGGGAGGGAAAAAGCCATTCCAAGCCATGGTAGAAAGGCCCCAATTTGCAGCTTGTGGAATCTTAGAATGGAATACTGTACGGTATTTGTAGGAAGCTTAAGTGGACTGGTTGGTGCTGGATCTAACGGATTTGAAGTTGTAGGCAAGACTACTAGGAGAGAGGCAAGAAACATAAAACCAGACCAGGATTAACTGATTAAATGGTTCTCCAAGAAGTTGCTTTTGGTGTCCTAGGTAACTCTTTGGATGTTTCACCTGAGCAGGAATCTTAAAACTTTGCTTTAGGCAAAATTTGTTCGTGTTTGCTGTTAGGTAACTGGTAGATTCAAACTGAAGTAAGATATACAGTGAGGAGCAATGCTGCAGGGTTTAGTTTTGGAAAGGGCACCCAGTCAACTGACTGCTGGGAATGCCCCTGTGCTGTCATTCTACTAACTGGGGAGTCTTGCTCCAGGGCCAAATCACATATTACAAAGTCTGCCTTTCAATATATGCATCCTGCGGGAGGTTCCCTTCTGGGAACATCGTTACCACCTGTGTGCGGGCCCAATTCTGATTGGGACTTGAGCACATGGGGAGAAGGAACTTAAGTGTTCATCTTGCACCATTTCCCTGACCTGAAACCGTTCCGGGGAGCCACTGTTTGCCCCACCATGGAAAAGTACACATACTGATGGCTACAAGTAGTTCGGCAGTTCGAGTGCCGCATGATGGCGTGAGCTCCCGTCTCTGGTCCCAGCTCCTGCCAACCTAGCTGTTCGAAAGCAAGACATTGCAAGTAAATAAATAGGTACTGTTTTGGTGGGAAGCTAACAGCATTCCATGCACCCTGGCGTCTAGTCATGCCGGCCACATGACCACGGAGACGTCTTCGGACAGCGCTGGCTCTTCGGCTTGGAGACGGGCACTGCCCCCCAGAGTCGGATTCGACTAGTTTTGAGGAAACCTTTACCTTACAAGTAGGTTACCCCAACGTGGCCAACAGCAGATTTCTGAGGTTGGGAAAACAGTGCAAAGGGGAAGGCTTTGAGCCTCTTCTCCCCGCGTGCTGCAGTCTCTGCCTGAACTGGGATCCCATGCGCCTGGGAGTTGAGTTCCCTGCATTGAGCTCCAAGTTCCTATCTGATTCAAAGCCCTATCGATGGCAACACGTCTGCGTAGCGTGTGAATTGGCCCTGACTTAGAGGAAAGTGGAGTTGTTGGATTCTGTGCATTGCGCTGCACAATGTGAAAAGCTGCGAATCAATACCCGCCATTTCCAGTTGAAAGGACCAGGCTGTAAGTGGTGTGGAAGATCCTTTTGCCTGACACCCTGGTGAGCCACTGCTAGTCTTATTTTATTTATTTATTTATTTATTTCACATTTGTATGCGGGCTCAGGGCGGCTCACACTAATCGGTAAAAATTCCATACATTGTCATAAAACATTTAGAATTTTTTAGAAACATTTTAAAACAACCAATCAAATAATCAAAGTGCTAGTTAATGACATTCTGTATCTAGTAGGATGGTGTACAGCAAAATCCCCAGATCAATGATCTTCCGGCTTCACCCTGTGATATCGCTCGATCTCCAACTGCGGCCAGGCCACAGGTGTTGGTGGAAGTGGTAAGGCGGGTCCTAACTAAAAGCCTGGTGGAAGAGCTCCATCTTGCAGGCCCTGCGGAACTGCAGAAGATCCCACAGGGCCCTGATCTCCTCTGGGAGCTCATTCCACCAGGATGGAGCCGGCACTGAAAAGGCCCCGGACCTGGTGACAGAAAGCCTGGCCTCTTTTGGGCCCGGAATGGTCAATCGGTGTTGCGAACCCGACCGTAGTGCTCTCTGGGGTACATATGGGGAAAGGCGGTTCCTCAGGTATGTCGGACCCTGGTCTTAGTGGACAAGAGGTGTCAAACTCATTTATTACGAGGGCTGGATCTGACATAAATGTCCCTTCGTTGGGCCGGGCCATGTATGCCATAAAATGTAATGCCAGGGACCAGAGATATAAACTGTATAAAGAACAGCAGCTGGTAAGCTCCGAGTTGGTGTGTCCTCACTGCAACGCCCCATGAGCTGGGAGGGGGGGTGCAAAGGAAAACCCGCATGGGCAGGCTGGAGAGACAGCATGCAGCACTAGGCCCATGCTCCCACACTAATTGACTGCTGCAGACAAGGTTGTTCAGCTATGCTGAAGCCACAATTGGAGTGGCTCTGCCTACTCCCCCCCCTCCCCCGAGCATAGGCGTCAACTATGGGGGGGCTCGAGGGCTCGAGCCTCCCCCAAAATTTCCCGGTGGGGCTCAGCCACCCCCGGCAAAATGGAGCGCCCGCCGGTGGCCAGTCAGCCGGCCAGCTGGCTGGTGTCGCCGCCTCTCCTTCCCCTCCACCCCTGGCCTGCCCTCCTGCCTCCCTGGGGCGGGGGGGGGGGAGAGAGGTGGCAGGGACATGGTCCCACGCTTCACGCGCGCGGCAGTCAGCCGGCCAGCTGGCTGCCGCCGCCACCAAGACTGCGCTCATCTGCGCCCCCCCGCACGCCCCAAGGCAAAGAAACCGGGTCTGCCTCCCTGGGGCCGGGGGGGGGGGGAGAAGCGGCGGGGACATGTACTGCTTTACAACTGTTTTCACCTTGTAACCTTAGCTTGCTATTTAGTTCTGTTCCCACCAGGGGTCCTTTCGTAGAAAAAGAGGTGCAGGAACTCATTAGCATAACTCATTAGCATATGCCACGTCCCCTGACATCACCGGAAGTGTGTCAGAAAGGGAATGTCAGTTTCAGCCCCATTATACCCTATGGGCCATTGAAATCAATGGCAAAAACTCATAGGGTATATGAGGGGCTGGAGGAAAGGGGGTTTGAGGGAGAGGCTCCAAACTTCCGGGATAACTGCTGGGGCCTCTCCCCGAAATACCCACCAAGTTTCAAAAAGATTGGACCACGGGGTCCAATTCTAAAGGCCCCCAAACAGGTTGTCCCATCCCCTCCATTGTTCTCTATGGTGGGAAAAATGCTACTTTTTTCCCACCATAGAGAACAATGGAGGGAATGGGGGCAACCCGTTTGGAGGCCCATAGAATTGGACCCCCTGGTCCAATCTTCTTGAAACTTGGTGGGCATTTGGGGGAGAGGTCCCAGAAGCTACCCTGCAAGTTTGGAGCCTCTGCCTCAAACCCCCTCCCCTACAGCCGCTTTTAAAGTTGCTGCCAAATTTCGGGGGCGGGCCGAATCAGATCAGAGAATCTGATTCGGCCTGTGGCTGCCCTACTGCTCTTCCTGAGCTGGCGGAGCTGTGCTCCGCCTTGCTCCGGCCCCAAAGGACCCCTGGTTCCCACATATCCTAAAACATCTTAATCGTGTTACATATAAATTTGCCGTTCAGCCTCTGTCTATAAGTTTGAACCTTACCTCCCATTCCAACTGTGTTTGAAAAAGTGTGTCTTGCACACGAAAGCTCTTACCTTGATGAAGCCTTTGCTGGTCTTAGAGGTGCCCCTGGACCCTAAACTTGTTCTAATGAAAAAAGTCGTCCATGAAGGAGCCTTCTCTCCCCCCCCCCCCTTCCCCTTTAACAACGGTTTCAAGGCCCAGCGCTCAACCGAATGGAACTTCAGTTTTATCTCCCCTCCATGTTTGGCTTTCATTCTCATTTATTGGTGAAGTGACTGTAGGGAATTGCTTTGGCCGGGCAGAACTGTGCTGGTAGTTATAAGAGCCACTTGACATAATTCTTCTGAACAACCGTGACTGTGGCTTTGGGCGAGTGGAGGGGAAGGAAGCCTACCTTGAATTGCAGGCTTGAACGGCCTTCCTAGCTTTCCTCCTGTGCATCCCACGGCTGCAAAAGAAATGCCGTCTTTGCCTTGTTGTCCTGCTGGGTTGTCCAAATTCCTCACTGTTATCAATCCTGTTCTCTTTCTACCCGCTTCTTCAACAAAAGCCTTCATTCAGTCCCTGCGGAGTCCTGGGTTGTACACAGCCATTCGCTTGGTCACCTGTGGTGAGTTAGAATTGCCTTCCTAGTGAGCAGGCAGTGATGCTTTGCAGAAAGGGTCCCCCCCCCACCCACCCACCCCGTCAGACCACATACAAAGATGAGTTTGGAGGTAAGCCGGTATAAATGTTGATGGGCTAGGGACTTCTGCAGATTGCAGTTTGGTCCATACGTGCAGCCAGATGGGGTGGTAGAATAGACTGTGCCCCTTCACAATGGGGTGGGGAGAATCGTATATTGTAACTGCTTATTCCTGAGGTCTTTTTGTAGGGGGAAAGAGCCACAAGGTATAGATAGGATCTCTCAGTCTGGGGCAAGTGATGCACTGTATTCTTGGTGCTTTGGGGGGGGGCGCAACAGTGGGAGGGCTTCTAGTGTCCTGGCCCCACTGCTGGACCTCCTGAGGGCACCTGGTATTTTTGGCCACTGTATGACAGAGTGTTGGACTGGCTGGGCCATTGGCCTGATATAACATTGGGTTCTCTTACATTCATATGTCTGGGGCAAGTGATGTTCTGTATTCTGGGTGCTTGGGGGGGGGGACAGTGGGAGGGCTTCTAGTGTCCTAGCCCCACTGGTGGACCTCCTGAGGGCACCTGCTATTTTTGGCCACTGTGTGACACAGAGTGTTAGACTGGATGGGCCACTGGCCCGATCCAACATTGGCTTTTCTTATGTTCTTATGCTCTTAAAGAGGTGCCGGAACTCTCAAGAGGGAAATGGAGTTTTCAGTCTGTATACTGAAAACTCAGGAACTTTTAAACATTTTTAAAAGAATCTTGTCAAAGAGGTCCATCAGTGGCTATTAACCACAAGGTATGGATGGAACACTCTGTCTGGGGCAGTGATGCTCTGTATTCTTGGTGCTTGGAGGGCTTCTGGAGTTCTGGCCCCACTGGGGGGCCTCCTGATGGCACCTGGGTTTTGGCCATGGTGTGACACAGAGTGTAGGACTGGAGGGGCCATTGGCCTGATCCAGCATGGCTTCTCTTATGTTCTTATGTCTGGGGCAGTGATGCTCTGTATTCTTGGTGCATGGTGGGCAACAGGGGGAGGGCTTCTGGAGTTCTGGCCCTGCTGGTAGACCTCCTGATGGCACCTGAGTTTTGGCCACTGTGTGACACAATGTTGGACTGGATGGGCCATTGGCCTGATCCAACATGGCCTCTTCTAGGTTCTTATGTCCGGGGAAGTGATGCTTTGTCTTCTTGGTGTTTGGGGGGGGGGGCACAGTGGGAGGGCTTCTGGAGTTCTGGCCCCGCTGGTGGACCTCCTGATGGCACCTGGTGTTTTTGGCCATTGTGTGACACAGAGTGTTGGACTGGGTGGGCCATTGACCTGATCCAACATGGCTTCTCTTATTTCTGGGGAAGTGATGCTCTGTTTCCTTGGTGCTTGGGGTGGCAACAGTGGGAGGGCTTATGGAGTTCTGGCCCCGCTGGTAGACTTCCTGACGGCTCCTGAGTTTTGGCCACTGAGTGATGTGGAGTGTTAGTCTGGCATCCAGCATAGCTTCTCTTATGTTCTTATGCCCTGCTTGGTGGCCCCGCTGTGGAAACAGGCTGCTGGTCTTGTAGGGCTTCTCTTATGATCTCATGATTCTGCTTACCCCCGTCAGATACCCCCTAAAAGGGTGGCCATTCTCCAGATGTGGTCTGGAATTCTCCTGGAATTACAACTGATCTCCAGACTGTAGAGATGAGTCCTTCTTTAGGATGGTCCCTGTGGCATTACACCTCATTTCCTCCCTAAACCCCACCCTCCCTAGGCTTTACCCCCCCCCCAAATCTCCAGGAATTTCCTAAACCAGAGCTGGCAACTCTAGGTCATACATGGGAGCCATTTCCTGTGTTGTGCTATCCCTCCAAGCAGCTATAGTATGTGGTGGACAAGTAGCGTAGCCACGTGAGCAAGTAGGTGGCCTTTCCCACCGGTTTGCTCCCTGCAGCCTCATTCTGCATAAGTTGTGGAAGTGGCCTTGACAACCTCAGATCACCTCAGTTGCCCGTGGATCCCCCAGTCTGGCTTTAGATTTGCATTGCTCAGGGTGCAATCATTTGCATCTCCACTTTCTATATTTGGATTATCTTTCCCTCCAGAGATCTCAAAATATTCGCTGCACTTTCTTCCCTTTTGCATTTTCCAGCTTGTTTGTTTATGCAAAGAAACCCCACGAAATGGAATATGCGTGTCCGGTTCTGCACCGTCTGCCCTGAATAGCTCTGCCTCTGTTCGTCATCATGCAAAATGGAACGTTTTTTAATTGGGATGGTGGGGGAAGGAGAGTCGAGTAATATTTTGTTGTATTTACAATTACTTTTCCGAGGGAACGGGCATCTGGGACGAGCTTGCACACTCCCCGCATTTTAAAGAAAGCATAGATGAGTGAGGGATTTCTAGACGTGAGACCTGCGTGAATCTGTTGGTGTGGGCAGCATTACCTGCCTTGCTCTCCATCGCTCATTTAGGCATTTGCCCAGGGCTTTTTTTTGTAGAAGAAGCCCACCAGGAACTCATTAGCATATTAGGCCACACCCGTGGCCGCGCAGGTCCCTCCCAGGATTGGCTTCCCCAGGTGCCCCGTGGCTTGCGGGGCATATGGAGAACCCGAGGGAAGGAAGAAGAAGAAGAAGAAGAGAAGAGATTGGATTTATATCCCGCCCTTCACTCACTTAAGAGTCTCAGAGCGGCTTACAAACTCCTTTCCCCTCCCCTCCCCACAGCAGACCCCATGTGAGGGAGGTGGGGCTGAGAGAACTCTTTCCCAAGCTGTCCTTGAGGGAACAGCTGGTACAGAGCTATGGCTTGCCCAAGGTCATCCAGCCAGGTGCAAGTGGAGGAGTGGGGAATCAAACCCGGTTCTCCCAGATTAGAGTCCGCGCACTTAACCACTACACCAGACTGGCTCTCTAGGAAGGCAGTTTCTGGATTGGCTTCCCCAGAGGAGGGAACCTGAGGAGGGGAGGCAGTTTAAACTTCCTTCCCTCCCTGGACTGGCTTGGCTTCCCCAGGCGCCCTGCAGCTTGCGAGGCACCTGGGAAACCCGAGGGGAGAGAGGCTGTAGGCATGGCCAACTTGGAAGCCAGCTGGAACTCCATTCCTGTGCGTTCCTGCCCCAAAATAGCCCTGCATCTGCCTATCCTGGTGGCTCCAAGATTCTTTTGGAGAGGGAAGAGGCCTGAGTTCTGCTCTCTCAGTCTAGAAAAGATGGGATTAGGGTTGCCAAGTCCCGGTTGGAAAATACCTGGGGACTTTGGGGGTGGAGCCAGGAGAAGGCGGGGTTTGGGGAGGGGAGGGGCCTCAGCATGGTACAATGCCACAGAGTCCACCCTTCAAAGCAGCCATTTTCTCCAGGGGAGAAAATGTCAGCTGGGGATCAGTTGTAAAAGCGGGAGATCCCCAGGCCCCACCTGGAAGCTGGCAACCCTAGATGGGATGCAGAAACCTGGGAATTCTCCCATGCTGCCTTTGATCTTAGAATCATAGAGTTGGAAGGGACCTCCAGGGTTGTCTAGTCCAACCTGCCCCCCCAAGCACAATGCAGGAAATTCACAAATACCTCCCCCCACCGGCCTGGAGAAAATGTGCTTCCAGTTTGGATGCTTCAGGTACAGTGAGATTGGTGGCCACCGGGACCCTTTGCCACTTTCTTCCTCTACGATAAAGCTCCAGAGCTTATTCTAACATGCAGCTGGGTGCAGTTTGTGTAAGTGGAGTTAAGTTTTTGTGCAGTTTGGCGTTAGAGCTCGATAAAGAGTTGGGTTGTTTCTTATGATTAAAAGGAATAGAAAATGAATAGGGGTGTTGTCCCCTCCCTTACCTTCTTGGGTCGCTTTTGGGGAGGAAAGCAGGATGGAAAAGCCCTAAATAATCACATAAACGTATATCTGCTTCTTTCCAGTTAGAAAATGTTAATCTTCCAAGTCATCTGTACAGTTCCACACTGAAACTGGGCAGGACAAATGTGCTCCTGCACAAAAGATTCTCGAGGAACCACAGGTTACCAACTCCATTGGGTTGCCAACTCCAGGTTGGGAAATTCCTGGAGATCTAGAGGGGGATCCCGGGGAGGACAGGTTTTGGGATGGGGAGGGACCTCAGCAGGGCATAATGGCACAGAATCCACCTTCCAAAGAGCCATTTTATCCAGCGGAACTAATCGCTGCAGTCTTGGGGAATCAGTTGTCATTCTGGGAGTTCTCCTGGCCCTGCCTGGAGGTTGGCAACCCTAGGTACTACCAAATGCAAACCTGTCCAGTGTCTGAGCTCACGCAGCATTGTGTGGGTGCTGGCTACTTGTGCAGTGTGTGTGGTGGGGACTTGGGAGAAACCCTTGAAAGGCTTGAATGTTTTCTTTTGTGAGTCACTTTGGACATTTGGGTGCCTGGTGCAATCCTGCTCCGACGTGAACTGAAAGTTCCTCGTGCACCGAGTTAACCTACTTTCTGCCCTTGTGGGAGGGGCTGTGTGACGCATCCCTTGGTGCCTGTGAGCTGAGGGCGTCTGCCTCTAAGAGAACTGAAAGTGGTTAGAGAGTGGCGGTCCCTTGGATCTGCCACTGCCCTCTGGTCAAACAGGCTTTGTGTGTTTTTGAAACAATTCTCAAACTTGCAAAGCCGGCTTAGGCGGTGAGTAGACGCTTTACAAGGAGCCACAGGCCCATTTTTCAAATGGCCTTTAGCTCCCAGGAAAAACCTCGAGCCAATTCAGTTTTCGAATAACCCGCGTATTGGGGTGGAACTCTAAACCGCATGGCATTGCAGGATTATGTTTTTAAATGCATGGTAGGCCTGTATTTGTGTGTGTATGTGTGTGTGTGTGTTGGGGGGGTTGCAACTTAAAGGGAGAAATTAGCAGCAGGACAACAGGCTCACTTCCCCCCTTTTCTTCCTTTTCACTCTTTTCTTGCTGAAAATTACTGTCCCCAAGCTGTTTTTTTTCCCATGCTGGAGGGGGGAGGGAAATATAGGTATATGCACCCCCCCCCCAGTGGTAAAAGCAGCAAGGAGAAGGTTGTGGCAATTTTGGGAGGCAAACAGCACCAGGGAAACGGTGTAATGGTTAAGAGGGCAGACTCTAATCTGGGAGAACCGGGCTTGATTCCCCACTCCTCCACGTGCAGCTGCTGGTGTGACCTTGGGTCAGTCACAAGTTCTCTCAGAGCTGTTCTCTCACAAGCCCTCGAAAGAGCTCTCTCAGCCTCACCTACCTCCCACGGTGTCTGTTGTGGGGAAGGGAAAGGAGATTGTAAGCCACTCTGAGACTCCGAGTGAAGGGCAGGGTATAAATCCAACCTTCCTCTTCTCCTTCCTCTTCCTCTTCTTCCTCCCTCCCTCTCTTTTCCTTCTTCTCCTCCTCCTCCTCTTCCCCCCTCTCCCTCTGTGTTGATTTCCCTCTTTAAATTACAGGTCTGGTGGATGAGTTCTGTTTAGAGAGAGAGAGAGAGAAAAACAAACCTCAGAATGGTACTTCTGCCCTTAAGAGGGTTGCCAACTTCCAGGTGGGCCTGGAGATCTCCTGGAATCACAGCTGGTCTCCAGACATCTTTTCCTCTAGAGGAAATGGCTGCTTTGGAGGGTGGGCTCTATGGCATGATACCCTGCTGAGGTTCCCCCCCCCAGACCCTGCCCTCCCCAAGCCCCCGCTCCCCAAATCTCCAGGAATCTCCCAACCCGGTCAGCATCCCTTTGTGCAAAGGGATGGGTGGGCTTGGAGGCCGAAAGAGAGCAGGTGGTAGGCTAAGTCCGCATGTGAGTTGATTTTCTGAGTTGCTCTTTCAGCACTGCTGTGTTTAATATTCCCTCTTCTGGTCTGCAAAGAGCAGGTGGCAACTCTGCAATTCGGAACGACATCTGCCATGCAGGTAGGGATCAAGCAGGCACAGAAAGGTGAGGAACTTTCCTCCGCCCTGCCCATAAAAAGAAACGGAATTATTATTTTTTAAAAAAACAACAAAAAACGGCAAGGCGTGTAATTGTTGAGTCCACTGGCAGGGTCAGGCTTCTAGCAGCAGAGCTGGGTTTCCGGCTGCCCCTTATAGGAGGGAGGAAAAGGATGGTCATTCAGGAAGCTGGAAAGGGTGAGATAGAACAGCAGCTCCTGGGGTTTGGGGGGGAGCATACATCCGTTTCATCGAGGGGAAATGCAGGCATTTCCTGAGAGCAGGTAAGGGGGGGCAGGGGCGTTCTAAATGACCTTATTGTTGAACTGAAGCTCTCACTGTGCTGGAAAGGGGTTGAAAGGGAACCAGTTGGGTGAGATAGATCTTGTCAGTCTGTTTATAGCAGTAGAAAAGATCAAGAATCCAAGAGCACCTTAAAGGCTAACGAACTTTGTGGCAGGGTGTGAGCTTTCGTGAGCTGCTGCTCAATTCTTCAGCTGGGTAAGAAGAGAGGGTGAAATCTTTTATTCTTTCAACTAGCAATTCCTAATTTTTATTTTTCCCTCAAAGGAATTCCTCTAGCACGACTTCTTTTATTTACTCACGTCCAGAGGAGAAAACAACTTACATATCTTGCTCACTTGTGCGGTATCTCTTGGACGAAGGGGGAGGCTCAAAAAATATGATGCACAGCAGCCTTTCGGCCAGTTTCTTATCATTGCTCTTTCCCAGTCTTATTGCTTTGCAGCTATTGCAAGGCTGTTGTGCCTGACCTCCAAGTTCCCCCACCGCAGGGTGTGAGAATCCAGTACTTCTGCAATATATAATGTTCCCTGCTCCCTGGTGACCTTTCAAATGTCACTCTGTTGTTTTTTTCTTCTTCTTTTCCCCCCCCCTTTTTTTGCAAGGGAACAAGCATGTTTTCTCTCGCTATTCCCAAAAGCATGCATGTTGCGAACAACTTACAAGAACCAATGCAACGATTCTGAGATATTATCAAAAACTAGACAGAACATTAGCTGTTTGCTAATTCTGTTGCTCCCATAGTCAGAATAGACCCAGGGGAAAATAACTCATTATACATGATGAGACTTTACATGCCGTTTGGGGAGGATGTTAACTGAACTGTGGTTACCCGAATGCCATACAGCTAGGTTGTATTCTTTAAAACACATTTCTTTTTTTTCTTTTTAAAAAAGCAAAATTAAAGTGGGGAAAATAAAATGGTATGGGCTAGCAAAGGGAGAAGAGAAAAACTCTTCCAACTCAACCCAAATTGCTGCATTGATTGATTGATTGATTGATTGATTGATTTTTGGGATTTATATCCCGCCCTCCCCGCAAGCGGGCTCAGGGCGGCTTACATGGGCCCAAGGCCTAGTCAGAACATTAAAACCTATAAAATCAATAAAAACATTCAAGATAAGTACAGTCAATATATATAAAAGCTTCCATAAATATTGCTTCTGATGGCAACCTCATGGCAGGTCTGCGCCCCCCCCCCCCCCCAACCATTACCAGGGCCATACAGGACCAGGGTTACATCACAGATGGTTAAGGTGATGGATGGTATCACCGGTGGTGGCTCCTATTCGAAGGCCTGGCGGAAGAGCTCCGTCTTACAGGCCCTGTGGAACTGCATCAAATCCCGCAGGGCCCTGATCTCCTCCGGAGATAATCACTGGCGGCAGATTCCATCATCTCTGTGAGAAGTGGGCTTTAGCAGTTCCATGGTTTATACCCCGCCCTTCACTTGGAGTCTCAGAGCGGCTTACAAACTCCTTCCCCTTCCCCTCCCCACAACAGACACCCTGTGAAGTAGGTGGGGCTGAGAGAGCTCTTTCCAGAGCTGTCCTTGAGAGAACAGCTGGTACAGAGCTATGGCTTGCCCAAGGTCATCCAGCCAGGCGCAAGCGGAGGAGTGGGGAATCAAACCCGGTTCTCCCAGATTAGAGTCCGTGCACTTAACCACGAGACCAAACTGGCTCTCTGTGAGGGTTTATCTGATTTCCTTCAATATGTGCTGCCCAATAGTCGGGATATTGGCTGAAACAAAAAGCCTGCTTGGATGAATGACTAGCCACAAACCAAGAGGTCTCCCTCCAACTTTCTGGCCCTATGCTAGCATTTACCAAAAAAAAAAATCCCAAAACATGCTTATTGAAAGGCTTGACCCAGGACATTATCTCTGCTGACATAGTTACACTGAATCTTCTCCTGGATGAGCTGTGGTGTTCAATTTAGGGTTGCCAACAGCAGGCTGGAAAATTCCTGGAGATTTGGAGGTGGAGGCTGGAGTGTACAGGGGTTTAGGGAGGGGAGGGATCTCAGTGGGGCCTAATGCCATGACATAGTCCACCCTCCAAAGCAGCCATGTTCTCCAGGGGAACGGATCTCTGTAGTGTGGAGACAAGTTGTAATTCCAGGAGATCTGCATGCTCCCTAGAAGTTGGCACCCATAAGGTTCATTGAGATCATGTGCAGAAGGAGGTTCTGCCCTGGACGTCCTAGTCTTGGATGGAGTTTCCAGGTTTTGTACAGCTGCGCGGTACAGCGTTGATGTGGTGACATGCATTTGCACAGGATGTTAATGTATGTTTTCTTCTGCTGTTAGTAAACTGTTGATTGATTGACTGGATATCCTAGCCTGCAGAAATCAGGAAGGCAGTGTTTGGGAGGAAGGCCTTCTTGGTGGTGGTTCCCCAGCATTGGAACACTTTCTCCAAGGAGGCAAGCTTGTCCCTACATAGTTTTTGGTTAGGAGAGATTTTGTTCTCTTGCACCTGACCCAATTGATTTTAGGGTGTGCTTCCCCCCCCCCCCCTTGCTCCTGGTTCTTATATTTATTTATTAGTGTTTTGAGTTTCAGCCCTATTGGTCTGAAGCGACAGAACAAAGTTTTGAGTCCAGGGGCCCCTTCAAGGCCAACAAAGTTTAATTCTGGGTATAAGCTTTCGTGTGCATACGAAAGCTTATTCCCAGAATTAAACTTTGCTGGTCTTAAAGGGGCCCCTGGACTCAAACTTTGTTCTAGTGTTTTTTAGTATTCGTGATGCGTTTTATATTTGCTGTTTTAAAGGGTTTAAGGAATCATTGTTATGAGCTGCCTGTTACTGTGAACCTTTATGTGCATTTAATTCAAGGAGTTATCCTATACATTTAATCAAGAGTACCTTTAGTGAATTTAATGGTCACATCCTGGGGAGTTGTAGTTTGGAGAGATACCCTATGTGCCCTTCCATCGAGCTAGAGCTCCCAGTGATAGAACAAGCGGAACCAGGCTGGCTTTCTACAGTGTGTTTTTTTGTTCATCCCCCCCACCCGGATTTTGCATGGAAGAATATGCAGTCCCTCCCCCGTATCTGAAGTGGCTGAGTAGCAAGAAAGACCCACCGCCATGGTTATTAATCGCATTTATAGTATTCAAGATGACTTACATAGGGAGGGTTCTCAGGTGTTCTCCCATCTACGTGGTTCTGGCCAGACTCAGACCTGCTTAGGTTCATCAAGATGTCTGCATAGGGTTGCCAACTCTGGGTTCAGAAACACCTGGAGATTTGAGGCTGGAGTTTAAGGAGGGGAAGGACCTTAATCGGGTAGAATGCCATGCAGTCCACCTTCCAAAGCAGCCATTTGCTCCAGGAGAAGCGGAATAAATGTTTTAAACAGATGAGAAAGAAAGAAAACGATTTATGCAGTCTGGAGATCAGCTGTGATTCTGGGAGATCTCCAGCCCCTTCCTGGAGGCTGGCAACCCTGTTAGTCTTCATCCTGCGCTGCCAGCCCAAGCCCTTCCCCTACATGTCGTGTGATCCTTCTCTCTCCTTTCTGCAACAAGCAAACTGGCTTTTCAAAATGGAACCTTCTCTTGTATTTAGTCAAATACCAATTTTCTGCCTGCCTTCCAAGCTCTACGCCATTGTCTGTTTATTGATAGTCTGTCTGGGAAATCTGACAGGGAAATGCTTCTCATCCAAATGGTGCCCTAGATCAGTCCCAGCGCTGGTTAGGCGGTGGGGGGGGGGGTGAGAGGAGAGAACCGGATTGGAGCCACATATTCAGTCATTACTCCCCAGCTCCTGCTGGGTACAGAGATTGTTCCGAGATATATAATAGAAAGTTGCTTGCAGGCAGCCGTTGGGTGATTAAACCTTTCCTGGTGCTTCATCCATAATGGGGAAAGAAACGAGCTGAGACCTTCTCGACCCCTTGGGATAGATCCGGATGCCACCTCTGGGCACCTAGGCACTCATTAGAGGATGGAGCTTGGTTATTAGACAGCAGCAAACCTGTAGGATCATTTACCTGCTGGAGAGTTGAGGGGGTTTTTTTTGGTAATTTTTTTTTTAATCCCGTTATCAGTGGAGAGAGACAATTAGCGGTGGAGACTGACCTAACTCTGTGTCCTAGGGTTGCCAGGTCTGGGTTGGGAAATACCTGGAGACTTTGGGGGTAGATCCAGGAGAGGGTGGGGTTTGGGGAGGGGAGGAGCCTCAGCATGGTGCAATGCCACAGAGTCCACCCTTCAAAGCAGCCATTTTGCCCAGGGGAGCTGATCTCTGTCAGCTGGGGATCAGTTGTAAAAGCGGGAGATCCCCAGGCCCCACCTGGAGGCTGGCAACCCCACGATGTCCGGATCAAGCTCTTAAGGTTGTCTTTGTTTCATTTCTGATGTTCCTGTTCTCGTTTCTGTGCATGTCCCCCACTCATACCTTTCTCGTCCTCTTCCCGCTATTTTAGGCTTCATATTCAGTCCCCCCCCCCCCCCCCGGAACAGTCCTGAATGTATGACGCCGCCACCATGCATACCTCAATAAATATAACGCAACCTTCCTAAAAGCGTACATTCTCCTCCACCTCCTCCGGTGGGGCGGTCTTTGGGGAAACCCTGGATTAACTCGTGCTTCAAAAGAGAACAGCGGATGAAAATGATGTGGATGAGGGCCCAGAGGCGATCACTCAAGTTGAGGAGGGGCTGCGGCTCAGTGGCAGAGTACCTGCTTGGCATGCAGAAGGGGGCCAGGGTGTTGATTCCTGGCATTTCCAGGTAAAACATTCCAGGTATCAGGAAGGATCTTACCCCAGTCAGGGTAGAGGAGACTTAGGGAGAGGTCCTAAGCAGGTCTGGATGAGATTTCCAGTGAGGCTTAGCCTGGCAACTCCCAGGTGGGGCCTGTAGAGTTCCTGGAATTACAACTCAACTCAAGGCAACAGAGATGAGTCCCCCGGGAGAAAATGGCTGCTGTGAAGGGTGGACTCTATGGCATTGTACCATGCTGAGGCCCCTCCCCTCCCCAAACCCTGCCGTCTCCAACCTCAACCCCCAAGATCTCAAGGTATTCTTCAACCCAGAGCTAGCAACCCTAACTCTGCAGGCATTATACCTCACTGAATTCTCTCCCCAAACCCTAGAATCATAGAGTTGGAAGGGTCCCCTAGGGGCATCTAGTACAACCCCCTGCAATATGCAGGAAATTCACAAATACCCCCCCACACACACACACCCCAGTGACCACTGTTCCACACCCAGAAGATGACAAAAAACCTCCAGGATCTCCAGCTAAGCTGGCCTGGAGACATATTGCTTCCTGACCCCAAAGTGGCGATCGGCATTTCCCTAGGCATGTAAGAAAGGGCATTTCCCTGGGTGTGTAAGAGAACCTGCTCCCTTGCTTCACCCCCAGATCTCCAGGAGCTGGCAACCTGGAGCTGGCAACCCTACAGCAATCCTAGGTGGTAGGATAGACCAAGAGATATTGATTGGCCCCCCAAGTGAGCTTCTGGGCCGAGTGGAAACTCGGGTCCAACACATTAGCCATTTCATCATATTAACTCTCACTCTGGCCTCCCCATTTGTGTATTTTTCAACCGATGCATTTGGATTTCGTATGTCAGCCGGAACACAGAAATCCCTGCCTCGTCCATCTTCGTAGCCCCCCCCCCCCCCCCCCCCCAGTTTCGTGCCACGATCAGGCTTGTCTGGAAATATCCTGCAAGGCCATAAATTATTCATCAGTTATTAGAGGCTGGATTTCATGTCGCAGTCGATACAAGCAGTGATTTGCAGTGCCAATAAGATTGGACCTGGCTCCTTTATGTAGTTATCTTTTTAACGATGCCTGTGGAAAAAGGAGCACATAACTTGGCAGGATTTAGAACCCCCAGTTCGCGAATCAATCCGGAAGTCTGGTTTTAGTTGCTTCAAGTCACTGCTTTGGTGTTTTTTTTTGCTTAATACTGTTTGAATGCACTTATGAGCAGGAATTATTTTCAGGACAGACCGGGGTTGAGACAGTGTTGCTAATCGGTTAGTGTCAGGCATGAAGTCAAAGATATTAAACATTTAGACTATTGCCGTGTGATTGGGCCGAAGCAGTGCATTGCAAATTAAATTACGCGAGCATTCATTACACTCGGTGATTTAATAATTGGCTCCCCCCACCCTTTTCCTGCATTTAGTTTAATGTGGAGAAATCCACCTTGAAAGGGGTTGGGCGTTACAAAAAAAATGTACAAATAAATTTGAAAAATTCTTCCTTCTGAAATACCACTCAAAGTAAGAATGGACAAAATGCTTCTCTTTGATCCTTCCCCCCCTCTGCCTGCTGCCTTTGTGAAGCTTTTTTCGGTCTGCCCATTTTAATTGTTGATATAAGTGGTTTGTTTCCTCTCACAAATATGCATTTTATGGATATTTACACGGTCTGTGTATAAATTGTATGTACCATATAGTGTTTGGATTCAGCAGTAGATTTTCTTCTGAAAGAGAGGTGATCTTCCTTTCTCTGCTCTTGTTCCCTCTGGAAGTTGGTGGCAGGGGTTAATTACTGCTTTTCTCTTTGCAGCAGGAGCAGTTTTCTCTTAGTTTTCTTCTTTTTAAAATCACAGTTCATAATTATGACATTACAGCAATGAAAAAACAAAAGAAAATTGCATGGGCCCTTCCTACCCAGTAGGCATCAGGCTTTCTAAACATGTTCAGTTGGCAAGTGCATTGAGGGGGGAGGAGACACAGACGTCGGGACAGGAACAGGTTGCTGGGCAAAACCTCTATAGCAACAGAACTGCTCTTGTTACTTCAGGAACAATTACTCTGTTTTAAAATCTCCAAAAGTTCAAGCTAAGAACAGCAAGGCCTCAGTTATAACTTGGTATTTCTGAGAATTCATCTTTCCATTTCCCACAGGGTGGCTCTTGACCAATTTAATCTTGCAAGGATCAGTTTCTCCATGACATTCATTTGGCAATTATTCAGTAGTACCGCTTGCCATCCCATAACATCCTCTTTTAGAACGCCCTTTTGAGGTTTTGCACTGTCTATTTCCAGCACATCTTTCCCCCTGCAGCTTTGTTATGTTTTGGACTATCTATTTTTGGCTTTCCCTACCTTTTGCTTTCCGCGTTGTTCACATATAATTCCAGCCAGTTATTTTCAGCATCGTGTTGCACAGGGGCGTGGACTAGGTGCAGGGGAGGGAGAGAGAAAGAAAAGGAGAAGTGATGGGAAGAAGACAGGAAGGATGGAACGGAGGGGGGCCGAGAATGAGAGTGGGCAGGCAGGCCTGTTTGGCAGTTCTTTTGCAGAAGCGGAGCTTTGCCACAAATCTCTTGCAGTGCAAATGACAGGCTGGAACTTTTAAATTAAAGCGTTAACTTCAAGAAACGGCATGCATTTTTTAAAAAAACCCTTTGAAATGGCTTGCCACCAGAGAACTTTTTGTGACTATGGGCAATAGGCATGCAAGCCTGCAAGCGAGTTGCTTTTAGGGTTGCCAACTATGGGATGGGAAATTCCTGGAGATTTGGGGCAGTACCTGGAGAAGGTGGAGTCTGGGCAGCAAAGGGAGCTCAGCAGGGAGGCGACACCATGAAGTCCACCCTCCAAAGCAGCCATTTCCTCCAGACTGATCTCTGTTGTCTGGATTCCGGGGGATCTCCAGGCCCCACCTGGAGGCTGGCAACCCAAGGCTTATTAGGAATCTCGTTCTTGTGTTCTGGCTCTGGTGATTCTTTCACTTTGCATAAAGTTCTGGGAAGGGTAGAAGTTACACTGCTGTCTCCTTTCCCCAGCTTTCTGCTCGGTGAGAGAATAATTCCAGCAGGGTGCTTTTTTGATCCATGCCCAGGGAGGAGGGCAGGGCAGGGGGGCGGTCAGTTGGTTTCTTTGCCACAGCCTGGCGCTGGTCCATATCCCCGTCCACTCATCGAAAACGTATCCCTGGGCTCTGCTGTTCCGTTCTCTTCTTCTGTATAGCCGGAGTTCTTCCAAACGGCAGAGATTAGTCCTCCTTTGATCTCCCCCCCCCCCGCCCCTCCCCGACCTGATTCGTGACTGTACTTACACAAAATAGCCTCCTAATGCCTCCGCCATTTCACTTTTGTTTCATTTCTCAAGCACGGCATAATTCGATATGCTAATTTTCCCAGTAGCCATTTGGTGTACAATCTCTGCTGTCATTAAAGTTTAAAAATACCAATTTGGAGCTGGGAACATTGCGATGGGGAGCCGTGCTCAGCTGACACGTTTAATGGGGAAAGGAAAGCCTGAAATCCAATATCCTTTCCCCCGGTAATGTTATAGAAGAAATAAGATCTTGTTTTCATGGATCCGTATTTAAAATGCTTTTGGGGAGGGGGGGGGAGTGTTTTCCCCTCCTCTTCCTCGTCCCCCTGCTGCGGAAGGTCGGGGTTTGACTGCCCTGTGACCTGAAACAAGATTTAATAGCTGCGGTGAGCCTGTATCGCATTTGGACTCCGTCCATCCTTCTTCAGTAATAACTGCTGGCTTCCCAATGAGCGCTTAAATTCACACGGTGACGTCAAACCTCATCTAATAACAGAAGGGAGATTAAGACCCCATGAAGGAAAGCGTTTCTCTTAGTATTCCATCCAAGCGGCCGTTCTCGCGTCTCTCTTTGGGCCTGTATCTACAGTACTTGGTCTCTTCAAATATTTGCTGAGAACTTCCCCTGTTAATAGTGATCCCTGCTACTTTCTAATGCCGCGCACAGAGGGCATTAATTGGCAGTTTGGATGAAGAAAAAGCTTCTTATTCTAGGCCTGGATTATGTGTTATGCTAAGGCCCAGACAAATTGGGCTCCCTTCTGCAGCTGTAATTGCCTAGAGAGACTCTCAGTGTGATAATCTCCCATACCTTGTTGTGTCCTGCCCTGGCTTTCTCCACAGTTTGGCTCACCTTGAAAAGTCTGCCTGGGTTTTAAAATCGGATTCGCAGCACCGGTGCTGGGGAGTCGCTGGGGATATTTTCTGGATCCTGAGAGTAAAAAAAAGGCCCCTCCACCCCGTAACCAGAAGTTCCACTCCTGCATCCAATTAGAGAATCTGGACTAAACAATATCAGAGGGCTTTGCCTATATAAATCGTTTAGCAGCAGAGTTCTCCCAGGATTTATCTATTAAAGGGTGATTATCAGCCTTTGAATCTGATATTACGCATATGTGAGGGGTGACTTCACTTCTTTGGACTCTAATCAGCAAATGAGACTGAGAACTTGTAGTATATAATAAATAAATAAATAGATACTTTTGTGTTTTATTGAGAAAAGAAATCATTATCTTCAGGGATCATTTCGTAGAAAAAGAGGTGCAGGAGCTCATTAGCATAACTCATTTGCATATGCCACACCCCCTAACACACCGGAAGTGTGTCAGAAGGCAACACCCACCCCTCAGGCTCCACTCCACAGGTGAGTGAAACTGACCTGCTCTTCCGCCATTCCCTTCCCCATCTAATACTTTGTGCAATAAAAATAAGTGTAAAGAACGCACCCTCATTCTCTTCCTGCTCCCTTGAAACCACCAGGTTTCAAGTAGACTTGAGATACCCAGGACATGTGCACCACCCATCCCTTCCCCTTCCCACAACAAGACACCCTGTGAGGTAGGTGGGGCTGAGGGAGGTCTTTTGAGAACTGCTCATGAGAGAACAGCTCTGAGAGAACTTGTGACTGGCCCAAAGTCACACCAGCAGCTGCATGAGGAGGAGTGGGGAATCAAACCCGGTTCTCCCAGATTAGAGTCCAACTCCTGACCACTACACCAAACTGATAAGGTGGAAGCTGCTGAAGTGTTGGTGAAATTTCTCCAGCACTTATGTGCCATGTGCCCAGATAAAAAATGGTATACTTAAAAAATTTATATGCCACCTTGAGCAAGTCTCTGGAAAAGCAGCACACAGTCATAAAAGGAACAATGATAAAATTATCAATATTAAAACAAAACATTAAAAACAATAAAGACCCTAGCAGGGCTTTCCCCGGGGCGCTGCGCCTCTGCACTGCTCGGGGAAGCCGAGGAGGGGGCGGGGCTTGGTCATGTGCCCGCCCCCTGGGCTCCTCAGTCCCGGAGCTCTGCTCCTGTGCGCTCCCGCTCCAACGGACCCCTGATTATCTTTATTGTGCAAGATAGTAGGAAATACAGCAGAAAAGAGCAAGAGTCCAGCAGCACCTTAAAGATTAGCAAAATTTGTGGCAGGGGAGGAGCTTTCCTGAGTCACTGCTCACTTCTTCAGATACAGCTAGCACGTGAGGCCATCTTTCTGAAATCATTCCACTCTCCAAGATATAATGACAGATTGGCTCACCTCCTGGCTATATCTGAAGAAGTGAACTGTGACTCACTGTCAGAGGTCCTCAGTCCAGCCCAGGCTAAGGGCCTTTGGTGGAATGGCTGCAGCACAACAAAATTACGAAGTCCTACTGTGGGGCTGTCCACACACCAGTCTGGTAGGCTACCAGCAGCCCTTTCAACTATCCCACAGTTTAGAAGCAAAAAGGCAAGCCTTTCTGGGATTTAACCAGAAAGTCGACCCTGCAGGGTAGACCTACAAAATGAGTTCCCAACAAAGACAGGTTACCTGGTAGGTGGTCACTGGATCTAAAACACTGGAATTTGATTGAGGTCAATTGAAGGAGGAGGAGGAGGCTGAGACTGGATTTACACCCCACCCTTCACTACCCAAAGGAGTCTCAGAGCAGCTTACAATCCCTTTTCCTTCCCCTCGCCACTGCAGACACCCTGTGAGGTAGGTGGGGCTGAGAGAGCTCTTTCGGGAACTGCCCTTGAAAGGACAGCTCTGAGAGAACTGTGACTGACCCAAGGTCACCCATCTGGTTGCATGTGGCGGAGTAGGGAATCAAACCTGGTTCTCCCCGATTAGAGTCCATGCTCTTAACCACTACACCAAACTGGCAAAAACCACAAGCAAATAAAATATAATTATTTTATTAAGGTGCAAGGATATTTTAAAAGAACAAGACTGTGAGGTAAAACAAGCAATCTAAGAATTAAAGTGCTAACTAACACAGTAATACTGTGGTTCCAAGTCCCCAGCTGTTACTCCGTCTCAGGCTGAAGGCTCTCAGCATCGAGGTGGCTCTCTCCGGAGATAGCCAGGGCCCGCAAGTGGTTTGGGCCTCTCAAGCAAGCAATCAAGATGGCTGCCAGGAGCATAACAGTAGCTGCATGGTATGGTAGCACACAGTCACATCAGACAACCAAGGTGAAAACCTAACTTCTTTATGGGTAAGGGTCCAACATGGTCTCACTCTGGCCTGAAGAACCAATAGGAACCCTTAATGGTGATGTAATTCCCTGCAGCCTGGGCAAATTACTTATAGGGTGACTTGACTAGGATGGAAGTAGGGCTGCCAGCCTCCAGGTGGGGCCTGGGGATCCCCCGCTTTTACAACTGATCTCCAGCTGACAGAGATCAGCTCCCCTGGAGAAAATGGCTGCTTTGAAGGGTGGACTCTATGGCATTGTACCATGCTGAGGCCCCTCCCCTTCCCAAACCCCACCCTCTCCTGGCTCCACCCCCAAAGTCTCCAGGTATTTGCCAACCCAGACTTGGCAACCCTAGATGGAAGGAATGGAAACTTACTGCAGATTGTCTTGGCCCCTTTCTCACATGTGAAGCGCATAGACCTCATTTGGTTGGAATGTGTTAATTGGAAGTTGGTGCTAGATACTCAACTCCCCTGCATGGCTGCATGTTATCAAAGAATAACAAGGTCAGCTTATTTTGCTAGCAGTGTCTCTTTCTAACACTAGGCCGTGTTTGAGGCCTGAACAGAGGATCTTAAAATGGCCAAAGTTTCTAGTGAACCATTTTCTTCACACTCGCGAAAGCTCCTATCCTGCCACCAATTTTGTCAGTCTTAAAGGTGCTCCTGGACTCTTGCTCTTTTCGGCTGCTACGGGAACATGACTGCCCGCCTTGATCTAATAAGAAATACAAGCATATAAAAATTAACCCTAAGATTATTGTAAAAATAAGTGCTAAAATTATCAAAGTTCCTAGCGTTGTTTGATCATAGAGGAGGAGAAGAGGAGGAGGAGGAGATTGGATTTATACCCCTCCCTTCACTCCCCAAGGGAGTCTCAGAGCGGCTTACAAACTCCTTTCCCTTCCCCTCCCCATGACAGACACCTTGGGAGGTAGGTGGGGCTGAGAGAGTTCTGACAGAAACTGCTCTTTTTCAAGAACAGCTGTGCCAGAACTATGGCTTGCCCAAGGTCATCCAGCAGGTGCAAGTGGAGGAGTGGGGGATCAAACCCGGTTCTCTCAGATCAGAGTCCGCGCACTTAACCACAACACCAAAGCAATAGTTTAAAAAACAAACCAGGATTCAGCTTTGTGTTTTACCGCTCGTAGAGATAATCAGAAAGCCCAAGCTACACACCCAGAAATCTTTCCTAATCTTCTTTGGAGACCTCCATCCAGAGAAATCTGACTTGCTTATCCCAGTAGTGCATATTTATAGAAAAATACCAATCTTTTTCTAAATCTGTTCTGTCTTGTGATTATTATCTAATTGAGTTTTTGGTTCTTAACTAAATATGAGATAATCAGCACCCAAGTGTAAATGATCCACTCAGTATATGCACGGGAGTTTAATCTGATACTGCAAAATAACAGGGCCAATCTCAACTCTTACTCTATTAAAAAGCAGTTAATCTAACCTTTCTGTAACTGTTTCAATTAAATGTCCAAGATTAAAGTAACTTTGCGCAAACAGTTCACTGACAGTTGAACAGTGCTGGAGCTCTTGGTTAAACTGCAGACTCAGCAGGAAAAGGTTAGTGATGAAACAGCTACTGCTACAACCCCTAATATTATGCGAGGCAACCAAGGTCAGAGGCAACATGAGAGAATTCTCGGTTCACGTACCCCTTCCCCTGGCGTTGACAAATTATCTTTGACTCTAGGAGTCAGCCTTATAATTGAGGAGCCAAACTCATCCCCCCCCCCAGCTGTTTGTGTTTTTGTGTTTTAATTATCATATTTTCAGACTAGTGCTAACATGAAACCTATTCCTAACCTCTCCGTGGTTTGTCATAATTTGAATCAGGAAGAAAGTGGATTCATTTGAAATGTGGTATGGGAGGAGGGTTTTACGAATACCACCACAGACTGCCAAAAAGACAAACCAGTGGATTCTAGATCAAAGCAAGCCTGAACTCTCCCGAGGAGCTAAAATTACCAAGCTGAAGCTATCGTGCTTGGGTCACGTTATAAGAAGACAGGAGTCACTGGAAAAGACGATAATACTAGGAAAAGTTGAAGGCTGCAGGAAAAGAGGAAGACCCCCAATATGAGATGGTCTGACTCAGCCAAGGAAGCCACGGTCCTCGGCTTAAAAGACCTGTGCAAAGCTGTTTACCCCGGGATGTTTTGGAGGTCATTTTTTCGGATGTTCGTCATGTGTCCGAAGTAACTTGGTAGCACTTACCCCACACATACATAAAAAAGGGTTGTATGTCGACAAGTGTAGAGATAACTATAGGGCTGTCTTCACCACAACAAAAAGCTTAACTCTTAACATAACCTCCCCAATCTATATACTAATAGCCAAGTGTCCCCTATGCATGTGGATATCTAAATCCACACATCGGAGGCACTTGGGGGGCAGAGAGTTTTTCCTGCACGTTTGGGGCAATCCCCAGGTGTGCAGAAAAATCTGAAAACTTTAAAAAACTATACGGGGGATATTTAAATCTCCCCAAAAGTAAAAGAGTGTTCTCTCCTCATGCTCAGAGAATGCTCTGGGAACTGTGGTGGGCTGGTGGCTGGGAGCCGCTGAGGCTTCACTGCGGGGGAAGGGGAGGTCGGCGGGCCCGGTGGCTGAGAGCCACTCTGACCTTGTCGCTGGTGCCCAGGGGGGAGATTGGTGGGCCTGGCGGCTGAGAGCCACTCAAGCGTCGCCGCCAGTGCCTGTGTGTGTGTGTGTGGGGGGGAAGGATTGGCTGGCCTAGGCCTCGCCCGGGGGGGGGGGGGGGGGGAGAAGGCTCACCTGCGTGTGCTTCCTTCTCCTTGATGTGGAGCTCCTTCCCCCCCCCCAGAAGTATCATGTCCCCCTGCTTCTTGTTTTTCTTAATTCCATTACTGCTTGAAAGGCTCCATTTGATTGAATTGCAAAGCCAGAATAGAAAGCAGCTGGTTAAGAAATGAATTCACTGCCGCCCCAAATGTTGTAAAGTTAAGTTTATACATAAACAAGCATTTATAATTTCATGTATATTTATTTTATGCCATATGACAAAACATTCCATTGGGAAATGGTAAATAAGCTTCGCACTCCTACCGATCGTTGCTGAGAGATATGACAATAAAATCATTGCTGAAAATAACAGGCAACGCAGCGAAATTACCAGACACCATGGCGACCTGGCGCCTGGGATTTGTGGAGCCTTGGCATGCCGCAGCACTTTTGGGTTAAGGAGGCCTGTAGAGTGCTTTGTGAATAGCCTCCATAATCTTGTCCTCAAGACTGAGGCCATCCATGGCCTCGGTCGTATGTGGCGGCTGGGCATCAAGTTGGGGTACTGTGGGAAGCCCTAGGAAATGCCAGTCTTTAGGAAACACTGTGGCTCAGTGACAGAAGATGTGCTTTGCATGAGCAAGGTCCAAGGTTCAATCTTCAATATATGCCCTTTAAAGAATCCCAGGCAGCTATTGCTAGGCCTTTATCTCACCAAGAGCTTGCGGACAAGGCTGAGCCTGTTGGATCAGTGGTCCAATTCTGTACAAGGCTTCTGCTAGTATTTTGCCTCTTTTATTACGTTTTTGCTTAATATCCTTCTCCATTCACTTCAGCCCCTGATTCTCTAGACTATTCCAATACCCCGAGAGCACTGAATTAAAAATTGTATTGTATTGTCCTGCTTAGAAAATCTCCACAAAGTTT
This sequence comes from Lepidodactylus listeri, assembly GCA_029233225.1. Taxonomy (NCBI): domain Eukaryota; kingdom Metazoa; phylum Chordata; class Lepidosauria; order Squamata; family Gekkonidae; genus Lepidodactylus; species Lepidodactylus listeri. The sequence goes on along the minus strand of JARCFY010000013.1, from coordinate 6,745,562 downwards.
TTTGATTTTGTTATTTTGCTACGAAGGGAAACCGGTTGGGTTATGGTTCCCTCTTGCAGCGTTTAAATTTTTGTGGACTCTGTGTGTGTGTGTGTGTGTGTGCGCCTGATTCTCCTTTTCTACTCGCTCTTTCCTCTACTGAACTTTAAAAGGATGATTCTACATCTCAAAATCCATCCCCCTTGCTCCTTTGAAGTGCTAATGAGAGCACAGGGAACCTGGTTTGGATTAATGAAACCGAGCGGCTTAAATCTCCCTTTTCCTTCCCTCATTGCCTTAAGAGGTGCTCACTAGCTTAGAAGTTAGAGAACTTAGAAATTCCAATGGGGTAGCCCGGTTAGTCTGTTGCATCAAAAACTGCTACAAGTCTTGTGGCATCTAAAGGACCTTTTTGACCCTGCGGGCACCTTGGGAATTCTGACACAGCACGGTGGGCGCAGCGTAAGGTTGCCAGCCTCCAGGAGGGGCCTGGAGACCTCCCACTTTTGCAACTGATCTCCAGCTGACAGAGATCAGCTCCCCTGGAAAAAATGGCTGCTTTGGAGGGGGGACTCTGTGGCATTGCACCATGCTGTGGCCCCTCCCCTCCCCAAATTCCACCCTCTCCTGGATTTACCCCCAAAGTCTCCAGGTATTATCCAACCGAGACCTGGCAAGCCTAACGCAGCCACGAAATGGCTGCCGTGAAGGGGCTGCTGCAGGAGGCGAAGCCAGCTACAAAATGGCTGCCACAGTTTACCTTCTATCCCACAGTGAAGATCCTTACAGTGTGGAGGCAGGTGCTGCCACAGCAACATTTTAATAGGGTTGCCAACCTCCAGGTGGTAGCTGCAGATCTCCTTGGGAATACAACTGACCTCCGGGTGACAGAGATTAGTTCACCTGGAGAAAAGGGCCTCTTTTGAAGGTAGACTGTATGGCATTCTACCCTACTGATGTCCCTCCCCTCCCCAAACCCCGCCTTACTCAGGCTCAATCCCCAAAATCTCCAGGTATTTCTCAACCTGGAACTGGCAGCTCTAGTTTTTAAGAATCTGCACAGCCAGTCAAATCTCCAGCGGCCAACCAGAAGTGTTGCTGGTCAAAAGCCCCACCCACTTTCTAAAAACACTTGGTGGGCACCAGAAAAGGTGTCAGCAGGTGTCATGGGGGGCCACTGGTACCACATTTGGGACCCCTGGACTAGCAGGTTTATCATGGCCTAGAGCCCCATTCCATTAGCATTGTCAGCTACCCAGATCACCCACATTCAGAAGTGGTGCATTTTGGAAGGCCACTTGGTGTAGTGATTAGGAGCACAGACTCTAATCTGGGAGAACTGGGTTTGATTCCCCACTTCTCCACATGCGTCTGCTGGTGTGACCTTGGGTCAGTTACATGTTCTTTCAGAGCTGTTCTCTCATGAGCAGTTCTCGAAGGAGCTCTCAGCCCCACCTACCTCCCAGGCAATGCTTCCTCTAAGCTGTGGAGTCTTGTGAGCAAAAATTCTACTTTGTCAGCTACTGGCATTCAAGTTGTGAGCAAGCACTTTGGCTACTGCATACATTAGTTGTTCTGGAGCCATCCTTCCTGAGCGAAGACAAAAATGTGTGAGCCGGAAGCTAAAAAACTGTGAGCTAGCTCACACTAACTCATCTTAGAGGGAACAGTGGTGACAATGCTAGTTTTCACAACTAGCACATGTGGATGGGTGTGTTGGCCTTGGCCCATTTCTGTTGACTTGCGTAGTGGAATGCTGGAGACTGCCCCATCCTGTAAGAACAGCATGTGACTAATTTGAGGGGAAATATATCTTTTCCAGAACCCTAGACATCCTACAGGCAGCTTTTCTGTTCACGTATTTGACTTCAGGTACGTTGCTGAAGGCGAGTGTTTCACCCTCTTTTCCTCTTGGTCATTTGTGTGACAGCATGTCCAGAGGAATCAATAACTGCATCAGTTGTAAATGCTAAATGTAACATATGGAATGGAATTTTCGGAGCCTCCCCACCCCACATATATATATTTTTTGCAGGGTCAAACAGGAAAGCTGATCAGCTTTTGACGGTTGAAAGTGTGCCTGAGGCGTTTTTCACGCAGGGAGCAGATCATAGATCGATAGTAGTTTTTAATAGCATTTCCTGAAACTGCTTAATAGCTTAATATTGGCTGGCGAGAGCTATCTCACCTGCTACTGGATGAGCTAGGGAATTGTATCTGAGACCTTCCGTAGTCGAAGCAGGTGATCTTCTGATCCATGCACTTCCCTAGGTGAGTTTTGCATGAATTCTGCGTTTCCCCAGGGCAAGAATCAACCCTTCCTCTTCTTTTGCTCGATGCCTTTCCCCAGTTAGCTACATGAAAAGAGGATTATGGTATTGCCTTTATTACCTGTAGTGTCTGCCCTTGTTTTAGTGTGCATGTTGTTGAAATGTTACATAATCCCAAACCGCTCTTATTGGATGTCCTGGCCTGATATTTCTACCAAAACTTTGGGGCTAGACAAAAAAACCCCGGAATTACCCGATTGGGGTGGCACGTCTGAAGTTGCGTTTTAACAGCAGCTTGGAACAAAGGCTACCATATTACCCATTAACAAAATGTGTGTTCTTTGCCATCACATAGCACTACACGACATTAAGAGCCATTTTTCATTTGCTGGATATAACAGCATGTCTCCAACAGGCCCTTATGCATCAGATGCTGGCAGAACCCTAGTGGATCTTGCCTGGGGCAGGGCTAAAATACCAATTCACCCCTGCTAATGTGGATGAAGTTGATTTTTCCTGTTTCATAAGGGCCATTTGTATAGACTCCGAGTGGCAGAGGGTCTAATGGCTATTTTTCAGCCTGAAGTAAAATGCTGCCATTTGATTATCCCTGTCTCCTTGAGAGATTAACTTTGTCACTTCATTATTAACACATCCCCCCCCCTCCCCCAATCCTGCATCTTGCTTCCTGCGGTTTTCAATTTCATTGCTTTTAAATTTGATGTTTTTCTAGTGATAGGGGGTTTTTTGGTGTTTTTTTTTTTTTTAAACACAAGGATATGAACCAATTTAGAAATGGTTCCAGAGTGGGATGATACTGTTTAATTAAACCTCTTCAAAATAAACATATTTATGAAGGGAATAAGCTCCCCCCTTTCCTCTCATTTGCGGGAGATTTATGGGCTTCGACAGACCGAATTCCTGGAAGCACAAAGACTGTGAAGTGTGGGGAATGAGATTCTAGGCCTCGGTCTCTTTATGACTATTATTGGCATGTTCAATAATATTAATTAAGTGCGGTTTAACGAGATTATTCCCGCCCTATTCTGGAATGTTCTCTTGACTGGAGAAATTCTCTGGGCCAGTCTGTGGGGGTAAGAGAATATGTGTGTGTGTGGGGGGGGGATGTCCGGATGGGACTGCTTCCCTCAGCGGGTCTGCCTTGTCAGAGAAATTTCCACTGGGGTTTGCGCTGACAGGTCTAATAGCAATTTGAAAGCAGTAAAAGGGCATGAAATGAGGGATTGAGACTGGAAGGGGAAGAGTTGTTTATCATGCAGTGCTAGACAGCGAATTTATTTAGGACTTCTGGGGGAGTCGAGATAGGCCTGCTTTATTACTGCTGTAATGAAAAACTCTTGCAGCCAGAGTTCATGGTGCTGGTTGCCACAGTAACACCACCAAACGTGGCCTCCTTGGGGCAAGTGAGTTCTGTCCCAGGGTAGCACTGGCAAGCAGTGTTCCCTCTAAGCTGAGTTAGTGTGAGCCAGCTCACAGTTTTTTAGCCTCCGGCTCACACATTTTTGTCTTCGCTCAGGGAGGATGGCTCCAGAGCAAACTACTTTTTGCAGCAGCCAAATCGCTCCCTCACAAATTGAACGCCAGTAGCTGACAAAGTAGAATTTTTGCTCACAAGACTCCACAGTTTAGCGGGAACGTTGCTGGCAAGCACTTTCCCCTCATGGGTTTGTAGGATTGCCAATCTCCAGGCAGGGTCTGGAGCCCTCCCCAAATTACAGTTGATCTCTGGACAAAAGAGATCAGTTTCCCTGGATAAAATGGCTGCTTTGGCAGGTGGACTGTGTGGCATTATACCCCACTGAGCTCCCCCACACACACACACTAATCCTTGCCCTCCCCTAGCTGTATCCTCAAACCTTCAGGAATTTTGTAAACCAGACTTGGCAACCCTATGAGTTTGGGGAGGCTGGCAAAAATAATGAGCTGATTCAGCTCTCACCTTGGCCACAAGCTCACTCTGGTGGCCTTAGGTAAGGCACTCTATCAGCCTCAATAATCTGTATCAGGGAAATAATACTGATCTACCTTATAGGGGTGTGGTGAGGTTGACCCATGAAGCACTTTGACTCTGAGTACATGCAGAATGCATTTCCCTCATCACTGGGCAGCGTGTATCTGAAATGGGAGGGGATAGGCAAAATGTCCCAATATTTTTCATACTCTAGATTAGCTTCTAGGCCTCTCACTATAGCAACCAGGAAACTTCTCTCAGGATGCAGAAACATTAAGCGAGCGTTGATAAATATGTGGTGTTGGGACGATATCACATAGCCCAAACATCGTTGCTTGAAAAGGAGCCTTTATCTTCTCTCTCATTATATGTGCTTTTATCAGCTTTCTCAGGCCATTAATGAAACAAGGTTTTGGAGGTTGGGAAGTTTCTTCAGATGCTGCTTGTTGCGTGCTTGGTCAGAACCCGAATCTCTGTGAGGTGCTATATCTCCTCTAGGAAATCAATAGTGATTTCCATTGGGAACTGTGAGTGTTTGCACTTAGCACAGGTGCAGAAACAAACTGGAGGCCGGGAGTGATGAATGTTTTGGTCTTAAGAAGGTACACTCCACTATTGACTTGTCACTTTAAGGGGGATTGTATCCTTCCAGGGCTAATGGGATTCACCTTGAAAGTGATAATGACCAACCGGTTTTAAATTTAGAGCTCTTCCCTCCCTTCATTTTTCATGACTGTGTCTTTGATACCGGGGCTGGTTGGGCCATCTGCATGCCAAGCTTTTCGGCAGCCTCTCCCATTGCCTCTTCTCATGCTGCAAGGTCCTGTCTTCCTCTGTTCTGACGTAGCCAAAAGCAGAAGGAAAATTACAAGGTAATGGCGATTGGGGATGGTGTCGCACAAGGCTAACGGCAAATGCGTGAAATTTTGAGGGCTGCAAGCTTTCATGGGCTTGATCGAAGATTAATCAACTAGAATTTTAGTTGATTAACTAGTGGGGGCCCAATTTGAATCAACAAGAGCATTGCTGATTATCATTTGACTGAGAGTTAAGAACACAGCTTTCTTTTTTTCTGGGCTGTTTTGCCTGTGGGGTGTTACTGTTATGAAGAATGCAATTACAGCTGTTTCAAGATGGCCATTCCTTCTAACACTAAATGGTTGCTTTTGTTTGTTAAATTGCAAGCTTCCCTATAGATTAACATTTCAAAAAAGAATCAGTACTGGGACTTCAGTATTACAAAAAAATTATTTATGAACATTGTGCCACACAACTGTTCTGTCTAGCTCAGTACATTGTCTGTTCTGCCAACAGCTTTCTGATATTTGCTTCCTGAGATCTTTTAACTGAATATATGGGGAGCTGTTACCTGGAATTTTCTGCTAGCAAAACAGGTGATCTGTCATTGAGCCATCCCCTCACATAGGTGATTTTCTGAGATATTGAAGGAAACGTGGAGTAATTCACAATTAATAAACCCCATTTAAATCTTGTTGATTAATGGGTTAAAGGCAGATGACTGACTAAAAGCATTCCTAATTTCTCAGCTGTTGAATGGAAAAGAACATTGGACACCAAGGACTTCCCTTCATTCCCTAGTGACTTGCTAGCAAACAGCTCACCTCTTTAAAGAGTGAGGGTATCATTGCTAAGTGTAATGCTGTGATAAAAGCTTTTGTTGTTCATTTTTAACTCTGCCTCCTCTCGGCTACACAGGAGAAGACTGTAAAAGCTTTACAGACAGGACTGTGAAGTTCACTGGCTATAATATTGGTAATTGTTCTGGTAGCACATCAGGACGCTTCTGTTCTAGCAAGTGCAGACTTAGGGGCTTTGATAGACTTGCCATTTGTCCACCCATGGCAGGCAGACCCCTGCCCTTGAGAAACACAGGAGTGTGGGGGGAAGGAGGAATGGACAGAAAATGGCCACCATAATGACACTCTAGGAATTTCCCTGTATCTCTGTGGTCTTTACTATAGAGATTAGGTAGGCTTGCCAGCTGCCCACCCTTTGCGGGTGTTTGCCCACCAGCACACTCACCTAACCACAGAAATTTCATGGGGGTTACAGGCACAGGCCTGATGACCCTAAGATTAGGGGAAATTCCTAGAGCATTATCTGGAGGTGATGGCACATATTTCCCAAACTCCGCCCTCCTCAGGCACGGTCCTCAGAATTTCCTGGCCTCTGTTGAGGCAGTGCTAGTAGCCGTAGGCCATGATCTAAAGTGGTAGTCTTTCAAGCTTCTATCTTCAGGGGACTCTTTCCAGGATGACTCACCAACAGGACATTGCAGGGTATTCTGGGGTGCACTCAGTTCTTAAGGTGGTGCTAGCCAGGCCTTTGGTGACTACGACCTGGTGAAATGTGACTCTCTTGGAAGGATACATGTGCAGTTGGGAAAAGTCATCTTTGGAATTTATCTTGTGGATCGTGTCAGTATTTGGGTCCCACCTAGGTGCCTTCTGTGGCATTGTGAGTGATGTGTTTGGGAAAAATGTGTTCTTCTGATCCACAGTTTCACAGTGAAATCTGTTCAATCACCCATGTTCAATTATTGCAAAAAAAATTAAATGCATATTTTCCACCTCTTGCTTTTATTTCAGGGGGCATCCATGCACCAGCTTTGTTACTTAAGCAACCTCCAGTAAATACCTTTGGCTTTCGTTTCTGACCGGACCAAAGGGCCTGCTTGGATTTCAAGATGCTTATAAAGGAGTATCGGATTCCGCTTCCAATGAGTGTGGAAGAATATAGGATTGCCCAGCTGTACATGATACAGGTTGGTACCTACACCGTTGTTGGCACGCTTCCCCCCCCAACCCCCCCCCCCCCCCGAGAACAAGATAAGTTAGATATATCTTTACTTTGGGCCAACGTGTTTTAGGAGTATGTCATCTTTGGAGTTACGCGGAATTGTTTAATTACCACTTGGCAACTCAGGAATAACTGTGTGTGTATAGAAATGATTAAATGGTTTCTAAAAAACTGAACCTGTGCATAAGTTAGCATGTAATTTCTCAGGAGGACGTGTTCATATATGCAGGGCTTTGCCCAAGGATGATATGTTTCTGAAAAATGTGCTATGATTATTTCCACTTAATCTTCTCTACTGCATTTAAATTAGATGTTTAAATAATAATAAAAAAATTGTACTAGGAAGGGAGAAAGCACATTAACTATGAAAAATTCCAACAGCGGGGTCATAAACCTGTATAAAGAAACACATTTAGTAGTAGAGAGTAATTCAACATGAGGTTGGTGGCTGTGGAGGAAGGTCTTCTGCTCTTGTAGCATTTTGGGCGATTGGCCTGATCCAACATCGGCTTCTCTTATGTTCTTATCGGAAAGGATATTATAGCATTGGAATAAGTGCAGAAAAGGGCAACTAAAATGATAAAAAGGTTGGAAAACTTTCCCTAAGAAGAAAGATTGAAGCGCTTGGGGCTTCTGCTTGGAGAAACGACGACTGAAGGGTGACATGATCAAGGTTTATAAGATTTTGCATGGGATGGAGCAGAAAGAGAAAGAAGTACTTCTCTCCCTTTCTCACAATACAAGAACTCGTGGGCACTCCATGAAATTGCTGAGCAGTCAGGTTATAAGAGATAAAAGGAAGTACTTCTTCACCCATAGAGTGATTAACACATGGAATTCACTGCACAGGAGGTGGTGGAGGCTACAAGCATGGACGGCTTCTAGAGGGAACTGGATAAACATCTGGGGCAGAGGTCTATCAGTGGCTATTAGCCACAAGGTGTAGATAGGAACTCTCGGTCTGGGGCAAGTGATGCTCCGTATTCTTGGTGCTTGGGGGGGGGGCAACAGTGGGAGGGCTTCTGGTGTCCTGGCCCCACTGGTGGACCTCCTGATGGCACCTGATGTTTTTGGCCACTGTGTGACAGAGTGTTGGACTGGATGGGCCTCTGGCCTGATCCAACACTGGCTTCTCTTTATGTTCTTCTGAGCCACATTTAGGTTCCAGCTCCAGGCTTTTGAGTAGGGCTGCCAACTTTCAGGTGGGGCCTGGAGATCTCCTGGAATTACAACAGACCTCCGGACCATGCAGATCTGTTTCCCGCTTGAGAGATCGGCTGCTTTGGAGAGCTGAATCAATACATTCCATTCCCGCCGAGCTCCTCCCCGTCCCCCAGCCCAGCCGTTCCCAAGCTCCACCCCCCAAATCTCCAGAAATTTCCCAGCTTGGGTATATAATAAAAGTATATCACAGTCAGGGGCTAACCATCAGTGGTGGATAACTGAACCCTGATCCCATATTTTTTTAAATAGTAAAGCGGCTTTAGGAGAGGGAATTAGGAGGAGAGGGGAAGGCACTCAACCCCTTTCCCACTTTTCCTGTGCTCCATATCAGCCCCTGGTGGCTTCCCTCCTACCCACCCACCCCCAATAAATTCACACAAGAAAATCTGCCAGAGGATACATTTTGAGTGGGGAACTGGGAGGCTAGGGAGAGGCTTTAGCTCACTGGTCCCCAAAGTGGGCAATGATTCAGGTGGGCGGTAGGAGTCTTAGGTGCAGTTGGGGGGCGTTGAATAAAAATGGGTGGGGGGGGTGGAGGCATAAAGAAAGAAGAGTCCAAAACCTATCTAAAGCAACTTTTCCCTGCTTTCTCCTGGTCTTCTAGGGTTGCCGAGTCTGGGTTGGAAAATACCTGGGCACTTTGGGGGTGGAGCCAGGAGAAGGTGGGGTTTGGGGAGGGGCCGGGCCTCTGCATGGTACAATGCCATAGAGTCCACCCTTCAAAGCAGCCATTTTCTCCAGGGGAGCTGATCTCTGTCAGCTGGGGATCAGCTGTAAAAGCGGGAGATCCCCAGGCCCCACCTGGAGGCTGGCAACCCTGTGGTCTTCCCTGGGATCAGGGAGGGAAGGGGAGAGGGGTCCCCAAATGCATGTGCACCCTTGTAAGGCTGGTGTTGCTGCTGGGCTCTTGTGTGGTGGCTGCTGCTGGCCTCTGGCTTCATGCCTTCAGCTGCTGCTGCTGCTGCTGCTCTGGGCCTGCCTTGACCTGCCTGGCTGCGTGGATCGTGGTGGACTCTACCTGCATCTTTTTGTCCACTTCTTGAAGGTAGATTTCCCGGGGGGCAGGGGGGGGCTGAGTAATTTTTCCCCTGGAAAGGGGGCAGTAGGCCAAATAACTTTTGGGAACCTCTGCTTTAGCGGCACAGCCCATTTCTTCTGCTTTTCTGTTCCTAATTTCTTGCCCTTGTATTACGAGAGACGAATGAGGGATGTCTGGTGTGCTGCTGTCACTTGATGGACTCAGCGAAGCTGTCTTTTATGCTTACTCGAGCTCCTTGTAGTACTTTTGCCGCAAGAAGTGACCTTGAATCTGATTTGAGCACAACTGGGAGCCAGGGGAAGCTGCCGCCTTTTCTCTTCTAGAATAGTTTCTGGTTTAAAGCCCAGGTGGAAATGATAAAAGTGCACAGGACCAGTTCTCTGCTGTGTCGCTCTTTGCTCATCTGTTCCAGCGGGCATGCGAGGTTGCCATGAATCATCTCTTTTTCATGCATCGTTTCTCCTCCGCTGGAATCCCCTGCTGAGGTTGAAAGTGTACAAATGCTGATGTAGGATTAATTGTAGCTTCTGAAGTATTTGTCATTCCCCCCCCCCCCCTTTCCTCGTTTCTCTCTTCAGGGCGCTTTCAGCATCTTGGCCGGCTGCCTTCTGGGTGGCTTGGTGTTCTGTGAGCAGCGCATAACAGCCTCCATCAATTAGAATTAATTTTACATTACAGGAGTGGACTTAATGTACCCTGCATTTGCTTGCAGATCTGAACTCACGTTGTTTTCCTTTATTAGATTTTGGACTCTGTCAATACCAGCATTTTCCATCTGGAAGTTTCCCTTTGCAAGTGCATGCTGGGGAATTTGGATGGGCGGCCTCTTGATCATGCTTAGCAGTGGAACGCGCGGGCTCTTTCTGTATGCCTCTGGCTTTTTAACTTATACGCCCAAAGCCTGGACAATGCAAATACATCAGAACAATTTAAATACTAACATTTCTGAACACTTTCCATCTCCATGTATTTGAGGACGTGTACGAACACACGAAAGCTCAGACCTTGAGAAAAACTTTGTTGGTCTTAAAGGTGCCACTGGACTTGAATTTCGTTCTATTTCTAAACACAGGGAACCAGAAGTAGCAGTAGAAGAGAAAAAAGATTTTAACAACAAATGTACACCAGTTTGGTGTCGTGGTTAAGTGCTCGGAGTCTAATTTGAGAGAACTTGGTTTGATTCCCCACTCCTCCACTTGCTGCTGCTGGATGACCTTGGGCAAGCCATTGATCTGTCAGAGCTGTTCTCTCAAGGACAGTTCTGGAACAAGCTCTCTCAGCCCCACCTACCTCACAGGGTGTCTGTTGTGGGGAGGGGAAGGGAAAGGAGTTTGTAAGCCGCTCTGAGACTCTTAAGTGAAGGGTGGGGTGTAAATCCAACCTCCTCCTCCTCCTTCTATATGATGGGCTTTGGTATGCTTTTGTGCCTTGGGTTGATTGTTTTAAGTTATTAATTTAACGTTGTAAGACATCTCATAGAGTTTCCGAAGAGGTGGTTGGATCTCCACTACTTCTTTCTAGCTGAAGGCAGCCACTAGAGCAGGAACAGGGGCCAAACAAGTAGGGCTCGTGTCCTAGAGATACGGGAGTTGAGGCTCCAGCTGTATCTGCGTTGCAGTCCTGCCACCCAAGGGGCAGCCTTAAAATGGGAGTGGAAAGTTCAGAATGCTCTTCTGCCTCCCACCCCAGCCATACTCCAGGATTAGCCTCCCATTAAGTCAAGGCGGGCAGTAGGTTTCTGTCAGCGGCTGGCAAAGAGGTCTCCTTAACTGTGTTGGGACGGGAATGGCCGTGCAGCCGGTGAGTGTGCCTGGCCTCCATTGATCTTGCAGTTGTCCGTGCCAGCTACACTTTTACTTGGCACGCATGTGCCCCAGAGATCAGATGTCTGGAAACAGTACATCCTGTTTCTTCACTGGGAGCCATGTGGATGTACCCGTAGAAGAATATGGGGGTAGTTTTCATTGTTGACATTTTTTTTTAACTTCTCTGGCCCTCTGAACATTCCAGACAGATACTGTTTCATGGGTTTGCACTTATGCAACAGTACATTTTAGTCAGAGATGTTATGTTAGAATGGAGAGAGTTTGAGTCCAGTGGTACCTTTAAGGTGTGCATGCGCATGAAAGCTTGTGCCCAGAATTAAACTTCATTTGTCTTACAGGTGCCGCTGGACTCAAACTTTGTTCTGTTTCTCCAGACCAACATGGCTACCCACCCAAATCTATTAGAATGGAGACAACTCCTCCAGGACTCTCTTTGTATTATTTTAATAACATTTTTATGGTGTGTGTTTCTCTTTGGTAACGACTTAGAAGGGAAGGAAGGGGGTGCAAGCAGGCAGTTTCCTTCACGTCGTCTGAACAAAACATTTGGCATCTTGGTGTCTGTTTTTCCCAAGATGGTAGGATGGATTGGAGGTGAGGTGACAGACTTTAGCTATCATTTGTAGCCCTTTGAGATACTACCAAGCTTCGGAATACACTGGACCAAAGGCATTGCCTTAAAAGCATAATCGCTGACAGAAATAGCAACTGTGCATCTGGCCAAGAGAAGGGCAGATTACAGCCATGGGGCCCGATCAACAGAGTCGACCACATCTGGGTCTCCACTCGTATTCCCTCTGAGCTGAGTTAGTGTGAGTTAGCTCACCGTTTTTTAGCCTCCGGCTCACACATTTGTCTTAGCTCAGGAAGGATGGCTCCGGAGCAACTAATTTATGCAGTAGCCAAATCGCTCACTCACCGCTTTAATGACAGTAGGTTACAAAGTAGAATTTTTGCTCACAGGACTCCACAGCTTAGAGGGTGCGTTGGTCTCCACCCACTTTTGAGGGCTGGGTCTGGAAACAGGAAGAGCTGGTATCAGACCTGGAGCCCTGAAGTAGATGGAGACTCAGATGTGAACCTCCCCCTCCCTCCGGTTAAACAAAACTGCCCACCCCAATTTAGTTCTTTTATGTAATATCTCATGTCCTGTCATCACAGAACCATAGAGTTGGAAGGGACCTCCAGGGTCATCTAGTCCAACCCCCTGCACAATGCCGGAAATTCACAAATGCCTCCCCCCACCCCCAATGACCCCTGCGCCACACCCAGAAGAGGGCAAAAAAAAAAAACCCTCCAGGATCCCCAGCCAAACTGGCCTGGAGAACAATTGCTTCTGACCCCAAAGTGGCGATCAGCATTTCCCTGGCTGTGTAAGAAAGGGCCACAAGAACTGAGCACTGATGCAACCCTTCCTGCCTTCCCTCTCACGATCTGCCTAAGTTCACACAATCAGCGTTACTGTCGGATGGTTCTTGGCTGTCACGATTCTTTGCTTTCCCCCACTTTAGTTCCACATCATTGATTGCTGTTTTTTTTTGGGGGGGGGGGGGGGGGACCTAGAACGTCACAACACAAGACGTCCTGTTATATGCCTTGGAGGCGAAAAGGGGTATAGATGCGCAGCTTCTGTTTTTAGTGACAGCTACATGTTTAGGGCAATGGCTAATACCCACTTGGCCCTCCCTCTACTGCCTCTCCCACAATGATGGATCTGTAATTACAGACTTCATGATATTATCGTGGTAATAGAGATGGCCAAAAGCCATGGGAAGACATGAGATACGGCCGGGGCTGAAAGCTTTACTTGATTAATGGGTGCAATTACTTCGTTTTGATGCGTTTAGATTTATAATGCACCCATACCAATGCAGGCTGAGGCAGGGAATGACCTTATACAAACAAAGTGGAAGCATTATAAAGCAATAATATTTTTTAAAGTATAGATGCTGTGTGCTGCGTGTCATGCTGGGCCTTTGGTCCATTAGGGTTGCCAGGCCTGGAGACTTTGGGGGTGGATCCGGGAGAGGGCGGGGTTTGGGGAGGGGAGGGGCCTCAGCATGGTACAATGCCATAGAGTCTTCCCTTCAAGGCAGCCATTTTCTCCAGAGGAGCTGATCTCTGTCAGCTGGAGATCAATTGTAAAAGCGGGAGATCTCCAGGTCTCATATGGAGGCTGGCAACCCTATGGTCCATGAAAGCTTATGCCGCAATAAACATGTTAGTCTTGTAAGGATTCTGCCCCTTCGTCAGCAGTGATCATTAGAAGTAGCAGGGGTACGTACCTTCAGCCCTCTGAAACAATTATCATCTCTCGCCTGCCTTTGAATATGTGCTTGGATTGCTTCTCCGAGCATTTGGCGACTACCGTTGACTTGAAAAGTTCATTCTGCTTTTTTTAACCGTGTGTGTGTGTGTTCTCTTTTTTGGACGCTGATCAAGAGGCAGTTGATCTTTTTGGTGTGATTGGCCATCTGGAGAATGCACATTTTTTTTCCTGGTTTGGAAAGCAGGAGGAATTATAATTGGGGCCACTCGTCATTTGCACAAAACCTGGTATTTGGTGCAGTGGTTAAGAGCGTGGGACTCTAATCTGGGAGAACCGTGTTTGATTCCCCACGCCTCCACACTCAGCTGCTGGATGACCTTGGGCAAGCCATAGTTCTGTCAGAGCTGTTCTTGAAAGAACAGTTTCTGTCAGAGCTCTCTCAGCCCCACGTACCTGTTTGGGGGAAGGGAAAGGAGTTTGTAAACTGCTCTGAGTGAAGGGCAGGGTATAAATCCAGTCTCTTTGTCTCTTCTTCTTCTTCTATCTCAAACAGATAAATTTTTAAAAGTAAGTTATTTCATTTTGTTTGATAGTAAGCACAATCCAGGTAAAATTAGGCAAGATCGGGCATTTAAGCTGGCACTTCAGTGCCATTAATTTCAAATGTGGACCATAGCCTAATTTATGTATTGCATACAAACGCATGTTAGAGAACTTCAACGTTACAACGTTGGCAAGGGTGAGCATGCATTTGGGTACCGCTCTGGAGAGAAAAGCCTCTGGAGGAGGAATCATTTTAAGGGGGGAAATAATGGAGGGAAGAGATTTCTCCCCCCTACTTTTCCCCATGCTAAATTCCCCTCCATTCCCAGCCACAGGGCTCTTGACATTATCCCAGTGCCTGGATGTGGTAATCCAGTGGCTAAGGGGAGCTGGCTGAAGCTGAATCCATCCAAGACGGAGGTCATGTGGCTGAGAAAGACTGAGCTGCTCGCTGGAAGGTCACTTCCAAGACACGATGGTGTCCAGTTGACAGCTGCAGTCTCTGTGAAGAGCCTCGGGGTGTGGTTGGATTCTGGGCTATCATTGGATAAACACGTGTCCATGGTAGCAAGGTCAGTTTTTTTTTCACCTGTACCAGGCTTGCCATCTGGCTCCTTATTTGTGTGGGTCAGACCTTGCCACACTGATCCATGCAGCGGTCACCTCCAGATTGGACTACTACAATTCACTCTTCGTAGGGCTACCCTTGAAAATGCTTTGGAAACTGCTGGTGATCCGGAATTCCAGGTTACTGACTGGAACATCATGGTCAGCTCATATTACTCCAATTCTGTGGCAGCTGCACTGGCTACCAATTAGTCTTCAGATGCAATGCAAAGGTGTTGGTTTTAACCTTTAAAGCCCGTAATGGTTTGGGACCCTCATACCTACAGGACCGCCTCTCCTGTTACAACCTTCCATGCCCCCTTTGGTCATCGTCTAGGGGCCTCTTGCAGGTGCCTGGCCCCAGGAGGGCTCGGTTAGCTGTCACTAGGGGAAGGGCCTTCTCAGTTGTGGCCTCTACCCTGTGCAATGGACTCTTGGGTGACACCCGTGCCCTGCTGGGCTTGCTTAGTTTCTGCAGGGCTTGCAAAGCTGAATTGTTTAGGTTGGCCTTTGGAGGGTAAATAACCACGTTTGGGCTGTTTTAACCATGGTATGGTACAGCCACAATTTTTAGTATTTTAATGTTAATATTTTACCCTATTGGTTTTAATGTTGTAAGTCGCCACGGGACGCTTTAGGCGAGTGGTGAATTAAAAAGTCAAATGAATAAAGTAGCTCCTTCATTTTAAAAAGTGGAGTTTCTGGCTTCTTACATGTGTGCATTCCATGGTACAGCCATGTTTAGTGTAGTGGTTAAGTGCACGGACTCTAATCTGGGAGAACCGGGTTTGATTCCCCACTCCTCCACTTGCACCTGGCTGGATGACCTTGGGCAAGCCATAGCTCTGTACCAGCTGTTCTCTCAAGGACAGCTTGGGAAAGAGCTCTCTCAGCCCCACCTACCTCCCAGGGTGTCTGTTGTGGGGAGGGGGAGGGAAAAGGAGTTTGTAAGCCGCTCTGAGACTCCCTTGGGGAGTGGAGGGCGGGGTATAAATCCAATCTCTTCTTCTTCTTCTTCTTCCCATTGACCCGTCATTTACCAAATCTCTCTCTTGCTGCTACCACATGTCTCTTTGAGGGGGGAAACATCTCTCTGCTGCGAAGAAATGCAGAGGCAGTTCTGCAAATTAAGTCACTTCAGATATTTCGAGGATTTGCATGATTATTTTGTTGTTGTTGTTGTTGTTGAGCATGGAAATAAGCCTCGTTTGGCCACAAGTTGCGACTCCTTGTTATTGCTCTTTCACGCAAGCAGCCGTTCTTGAAGAGGGGCATTGTCTTGTTATATCCTTCTGGGGGCCTCCCCTCCCCTTCTGTACACTCTGCCCATCCTCACAACAAGTAAATCAGCCAGTATCATCATGCCCCTGTATAAATCGATGGTGCAACCTCATTTGGAGTGCTGTGTACAGTTCTGGCCGCCACACCTTAAAAAAGATATTATAGCATTGGGAAAAGTGCAGAAAAGGGCAACTAGAATGATAAAAGGTTTGGAACACTTTCCCTATGAAGAAAGGTTGAAGCGCTTGGGGCTCTTTAGCTTGGAGAAACGACGGCTGAGGGGTGACATGACTGTGGTTTATAAGATTATGCATGGGATAGAGCAGGTAGAAGTCCTTTTCTCCCTTTCTCACAATACAAGAACTCGTGGGCACTCCATGAAATTGCTGAGCAGTTGGGTTAGAATAGATGAAAGGAAGTACTTCTTCACTCAAAGAGTGATTTACACACGGAATTCACTACCCCAGGAGGTGGTGGCAGCTACAAACATGGACAACTTCAAGAGGGAATTAGATAAATATATAAAGCAGAGGTCCATCAGTGGCTGTTAGCCACAAGGTATAGATAGGAACTCTGAGGCAAGTGGTACACTTTATTCTTGGTGCTTTGGGGGGGGGGGACAGTGGGAGGGCTTCTAGTGTCCTGGCCCCACTGATGGACCTCCTGGTGGCACCCGGTGTTTTTGGCCACCGTGTGACAGTGTGTTGGACTGGATGGGCCATTGGCCTGATTCAACATTGGCTTCTCTTATTTTCTTTTAAGGGAATTGGATAAACATATGGAGCAGAGGTCCATCAGTAGCTATTAGCCACCAGGTATAGGTAGGAACTCTCAGAGAGCCAGTTTGGTGTAGTGGTTAAGTGCGCGGACGCTAATCTGGGAGAACCGGGTTTGATTCCCCACTCCTCCACTTGCACCTGGCTGGATGACCTTGGGCAAGCCATAGCTCTGTACCAGCTGTTCCCTCAAGGACAGCTTGGGAAAGAGCTCTCTCAGCCCCACCTACCTCACAGGGTGTCTGTTGTGGGGAGGGGAAGAGAAAGGGAGTTCGTACGCCGCTCTGAGACTCCCTTGGGGAGCAGAGGGTGGGGTATAAATCCAATCTCTTCTTCTTCTTCTTCTTCTTCTTCAGTCTGGGGCGAGTGATGCACTGTATTCTTGGTGCTTGAGGTGAGGGCAACAGTGGGAGGGCTTCTAGTGTCCTGGCCCCACTGCTGGACCTCCTGAGGGCAGCTGGTCTTTGTGGCCACTGAGTGACACAGAGTGTTGGACTGGATGGGCCACTGGCCTGATCCAACATTGGCTTCTCTTATGTTCTTATGTTAGTTTGGGCTGCCGGGGCTCTGCCGATATTGTCCCTGGTTTCCCGCTCACCAAAAAAGAGGCCAGTCATACTCATAGATAGCACCAGACCGGGATGCCAATCCTAGATCCATGAGCATCTGCTATTTTTATTTTATTTGTGTGTGTGGAGAAATACAGCAAGGTCTGGGCCAACGGTTTGCTATCCTAACAGCTGGCAGGACTCCTGTCCTCAAGAGGTCCTTCAGCAGCATAGCGCTGTGTAAGAGAGCCATCTGTTCTGAACAACCTGCAAAAGAGCAGTCCCTTTGGTGCTGTTTTTAACAAGCTACCTCTCACTCCGTCTCTTGCTCGTTTTACATACCTGCCCCTCTCTTCCTATCCCCTGACTCTTCCGCTGCACACGGTCCAGGCTGATTTCCATTGTCCACATGCGCCCCCCGCCTTCTGCCTTGGACCAGTGCTGGGAGAATTGGCCAGGCAGGCCAAGATAGAACAGATAATACCTGCAGCGGTTGTGGGTGTCATGCAACAGTTGCACTTCTGACAAGCCTTTTGTGACTGTTGTAAAGACCCTTGACCCTGATTGTAAGCCACTTTGGGATAAGGGGCAGCCTCCACAGTGTGACTGATTTCCCACAAGGCGCTGGTCCGGTGTTGTTCTTCCCTTGCACCGATTGCGTGCTTGAATTTCCCACTATTTGCCCCGCCCACGGCTTCGGCTGAATTTCCCTGCAGCTTCAGTGATCCTGTTTTTTGAGGATCACTGAAGCCATGGGGGATTTGGGCGAAGCCACAGGTCAAAATACGGCGAGGAGCAAATAGTGGGAAATTCAAGCTCACAATCAGGGCAAAGGGAAGAACAATGCCGGAGCAGCGCCTTGTGGGAAACTGGTCTGTGAGAAGTCGCTGCCCGCACTTTGGCTGATTGGTGGCGTCTCCCAACGGTTGGATGGGTGGGGCATGGAGACCCCAACATGCACTGTGCTTCTCTCAGACCATTTCCGCAGTAGTGAAATTCCCCACATCAATATTTGTAAAACTGCACATCATGTGAAACTTCCCGCAGTAGGTTTTTCCTCATCAGGCGCAGACCTGAAGTTTTCTCCCTTTTACCCCGCGTTTTCAGAATTCCCAGTTTTAGCGAGTTTCGAAAACATGGGGTGAGGAAAACCCTACTGTGGAAATTTTCACATAACGCAGTTTTAAAAACGTCACTACTTCGGAAATGGTCTGAGAGACTGCTGTCTTCCCCAGATGCAGAGATCTTGACAGTGGGAGTGTGCAAATTGTAGTGCTGCCATCGAGAGGGCTTCGGGGAGGCCATGGCGCTGAGCCCCCTTGGCAATGAGAAAAAGAGGAACCGGATGTGCTCAGATCCTTTCTCCTCTCCGGCCACACGGGCAGCAGCCCAGGCTCAAAGCAACTGAGGGGATGGGGATGGGACCAGTGCTCCCTCTAAGCCGTGGAGTCTTGTGAGCAAAAATTCTACTTTGTGAGCTACTGGCATTAGAGTTGTGAGCGAGCAATTTGGCTGCTGCAGAAATCAGTTTGCTCTGGAGCCCTCCTTCCTGAGCTAAAGCAAAAATGTGTGAGCCGGAGGCTAAAAAACTGTGATCTAGCTCACACTTAGAGGGAACACTGGCTGGGACCCCGTCTTCCATAGGAGGGAGCCAAAGCCTGTCTAGCCCAACCAGCCCTGGCAGGGCTAGGGCATCCAAGCACTGGCTTCACCAACACGATCCTTTCCAACTTGAAGTACAAAAACCAATCTATCTGTACTTTACTCTGCTTCTGACAGCACACTGGAGAGTTATCTGATTTTGTCCTCCAGGTAAGCCTGCAGAATCCTTCAAGACCTCCAGAAGGAGTGGGGTTCACAGTCCAGCACTATCTGCTGTACCGTACTGGCTCTCACTGTCAAAATCTGACCACCAAAATAAAGCCTGTTGACTACAGAATATTTCTCCTTTTTTTGCCATCAAGTCAAGCTGATTTCTGGCGACCCCTAGTGGGGTTCGAAGGCAAGGGACATTTTAGAGGTGGCTTGCCATTGCCTGCCTCTGCGTCATGACCCTGGTATTCCTTGGAGGTCTCCCATCCAAATGCTAGCCAGGGCTGGCCCTCCTTAGCTTCCGAGATCTGAAGAGATCGGCTTACCTGGGCTATCCAGGTCAGGGTGACTAGAGAATGTTTCTTTATGAAGAAACGTTATTGTGCACCCACCTCTGCGTGCATGCTTTCCTCCTAGTCAGAGATGGAGATTGTCTGCCTTTGGGTGTGTGTGTGTGTGGGTCCAGGGTTCCGAGCAACCCATCCCTGGTGCCTTGCCTTCTTTGCACCAGCATTGTGTTTCTGCCTCCAGCCAGGGACAGACCTCTGTTCTTCAAGGGCATCCCCTGAGCTATAGTAACACCTCTGCCGTCTGCTGAGCCCAAGGGGAGACTCTGACAACCAGGCCTTCTAATACTTACTGGGAGGGGCTGTGGCTCAGTGGCAGAGCATCTGCTCGGCATACAAAAGATCCCAGGTTCAATCCCCGGCATCTCCAGTTAAAGGGGCCAGGCGGTAGATGGTGTGAAAGACCACTACCCAAGACCACTGAGTGTGTGAATAGGCAGTACTGCTCTAGATAGACCAGTGGTCTGATTAAGTATGAAGCAGATTCATGTATTGGGGAAAGGCTGTGGCTCGGTGGTAAAGCATCTGCTTGGCACACAGAGGGTTGCAGGTTCAATCCCTGACCTCTCCAGGTAAAAGGGTCAGGTAGCAGGTGGTGTGAAGTGGTGGAGAGCTGCTGCCAGTCTGAGTAGACAGCACTGATCTTGATGGACTGAGGATCTGATTCAATAGAAGGCAGCTTCATGTGACCCATGCCCAGATCTCACTCTTCATTCTGAGTACCTGGTCACTAGAGGGGATTCCCTCCCCTGCAGATCCAAGCTCCTAATACCTGGTCCTCTTCCTTCCTTCCTTCCTTCCTTCCTTCCTTCCTTCCTTCCTTCCCTCCTTCCTCCCTCCCTCCTTCCCTCCCTCCCTCCCTCCCGCCTTCCTCTGCCTCCCTGCCTGCTTGCTTGCCTCTGTTGATCTTCAGGTGAGGTTTTTGGAAGCTGACCTCTTGCCTGCATTGGCCTAAGTCACCTCCAGCTTTCAGACATTTGGCTGAGGTTTATGGAACTTCTTACTTCCCCTGGGCCATGCTGCTTTCCTCTGGTCCCATTGGACCCATGTCCAGCTTCCCTTCAGCCCCAGTACCAGAGCCCGGGACCAGGCTCCTTCCAGACTCTGACCTTCTTAGTGTGCATCTGCATCTCAGTGCAGTTTTGTCCCTTTCTCTGTCCACTGCCCTGACTCTTGAACCAGATGTGCTGGCACAGATCTGCAGTAGCAACACAGACATTTCCCCCCCTCTGGGCTGTGAACTTGACTTCTGCCTTACAGATAGTTTGGCCCAGGCTGGCCTTGCTAAGGGTTTTGTCTGTGACAAGGACGGGACAGGCTGAGCCCTCAAGACAATAAAGGAATACCACGTCATTTGAAAATAAAATTGACGACCTACTGAGAAAGCCCAGCATTTGTTTAAAGAACATGACTTTGGTGACTTATAGGCATCAACCAGGACCTTGAACTGAATCGAGAACCTAATGGGTAATCAATGGAGTAACTATAGAATGGGCGTAATAAGCCACTCCATGTAGCTCCTGGTAGTAATTGAGTTGCAGTATTCTGTACCAGCTCATGTTTCTGAGTTGTATTCGAGGGTAGTCCCATGTACAGTGTGTTACAGTAGTCCAGCCTTGTGGTTACCGTGGCATGGATTCATGTGGCCAGGTCAGCTAAGTCAGCGTAGGGAGTCATCCTCCATACTAAAATGTACTAAGATCTGTTCATGGGTTCGGGTTTAATTCATTTCAAGTTCCTTTCTTTTTTAATTTTATTATACAAACTGGTTTTTTTCTACAAACAGACTATGCAATCATATGTAGAAAAATTGTTATTCATTTTAATTCTAATACAGCCAACAACAGTACTGTAGTCACAGTAGATATAATATGTGTGATTCAACACAATGCCTTGGTTGTCAATTATTCCAGTATGCTATAAAAGGAATTCCAGGCATCATAAAACATTTAAAAAAACAACATTATTTTCAGTTCAGCATCCTCTTTTGTTATTGTTCAAGAATAATCTGTGTTCATTTCAAACTTCTGTTACTGGACTAGTTAGTAGGACTTTTCCAGGTTTTAGCTGGGTCATTTCTGAGACCCTGTTTAGCCCTTTCACTGAGTTCAGTCCCAGTTGGCTCAAAGTGACCTCCTTCTATTCAGTCCACCTTTAAATACATAACAATGACATATATTCTAATCAGATTATTTTTAGAGGATGCGTGTTTTGACTCAAATGGTGTGCTCCGATCTCATTTGTGGCCGCCGGTGACATCATTTGATTTGCTATCAGTGCTAATGATTTACGTGCCAGGCAGAAACCCTGACCAAAGCTAGCCTAAAAAAAAAAAAATCCATTGGATTGCTGATGTAATTGCGTTACTATGGAAACAGACGTTGGAGCTTAAGGCTGACTGTATCCATAACATGATGCTAGCAGGACAAGTAAAGCCAAAGAGTATGGATGCCAATAAACCTTAAAAGGAGATTAATATGGTCGCTAGAAGAGCAAGCGGGAAACCTCCTTTCCCAACCCTATAATTTTTTTAAGGAATAGGCTGCATAATGTAAAACTGCACTGGAGGCTCCTGCTGGTTTGTGAACTGATAAGTGGTAAAAAAAAAAAGGTTGATGAACAAAACCACGCTTAACTTGTCTCTCGAAACGTGCTTTTGTGTTATATGTTTTTCTTAGGGCATCTGGTCTGTCCCCCTCATGGGGTGGGCGGCAGTATAAAAAATACAGCCGAAAGCAAAACAAACAGGCCTTGCAACCTGCCTTAAAGAGCCTCGAGGCCAGGCCACATCTGATTTCATGTGTCTGACCTGTTCGCATGTAAGAGGCTGGTTCTGTTTTAACAGGGAATGGAGTGTTGGGGAAAGGGGTGCTGAACACTTCCTTGCCTTACCTTCTCTTAGCCTTTGGCTTGCAGGCACTCAGTTGTTCTCGAACAAGGTAGCTGGAAAGGTGGCAAGAGCCAGTTTGGTGTAGAGGTTAAGTGTGTGGACTTTCATCTGGGAGAACCGGGTTTGATTCCCCACTCATCCACTTGCAGCTGCTGGATGACCTTGGATAAGCCATAGTTCTGTCAGAGCCATTCTCTCAAGGACAGTTCTGGAAAGAGCTCTCTCAGCCCCACCTACCTCCCAGGGTGTCTGTTGTGGGAAGGGGAAGGGGAAGGGAAAGGAGTTTGAAAGCCGTCCTGAGACTCCGGGTGAAGGGCGGGGCATAAATCC
The DNA here is from genome assembly GCA_029233225.1 of Lepidodactylus listeri. Classification (NCBI taxonomy): domain Eukaryota; kingdom Metazoa; phylum Chordata; class Lepidosauria; order Squamata; family Gekkonidae; genus Lepidodactylus; species Lepidodactylus listeri. The sequence goes on along the minus strand of JARCFY010000013.1, from coordinate 6,723,030 downwards.
AATCTCTTCTTCTTCTTCTTCTTCTTCGGGTGGGAGAAGGGTCCAGCACCCTTCTCCCATGCCTTCTGATTACATTGCAAGTAAAAGCCCCCCCCCTTATGTGTAAATGCTCCAGACGCAGGAAAAACTGTTCATCAGGCCTAGTTTTGTCTTCTGGCCTCATTTATCGCGCACATAGCTTTTGGGTGGATTCAGATGGGTAGCGGAGTTGGTCCGAAGCAACAGAACAAGGTTTGAGTCCAGCAGCACTTTTAAGACCAACAAAGTTTAATTCTGGGGTGTAAGCTTTCATGTGCACGCTCACTTTATCAGACACACTAAAACAAGACTTCCTTCTGTCAAGGAACTTAGGGCTGCGTTCTTCAAATTTACCCCTTTATAGCCTCACAGTGACTTGTTGGTGGAAGTGAACAAGAAAGAAGTGAGTTTGGGGAGGGCCATTCAGCGGCAGGGCATCTGCTCCCAGGTTCAACTCCCAGCATCTCCCATTTAAAAGGCTCACACAATAGGTGATGTGAAAGACCTTGATCCTGGAGGGCTACAGCCAGTCAGACTAAATAATACCAAGGCATGATAGACCAAGGTCCACTTTTAGATGTGTTAAAGATTAAACATTTTAAAAGTTCTTTTTTATTCTAAGATCATTGTTGTGATTTAATTTTTTTATACCCCATAACATTTGCAGTAATGTTGTCAAAACAGGCCAGTCCCCGCTTTTAAAAAAATAAATAAAGGGATTTGTGCCTTTAGCATTCATCTCTAGTGCCCGTCTCATTCCTATTCCACGTATACAGCCAGTATACGTGGAATATATATACAGTATTCCACGTATACAGCCAGTGAATTGGGCAGAAATTATTCTGAAGGATAATTGCATGGGCAGAGTGCCCCCCCCACCCCAGCCTACCTAACTGATTTCTCTGCTTGCTGATTCTGGGACACTTCAAGTCCTGGTTGACGGCCAGATGCAAAACACCTGGCCTTGTAAATAAACGTCTGCATATCCCCATCAGAATGCAGCCAATGCTGCAAACAGATTGCCTAATGAACGGCGTGTCAAGATTGCATGATCCAAAAAGAATTGGTTAATGGTACCCTGCTCTGACTCATGCCTTTGGGGCGGGAAAGGCAGCCCAGCTAAAAAGCTGGTGCTCTTGTGTACTTGCTCATGTACACGCCACTTGCTGCAGTACACACAGGAGGTTGTTATCCCGAGGTCTTGTGCAGGAAAGATTCACTTCGAGCCAGCTGTGCTTTAGTCACAGGTAATTCTGCCAATAACTCAGCTCGGCTCTGCTTTTAGGGTTTTGCTTTAATTAAAGCTCCCAGCAAAGGCAACTGCAAGCCCCAGCCATCTGTCATTGTCCCATTTATTTGTTGCTCTTAGATGCTGGAGCTCACAAGTGTTTGCTGTTGCAATAGGAATGCACAGTAATCAGGCTTGGGGTTGATTGTCGGGCATTCCCTTTTGCTCATGCCAGCATTTCTGACAGGGTGATTCTGCATCTTGCATTCGCCCCACATTTTCTCAGCAGGGAGGGAAAAGGGCAGCTCAAAACCACATTCAAATACCCCAGGCCAATGCCATACTGACTGTAAAGTCCCCCCTGAATGGCCATAAATCTATGAAGAAGGTACAGTAAAACCCAATGATCAAAGGAAGTGAAAGTGGCATGGAGTGTGGCAGCTACCATAGAATCCGATGGTCAAAGGAAGTGAAAGCAGCATGCAATTCAGAGGGGAATTTCTGTTCCATCGTGGGTAAACGTAGGGAAAAGCCAACACAGAATCAGCCACAGTCGCAAGATACTGAGCGTCCATCCTCCCGGAACGGAGGCAATTCTGCAGCTATAAATCGGAGAGGAGAACCTATGTCAGTCCATGATAGCTTTCCACTGGTCTGGCCTTCAGCTTCGGAAGTGATGTGATACGATCCATGTGTCTTATGATTCTGCTGCACATAGAGGTCAGCTGCAGGGCGACAGAAGAATTTGTACAGAACAAAAGACCAGACTCTTAGGTTTAAAAAGCTGCTCCAGAATTTCCAACGAAGTTCCAACCCAGAGATTGCTTGGAAATTTAACTGGTGAGAATGTCAGTTACAGTAGGCAAACCTTCTTAGGAGTTGCCAAGCACTGTCTACTGTCCTCTGAAATGTGCAACTTCAGATGAACGTTGGGTTTGTTCCAGGGCTCACTGCATGTTCATGTGAGGCAGAGGTCTCCAGGTCTGAGCACGGTCCTATAGGAACTGAAAATATACCTAGAAGTCTTCTCAGAATCCTTCGGAACACTCAAGAGCTCATTGGCAGAGGTGCAGTGCTACAAGAAGCAGTTGTGGCTCCATAGTAAGCTACCTCCTTTAGCACAAAGAAGGTCTCTGGAATTCCCAGTCGAAGCATCTGTTATGGACCCTGGCCAGGGGCACCATAGATTCTCAGAAGCTCCCAAAGAAATGACACAAGAGATCCAGGTTTACTTACAAGGAGATCTTTAATAATGCGTCAGAGTTACAGGAAATGCAAAGTAAGCTTCTTTCAGCTGGCCTCGAGAGTGCTGCACACGCATGACAAAACTTAGCCAGACCTCGAGACTCAGTGCGTGACTAAAACTAACATCTTATACCCTAAATGCTGGCTGCGAGTCAAAGAATGATTAATTAAGCTATTCCAAACACTTGAGTGAGCCAGGCTACCTACCCGGCTTCTGGGGGGGGACACAATCCAGGCCTTGAAGATAAGTGCTGCTAATAAGCATGATGTTATGTTCTTGAAAAAGTTCAATAAAAATATATTAAAGAAAAGAAAAGAAAGTTCGCCTGAGAGCAGCTGACAGGGACCTCTCCCAAGACTCAGAACAGCTAAGCACCAGCAGGGAGCAAAGATGGAGTCACCCAGGCCAATAAGCATCTCAGGAAAAGGGTTTGGGGGAACTCCTTTCTCTGCTTGGGACCCTCGGCAGCCGCTGCCAGAGAGTGGATGATACCTGAGCTGCATGGACCCCAAGTTTTCCATGTTCATATATAAGTCAATATGGAAAGGGTTCCCTAAAGTTGGAAAAGCGTTTTGGTTTTCTGAAGCCAGAAAGTTTGAAGATGCCTGGGCTAGCGAATGGAGGCCATAAGGGGCTGGAACAAGACTCCCGGTGTTTCTGTGATATGGAAATGGGGGGGGGGGGTGTTGCCTAAAGAGCAAGCATGGTGTAGTAATTAGAGCGTATAACTAGGATCTACGAGACCCAGGTCAAATCCCTGTTCTGTCAGAGAACCTCGCTGGGTGGCCTCAGGGCCAGTCACACACACTCGGCCTAGCCTACCTTACAAGATTGTTGTGAGGATGAAGAAGAAGAAGAGAAGAGATTGGATTTATATCCCACCCTTCACTTGGAGTCTCAGAGCGACTTACAAACTCTTCTCCCTTTTCCTCCCCACAACAGACACCCTGTGATGTAGGTGGGGCTGAGAGAGTTCTTTCAAGAACAGCTCTGACAGAACTATGGCTTGCCCAAGGTCATCCAGCAGCTGCATGTGGAGGAGTGGGGAATCAAACCCGGTTCTCCCAGATTAGAGTCCACACACTTAACCACTGTGTGGTCTTGGGTGGGGAGAAAAATGAGGTATAGATATCAAAACGAATAAAGACCTTGTGACCTCGCCTTCACATGGCTGGTTGACGGATATGGTCTGGGGGATTCTGTATTTGGAACAATTCCGAGGCGTATGGAGGCCCAGTTTGGATAAGGACTACAGCATGCGGGAAGAGGGAGCTTAAATCTCCACCTCCTTTTTCTATCAGAAAGCTGCTATTTGCCCTGATGGGGAACTTCTGTGTACTCCTCAGGACATACAGTGTTTCCTAATGGGGCAAGCAGTGGCTCGTGGGGCACTTTCAGTGCAGGAACATGGTGTGGGGGAGAGGCTTAATCCTCCCCTGCCTGCATGTCGTGGTCCATAAGAACATAAGAGAAGCCAATGTTGGATCAGGTGGCCCATCCAGTCCAACACTCTGTGTCACTCAGTGGCCAAAAACACCAGGTGCCACCAGGAGGTCCAGCAGTGGGGCCAGGACACCAGAAGTCCTCCCACAGTTGCCCCCCCTCCCCAGCACCAAGAATACGGAGCATCACTTGCCCCAGACCAAGAGTTCCCATCTATACCTTGTGGCTAATAGCCACTGGTGGACCTCTGCTCCATATGTTTATCTAATCCCCTCTTGAAGCTGTCCACACTTGTAGCCGCCGCCACCTCCTGGGGCAGTGAATTCCATGTGTTGATCACTCTTTGGCTGAAGAGGTACTTCCTTTTATCCGTTCTAACCCAGCTCAGCAATTTCATGGAGTGCCCACGAGTTCTTGTATTGTGAGAAAGGGAGAAAAGTACTTCTTTCTCTACCTGCTCTATCCCATGCATAATCTTATAAACCTCGATCATGTCACCCCTCAGCTGTCGTTTCTCCAAGCTAAAGAGCCCCAAGCGCTTCAACCTTTCTTCATAAGGAAAGTGTTCTAACCCTTTTATCATTCTAGTTGCCCTTTTCTGCACTTTTCCCAATGCTATAATATCTTTTTTGAGGTGTGGCGACCAGAACTGTACACAGTACTCCAAATGTGGTCGCACCATCAATTTATGCAGGGGCATGATGATACCGACTGATTCCCAGTCGGAAGTGGACCAAGATGCGCCCAGGAATGAAGCTCCAGACGCATCTCTGATTGACAAGAAGAAGAAGAAGAAGAGAAGAGATTGGATTTATACCCCGCCCTCCACTCCCCAAGGGAGTCTCAGAGCGGCTTACAAACTCCTTTTCCCTTCCCCTCCCCACAACAGACACCCTGTGAGGTAGGTGGGGCTGAGAGAGCTCTTTCCCAAGCTGTCCTTAAGGGAACAGCTGGTTCAGAGCTATGGCTTGCCCAAGGTCATCCAGCCAGGTGCAAGTGGAGGAGTGGGGAATCAAACCCGGTTCTCCCAGATTAGAGTCCGCGCACTTAACCACTACACCAAACTGGCTCTCTGATGGGTAACACACAGATTTTATAATGTGTGAATCGGTCTCTTGTGTTTTAGACACCTGTTTTCTGTTGCTTTTTCTCTCTCCCAAAGACAGAGCTGTGTTCTGTAAAATGCACAGATTTCCCTGTTGTAGACAGTAATTCTTCGTACCTTGTCAACTCGCTCACTTATGCTGCCATTACTCTATGATAAAACGCAATGATTACATCTAAATATGTTCAGGTTGGGTAGCCGTGTTCGTCTGAAACAGAAGAACAAATTTTGAGTCAAGCGGCACACAAAAACTTATACCCAGAATAAAACTTCATTGATCTTAAAGGTGCCACAGGACTCAAAACTTTGTTCATATAAATATGTGAGAGGGGACATAACCTAGATTAGACAGTCATGAAGGAAGAAGAAGAAGAAGAAGAGATTGGATTTATACCCCGCCCTCCACTCCCCAAGGGAGTCTCAGAGCGGTTTACAAACTCCTTTCCCTCCCCCTCCCCACAACAGACACCCTGTGAGGTAGGTGGGGCTGAGAGAGCTCTTTCCCAAGCTGTCCTTGAGGGAACAGCTGGTACAGAGCTATGGCTTGCCCAAGGTCATCCAGCAGCTGCAAGTGGAGGAGTGGGGAATCAAACCCGGTTCTCCCAGATTAGAGTCTGCGCACTTAACCACTACACCAAACTGGCTCTGAAACAGGGATGCAGTACTGAACAGCTAGATTCAGGTTGGGTAGCCGTGTTGGTCTGAAGCAGCAGAACAAAGCTTGAGTCCAGCGGCGCACAAAAACTTATACCGAGAATAAAACTTCGTTGGTCTTAAAGGTGCCACGGGACTCAAGACTTTATTCATATAAATATGCGAGAGAGGACATAACCTAGATTAGACAGACATGAAGGAGAAACAAGGATGCAGTATTAAACAGCTAGATTCAGGTCGGGGAGCCATGTCAGTCTGAAGCAGCAGAACAAAGTTTGAGTCCAGCGGCACCTTTAAGACCAGCAAAGTTTTATTTAAGGTATAAGCTTTCGTAGCTGCATGAGTGAGCAGGAAGCTTGGCCTAGTCTCATTAATTTTACAATCCTAGGGGTAGTGTTTTTACCTTCCCGCTGTGTTGTGTGTCCCCAGGTGGTTCCTAAGGATGGAGTCCAGGTAGCTTCAGTCCTGTTTTAAATACAGACTTTTAAGAAGTACATGCTTAAAATGCAGCGTTTGAATATATGCAAAGATGGGCTGCTTTGACATGGAGATTATTCTCTGAGCAGCTCTCATTGCACTCCGCATCTTATCTTTTTTAGCTCTGCAGGGAAGGGGCTAGAATCGAACCCCCTTTCAGTGGAAGCTGAGAGGTAGTACATTTTTCAATAGCTTTTTATAGTTTTGTAGCACTGTAGTGGTCTGTCAATTACTTTTTAAAAAAATCCTGAAAAAAGTCTTCCAGAGGGAGCATTAGCAGCCATTGGGGGGGGGGGGGGGGGGGCGCTGTGGTAAGGAAAATGGCAGTGATGTGGGTGCAACTTACACACACACACAATTTACAGATAGCCAGTTTGGTGTAGTGGTTAAGTGCGCGGACTCTAATCTGGGAGAACCGGGTTTGATTCCCCACTCCTCCATTTGCATCTGCTGGTGTGACCTTGGGCAAGCCATAGTTCTGTCAGAGCTGTTTTCTCAAGGACAGTTCTGGAAAGAGCTCTCTCAGCCCCATCTCCCTCACAGGGTGTCTGTTGGGAGGAGGAGGGGAAAGCGTTTGTAAGCTGCTCTGAGACTCTGGCTGATTTTACACCTCCCCTCTAAAGTAGTTTGACTGCTGTCTTTTCCTGTGCTGATTTCACAGTGGTGTGAAATTTCACTCCAGGGGGTTTAAGTGCACTAAGAAACCACAATTGTTTAAAGCAGAATAAAGCGGTATAATACTAGCTTGACCACAGGAGGGCAATTAGTAGATATGGACATTTCAGTCGCAGCACGGTTTCACACCGCACAGAGGTATGGGCAGGTTTTTTTGGAACTAGAATGATTCCAGCGGGAAAGTCAGATGTAAAATCAGCCTCCTTTAGGTAGTGAAGGGCGGGGTATAAATCCAATCTCCTCTCCTCCACCACCTTCCCATCCACATGGCATCCAGGAAAGACTGCAACAAAGAAGCTGAGGCAGAGGAAAATAATCGGGGGGGGGGGGGGATCAGGCTCTGTCTTTGTTCTTCTTACTGAGTTAATCTCCAAGGGGTCAGAAGAGCTGCGGCTTCACTCTTGTTGCCACCGACAAGAAGGTTGCACACACTCCGATTCTAGAATGCCCTTAACAAGCTGGAGAGCTGACCAGATAAGAGGAAAGTGAAATCCAGCAAGGATGAATGTAAAGCAGTGCAGGAGAGAATAATGAAAGACATTTACTATGTTGGGAAGCGCTTCCTCGGGAAAGTTTGAGGTCATTATATGGGGTAGCAAAATAAGCATGAGTTAATTATGTGCTGCAGTGGCGCGCAAGGTCACAGCCATCTGAAGTTGTGTCAACATGAGCATTGTTTCCAGGAGGTTTGGAAATACTATCTGACGCCGTCCTCCTAATGGAAGTCTTGCCGTCATCGCAATGCAAAGTAGCTCAGCTGGAAATTACGAAGCAAAAGATCGTTCAGATTTGAGTCCAGAGGCACCTGCGAGACCAGCAAGGTTTTCAGGGTATAATGTTTCGAGAGTCAAAAAGATCCATTTCCGGCTGTTTGCTCTCGGAGACTTTGCTCCCCATGAACAGCGGGATGTACCAAATGTAATACTGTCAGGTTCGGGGCTGTTATCCTGATACGAGCCCTGTGCCTCTCATTTACAGTGAACACAGAGTACGGTAGCTATTTAAATACATCTGAGCCATCCGTGGAAACAAAAGCGTGCCAAGCCATTTGTAAGTGTTGTGTAACCTGTATGTCTTTGAAAGGTTGATCTGTAAGCTGTAATCACCAGTCAGTGAGGGAACAATACTTATCATCTGCACTAGGAATCCAAGCTCACACCAAGCTCAGTCATTGCCTCTTGCTCTTGCACAACTCTTGCTGTTCTGTGCTCGAAAGTGGGTTTAGTTGGGAATTGTGTGCATGCACACACGCTCCAACATGACACACTTTTGTGACCTAATCCATTGCAAACAGAAATGTGTCTTCCTCCTTAGGTGGAATCCATGCCACCATTTCCCCAGAGAGCCAGTCTGGTGTAGTGGTTAAGTGCGCGGACTCTAATCTGGGAGAACCGGGTTTGATTCCCCACTCCTCCACTTGCACCTGGCTGGATGACCTTGGGCAAGCCATAGCTCTGGACCAGCTGTTCCCTCAAGGACAGCTTGGGAAAGAGTTCTCTCAGCCCCACCTACCTCACAGGGTGCCTGTTGTGGGGAGGGGAAGGGAAAAGGAGTTTGTAAGCTGCTCTGAGACTCTTAAGTGAGTGAAGGGCGGGATATAAATCCAATCTCTTCTTCTTCTTCTTCTTCTTTGTGGATTCTAAAACTTTAATTATAATGATCTTTCCAGGAACTGGGTCCTCTGGGAAACAGGATGCTGGACTGGGTGGACCTTTGATTTGGTCCTGTAAGGCTCTTCTTATGTTCTCCTGTTATCCGGGCATAGTTCAGTAGGCTGTGCTCCCGCTCGCCTCTTTCCTTGGTGTCTTCCATATCACACATTGTATCCTCCCCTCCCTCCAAGCAGTCTGTGTATGTATTTCCCTGCTTTACCCTTCTGCCCTATGGACAGTCCTGTGGGGGCTGTGAGATAGTGACTGGACCAGTGCCATCACCTAATGTGTGTGAGTGTGAGATTCTGTAATAAACCTTCCCAGATTTGCAAATAAGAAAGCTCATATCCTGCATACTAGTTTAGCAATTTCATCGAGCCAGTTAAGAATACTAACCGAAATAGTTGTCGTTATAGTATTCCGGGTGTCATGTATTACATTGCCAATTGGAAATTTAGTCCTTGGCCCTGGATTGCTAGGCTGTGGAATGGCATACATAGCCCAATCTTGTCAGATTTTGGAAGCAAAGCAAGGTTGGCACCTGGGTGGAGGTCCGCCACGGAAGACTTCACGTTGTTACGTGATAGACAATCCCTACATGGAAAGCACCTCTGTGGAGGAATTAGCGTGCATCCCGAGCGTATATTGGTATGCATGACAATCACACATGCACATATTGTGTGTGCACTCGTTTCGGGAAGCTGTTGTTGGCAATTCTATATAAAATCTTACTGTGGTAACTCAGAGGTTAAAAACAAAGCACTGAAAATTGACATAGATAACAGTTATACTAAACACCAAGTTTATATTCACATTAGAACTTCTTCTGTACTAAACACCAAGTTTATATGCACATAAGAACTTTAAACATACTAAAATAAGTATGCATTCAATATCAGCTGGGATTCATAAAAGTTTCTAAATACAAACAAAAAAGTCTCTGAGCATGTACAAATTCACAAGACGAAGACTCTAGATTCTGCTCTTCGTTTCATATTCTTCTTCAGAAAATGACTTCTACTGAAGACGGAGAGACTTCCATAAAAGAGACTTCAAGCAAGAAACACAGATTTATAGACTCTCCCCAACCTCTGGGGTATTTTCTATCAAATACAACTCATCATGAATCTTGAATCCTTACTAATGGGCAACCGGTCATTAACACAGGAACTAATCTCCAAAGTCGGCTTGCCAGTGTCTTAACTCAGAGGTTAAGAGACTGAGTTGCAGACCAGAAGATCGGTAGCTCGGCAGTTCGAGACCTGAGTGCTGCATGATGGAGTGAGCTCCTGTCTCTGGTCCCAGCTCCTGCTGACCTAGCAGTTCGAAAGCAAGAAATTGCAATTAGATAAATAGGTACCACTTCAGTGGGAAGGTAACAGTGTTCTGTGCACCTCGGTGTTTAGTCATGCCCGCCACATGACCACGGAGAAGACTTCAGACAGCGCTGACTCTTCGGCTTGGAAACGGAGATGAGCACCGCCCCCTAGAGTCAGATTCAACTAGCTTTTGAGCAAGGGAAACCTTTACCATTTATATCAAATCTTAATTATTCTCCTGCCAGATATTAGAGGTCCTTCTAGTATTCTCTCATTGACCTTTCATTGGGGGAGGGGACCCCACAGGTCTGCAGCTGAACCTGCCTTCATCTGCAGAGCCGGTGGCAGCTTTTACATCCCCTCGTGGAGAATTTTTGATAAATGGGGAGCAGGGGACGTGGCGGGGAGTTGCTCTGCTTGCGTGACGTCCATTGGAATGGCTCTTTCCATAACGGCTGTCGCGAAGTCATGTGCCGTCTCCCGCCCTGTGTATGTTTACGCCGTTCTGCTGGGAGATGTATTTTAATAAAAGCCTTTTTAAGTAACTGCCATCCTTGCTAATCATGGTGCATCTGCTCCTCTGGGTCCCCTCTTATTAGTAATTTAATGCTATTACTTTAGCCAGAGTGGATCTGTGTCACCATCTGCCCCGGGATTCTAGTGACAGGGGCCGTCCAGCACGCCAGGAGTCAGTGTGACAGCCGCAAGGGGAGAGTTCTGAGGGGATGACTGGATTTTCTCTTGTAATTCAGTGTAAGAGGGTTTGCCACGATTACGCTTAGACGTCACTCTCCTCTGAAAGCCTTGAGCCACTGTTGCAGACTGGTGGAGGGGATTGTTTCCCCTTGGGCATTGGGGGGGGGGCACATTCTTATTCTCCTGATCTCAGATCAACGCTTGGGTCGATCATCCTTTTGTCTCCCCGAAGGCTCTGGAGGTGGGGCAGAGGCAAGATGTTGACGATCCTGCCTGCAACAAATGAGGCTTTAGAACAGATTTTGGGACCGGTGCGGCCCTTTTAAGACCAGCAAACGTTTATTCAAGGTATGAGCTTTCGTGTGCATGCACACTTCTTCAGATAACCAAGTGCATGTGCACGAAAGCTTGTGCCCAGAATTAAACTTTGTTGTTCTTTTTAAAAAAATAATTTTTATTTTGAACTTTTTGAGGGAATACAGAATGATGAAAAGGGGTAAGGGGAAAGAATAAAAAGTAAAATCACCAAAATGAAGTATAAAGGGCATTTTTTGCATATATAATGGACAATCCTTGATTCAAATACTTGAATTTTGGGGGAAATTACATAACATTATAACGTTAAAAACCACTGTAACAATGCACTCAACACTCTACCATTTTCTCATACTATATTAACATTTTTATCCTGTCTTATCAATCTTATCTGTTATATGATAAACCATTAATAACCTCATTAAAATTTGTGTATAATTTTAACGTAACAGTTTGCTGTGATAATAATCGTACAAAAGAAAACATCTTTATTATTTCATACTCAAACTATTGTATAATATAAACCATTCAACTGCATAACTACAAAGATTGATTATAGTAATCCCAGAAAACTCACCAGTTACTTTCAAATCCATCTTTTGATCTCTGATTAATGAAGTTTGTCATAAGAGGAGCCATGTTGGATCAGGCCAGTGGCCCATCCAGTCCAACACTCTGTGTCACACAGTGGCCAAAATCCAGGTATGACCAACAGGTCCACCAGCAGGGCCAAAACTCTAGAAGTCCTCCAACTGTTGCCCCCCCCCAAGCACCACAAATTCAGAGCATCACTGCCCCAGTCAGAGTGCTCCATCTATACCTTGTGGCTAATAGCCACTGAAGGACCTCTGCTCCGTATGTTTATCCAATCCTCTCCTGAAGCTATCCACGCTTGTAGCCACCACCACTTCCAGCAGCAGCAGAAGGAAGCTTTGACTCTTAAAAGCTTATAGCCCAAAAAAACTTGTTGGTCTCTAACACATTACGGGGCTCAAGTTTAACAAGTTTCATCATGATACGACGAAATTAAAACCTGTTACTGCTCAAAAAAAAAAATTAGCTAACAATCTCAGGTCAGCTGCACCCCAAGCATCAAGCAAGGGGAGGCAAGATGGAACCAAGTCTCCTGGAGTCTCAGCCACCACTGAGGTGTTCATGCCAGTGTTCCCTCTAAGCTGAGTTAGTGTGAGGTAGCTCACAGTTTTTTACCCTTTGGCGCACACGTTTTTGTCTCAGCTCAGGAAGGATGCCTCCAGAGCAAACTAATTTATGCAGCAGCCAGATTGCTCGATCGTAACTTTAATGCCAGTAGCTCACAAAGTGAATTTTTGCTTGACTCCACAGCTTAGAGGGAGCGCAGGCCGGGGAAAGTGAGTGGGGGAGGGAGGCTTTCTTCCGGCTCTGCGCCTAAGCGCGGGCCGGGGAAAGTGAGCGGGGAGGGGAGGCTTTCCTCCAGCTCTGCACCTAAGCATGGGCCGCGAAAAGCAAGGGGGGGTGTGCCCAGCCTCGGCAGGCCTCTCTGAGGTCCGGTGCTGGGTCCGAGAGAGGCGGCAGAAACTTACCTTCTGCCTCTTCATGGCTCATTGAGGGCTGCTGGTAGCAGGGGGCGGGGCTTGATTATGTGCCCGCCCCCCGGGCTCCTCTCTCCCGGAGTGGCGCCCCGGCGCACCCCAGCCCCAACGGACCTCTGCTTAAAGGTGCCACTGGACTCAAACTTTGTTCTACTGCTTCAGACCAATACAGCTACCCACCTGGTTTTTTCTCCAAATAAGGCTTTAGGTCGCGGAAGGGCTCTGTAGAGACATTGGGGCAGAAGCAGTCACCCCTCAAATGGCAGATTATATAACCAGTGGTGGTGGAAAGTGTGTTCAAGTCGCAGTCAACTTTTGGCGGCCCAGTACAGTTTTTGAGGCAAGAGGCGTTCAGAGGTGGTTTGCCCTTGCCTGCCTCTGCGTAGCAACCCTGGACTTCCCTGGTGGCATGAAGTCCAAATACTAACCACGGCCAACCTTGCTCAGCTTCCAAGATCTGATGAGAGTGGGCCAGACTACACTGTAGTTATTTTGATGGGATGCTTTATGTGTTCATTGGAAAAATCCCATCATGCCAAGAAAAGTTGAAGCTGCTTTATACTGACTCAGACCCTTGGTATTGTCTACTCAAGACTGGCAGCGGCTCTCCAGGGTCTCAGGCAGACGGTCTTTCACACCATCTGCTGCCGGGTCCCTTTTTAGCTGAAGTTTGCCAGGGATTGAACCCTGGGACCTTCTGCATGCCAAGCAGATGCTCTACCACTGAGCCACACCTGAACACATATGAAGCTGCCTTATATTGAATCAAACCACTGCCTTATATTGAATCAAACCATCAAGATTAGTTTTGTCTACTCAGACTGGCAGCAGCTCTCCAGGGTCTCAGGCAGAATCTTTTTCCCATCACTTACTGCCTGGTCCTTTCTAATTGGAGATGATGGAGATTGAACCTGGAGCCTTCTGCATGCCAAGCAGAGGCTCTGCCACTAAGCCACAACCCCACTGAACCACACCTACCAACATAAGATGGATTGACTCAAGGAAGCCGCAGCCCTCAGGCTGCAAGCAGTGTTCCCTCTAAGTGAGTTAGTGTGAACTAGCTCACAGTTTTTTTAGCCTCCAGCTCACACGTTTTTGTCTTAGCTCAGGAAGGATGGCCCCAGAGCAAACTAATTCATGCAGCAGCCAAATCCCTCACTCACAACTTTAATGCCAGTAGCTCGCAAAGTCGAATTTATTTTTGCTGCACAAGACTCACAAGGCTGCAAGACCCGAGCAAGGCTGTTAACAAAAGGAGGTTCTGGAGGTCATGAATTCACAGGGTTGCCATAAGTCAGAAGCGACTTGACAGCACTTGACACACACACACACACACACACACACACACACACACACAGCCCAGCGACCCAGCCCCCCAAATCCTGTGCTGAAGAAAGCTGAATCCAGTGGCCTGGCTAAATTGGCCAATTTAAGCAGCCTGCGGATCCATGGCACCATTACTTTCTTGTCAGTTACAGTATAAAATGCATCATGCATAATTTAGCATATGATACTCTTTCACATATTTATTAAATTAGAAAGTGTATAAATGTTTCATTCCTCCAGAAGCAAAACTGCAAATTTAGACCATGCTGGGAAGACAGAGAGCTGAAGACTGCTGCACTCAATGCTGCTTTAGCATACCTGTTTTTGCCACCTGACGGAGAGGGAGGGGAAATTAAATCTGGAAATAGAAGGCAAACATTTTTTTAGTAAACAAAAGAAAGGGGCAGATGTTAGGGACAGGTAGAGTAATCTGGAAGGAATGTAAGCAGAATCTTGCTGAATCTGACCAAACGTTTATTATCTGTTCCAGCTGTTATTATCTGTTTCCCACTCTGGCCTACACCTCACACCATGGAGGCGGTGGCTTTCTCCAGTTCGGTGTAGTAGTTAAGTGTGCGGACTGTAATCTGAGAGAACCGGGTTTGATTCCCCACTCCTCCACTTGTAGCTGCTGGATGACCTTGGGCAAGCCATAGTTCTGGCACAGCTGTTCATGAAACAGCAGTTTCTGTCAGAACTTTCTCAGCCCCACCTCCCTCTCAGGGTGTCTGTTGTGGGGAGGGGAAGGGAAAGGAGTTAGTAAGCCTCTCTGAGACTCCAAGTGAAGGGCAAGGTATAAATCCAATCTCCTCCTCCTCCTCTTCCTTCTTCACCCCAACAGCAGCTTGTATTTAGAGGTATACTGCCGTCGAACATGGAGGTTTCATTTAGCCATTGCAGTGAACAACCATGGGTTCCCTGAGGACAGTGAATTTTAAAACAGCTGCAGTTAGGGTAGCCATCTTCCAGTTGGGGCCTGGTGACCTCCAGCTATTACAGCTGATCTTCAGGTGATGGGTATCAGTTTCCCTGGAGAAAATGACTGATTTGGAGGCTGAACTCTATGGCACTGTACCCTGCTGAGGACTTTCTTATCCAGTGTTCCTTCTAAGCTGAGTTAGTGTGAGCTAGCTCACAGTTTTCTAGCCTCCAGCTTACACATTTTTTTGTCTCAGCTCAGGAAGGACGGTTCCAGAGCAAACTAATTTATGCAATAGCCAAATCGCTCGCTCACATCTTCAGTGCCAGCAGCTCACAAAGGAGAATTGTTGCTCACAAGGCTCCACAGCTTAGAGGGAGCACTGCGAACTTGAAAGTTGCTCACTTGTTCACGGAGCCTGTGTCTTTTAATGGAGGACAAGGCAAGGCTATGTTCATATGTGGGCTTGTTCACACTTTAGTATATCTTTTTTAAAAAGTGCGGTGGAACTTTATACCCTCAATATATTGCCTGGAAAGAAAAAACACACGCGTGCTTCTCCCGCCGCCTTCTCATTAGCTGGTTTTCTTGCCCGCCATGTCCTTAGACAGAGATTTGGGTCTTTTGCATCTTATTCATCATTCTTTTTTTCTTAAAACAGGAGTTTCTTTTCATCTTGTTTGCCTGCCAACAATAAAAGGTCATTACTGAAGTGTCTTTTACTGTCAATTCATAACTCTAATCTCAGCGTGTGTTTAATTCCCTAAGTGCCAGACTCTCGAAAGCACTTGTAAAATGCAAACCAAAGAAAAGGGGGGGGATTAAAGAGAAGGCTGAGAGCGTTGTTTGGTTACAAAAGAAAACTGAAAAGAATAAAGGACCTCTTCCACTTTTAATTTTTGGCACCGCATATAAACCTTCCTTATGGAAATACTGGCATTTTCACTAATACCATGGAACATTCTCTCTAATACCATGGAACATTCTCTCATAGAAACTAAGGCCCGGTACTCAACAGAAACTAAGGCTCGGTACTTAACAGACAGGGCCCACTGGATTTTTCTGTACTCTCGACTTACTCTTAATTTTCTTGCCATCATTTTCTCACCAATCCCCCAGAAGTGCCATGCGTCCTCTTTATTTTATTTCATTTCTTATTTGGAGTAATAGATTAGGATAGTAGATTGTAATGTCACGTAATGAACAGTGGAATGGAATGGGATTTGGAATGGTAGATTGGGATGTGTTTCTCTGGTCTGGGGACAGGGGAGATAACTCTTCCCAGCCAATCGCTCCACTTCAAAGAAGAAGATGCTGTAAGGTTGCCTCCATGCGTGAGAGGAGATGGATGGTGCGTAATGGCAGGGTCTCAGAGCAAATTTTGAGTCAAACAGCACCTTTAAGACCAGCAAAGGTTTATTTAAGGTATGAGCTTTTGTGTGCGAGCTGGATCTCAGTTAATTACTCTCAGCATTCCACAGTTAAGGATATATCTGCCCATCATTGTTCCCCCCTCCCGAATTAAACCCAAACAAATGGTAACCATATTATAAACGAAGCTTGTTATACCTGTTTGGTCCTTGAATCCTTTGAACATATTCATTATGCTGTATGCTAATTTACTGCTCACCCGCTACCTATATGTATGGACTGGTAATTTCCCTTTCATTGTATCTGAAGAAGTGTGCGTGCACATGAAAGCTTATACCTTGAGTAAAACTTTGTTGGTCTTAAAAGGACCACTGGACTCAGACCTTGTTCTCCTAGTTTTCTCGGCAGCCAATCCTCAAGCATTGGAAGCAGGTTGGGCATGGTTCTTCCACGTGTCTGCCCTCCCTCTGCATTTTCATAGTTGTGAAGTCAGTTTATTTGCCATTTTCCTTGTATTTCCACGAGAGATGGGGGCAGAGACTTGCTTTTTAAAGATGGGGATAGAGACTTCTTTAGACTTGAATAGAGACGTAACTTTTTAAAAAATGCAGTCTGGGAATTCTGAGAATCCGCTAAACCTATCATTACAATGGAGGAAAAAGGCAACCCAAAATTGGCTTCCAGAAATAGATTGGGGTAAAAGTGGCCTCAAAAAAAAAATTGGGAGGCGGGGGGACTGATGCAAAAACTAAAGGCACAAAAATGTGTGCAGAAATCAGGGAATAAACTGAAGCAGCATGGGGCCAGAATCAACACACCCATGCAGAAAAGCCCTGCACTCCAAATGTAGAAGAGCTGCATTCAAGTCCATTAGCACCTTAGACGGAGGGAAGGTGGCATGGATGGTACAGCCCGATCTTGGAAGCTCAGCAGAGTGGGTGTTGGATGGGGGACCACTAAGGAAGACTCTGCTGAGGAAGACAATGGCACACCACCTCTGCTTCTCACTTGGCGTGAAAACCCATTATTGGGGTTGCCATAAGTTGGCTGCAGTGGGACAGCCCTTTATTACGGTTGCCAGATCCGGGTTGGAAAATACTTGGAGACTTTGGGGGATGGATCTGGAAGAGGGCGGCGTTTGGGGAGGGGAGGGGCCTCAGGATGGTACAACGCCATAGAGTCCACCCTTCAAAGTAGCCATTTTCTCCAGGGGAGCTGATCTCTGTCAGCTGGCGATCAGTTGTGAAAGTGGGAGATCCCCCCCACCTGGAGGCTGGCAACCCTACCCTCTCTCTCTCTCTCTCTCTCTCTCTCTCTCTCTCTCTCTCTCTCTCTCTATATATATATATATATATATACACACACACACACACACACACACACACACATGTACACACACACAGAGAGAGAGAGCGCACCTTAGAGAGCACCAAGATTTTGAGGCTATAAACTTTCGAGAGTCAAAGTCCCCTTTGTTAGATACCAAATGTAATTATTGGTTTTGTGAGGCAAAAGAATCTTGGGGACTGCAGTTTGGCGAAGGGTGTTTATATGAGGGTTCTCTGAGATCCTTTGCCTTTCTCTCTCACCGGACAACGGTACCCAGAATTCCCTGGGGAAAGAGAACAACCATTTAAACCAAGGTGCAAGTTTGTAGTGCTGCAGTGAGCAGAGTAGCTAAACACATTCTGCTGATTTGTGGGTGGGATACTTCCTGTCGGCTGCATCAGGAAGACACACGGGCCTTTTATCTGTGTCTGCTCACCTGAAGTTGCCTAATACTGCTCAGACTATAAGTCCACATAGCCCGTGCTTTGGCTTTGACTGCTGTACTCTTCTTTTAGCTGGGAATGCTGGGAAGTTGGACCTGGGGCCTTCTACACTCAGAGCAGGCACTCCGCCACGAAACCATGGGCTCTGTTATGTATTGAGCAGAAACTTGCACTCGTAACTGGACCTAGCTTGGGTTCTGAGACAGACAGGATACTGAAGGGAACC